>OZ057398.1:109203927-109950159 GCA_964056695.1 Melieria picta
TGCCAGAAAATACAAAATCAATTAAGTTCCAAAACTCACCACTATCATGTACAATCTAGGGGCACATTGTTGTTCATTTCGTGAAATGCGTAGATTTCCTAAACCCACTACAAGAAAAGTTCACATCTCGGAAATAAAAGAACCAATTTTCATAAATAATTCTTCTATCAATGAACAATTTTTTTCCATGCCAGTAATACAAAATCAATTAAGTTCCAAAACTCACCACAATCATGTATAATCTATGGTTACATTGTTGTTCATTTCGTGAAATGCGTAATTTTCCAAAACCCACTACAAATGTCCATGAAATAGGTTTGCTGTCGCTTAATCTATCATTATGCCAGCTTGCCACCGGCTCAACACGATTTTCAACACCACAACTAAAGCTCAACTAAATGTGCGTGGGTGTTTGTGTGTGTGTGTGTGTGTGTTTGTGTGATTGCCCCTAAAGCAGACATCCATCAGCCGACATGCGTTCGCCGAATGATAGACGTACTTCATTAGGAAATAACAAACACATCACATACAACATACAACCCGCCACCCGCCACCCGCCACCCGCCGCCCCAACCAATGCCACGACACATCCGCATCCGCTACGCGAGCGAAATGTCAAAGGCACTCACGTCGCTTTCGAATCGCATTGAAAGCGCACACGAATTAATGAGTTCAATGATTTCGAAATGCTGAAGATGTCAGCCCGCCTGTCTGTCGGTCGGTCTGTCTGTCGCCTGCCTGTCCGACCGTGCGCTTCCTGCTTCCATCACCAAAGGAAGCCACTGATTAAGAACATCGAGTACGCGCGCACCAGCGGAAGTGCTGCGCTTTCCGGCTGCCGTGAGGCTAAAAGCGATTTCGATTGTGCGATATCGCTTACCCGGCAGCGTTTGTCAATCGAGCTGTAGCATTTTGATGCCTTTACATACACATACACACATACACACGCACAGATTTGAAAGCATGTCTTCAATGGTTGCGTCTTGATTTGTGTGTGTGAGTGAGTGAGTGGGTGAGTGTGCGTCTGTCTCAACTAGCCGCATATGTGTTGACAAACCGTTTCAATCGCTGCTTCAGCGCAACACTCGAACGCTGCGCACCTTCATGTGTGTTTCTGTGACTGTGTGTGTGTGTGTGTGTGTGTGCGTGTCTGCGCCTATTAACTTGCACTCACTTCATCATCGCTTTGTAAACGCAAAAGTGTTGATTGATGCTTTCATGTGAAAGTGTAATTGAGTTCCTTTCTGTGCCGAATGATTGAAACGCAGCCGCTTGAAATCGCAAACTATATCTTCAGTCGATGCATTGCTCCTGGCGGCACTTGGTGCCACAGAATTTGCTGTCGCTGCTCAAAAGATGTTTTCTATAATTTCCAGGCGAATGTCTTTGACATGTTGTCCATAAATGAAATTGATGGACTGCATTTGATTATTTAATGCCCAAACACGAGACAGTGGCTGTATGGAAATCTTTATTGAGTGTTGTTGAAAGTCAGCTGACAGATTTTGTGGTCGATTATGCGAATGCGAAATGGGTAATGGATTTATTTCTTCTGGTAGTCTACATAAAAATTTGTATAAATAAATGAAATTAATACGCTTACGTCAAAAATTGTGGGTAAAGATGTGCTCTAATTTAATTGTTTGTATAAAGAAATAAATTTGGATATTTTTGCAGGAATTTTTATGTTCAATTCTTGTGAAATTTCTGTTGTTTTCCATGATTTGGTTATACTTTTGAAATATTTTAAATATGAAATATTTGAAATATTTTGTTTACTCTTTTGAAATATTTTAAAATTTAATAGTTTAATAACATTTTCTGCAGCAAAAAAAAAAAATTACATTTTTAATTAAGCACTTATTTCTTATTCAATCAAAATTTATTTTAAAAAGCAAAATCCAAAAATTCATTCTGCATATATTTTGCATTAATTACAAAAAAAAAATAAAATTATGAAAACCATTCCCAGCATTTACATTTTCATCTTTCACTTTTGACCCAGTCCGCGTTTGTACTTTAACGCATTTCAGCTCAGTTCATCACATGTCGAGACCCCCAACTGATATGAAAAATACGTTTATGTAAAAAGTCTCCAGTAACAATAACAACGACAAACTCCCCAAAAACCACGCATTAAAATTTATTTCGCAATTACAAATAATTAAGTGACTTTCCGTTTTCAATTTGCCACACTTACTCTGCTCTCTCTCTTTCCATTATCCCGCAGATCCGTACGTTGTCGCCTGGAAACGTGGCATTGCCATACTTACCGCCGGCTCAGTGAAAGTCACACCCGATCCACGTGTGCGCCTGGTCAACGGATTCAATTTGCAAATACGTGACGCTGTGCCACAGGATGCTGGGGATTATATCTGCCAAATTGCCACAATGGAGCCGCGCGAAATCACACACACCGTCGAGATTTTGGGTGAGTCTGCCAATATACCCGCACACGCACACAAACTCACGCACACACATATACACACTCGTATACATAGTCGTATTCCACAATTAAATAAGCGCCCGACAGGGGCCGCACAGGGCGCAAACAGTGGGCTGCGACATTGGCCGCTCGCAGTGAGCTCATACATACAAATGGTTTATTATTCGTAATTTTAACTATCAAATTTCCATTTGCAAATTGTTGGCGCAAATTTTGATTTTATTTTGGGGTTTTGCGCTATTTATGAATTGCAGTTTTGCGTTTTTGTTTTACTGAGCAGGAATAGGAGCCGCACATGAATTGCTCAACTGTATCAGATTTGATTTTAGTTTGAGTATTTGATTTCGCAATTTCATAATAAATTTTCAAATATTATTTTGCATAATTAGATTGGAGCTTGCAATTGGAATTCACTGGCTGAGTTAGAATTTCAATTTTAGATATACGAATATGCGGTATGAAAGAATCGCGAAGCTTTATAGAGAAGCTTGGGCGAAGTTTTTTGTAACCGTCCATATTGTGGGTGGAATTTTAGTTGAGTTATTGAGTCCTTGATTGTGCCAATGCACAGTGATTCGTTCCATAGACAAAATTCAAAACAAAATTTATAGTCTCAGAATTTAACGATTTTGATAAGAGAGGTAAAACTCCAACTAAGAAAACCCAAAAAAATCTGTGCAAAAAATTAATTAGTGTGTGTGCAAAGCGGCTCAAAGCTGAAACGTTTTTAACAAAAAAATTTAAACACATATTTTCTGTTTTTTAGTCTATTGAGTAAAAAGAATTGTAAAAATACATGGTTAGCAAGAAGTTGCTAAAACTTTCAATATAGATTAAGAAATTATGTGGCCATTTTCGCTTTTAATGTTTTCTCAAAATTTGCAAAGTTGAGGCTTTTACTTCACTTTTAATTCAAAATATTTTTCTAAATTAAAAATCTGAAAATTGGCAAAACTTAGAGGAAAATATCTAAAAAGTATGTGAAAGTATGTTCCTGGATTTTTTTATTTTAAGAAGCATTTTTTCTTTGTGGGATAATGTAATTACATCCTCCGATATCTTCCGATCTCAGAAAATAATTCAATTTGAAAAGTGGTCTAAACACCTATTTTTCGACAAAATTTATTTTATTCATCCCTAAAAGTATGCAATTAGCATGAAAAATTGAAAAAATCTGCACAAATGCAAAACATACATCTATTATTATCGTTTTTATTGCAAAACTAAAGAGTCCTAAGGCAGTTTCTGTTACTCTTTGGAATTATCAATGTTGACCTTACCGATTAAATGTAAAATCTGAAAAATATAGCACTTATTGCTATAGCTCTCCAAAAATGACGAAATTTGCAAATTTAAGTCTCAGGCATTGCCAAACTACAACAGTTTAAGAAAAACAAAATGGAGAACGGACCACTCCTTCTAATTTTATCCCGCGTTTGTATGGAGTCGAATCACTGTGCAATGGCACCGATTCACCAAATCAGTTTCATCTATTAGTGCAACACACCAACTAGTGATCCCATACATCAGTCAGCCATAGAATCAAAGCACTAGTAATCTACTTACTGTCGAAACAAGCGATCCAAAGTACTATGGATCTACTGATGCAACTAGTGATCTAACGCTCCCGTGATTTACAGATCCAGCGTATCAGTGATCTATTGGTGAAACTTGTGATCCAAGGCACCTGTGATCTACAGATCCAATGAACCAGTGATCTATTGGTGAAACTTGTGATATTGTGATCCGAAACACCAATGCTCTACTAAGGAAACTAGTGATCTATGGCACCAGTGATCTACCAATGAAACTAATGATCCAAAGCACGAGTGAACCAGTGATCTACTGATGAAACATGTGATCCAACGCACCACTGACCTACAGATCCGTACTACTACGTACTAGTGATCTATTGGTGAGACTTATGATCCGAAACACCAGTGATCTACTAAGGAAACTAGTGACCCATGGCATCAGTGATCTACTAATGAAACTATTGATCCGAATCACCAGTGGATCTACTAATGAAACTAGTGATCCGAATCACCTGTGATCTACTGACGAAACTAGTGATCCAAACGCACTAATGGTCTACAGATGGTCCAACAGATCCAACAAACGCACCACTGATCTACAGATCCAACGTACCAGTAATCAACTGGTGAAACTTGTGATCGAAAGCACACTAAGGAAACTAGTGATCCAAGCAAAATTGATCTAAAAATCCAACACTTCAGTGATCTACTAACGAAACTAGTGATCCATTACACCAGTAACCCATAGATTCAAAACACCGGAGACTTACCCATGAAAATTGTGATCCAAACAACCAATGCTCTACTTATGAAAATAGTTACTCAATACTCCAATAAGTCATAGAACTGTAAATAACTAAATATAAACTGAGAGTGTTTTTTTTCAAATCAATACACTAAAGGATGAAAAATAATATTGGGATACTTTCACTAGACTTACATTAGGGGTATTCACACCGAGCTCGATTTTTTTATAGTTTGGCGCTTATTTTTGTACGGATATTTTGTTTTTGTTTGATTCTTAAAAAAAAAAACAAATAGCACGTACAAAACTACCGAGTACCGAACTAACATTGTAACGAGCTCGGTGTCAATACCCCTAATGTGTTGAAATCTGGCCTTGAGAGCAAAACGGTAATTTGAAAAGATTCCAATATTTCAGTGCTTCACTTTTTTTTAATTTATTTGCTAAAAACAAAGAGATTTAGAAAATATAAGCTCGGATTTACAACATCTGAGACAGAGTTCAGCTGAAACATTCACTTACGATTATGAATTAAATTAAATTAAATTAAATTAATTTAATTAAAAATTTAATTAAAACTAATTTCATTTAATTTTAATTTAGTCAGGTCAGCTGAAACATTCACTTACGATTATGAATTAAATTAAGTTAATTTAATTAAAAATTTCATTAAAACTAAATTAATTTAATTTTAATTTAATTTAATTTAATTCTTATTTAAATTAATTTAATTAAATTTATTTAAAATAAATTAATTAAATTAATAAATTCAAATTAATTCAATTTAATTTTAATTTTAATTAATTAATTCATTAATTAATTAAAATTTAATTCCATTAATTAAATTAATAATGAACAATTTAATAATAAAATAAATAAATAAATTAATTAAATAATTAAATTAATTAAATTAATTAATTAAATTAATTATATTAATTAATTAAATTAATAATTAAATTAATTATATTAATTAATTAAATTAATATAATTAATTTAATTAATTAAGTAGATTAAATTAATTAATTAAATTAATCATTTAATTAAATTAATTAAATTAATAATTAATTAAATTAATTAAATTAATTAATTAAATTATGATTTAAATTAATTAAATTAATTAATTTAATTAAATTATGAATTAAATTAATTAAATTAATTAATTAAATTAAATTAAATTATAACATTCTCATTTAATTTCATGGCCCACTGTGCGCCTACAAGTTGACTCTGGTTGGTCTCTCAAAAGCTCCCACCATCGTTTTCCCGAAAACTAAATATTTAGGCAAAAGGCATTTAAATAATTCCGCACATCGCACTCAAATGAGCATTGGGAGATTTGCATGAATAATTAGTAAACGTTGTATTTTAAAGCAACTTATTTGAGCTGTAGGCCTGATTAAAATTTTACACAGAGCAAATATTTGTTCAGCTGCGATGCGTGGAAATTGCGATTTCGCATTAAGCATAAAACGCAAAGTCAGCAAAACAATGCGCATAAATTGTGGGATGTCGCACACATAATTGGAAATTGTTTGGGATTTTTTCTACCAATGCGAAAATAAGTGCGTTTCTGTGCTAATCGTAGTGCGTGCAGATTAGATTAGAAGCGACCGAAATTATTCGCACAGAGCGCCAATGTGATCTGAAGCGAGCCAACCATGGACGATGGCATCAAAAGTGCGCATATTCATGTCATTGCTTCGTGGTCTTGGCAGTGTGATTTTTTCACGCTGCTCAGCTCATTCAAATGCAAATCAAATGCGCCGCATCAAAGTAGCAACACACATAAAAATCGCATCGACAACTCCCACAGACGAAGTGGCTCTCGCTTTGCTGTTCTGTAATTATCAATTTGTATGTAAGTGTGTGTTTGTTATTGTTGCAAGAATCTACCTTGCCTTCATCACTGCCACACCACTTGATTTGGACAACACTTGGCGATTTTGTTGTTGTTGCCGATGAAATTGGTTATTTTATGCGGCTGCGCCAAAGTAGTTCGAAAAATTATCATATCCACACACACGATTAACAGTGATGGCCGCCCACAAATGCACACATCTATGAATACATAAAAGCGTGTAAAGGCGACCGTTGCGACCTTATAGCGTCTTTGTGCGCACACTTTGTTGCATACTTGCGGGCGCAAGAACGATCTGGCAAGAATCTCAAACAAAGTGGCAACAGCAACACAATAAGCCAGGCACTAAATTCAAGCCATTTGAGGATGTGTGTATGTGTGTGTGTGTGTGCATATTGACCACAAAACTCATAATAAGCAGGCAAATATGGTAAATCGATGGGAAATCGCTATGGGCCAAGTTGGCGCGCACACACACACAAAACATGCTGAACGTTCGAGCAAAAGACGAAACGACAAAACGCCGCAAATCAATAAACTCCGTTTAAATTCTCGCTCAATGCACTCACACACACACCCCACGCACACACAGACATTCTCGCATCAGTGCACACACAGGAATCAATAAAACGAAAGGGTCCGGCGCCGTCGATGAATTTTCTTTTGTTGGCCGCTTGGACCTGCGTGCAGTTTTTGTCGAAATAGCGCACAGCGCAAATTGTCTATGTGTGCGTGGCTGGCTGCTTTGTTGTAAAACTTCTAATCAGAATTGATGAATAATTTGCATATATTTCCCGACGGCATTTTCCCTTTTATTATTTCGCCGCCCGGCCCCACATCTGCTGCGCTCCTTGGCGCCTTCAGCGAACGTTCCGTTTCCTTCTGTCGAGGTTTTTTCCAGACTTTTTAGTTGGGTACATTTTGTGCGTCTTTTGGGGATTTCGCTGAAGCTTTGCGCTGTTGCTTTGTTCCGGCGCTGCGCTGCGTTGCGCACTCGTTGAAAAAGCCAACGGCTGCAGCTGGAAGCAGCGGGAACGACTGCGGCCCATGCCAAATCTCTAAAGTACGACACGCTTATCGGGATAAAATGGGAAAAATTGCACAAAAAGCCAAACGCGCACAACGCTACGGCAAACCGTAGTC
This sequence comes from Melieria picta, assembly GCA_964056695.1. NCBI lineage: Eukaryota > Metazoa > Arthropoda > Insecta > Diptera > Ulidiidae > Melieria > Melieria picta. Next base: position 109,211,655 of record OZ057398.1, read on the forward strand.
GAGTGTAGCTGTGTTCGGCTGAGATAACTCGGCTCTGTTGCCTGCAGCTCTGCACTCCATGATCTCCACGGCATCTTCGGCCACTTCTTCACTGCACCGCCTCAAGTTCGTCTGCTGCCGCACCTCGTCCCACTGCCACGACATGAAAATTGAATTCTGTCGTATTTGCTGCAATTGCCTTTGTCAGCTTATCCAAACGCGTTGCATAGCTGCACAGGAAAATGTTGCATGCGAATGACTTTTTCACTGAGCGCTGCGTCTGTGCATCTCTGGAGCTTTGGCTATGCAACTGATTAAGCTTTAAGTTGAAGAAGTGCAAAAAACGCATTTAAATGCTGCTGCTGCCAGCTGCTTTTCCGGGGGATTAACGCAAAAAGCGCCAACGTGGCATATTTGCTTTTCATATTTTATGCATAATTGAATGCATACTTTTCAGTGACTTTAATTTACTGCTTGAGCACTTAAGATGCATTTTTTTTCGTTGAATGCTTTGTACAGCTAAATAACTTTGGAATTGCAAATTTCTTTAACCCTCAATCGTTCACATACAAACAAAATCACTTAACTATCCACGTTGAGTCTCAGGGACTCACATTTTTGTTGTGCTAAAAATACAACATCCATTAAATTAGTATTTTCATTTACTTATTTTTAGGGCAAAATATGACTTAAGCAAAAATTCACTTTCTTAATGAAAAAAAATAAATCAAACATATAGATAACAGATAGAAGAAGAAGTTCGTAGTGAGACTATGGGACTCAGGGTGGACCATTGAGGGTTAAATACATTTTTTTTTTAAATTGTGGTCGTCAGAAAGGCTTTTGGGATGGAAGAAGAAGTTCGTAGAGGGTCCCAATAAATTTTTGTTTGTAAAATTGTAGTCCTTATAAAGGCTTTTGCGTTGGCTTGGCTTAGAGAATAATGGAAGAAGAAGTTCGTAGTCTCTGGGACTCAAGGTGGACCATTGAGGGTTAATTAAAATTTTGTTTGGTAAAATTGCAGTCCTTTTAAGGGGGGAACTACCTTTAGAGGCCGAAAAAAAGGTCATTTTTACAGTCGATTTACAGGGAAATGAAAACAGTTCTTTTCAAATCAATATAATATATATTTACAGTGATGTCTGAGGTAAAAAAAAACATTTTTGTAAAAGTGAAAACAGAAATTTAACAAATTTTTCAATGATTCTGTAAGTCATATCGCCGCTGACATCGTAAATTGTGTAAGTGATGCTGGCCGCAATTTTAGTCTGAAATAAAAAAACCAAACATTTTCTTACTCGAGAGGGTTTTCTATCGTCGATGAACTAAAATTTTTACGAAATTCGAAAATTAACCCTCTAAAACAGGCTTCACAAAAAAAAATTAGGATTTTCACAAGAAATTTTGTTATATATGCAGTCAAAAAATGTCTAAAAATGTTTTGTTTTTTAAATCTTTAGTTTAGATAGAACAATTTTTTATGCTCTTTAAAATGAATGCTAGATAATGAAAATCTGTTCATTAGTAATTTTATTATCACTTACACAATTTTGAAAAACATGGTTTCGAGAAAATGCCGTTTAAAGTTTGCTCGGCGCGCTCGGCGAGCTCGGCGCCAGTCATTTCCGGGATGCATCTCTTCCACAATTTCGAGAATTACCTTTTGAAACTTTGACACGATATTCTAAGGCAATATACCTATCGATTAAAACAATAAAAAAAAAATTGATTTTTTGAACTGTCTAAAGGTAGTTCCCCCCTTAAAGGCTTCTGGGTTGGCTTGGCTTAGAGAACAGATAGAAGAAGAAGTTCGTAGTGAGTCCCTGGGACTCAAAGTGGAAATTGAGCGTTAAATAAAAATTTGTTTGTAAAATTCCAGTCTTCAGAAACTTTTTTGGGTTGGCTAGGCTTAGAGAACAGATAGAAGAAGAAGTTCGTAGTAAGTCTCTGGGACTCAAGGTGGACCATTGAGGGTTAAATACATTTTTTTTTTAAATATTCCAGTCCTTTGAAAGGCTTTTTGGTTGGCTTGGCTTAGAGAACAGATAGAAGAAGAAGTTCGTAGTGAGTCCCTGGGACTCAGAGTGGACAATTGAGGGTTCAGTACATTTTTTTTTTTTAATTGCAGTCCTTATAAAAGCTTTTGGGTTGTCAGGTTGAGTCAAGGAAGGCCATTGAGCGTTAAATATTTTTTTTTTTTTTTTAAATTGCAGTCCATTTAAAGGCTTCTGAGTTGGATTAGAGAACAGATAGAAGAAAAAGTTCGTAATGAGACTCTGGGACTCAGGATGGACCATTGAGGGTCACATTTTGCCATTAAAACAATTTCGCGATCAAATAAAATCAACTCAAAATTTACATAAAGAATGAGGCGCACGTTGAAAAAAATTTGGCCAATAATGACAAACAAACAAACAAATAGACGAACGAACGAACCAACGAACGCACAGACACGGCAGCAACGCAATCGTAAATTTATTGGCAGCGGAAAATTTATGAATTTTCATGTTTGCAAATAAAAATTAACGAGAAATGAAAAGCGTCAACATTGTTTTTTTAGAATTCACATGCATTTTAAAAGTTTGTGTGGCCTATTTTGCTGTGTTTTTTGTTTTTGTTGGTTTTTTTTTTATTTAGTGGTTTTTGCTTTTACGAAACGCTTTTACTTTGACCAGATGCGTTAAAAGCCAATAAAGTCAACTTTTGCATGAAAGACTCGAAAAAATTTGCTAGCGAAACGAAGCGTGCAACAAGAGCGGAGCGAGCGGTGCTGGGGGGAGGCGCATGAAGCGCGCCCACTGAAATAAGTTCTCAAGTAAAAAGTTCAATTGATCAATTTTAATGGTTTTTACTGCGACTTTGCTGTCGGTGCTGTCGTTGATGCCGCCGACAGTGTCGAGTATGGTCGCACATGAAGCCATGAAAATTCATGGAGTGTGATGAAGTGCAGCATAAATTTATACGCACAAAGCTGCCATTTTCACTGAGATGAGATTTCTGCATCAGCTTCAATGATCTATGTTCCATAATGGTTCAATTTGATGGTTGAAGTGAAGTTTGTCTTTTGTGTAGTTTGATATATTTGTACGTAGACTTTTGAAAATAATGCACTTTAAACATTTAAAGTCTTACAAATTTAAACATTTTTTTGTGGGAATGAACAAGGAATAAACAAGTGTTGAAAATCAATTTTTTTGTTTTTCTTGGCTTAGTTCGTGCAAAACGTGAAAAAAAGCTATCTGACTCGTCCTGTGTGATACGTTTTGTGATTCTACTGCATTCCTGACCACTTCATGGTTCCTCGAAACTAAGTGGAAAATCTGCAAACAAATTTAATTGAAGCCTTAACACTAGAATGCCCAAGGGAGTCATTTTGACTACATTGAGGTCTTTTATTGTAAATAACTTTTGTTGTATCGCTTTCTAAAAAAATATCTTACGTGACTTTTATTAGTTTTTAAAGCTAAATGGAATAAATAAATTAAAAAAATTGTAAAAAATTTGTTTTTACCTTAAATGCCCAAAGGCAGTCATTTTGACTACCTATATACAATTTTCAGCAAATCTTACTGATAAAAAGACAAATATGCATCTTCAATTGCGAAATATGAAAATTTCAAATAATTGCAAATATTAAAAAAAAATATCATAGTAAGCTGTGACAATTCCCAAGTTTTTCAATCAAAAATTCACTCACAAAGTTCATTCACAAAATCCAAATTCCAAGTTTCATTCCATTTTATCCCATTGATGTGTAAAGTACGCCATTATATTTTAGTGAATTTTCTTTGTAAACCATAAAAAATAAAAATGAAGTACTTATTTTAATTTAATCTAATGTGCATTTGTTCATATTTGCTACTTGAAAACCAATAAAATTAAAAAAAAAGTCAGTAAACAATATGGTAGTAAAAATGACTACCTATGGGCATTTTAGGTAGGTCAGATTTTCGGGCATTCTAGTGTTAAATTCTAAACAGTCAACAGTCGCTGCCAAAAACCTTGTACCTGATTCTAGAAAAATGATCAACTGTCTCATTATTTTGACACAAAACTCACGGCTTTCGCCTCGTACCATAATTCGTCATTAGTTCATTCATGATTCTACTCCAATTGCAATTTTTTACAGGAGCAGCCCAATTCTGAAGAGTGGCCTCAACGGCAGCAGGTTGTATGGGAAGAATGAGTTTCGGACAACTTCTAATCCCTCATTTGAGAGTTTTTCTGCAACTTCATCTCCTTCTTCCTTCTTTAATGTTGTTCGAACTATTAATTAAGATTCTTTTATTAAAGACTTTTCAATACCTATGTTCAAACTTTCACAGCTGAATGCTCTGAAGTTTCACATAGAAACACTGTAATTCTTCGTTGATTGTATTCCACCATTTTATCGTGGAATGCTACACCATTCAACATCGCTTTAAAATTGTTTAAATATATTATAAAAATTCGTGTTCTGTTTGTCAAACTTTTCGCAAAAAAAAGCAATTTTCATTCACCGCATGCCAGCCTCGATAGTCCAGCGGGTAGCGCGCTGGCTTCTCATACCAGAGGCTCTAGGTTCGATTCCTAGCTCGAGCTGGTGAAACACTCATCTACTTCTATCGCCATCCACATGAAGCAGATGAGAGTTACAAGAATCCCATAAGTGCGAAATGGCAAAACCTCCAAGAGTGAAGGGAAATCTGCCAAAACCACCGTTCGGATTGGGCGTTAAATTTTAGGTTCCGTCACCCCTTTCCCGTTTCCGTTTGAAATTTGTGTTGTAAAACATGATTAAAAACAATATTGCATACATATTTCAAACGGGTGAAATTTGTGATATCACAACGGGCAGACAGCCACTACAACCTACTATCTCCGCATTTGTGGAGAAAATAATTCGCTGAAGTATCAGGAGTTTCCATGGCATGAAGTTAGAAAGTTAGTGTTTAGTGTAGACTTTGTTCAGGCAGAGTCATTGGGCAATACAACTTCCGAAACGAGAATATCCAGACGGTCACTGTTCATCACGAAGGGTATCTGGTAATAACTTACTTTTTTGACCTTAATTGCATGGCGTGTACCTGGACAATCTGCTGTTCCAAAAAGATAGGATTGGGATTGTTACGGGAAATGATCCCGTATCACGTTATTTCCAGAAGAGATGTTAGAGAGATATAGTTGCCAAGATGGTGCAATATAACACACGCAGATTTTATCTCTGATGCCATGTTAAACTCCAGGGAACAGTAGAACAGATGAGCTCACTCGGCAAGGTACGACTGAGTAGATACATGAAAATATGACAACGCTTGGTATTCCTTTCTGAATCTGTAAGCTTCGTACTCTTACAAGGTCCTTACAAGAAATTAACCTAAGATTGGTTGAAGGTACACAGGATTTACGGCCAACATTAAACTTTCATCATTCTAAATATCTTCTTCGACTAAAAAGGGTCCAGATTAGAACCATTATTGATGTTCTGATGTCTCACTTTTTAATTGGCACCCATGCAAGAAGTTCGGGATTGCTTTCTTATGACTTCTGTCGTAGCTGTATGGACGAGAAAGAGGAAAAAAAAATTAATTGTAATTTAACCATTACAATGCAACATAAATGTTATTTGTTGATTATAATTATTATTTGCGACAATTAATTTTTACGTTGCATAATAACTGTTATGAGAAATAAATATTTTTTTCATTCTTGATAATTATTATTTTGGAATATTTATTTTTTACATTGCTTCATAACTTTTATTAATGACTTTTTTAATTTACGTTACTGATAACTATTATTTTGAAAATTTTTGTTTTACGTTGCTTCATAACTTTTATTTATGATTTTTTGTTATTTACGTTGCCGAATAATAGTTATTTGAAAGAAAATTTTTTTTACGTTGCCTCATAACTTTTATGAAAGGAATTTTGTTTATTTACGTTGCCTTATCACATTTTGAGTATGAATTGATTTTTAAGTGTTTAGTTGTTGGTGGAAATTAGGTTTCTGCAGTTAATTTGCGTTTGTAATTTTAAAACAATTAAAAATGAATTCATATCCAAAATTTAGTAATTCAACGTTAAAAAATTTTGTTTTCAAAATAATAGTTATCGGCAACGTAAATGAAAAAAAAAATTATAAATAAGAGTTATGAAGCAACGTAAAAAAAAAAATTTCTCAACATAATAGTTATCGGTAACGTTTATTAAAAAAGTCATAAATAAAAGTTATGAAGCAATGTAAAAAAAAATCCCAAAATAATAATTATCAAGAATGAAAAAAATATGTATTTCTCATAACAAATATTATGCAACTCAAAAATATTTATTATATGATCATAGTTATAGGCGACGTCAAAAATTTCTTATTGGGAATAATTATTATAAAGCAATAGTTTTATATATTTCTTAAATTAGGGCAATTTTTTTATTCCCAAAAACATGGATAATAATTATTTTAGGTCTCTGGAAAAAACACTTCACCTTCTAAACATTTGTCCCGCATTATCGAGAAGACTCGACAAGAATCCCGAAGGCAACTTCTTCTTCGACCATTCGTAAGGAGCTGAAACTGGTTGAGTGAATGAGCGAATTTAAGCTCAATTTATTCTGGTATCATAATGAGCCAAGCAATAAGCCAAAAGTAATTGACCAACTCGAGAATAACACATATCAGTGAATTTACTGACGTCGAGCCCGGTTCGCACAAAATTAATTAATAAATAAATAAATAAATAAAATAAAAAATTGTGTCTAATAAATTAGGCTGAAAGGGGATAGGGGATATTTAAATGATGTAATTGTTTTTAAACATCTGTCACTTCTCACACACAACCCTTTTTTATTCAATTTTAAAATTCAGACACGCCTAATGAAAACGTTTTTTTATAATAAAAACCAAACTGTGAATAGAAACCGTGAAGAAAAGCAAAAAATATGAAAATGAAACTCAAGACGCTTATTTTTTGTTTTTATATATTAGAACCCATGGAAAATCGTTTTTTGTATGTCTATCCTGCGCCAGCTAGAAATAGTTTAGAGGTCTTCTGCTTTAGGAGGCATCAATTAATAGTTTTGACGTCATAATTTCTAATAACCCACTTTGTAGCAACACAAATGCTGCCAGCCATCTTCCCGGCGCCACTGAAATGTGACGCTCTGACCTTTGCAGACGAATATGCGACACCGAGTGTAAAATATTATATATGCAACATATTTTCAGACATAACTGTCGTCTGCAGTGGGCAAAACATCTATGAAAATTCCATATGAGAAGTTTTTGTTGCGCAGCAGACATTGATTTCCGCAATGCACACAACATTTATCTGTGCACACAAACGTGAATGAGTAAGTATGTAAATGTGTAAATGTGTGTGCAGGACAGCTAACGTTTCTGCTGCTGTTGCTGCATATGACACATGAAGCTTTGTCTGCGATGAATGAGTTTCGTCTTCGGGCTGCTGCTATACCCAAGCACACATACATATATTTATAGATACTTAATGCTTGAAAATTGCCAGCCATATTGCCAACTATAAATACTTACGCACACATACACGTATGTATATAAATAATTTCAATTTTCTATATTGCACACTGGCCGCCACTTGTCCTGCATCCATCCAACTCCCAACTCTTCAGGCTGGCCGCCGGCTGTTCGGTCTGTTGTTGCTGGGTTGTTGCACTGCTCGCCATGCTGTTGTTGTGGTTGTGCTGCTGCTTCGCTTTTGCCGCTTGCAGCGAGCAATTTCCAGCAAGCCACAACCGCATGTCTGCTCTGCCAAAGCACCAAACTTTTATGACAAGAAAAAGCGCTGAACAACGTTTTTTTTTATTGCATTCTAAAGAAATTATTGAAATTTCTTTGTGTGCTCAACCATCTACATATATTTATATACAACACATAAATACATATATGGTATGTGTTGTATTTATATAATCTGTTATTTATAAAGTTGTTTGCTTTCGAGTCGATTTCCGCTGCTTTGGCGCATTCGGCCATTTCCGGCTTCCATTTCTGCTTTCGAATTCTTCACATTTCCTTCTACATAAATTCGCTACACATTTAATTACTGCAGTTGTTTATTACCGCAGCATACCATTAGCTCGCCCCGCCTCGCCGCAGCCGCACTCTGCCATCTGCAATTTGTTTATTGCTGTTGTTAATTTATCCAAAGCACACAAAATGTCATGTTGACCATCATTACACAAATTTTATGTTTTGGGTTTTGGGCGCTGCTTGACGCTATAAATAGTGCCCGCATGCAGACTTGCCAACCATTCTCGACTTCTCTACCGCTAAGCCTCTATGTAGACTTAAGAACCAGCCGACTTGTATGTTTCGGTTTGTTTGCTTATAAAGTGCGCAATTATGTTGCTACATGTTGCTGCTGCTGGTGTTGTTGTTGTTTTTATTATTGTTGTTGTTACGGTAACAGTTAACTGTTGTCTGTCTGTCGGCGCATTCATTCTGCCCACCACAGCCTATAAATCACACTAAGTTGGTATCATTTGCTGCGAACATGTGCTGCAATTACTGCGGCCCGTTTCGCTTCGGCAAATGCAAAGTGCTCGTAGTTGGACAGTTCAGGCGGCGAACAGAGAGCACTTTGTGCCTGGCTGCTTGTCGGAAAAGTGTCTACACATTTGATGCTTGGCACAACACAGAGCACACCTGGACACTTGAGTTGGGCCTACGGGGCGTATGATGGCGCTTGGTGCGCTCGAGCGTTGTGGCCATTCAGGTAGAGGTAACACCGTGCGACAAAAATTAAAAAAAATTTCACACCGGAAAAAATCCATATGTGCGTGAAACCAAACATAGTAATACTGCGTACTCAGTTTTTCATTTCTAAATCCTTTGCCCCTTTTAAAAGGACTTCAAAATTTTGAAGGAGATAAAAAATAAAAAAAATATAAAAAATACTTAACCTTGTTAGAATATGGCAATATGTATATCAAATGAAAGAGGAAAGGCTCGAAAATTTAAATAAAATGGATTTTTTAACTATTTGTAAAAAAAGGATATGAAAAAAGTCCTTTGAAAATTTTAATTCATTATATCCTTGAAAATTTATATAGAATTTTCTTGAAAAGTAAGTATGTTAAAACTCAAAATCTCCTTGATCACGTGTCAAAATTTCATTATTCTCGCTTCATTGATTTTGTGTCTTTTTATTATTTAAAATACTGATACTCAAAAAAATTAGAATTTTTGTACTTCATTAGAATTGCAGCTTCCGCCTTTGTTTTAATAACTTTCGAACCAATAAAGTTAGAGTAATGAAATTGACACGTGATCAAGGAGATCTTGGATTTTAACATATTTAATTTTTGAAGAAAATGCTATGTAAATTTTCAAGGATATAAAGGATTAAAATTTTCAAAGGACCTTTTTCATATCCTTTTCTTACAAATAGATAAAAAATAATTTTATTTAAATTCTGGAGCATTTCCTCTTTCATTTGATATACATATCGCTATATTCTAACAAGGTTAAGTATTTTTTATATTTTTTTTATTTTTTATCCCCTTAAAAATTTTGAAGTTCTTTTAAAAGGACAAAGGATGTAGAAACGAAAAACTGAGTACGCAGTAGTACTATGTTTGGTCTCTAGTTTCACGCCCATATGGATTTTTCCCGGTGTGAAAAATGCTGTCGCACGGTGTAATATGTGTCAGTTATTGTTGTTGTACATTTATTTTAAGATTGACGAAAATGAATGATTCCACTAACTGCATCAAACATAAAATAATTGAAAGAAATTGTACTCTCACTTTTGTTGCACTTCAAAATCTGGGCCGCAAAATAATTTCCAACTTGCTACAAATAGTTGAATGACATTAACTGTGGCTTTACAATTCGCTTAATGACATTTGCGTACAAAAATTAGCATCGCCGCTGACCGCATGGCGTCACACAGTGGGGCGTCCGTGGCCAAAAATAAAAAAATTAAAATCTTTTTTTGAAAAAATAAGTAAGCACGATCGAAGCCAAATCTCCAACTAAGCTATATCAAAAGGAATTTTAAAAAAATTTTAAGTTTTGTAGTCTCACGAAGGTTTTAAACTTCATATATTGCGTGAACACAAATTTAAGGAAAAATTGAAATTAAACCTTGCGAACTTAAGGTGTTTTTTCTTATGGTTACAGTTATTATTTTAATATACCTGATTTTTTATTTTATGTTGTAGGTTTTTATAGTCAGGCAATGCCTTTTTTTTTGTTTTGGTTATTACTGTTCGCTAACTACCGTTATTTGAACGTAGAGCCATTTTGAGCCCTAGAAAAAGTTTAAGTGCAAACTTCAAAATTAAATATCTCGAAAAGCCAAAAGGAACCTTTCCAATTTCCATTGTTTCACTAAATTACAAGTATGTAGAACACGTTTGCAAAGTTTCAGCTGCAGAGGCCTGCAGACCCGCATGTAATTAATTTTTTTATAGTGGCATCTTTTGTACAATTTCGTAAGCTATTTTATGTGTAGCTGCCATCGCGTAGTTTAACTCGACCGGCTGGCACTACAAATGCATGCAAATATTTGTGGAAAATAAACTTAAGAGCGAATTGAAGAGGGGCCAACATGAAAAACATCGAAAACTTAAAAAAATGACAAAATATACATATGCACCGATTAATTCATTTGAGGCTTATACGAACTTTTAAAGTAGGCGTGGTAGACTGCCCATTTTTGGGACAATTATAGATTATACTTTAGTGATATTGTGTATAAAATTTTATCTTTCTAGTGTTAGTAGTGGCCAAGTTATCGAATAACAAAGATTTTTTCAATATGGGGGGTGGGCGTGGCAGTAGTCCAATTTTCACAAGTTTTCGTATTTTTCTTAATTACGCTAAAAAATGGGCGGATACCAAATTTCGTCAAAATTAAACCACGTTTACTATTTTTGGCCATGCGATATATGGGGACGCCCCACTGTACGTCACCGCATGGCCAGCAGCTGTGACTTAATACTTTTGAGGTGAATTCCGGCAGACCGCAGCGGTTGCCACATTGCGCCCAACCAGCGCCACACACACACACACACACACACACACACAAACATATGCATGCATACATAAATATGCTGCACTAATACAAACAAATATACATTAGGTACATATGTATTGTAGACACATGCTAATATATGTAAGTATGCGTGTTGCTGCGCGACCGAATTCAAAAAAATCACGCCGCCAGCAAAGTAATTTTGCATTTTGAATTTTGCAAATTTTGGCATACATCGCGTAAATATAAATTTGTGCACTTGGTCGGGCAGAACTGGTGTGACGCACAATGTGCGTGTAGGTGCCAGCCATGGCAGCCGATGGCGGAGCAATGCTCGTCGTTTGGTCGTTCATGCATGCAAACATACATAAACGTGTGTGGTAAATAATTTTCGGAAACAATAACGCAAATTGTGTGGTTGCGCTGTTGTTGTTGCTGCTGCTGCTGTTGCTGTTTGCATTTGCTGCACTGGCGCTGCGGTAAGAGAATTCATGTTAACATAATTGACTTTTTTGTTTACAAAAATTGAAATGAAAATTCATTTTAATTAGGGTTTTCGGGTTTTCTGGTTTTCGGGGCTTACTGCTGGCGATGACTGGCTGACAGCATGAATGGTGGCAGCCTGAATGGATGCGTGCGCTCTAATTGGTAGCAATGAATTATGTCAGCATGTGTGCATTTGTGTTTTTTTGTTTTAATGTATTGTTGCTGCTATCGTTGTCGTTGTTGTCACATGTGCAAATGTCATCAGACAGTTCGAGTGGCTTTTCAATAGAAATTCTACTAAAATACTGACGATTTTTAGGAGCTGTCATGCAATTGACGTGATTGAGTTGTGAAAATGTAAAGTTTCTAATGTGACTGAGATCACTTTACGCACACATAAAGTTGGAATTTACATTTTAATACTTTTTGTGGATTAAGACTAAATGAAACTTGAGCAAAAATTTTGAATATCTGTTCGTCGCTAATTTGGTGATTGAGTAATGAGAATGTCAAGTCACACAAAGTTCGATAACATATTTTCACATCATTTGTAGATTAGCAGTAAATATAACTTAACCCTTTGGGAATTGTCTGTAGCGATTGTGCGATCTTAATTAGGTATTATTTCTAAAAAAAAAAATAAATAGATAATTTTTGAATTTTAATTTTTAAATATTGCCATGACTTATTAGTTGTAATAAAAATAAATTTTAAATAAACAAAATTTTTTGTGCAAATAATAACAAATTTTGTGGTTAGTTTTCAAAGGATCAAGCAACGAAAATCTTGCTTTTTTTAGTTAAGAAAACAATTTTGAATACCTTTGCATTGCATTTTTTGTGACTTAGTTGTGGAGATGTCAAGTCTATAATATAACGAACGCCACTTAACACATACAAGTTCGAACTTATATTTTCATACTTTTTCAGATTTAACACTAAATGGAACTTTAGCAAAAATTCCATATTAATATTGAATTTAAACGACGATTTTGAATATCTGTTTGCTGCTAATTTTGTGATTGAGTTATGAAAGTGTCAAGTCAGACAAAGTTTGTTAACATATTTTCATTTGTGGATTAGCAGTTAATATAACTTAACCCTTTGGGAATTGTCTGTAGCGATTGTGCAATCTTAATTACGTTATTTTTCTAAAAAAAAAATTAAATAGATAATATTTGAATTTTAATTTTTAAATATAGCCTTGACCTATTCGTTGAAATAAAAATTAATTTTATATAAACAAAATTTTTTGTGCAAATAATAACCAATTTTGTGGTTAGTTTTCAAAGGATCAAGTTCCTACTTAATCCTTTGATTTACTTTTTAGTTAAGAAAACGATTTTGAATACCTTTGCATTGAATTTTTTGTGACTTAGTTGTGGAGATGTCAAGTCTATAATATAACGAACGCCACTTAACCCTTTCCGGGCAATTTCCACATTTCTTGAGATAAAAATTTTTCCTGCAAAATATTGACTTTTATTGAACATTTTAGCAATAAAATACAAAAAAATGTCAAAAAAATCATTTTGCTTGAGAATTACAGCTTCATCAATTTTGTACCATATATCGTAGAAATTTCCGGAAAGGGTTAACACATAAAAGTTCGTACTTATATCTTCATACTTTTTCAGATTGAACACTAAATGTAACTTTAGCAAAAATTCCATATTAATATTGAATTATGGCGACGAATTGGAATATCTGTTCGTTGCTTATTTTGTGATTGAGTTATGAAAATGTCACACAGAGTTCGAACTTTTATTTTAACACTTCTTATGAATTCAATCTAAATTAAACTTGATCACAAATTCCTTATTACTATTTAATTAAAGAGAAACTTTTAAGTATGTCTTGTTGCACATTTTTAAATCGCACAAAATCATTCTCTCTCTCACCTACTTTACACACATTTATCAGTCTGTCTGTCTGTCTGTCTTGTACGACTCTTAATTGAAATTCCGCTGATGAATAATTAAATCAGAACGAGTGACAAAAATATGTGACGCACAAAGGCAGACTTCAACTTTGACGTTTGCGTCACAGTTCAAGGATACAACAATAACTTTTTTGCACACACACACACACACCAACGCGCTTCGTTCAACTGCGCGCAGTCAATATTCATTTGTCCGTTATTATGATTTACTTCAGCTGGCAGCCATTGCTCGCCGTTAATGTCACAGTGACATATCGTCAGCCGAAATCACTATCGTAAAAATGCATTTTGGTATGCAAACTGAGGTCAATGTAAAATTTATTTTAAAAAAATGACCAAAAAAAAGTGGTGAAAATAAAAACACAATTGAGTCGAAGTAGGTCAGCCGCTGGCATGAAGGCAAAATTGTAGCAAATTTATGTCAACAAAAACGAAACATACAAACAATGTAAAGTAGCGAGTATAAAAATAAAATTCACATGAATTTTTCAATATTGACTTTGACAGCGTCGACGTGATCAATTGATTACCGCGCAATTGATTGGTGGGAAATATGGCGCGCGTGTTAAATTTAAAGACTTGGCCATAAATACAAATGACAAATGATGAGTGACGCTGTGACAGAGGGGAGAAAAATACTAAATCGGAACAATGAATCAATATCAATGTTGCACTTGTGGGGTAGCAAAATGTTGATATTAGTTAAAATGTATGCAGTGTTGAAAGGGTTTGATGGATGTTGCAGCAAGTTTTTTTGCCCAACAATTTTTGAAAAACTTACTTATGTATTTTAAACGCATTTAATATATTAAAACTTGTACTTTAATATGGAAATAGAGGACTAAAACCTATAGTACGAGTACTGAATCGATTTGAACATTTTTTACTAGTACCGAAACATATCTGTTTCATACAACTAGCATATATTGATTGCAATTTGCGCTCGTAAGAGGGTGATTTTCGACCACAGGGCAACATTAAGACATACAGTGTTGTCCTGTCCTGTCCATAAATACAAGGTGGCATAAAAGTCATCACCCTATAGGCTGATGCTATAACTTTTGCAAATGGCGGCAAAAGTAATTTCTGCTTTGATATTCATTCATAAATTGCTTCATTCATAAATTAATTCATTCTTTCATACATTCATTCATTCATTCAATCACTCATTCATTCATATATTCATTCATTCATACATTCATTCAGTCATTCATTCATACATTCATTCAGTCATTCATTCATACATTCATACATTTATTCATTTATTCATTCATAAATTCCTTCATTCATAAATTCCTTCATTCATAAATTCATTCATTCATACATTCATACATTCATTCATTCACTCAATCATACATTCATACATTCATTCATTCATACATTCATTCATTCATTCATTCATTCATACATTCATTCATGCATTCATTCATATATTCATTCATTCATACATTCATTCAGTCATTCAGACATTCATTCATAAACAAATTAGAGCCAAAGGACACTGGGTGAAAATTTTTCCGCCACCCTGTGCCAATGAACCCATGTCTATCGGCCTGATTCTTACCGACTAAAACCACTTTTTCTTATACTGCTGGAGTATTACCCAAAGCTTACTATTTACTTAGTTGGTTTATTTTCTTCGATCTTTTTTCGCATCGTGTTGATTGTAAATAGACAAACAGCTTAGGGAGGGGGTAGAATATTGTAGGAGGAAGTTGTGAGCGACTCTCTTGAATTTATTGGGTTTATGTGTCAGGGAGAATGTCTATAGGAAGCCTATTCCACAACAGTGCGACAAGACCGAAGTACGAACCCAAAGGGAAGTCCCCTCCGAGTTCAATCCGTTTAATGGCTGATAGTTGATGTTGATAGTAATAAGTAGAAGTAGACGAGTGTTTAACCAATCCGAACTAGGAATCGAACCTAGTTCGGATTGGTTAGAATCAACATACTAAATGTTAAAGAAAATAGAGTTTCTTTTAACAGTCTGTCTTCTACAGTCAGACTTGTAAGATTTAGACTTAGAACTTACTTGGCTTTACCGAAAAAAATAGAGTTTCTATCAACAAATAGTCTTCTTGGACTTGTAAGATTTAAACTTAGAACTTCTTTGGCTTAGATTCAATCGAAATTGTCTGCAGTTGTTAGGCGTAGTCAACTTTTCTTGGTATCGCGAGGTTATCTAATGAATGACCAACCATCGACCATTGAACTGCTTAATCTTACCTCAAATTCACATTCTCAGTAGTCCAATTTTCACTCCTTTTTAGTTTGTTCATCCTCAAGCCTACCTTTCTCTATCCCCATCTTTCTTCTCAGCCACACTAGAGAAACCCAGTTATTATGGGTTCACCTGTTGAGTTTATGTGCGCCTTTCAACCCTTTGTAGTTTATCAATGAACATAAACAAAATAACATACAAATATTCATACATACATTTTAAATTATATATGAAACGTTCAACTCTAACCACAACCGTATCTCAATAATTCACGCTTGTCCCCACAGGAGGCATTCTGGGTATCCTTTCCGTATACAAAAACAACCAAAGCTACCAACGCAACTATTGAAAGACATTATAGAGTTCAGAAGCATTATTTCTCATAGACTTAAAGTACACACACACACACACACACACACACATACATATAGATCTAACTACTAGTCTCCTATGTAAAGAACATTTTTGCGAAATTTACATAAAACACCCGAAACAAAAAAGCATTGTTACCGCAGCCTGAGAGCCGCTGAATCACCCCCGCATAATTTCCAACAGTTGTAAAATAATTTCTACCACAAATAGAAAATTACAGAGCAACGAACATGCAACGACAACACAGCGGGCAGCGACGGTCCTTGGACCCAACGCTGCCTGCAAACTCTCCAACATTGAATTAAACTGCGACGCCAATGAGCGAGCGGCCAACCAACGCTACGATTATTTACTTTCTCTGCCCCCACTGAGCGGCCGGCGTGTGCATAAATATTTACTGCCTGCGCCCGGGCCGCATTCCGTCGGCCTATTTTACATATTTCTAATGTTCACGCTTTTCGCTCTTTGTTTCGTTTCATTCGTTCGACTGCTGCAAATGCTGTGCTGTGCTGCTGCTGTTGTTATCGTTATTGTTGTTGTTGTTGTTCTGGCTGTACATTTGGCAGTGCCACCAAGGATTCATCACATTAGCACCGGCGGACATTTGCAAGTCAAAAAAGGTTCATCGGTGCGTATTGAGTGCTCGGCCTCCGGAAATCCAACGCCGAACGTCACTTGGAGTCGTAAGAATAATATTTTGCCCAACGGTAAGATTTGAATAAGTTACGGCTGTGTTGGTCGTTGAGCTTTATTCTTCTTCTTCTTCTATTTCTTGTTGCTTTTTTCTTTATTTTCTTCTTTCGGTGTTTTTGTGAACTTTTTATGCATTTATTTGGTTTTGGTTTATTTTGTAATTTTCTTTTTATTTGTTTTTGTTTGTTTGACATCACTGAAAGTTTACATATAAACTTTGCGCTGTTTCCATATTTTCGTTTCAACGAAATCGGAACAGCGCAAAGTTTGCATGTGTGTGTGTGTGTATGTGTGTTCGGTCGATAATGCAGTTGCGCGCCTTGTGCTGTGTGCCTGCACGGCCGTCACATTTATGTCAGTTGATTTAATTAAAAAGTGTCATTTCGTTCGACTTGTGATTTCAACTTGTTGCAATTGTTTTTGTTGTTGTTGTTACAGGCGAAGAGAAACTACACTCACACATTCTGTCCATCGAGAACGTGGATCGGCATAAGGGCGGCGTGTACATCTGCACGGCCAATAACGGCGTCGGCCAACCGGCATCCAGCCAAGTGGTGCTGCATGTGTTGTGTAAGTAGCGAAACCACGATTCGGACGAGGTGGGTGGGGGGGGGGGGAAGACAAAAGATTGCCATACAAATAAATATTGAAAATGCAAACAGACAAACAAATACAACGCACGTAGTTACATGCGTCCGGACATAAACGGCATCGTTCAGCGGCCTGCGGTAATTTTGTTTTCATATTTTTTGTTGTTGTTGATGCCAACATTGTGTCCTCGCGCCCGGACAGTGCACGCTTTAATGTTCGAAATGTCGCTCGACTGTGCGGGCGACCATTGACGTCAGTCCGTTCGTCAGTTCGAGTGAAATCAGTTGCGTTTAAATTTATTTTCAATTTAACATACGATTTCGCTTTATTGAAATATTGACCTGCGGCAGCGGTTACGCAACGTATTCGTAAGATTATTGCGTAAATTTCATATGGATGAAGTTTGCGCATGAAGTTTGTGTCGCGCTGAAATATTTCTGCATGAAGTGAACGACCGACTGTGCAGTGACACTGAAATTGACGTGCAAGGAATCTACGGGAAACGCTGAATATCGATAATGATGTATATAGTATATATTACAACGTGCGACAGCATTTTTCACACCGGGAAGAATCCATATGTGCATAGAGACCAAATATAGTAACACTTTTTTATTTCTACTTCCTTTGTCCTTCAGGACTTCAAAATTTTGAAGGGGATAAAAAATAAAAAAAAATATGAAAAATACTTAACCTCGTTAGAATATGGCGATATGTATATCAAATGAAAGAGGAAAGGCTCAAGAATTTAAATAAAATTGATTTTTTATCTATTTATAAAAACAGGATATGAAAAAGTCCCTTGAAAATTTTAATCCTTTATATCCCTGAAAATTTTAATAGAATTTTCTTGAAAAGTAAGTATGTTAAAACCCAAAATCTCCTTGATCACGTGTCAAAATTTCATTACTCTAACTTTATTGGTTCGAAAGTTATTAAAAAAAAAGGTGGAAGCTGCAATTCTAATGAAGTACAAAAATTCTAATTTATTTGAGTATCAGTATTTCAAATAATAAAACGATACAAAATCAATGAAGCGAGCATAATGAAATTTTGACACATGATCAAGGAGATTTGGGGTTTTAAAATACTTACTTTTCAAGAAAATTCTATATAAATTTTCAAGGATATATAGGATTAAAATTTTCAAAGGACCTTTTTCATACCCTTTTTTTACAAATAGATAAAAAATTAATTTTATTTAAATTCTTGAGCCTTTGCTCTTCCATTTGATATACATATCGCCATATTCTATTTTATATATTTTTTTATTTTTTATCCCCTTCAAAATTTTGAAGTCCTTTAAAAAGGACAAAGGATGTAGAAAGATAAAACTGAGTACGCAGTATTACTATGTTTGGTCTCTAGTTTCACGCCCATATGGATTTTTTTCATAAAACTTTTTTTATTTTTGTCGCACGGTGTTATATACTATATAGACACATGACAATCTCGAAATCGAGTGAACGTTTCAATATCCTTCAACATGTCCAGTTAAAGCTAAACTGTGGGTTAACTATTTGCATGTAAAATTAACCCGATTTGACACTAAAAATTACGGGAAACGATTGTCTGAGAATACACTTGCGCTCAATACTAACAAAAAAGTTATAGTATATAGACACATGACAATCACGAAATCGAGTGAACGTTTCAATGTCCTTCAACATGTCCAATTAAAGCTAAACTGTAGGTTGACTATTTGCTGGTAAAATTATTTCGATGTGACACTGAAAGTGGCTGGGAATACACTTGCAACATATGAAAAGTTTCGAAATCGATTAAACGCTTCAATGTCCTTCAACATCTCCAGTTAAAGCTAAACCATACGTTAACCATTTGACGCTAAATTTAACTGGAGGTGTTAAAAGTTGTTGTAATTTCATTTTTTAATTAATAAAAACTATTTTCGTGTGCGCTTTATTTCACAGATCCACCTGAAATATCCGTTGAACGTCCTGTTGTGTTCTCCGGCGAAGGACATGAGGCCATGCTGGTGTGCATTGTGCACGGGGAAACACAGCCTGAGGTATATTTTGCTTAAATTTAATTAATTAATACACATTAGCAAAAGTAAAATTACGTAAAAATCATGAGAAAGGTGAAAATGTTTGTAGCAAAAAAAAAAATTTAAAAATAATCAACAGCTGTTAGTTAAAACTACACAAAAACCGGGAAAACATTTAGTTATCAAATAGAAAAAAATTCTTCATTTAGTGCAAACATTTTAAATATTTTAGATTTATTCAATTTTTCATTTCAACTATGCTGCATTGAATTGAAAGCAACAACACAAAAACCGCAGGCGAAAATAATTACACTCGACGCGCGCATTCACCACAAATGTCATTGCGCGAAATTATACACCCAACGCGACCGCAAGTGAAGTTCCATGAAATTTGCCGCGCAACCTTTTCATTTCCTTTACGTGTCGCACTTTTGTGCGGGCTTTGTTTTTTTTTCAGTTTGTTGCTTTTTGCCTTGGCGTCCATTACTTTTTTTATGCCCTGCAATAGCCAATAGTCAAATGCGCTCACACACACACACACACACACGAACATACACACACAGTTGTTTGTATTTGGCTATTTGCTGGCATTTTTACACTCTTTACCCGAGCGCATTATTTGCATAAAGGCGCAAAGCGTGCGGGGCGCAACGGGCACTGCAACGCTTTGAAAACAGCATTTCCGCATGCAATTTGTACATTTGAGTTGTTTTACGTTTGTTTTGGACTTTTAATTTTGCCTTCACGCTAAAAGTTCACAATTTAAAACATGCATTGTGCAAAAGTGCGCTACGACCAGCGCGCCAGACACTCCAAACAGTGCAATGAATATAAATTTAGAGCAAATTTTGTTTGCACAATAACCACAAGAATTGAATACATAGTTGGGTAGTAGGTAAAAGAGGCAGCCCCAGCCGTTGACGACTAGAGACTCATCACCAGGGAAAGGATTTTGAGGACCTAAAAACCTATAAAAAAGGCAAAATAAAATAGCAAAAAAGGCACGGAAAGGCACAAAAAAAAAGGCAGAAAAAGGCACTAAAAACTGCCTAAAAAGGCAAAATAGGGCATTAAAAACTGTTAGAAAGGCAACAACAGGCATTTAAAAATAAGAAAAAAATAATAGAAAATCTAAAAAAAAAAGGGGGAACGGTATGTATTTTTTAATAATTTTATTTCATCTGACGTATGCAACATACAATATTTATACCGAGTTTTTTGTAAAAGAAAAGGAACATCAAGGTTTTCAAAGATAGTTTAAAAACTAAAACTAAGATATTTTAATTGAAATGTAGGCCCATATTTTAAATTCATATTTTAACTTCTCATATAAAAGCCGTACTTGTATCACAAAAAAATTAATAAAATTGTTGCGCTAACCGAACTTTTTTATTTTTGGCATGTTTTTTTCTTTAAATTTTCCACTGCACAACAAAAAATAACGGCTTAAGAATGAGCAAATCAATGTAAAAACATCGATAAGTTAACGAAATTGCAATGTTGCCACTTTTTAGTTTTTTTTAGTTTCAAAGTATTTTTGCGAAACAAAAGTTGGACAATATTAAAATAAAAAAATAAAACAGCGCTCCACAAATCTTGAAAAAGGCATTTTGTGGCATTTATAGGTAAAATAGGTACTAAAAGTGGCATTTATGGGTGTAAAAGGCAAACTGCCTTTTTAAGGCAAAAAAGGCAAAATAAAAGTGGTATATTTCTAATCAGGAGGACCTAATTCGTACTCAATTTCAATCAGAAATGCTCTATCTAGCAGCAAACAAAAAATGCAATTTCCACAAAATCCTTTCCCTGCTCATCACATAGTTAGACTAGTTTAGTCCGTTGTGGTACCTCAGGACTAAGTCCTTGAATAGTTTATATCAATTGATTGTTTTAACTATTCAATTTTTGAATTTAAATGTTTCAAAAATATCTACAAATTGGTTAATTCTGGGCAACTTTCTCTTTGACGAACTAGGAAATCTAATTGATAGGACTATTCACAATTTACTAGGATTCGTAATAAGCATAAACTGTGGTATCACAATGGGAATTTCATGGCCACTCCTCTTACCTGACTTGTTTACTCAGTAACAGAACAACGTTCATTGACAATTGTGGTCGCAAAATCCTGTTAAGGAGACCTTGTCTTGACCTTGTGCGATGTATATATGTATGGTTTTTCTATGTAGAACAATATTCATGTTTCGATTTCGAAATCGCTTCGCAGAAAATTGATTTTGCAGCTGGTGCCGCTTGAAAGTTATTTTTCTATCAGGTTTCTAGGCATGATGTCAGTGTATCAATCGTTCCTTTCTGTGTTAAACACTCATTGTCACTGTCAGTTAGAAAGACATATTCAGTTCAGTTAGGGCCCCTAGACGTTGCATTCAGTGTTGCCACTAAGAATTTTTGTCCCTACCAAAATTGGTCCAAAATCAATCTCAGCCTACCAAAATAAATTTGTTAAACAAAAATTTAGTTTCAGACACATAAACATAAAAATGCATTATTTAGAAACAAAAACAATTAAATTCAGTACAAAAACAACACTGGTTAGCATATTGAATATGCTGCAAATAAAAGTATGACATTAAAATTAACATAAAATATATAAATACATATAAATACATACAGAGTGAGTTTAAAATCATAAAAAATTAATAGAAAATTTATTTTATTTATAAATACATAAAATATGAAATTAACATAAAATATATAAATACATATAAATACATACAGAGTCAGTTTAAAATCATAAAAAATTAATAGAAAATTTATTAATGCAGTGTGTTGCCTACCAAAATTCCTTGAAAATCACAACAAACCAACCCACCTACCAAAGCCTTAATTTATGAACCGAAGCTACCAATAATGGTCCAATTGAACCAAAACGGCAACACTGGTTGCATTATGGTCGTACGCCAAGTTGTATTTGCATCTTTTAAGACAGCCAAACCACGATTAAGACGCCTTCTGGGTGCTACATCACATCGAAAATTGTTGCCAGGTGCTGGGCTGCTGGTATCAGCTTCAATTTTTTTTGCTAATGAGGACCTTAGCCAAAACTGTATCCGATGAGTTGGCACTATGCTGTCGGACGAAATGGATCATTTAGGCATCTAAAAAAATAAACAACAAGTAGGCATGTCTTCACCTGAATGCAGAATTCATTCATTCAGGAAAATCTAGCTCTCACTTAACTTCAACAGAAGTAAAGAACTTTTGAGTCGACTCGAGTAGAGGCGCAACTCATCAAAATATCGTACAATAAGGTCCTATTTGCTAATTGAACCGTTGGGAGACATGCTCACAGACTGGATTTTCTGCGTTTTAAATGAACACTAACTGCCGCTTTAACTTAGCAAACGAGGAGAAGAATGCCACACATTTTAGGTGCCATCGTCCGGCCTTGGCCAGGATCAGACTTTATTATCTTGGGGTCCCTTTTTGGTTGACTTGACTAAGCTATCAACCATCAATGTGAACGGTATCACTCTCGTAACGATTGGTAATTAACTGACAGGTCGGCCAAATCTTACTGTGGTAACACAACAGGCCAACAGGGGCGGCCACACATGGTTTGTTGAATCCCTAGCGGCACCAATTAGAGCTCCTTAGCGCTGATGAAGGTGCCAGTCTTGAAGGTGCAATCTTGAGATACCTTGACAGATGCAAAGAATGTGCTCTAAGGTTCCTGTGACACCATTTCTTTGCCTTTTCGACATTCATCCTACATGGTGATGTTTATGTAAATTGTTTCCTTTAGCTGCCACCCTAAACTAATCTATGCCCTTATATCCTGTTCTGTTTAATTCTTCATCTTCTCATCTGTTTCTTTTAATTTATTTATTTGTCTCGACATTTTTATTTACTATTTACAGTAAAACCAAACCAACATAAAACTTTTCACCACGCTTAACTGATATCTCATCAGTTTCTGCCTGTTACAGATGCATAAGAATAAATAAATAAAATTGAGGAACAAAAAGTAATCATATTCTGACTGAATCTGATCTACAAAAGCCTTAGGCTTCAAAAGCCTAATTTCCGACTTGAACCCAATAAAAACTTCTCTCTCTCTTCTCTCTCTGTTCTTTAATTAAAATAAATTAAATTAAATTATAAATAAACCATATTTTTGGCATACTTTTAGGGGCCTATAATGGCCATAATCATACTCCGATAACAGTTCATCTTTTCTCCATGCTGCCCATTGCTGACTTTAGCTACATTGACATTCATTATTTTTTCGCTTTTGCCACTTTTCTTTTTCTCAATTAATTTGCTTTCTACATTCCACTGCAATTTAAAAACGCCACTCCCTTCCACTCATCTTACGCCGCGAGTCCGCTTTAGCTTGCAACCAGCCACCTACACTCGCACAGAACTTCTTTTTGCACTTTTTTAGAATTTGCATTGGAATTTACGAAAAGTCTCGCTTCCCCCGCATTTCGAGTTTAATGCTCGCATTTCATGCAAACACATACAAAGGCACACACACACATACAGATACAAGCGAATAGTAAAGAAATTAATGCAATGTTTATTTTTTAATTAAACAAATTATTCGAGTGCAAATTTACGAGCAACTGAAAGCCAGCAGATTCCTCGTTCGTACACTCGCACACACACACATTCTCACATTAACATTCACAGTTTTTCACAGTTTGGCCGCACATCGAATGTTCAAGTGCATTAAATTTCAACAGCTTCGAAATATGCAAAGCCACAATTTTGTTAGCACCGGCCGCGCTGCAACAATTGCAAATCGCAACTTTCTGCTCATTTGGCAATTATCCACTCGTAATTTTTCAATTATAAACTTTTGCAAATTATTCGACAAATGCGCAGTCTTACTTATTTGATTTGAATTTGCGGCAGCCGCACTCGCCAAATGACACAAAATCTCATATGCGTTCATGCAAATCTACAGAAATTCCAAAACTAATTTTAAATGCCCGCAAACGCATCCCACGTGTGTGTGTGTGTGTGTGTGAGTGTGTGTTGGGCATTAAGTGGCCGCCACATGCAATCGAATTCAATTTCCCAGCTCTGCGTATTTTTGCAAATAGTAATTAAAATGCAATAACAAAAACCGCCAATTCATTATGTTTGTGACGGCCGACGCACCGTGGTTATTGTTATTCGAAATGTGCGGCCGCTGCGGCTGCGTCTCCGATTTCTATGTCCAAACTGTCAATAACAATGACGGTCGGCAACAATGCGCCCAACAATAACTAAACTCGTACGCACACCCGACCGCACCGAACAAATACTTAGGCTCACAATTGTTGCTTTTTCGCCCAGTTATAAAATAGGAAAACACTAAAGTTGCTCGTTGTTGTTGCTGGGTTATTCATTTGGAGTATTGTAATTGGAAATTTTTCAGGTAACTGAGCTTTGTGTGGGCGAAGGGCGCTGGAGCTGTGTGGTGTGGGTGTGAGTTGCGGCCACCGCAAATGTGCTTACACATGGCACAATGTTGCATAGTTGCAGGCGCACTTAATTAATTATCACGTGCACACATCCAACCGTGCAACAATGTCCGCACATTGCCACTCGCATTCCAATTCGCACAGTTAGCAGTGGCTGCGGTCTACCATTCGGACAAATGTCATATTTTGACACAATGCAGCGCGGTTGCGAACAAAATACAAATCACATTGCATGACAGTGACTCAAGTAGGCGAATGCGTGCAACTCTCGGAAATTTCAAATCAATTCTAATCGAAATTTTTGATTTTATGAAACTCCTACAAGTGGCTAGTTTTTAAGTCCATATGATTGATCAATAAATGGGCATTGATGAATATTTGAACTGGCACAAACAGTAAATACCTACAGACGTGATTGGATTCAAGTTGACCGAGAGGTCCTGTAGTACAATTCATTGCAGATGCACTTTTGGATTAGGATTGTAAAGAAAGTGATATGATGATGGATGCATTTTTCAGAAAAGATAAAGCAGAAGACAGAATCTTTTCCCAAAAATGAACCCAAGATACACGCTGTAACTTGGGGAATATAAATATATAGGTTTACCAAGCTTGGATTGATTTATGCATTGAATCACCTTATTAAGTGTTAGGTGTCGAATAAAGTTTGGCTTATAACGCTGAACAATTCAGCGGTAGTTTTAGACAAACAGTTTCCTTTAACCCTCCATTACTATCGTCAGGGTGGGATCCACCCTGTGAGTTCAATTTCTTAGTAAAATATAGATTTTTTTAACCAAAATCAACATAAAGTTATAATGTAATCCACATTTGCATATTTCGGAAGGTTTTAGAGTACATTGCAGTTGCATAAATAAAGCTGATGCTTTTATACAATTGTTTTAAAAAGTCACTGGGTGTGTTACACCCCACGTTAGTAGTAGCGTTATAAAATTGCTGGATGCTTAACACCGATTGTTAGTAATGAAGTTGTATTTTTTATAAAATATTTGTATTCACTTTTTGGCGACAATTTTTTTAAATAACGTATAGACCATTTACTTAGTAGAAAATCCTTAAAAATTATGCTCTAGGATGAGTAACAAAATTTTTATAACATTAAATTTTTTATATCTTAAACTAATAAAGTTAGAAGGACGAAATTCAAGGATGTAGTAGTGTACATATTAGTCCTTAAGATATATTTAAAAAAAAACTATTGGAAATTTCCACGGATATTCAAGGATAAAGTTTAGTTTAAAGTTAAAAGGACATTTTCAATACCTCTTCGTCCTTCTGCACCAAAACATTAAATTTTCTAAGATTCTAAGGATTTTTCTCTTTCATTTGATACCAAAATTGGTATTCTACAATGCGCTCAATTTTTAAAATAATTCCTTGAAATAAACATATCCTTGAAATTTCAAAGTCCTTTAAAAAAAATCCTGACGTCAGAGAGAAAAACAAAAATCGCAGTTTTACTACATTTGGCCCTTAGTTTCGCAAGTATATCGATTTTTTCGTGTGTTTGGAAATTTTTTGATTTTTGTCGCACGGTGTAACCTTTAAAAGTAGCAGGTATATTGTTGATTTTTGTTTGAGTTTTTACGCAAAATTTTACCTCGGTCCGAAAAAAATTATTAAATAATTATTTACTACTTATTTTATTAGCGTTCTAAATCACTAAGCCCAAGAAACATAACTTAAATATTGTGCAAGATGTGGCTATTTTCCCAATACAACTTTTTATTTCATATTTTTTTTCTTGAAATGAGATGCACATAAACAAATGTTTATATTAAATAAATGAATTAACAAAATTAAATAATTTATTTTTGTTTTTACATGTTATGATGTTCTGATTACGAAAAAATTTGACTTTTGTTTATTTTACCTCAATGGATAAGTAAAACAGATAATCAAAAGTTGTGGGTGGATTACACCCATAGTTAGTAATGGCGTTAGTGTAATAGACGGTAGTAATGCAGGGTTAATAACCTCTAAATTGGTGGGCAAAAATTCAACTGATGTGCCAGTGGTTAAAGGGCGATTGTGTTGTGATACGAACTAAAATGAGCTGAGATAGTCCAACTACCAAAGGATGGGAATAGGAGCTGACAGATAGTCCAACTACGAAAGAATCGAAATAGAAGCTGGCAGATAGTCCAACTACGAAAGGATCGCAGAAGATCTTTTGTGAACCCGAAGAAAGAATTAAATAAGCTATTCAAGGCTTTAGAGTCTGGTGGACAGTTGAGTAATCTCATTGCAACGTGGTAGGTGGCTTTAAATGTGTCTCTCGTCAGCGACCTGAAATCATTCTTAGTTTAGAACAGAAAACTCTTAGATAACTTAGAGTAGCAACAGAACTTTTAAACGGTTCAATAACACTACTCGACAAAAAATGGGTCAATCGCGTGCACCTAAAAACCAAAGGATTTTCTAGACTAACTTTTGGCCGCTAAACACGAAACTGAAAATCAAAAAATTTTTTTAAGAAAAGTAAAACCATTTTTTCCCCGTTGTTTCAGTTATGAGCACATATCTCGTAAACGAATCGTCCGACTTACACTGTCCGTCGGTAAGAAGATAATACCTTAGCTTCCAGAGATATACAGATTGTCCAAATCAGATGAGATTTACGGAAGTTACTGACGGCGAAAGTTGTTAAAAAGTGAATTTTTCGACCAATTTAAAAAATCATAAATTTTCGAATGTTTTTTTTATAGATAAAATAAATTTTCTCCTCTGGTTTTAAAATCTAAGATGAAAGATATATTATTTGAGCAAATATTAAGCCTAACAACAATAGAATTGAAAGAAAAATAACAAAGTTATGATGCACTGAGTGAAAACACCAACTTTACATTTATTACACCATGCGAAACATTTTTTTTCGAGACCCATCCAAATGTTAATATAGACGTGAAACTAAAGGTAATTTATAATATCCTGGCATAGTCAGTTTTTCATTTTCTGACTCAAAGTCCTTTTTAAAGGACTTTAAAATTTAAGGACATACACATTTAAATATTTTTTTAAATATTTCCGATAGTGATGAAGATATGGGTATCAAATGAATGAGGAAAATTGTCTCCTTTTTACTAAATTTTCTATTGTATTTTGAGCTTTCAGAACTTTGAAATAGAATAAAATTTAGATGTATGAGTCTACAGACTGAGATCCAAAACATGTATGTTTTATATACCTGACATATTTTGGGCCTGATTGAAAAATGTTAGTAATTTCCTTTCAAAGATTCTTTCCTTAATAGCCTTGAAGATATTTAATAAATTGTTTAAAAACCTTTTATTGTATCAGTCATATTTAAAATAACTTATATGATAATGAAGAACAAAAGACTTAGACGACACTTGGTACAGTTAAATCTAAATTGATGATATGAAAATAATTGAAATAATTCATGACATAGTCCTTAGAACAGCAGTCAATGATTACAGCAAACCTCAAAATCTCCTAAACAGGAACTTTATGAGGACGAAAAGTTGTTCCTATCATTCGGGTTGTGGTGTTAGTTTCATTCGGATTGATCTGTATGAATTGATGGGTCAGGCCAACGAATAATTGGTTAGTGCTGGCATGGCGCTCTAAGAGAACTGTAATGTAGTCAGCTTCGGTAAATCTCCCAAAATTTGGTGGTTTTTGGCGACAAGAATCCAGTAATCTATTGATACAGGTTCACCAGGACCATCGAAAATTTCCACAAAAGCAATTCACTCAAATTCCAGAATTTGCGTTTTATTTTGACGTTGTATTTTTATACAATTTATATACCAAAGCTTTAACCCTTCACTGCATGGCATTGCATATATGCAATGTTAACTTTTCATAGATTTGGGAACTATTCTATGTCTCGATTGGGTGAAATAATTTTGGTTATTGGTGGCGATGGTGCTATGCCGGTCGCCATCGCTCAGCAGTTTAGTACGCTAACCCTTTCGACCCCAAAGTTGCCTGAGAGCAACTTCACCTATTCATCTTATAGCAAAAGCTACGATTGATTTATGGGTTTTATTTAAGTAAGCACCAACAAATTAATATTTTTAGAAGTGAATTCAAAGCAAATTACAAAAGTTTTACTGTTATCCCCAAAATAATTTCCAATAATTTGCAGCGATATCAGGGAAAGTTTGTGTTCTAATTGAAGTCTACGAATTGGGCGCGTTTGATCAAAACCCTGTTTCTTTAATAATGGTTAAATAAAATGAAAAAGTGATAATTTTGTATTTTTCCATAAATATTAAATAATTTTTATGTAATTAAAAAATATTGATACACATTTTTTTTAACCCATTTTAAGCTAAAATTGTTCAAAAACTAAAAAGTGACAATTTCGTATTTTTCCATAAATATTAAATATTTTGTCTGTAATTAAAAAATATTGATACAAAAAATTTATTTAACCCGTTTGGAGCTAAAATTGTTCAAAAGAAATTCAACAAAATTTAATTTTTACCATCAGAACTTACCAAGCAGCAAAAATAATATGACAAAAATGTTTTTTCTTCACTACATCAATTTCATAATTTTAATTTTTAAACTGAAGCAAATTTTAATTCAAAAGTTCATCGTTTAAATATTAACTATTTTTCAATATTTTAATATTTTAATTTATTTTAATACTTTTCAACTACTTTTTGCCTGGTTAACCCATTTTTAATATTTTTTATTTAATTTAATATATTTTGTATTGTTTTCTTATATTAAATTAAAAAATTCTGCGCCACTGCTCAACGCCAACAAGTGGCATTTATCAAACTAAAACAATGCATTCAAACCGTCTGTCTGACAACTCTTTATCCAGACAACATATTAAGCCATCCATATAAACTAAACAATAGACACACACACACACATGCTTCACTCAATGGGCGCTAACTTTTTGTGTATTGTGACAGCCTGACATCGGCGGCAAAAGTGGCAGATCGTGTCTGCAAAGTATTTTTCACTGAATTGAATAAAAGTTCAGAAACTTGTTTACAGCGCGTTGTAATGTGTGTGGGTGCACTTGAAATGCTCAACAAAAATAACAACAACAACAACAAATCAGCAGCAGCTACTGTAGGCTGCCAACGGCATAATTATCGGCGGCATTGTAGCGCCGCCGATTGATTGATAGCTCGCGCTCATATTTGCGCGACCGAAACGCATGAACGGGCGCCTTGCCGCAGCCGACAGTTGCGGCGAGGTGTGATGAAAATAACTTTGCAAATTAATTTTCAAATTAGTTCAACGAACGCGCCGGCACGACTGCGGCGCCCACGACGAGCACTTTACGCAAACACCCACAGCTATTTTAATATTTTAATGAATTGATGGATTTGCACACAAGTGTGCCAGCAACACGTACACATGCACTGGCATGTGCATGTATGTGTGTGAGTGTGTGCAAATATTACAACTGCAGATTGTGGTGAGTGAAACAAGTGCGATTAAATATATGTAAAATGTATGTATGTATGTATGCAAATATGTGCCGTAGGGCGCCAAAGCCGCACTGCATCGTACTGAAGCTGCACTTGTCGCATGCTTCATACGCACTTACTCGAATATATGTATTCGTACATACTACATATGTATGTATGTATATTTAATGTGAATGCTTATAGATAAGTATGTGGCCGAATGATGGCGTCTATGAAATGTGGAAAATACGAGTTCAATTGTGTCATTAAATTGAATGAGCGTTGAGGGTCGCATTGTGCGTAAATCCTTCAAAGTGCGCCGTAAATTCCTGTACGAGTTGGCTGTGAAGACGGCTTCAAGTGGTCGCTCAAGTTTACATTATGGTATTTTAAATCAATGTATTTATTGTTGTTGTCTGAGTGCCACTGCAGTCAGATTGTGGCAGCGTAATTATCGTTCGAGGCGTTGCAGGCGTTTTACTTGAATTCAAGACAAAAATTTAACTCGAATCGAATCGAATGCTTAAACTGAATTACTTATTATTATTATTAAACGAGCATTGCTAATGGTTATAAACACTCCCACATGACCCTAAATATCGGTTTATTCTTTGAAAACTTGCAATTTTTCAAAGTTCTGATTATGTCTTCGATAATATAAATGAAATATATCCAAGAAAATAGTCACAATATTTGCTGCCGGGCAACTGCTTTGAAAATCCAAAGTCATCTAAACCTAACCCAAATGCCGAATTGTACAATTAAGTTTGGCCTTGGTTTATTATCTCAGCGACGAAACACGACCAAGTCCCAATTAAAAGTCGCCCACTGCCCAGAACACATACATGAACGCATGTATATAGATGTATGTATGTGTGTGTGGTGGCACACAGAGGGATTTTGGGGGTTCAAGCCCCCCAAATAAAAAATTGCTAGTACAAAATATGGTTCCAAATGGTATTGAGCTCAAACAAACCCTTCCCCCTCAAACTGAAATCCCGTGTACGCCACTGGATTGCACTGATAATACACGTAAAGTTTTCCCTAAAATTAAAACTTTTCACTTTGCTCCGAATGTCTGTGTCGGTTGTGCTGCAAAGCAACAAACCGCCCACACACAGATGACTGGTTGCTGTGTACTACTTTTAACTTTCCTTTTGTCGTTTGTTGACTGTGCGTTGCCTATTTTAATCTCTGCTCCTCGCATAAACTTAATCAGCTTTGAGCGAAACTACTTTGCGCCCACTTTGTGCCTTTGCTCTATTTTGCAATTTTCCTGCTTTGTGCTTTATCTGATGACTCTGATGATGCATTTTCCCCCCTTGCCACGTTGGATGCGCATTAACTATTTATAATTGTTACCTTTTACCTTTTACCGTTTTTTGTTTTTGCCTTTGTGGACAAGGACAAGACTGGCACAATCAAAGTTGCCTTGGCTTAGTTTAGGGCCAAGTTCGCTGTCATAAAATTGTGTGCCAAGCAAATGGCAATAAATTTGTAAATATTTTATGCAAAGTATTTCTTAAAGAGATAAAAACTTAATGGAATTAGAATTCGCTACTATTCGAAGTAAATTTAAAACAAAAAATTCTTGACATGCATAAGTTAAATGTATCGCTTTGAATTGCGCTAAAGCAGAGTTTCGATTTTGACCACCAGTGTTGGGTGTTGGGTATTTAACCCTCTAGTTTCCAAGTTTTTAATCTTGTTGAAAAAATTACCAGTGATAGTTTTGTGGTGGAGAAGCAATGTTTGTTCGGGGAAAAAAATTTCATGTCAATAGGAGGCGTGATAGAGGGTGTAGAAAGTAGCAGGCCTACAGGCCTTCTTGGGAAACAAAGCCAAAAAAAAATCCCATATGAACATTTTTTTTTTATTAATTTAAATTTTTAATTTTTTTTAAATATATGTCAACATAAATAACGGGTAACAGTTTCAGTTCTGAGTGCAATAGACAATAAATTAAAAGGGGTGGGGGTAAGGCGAGGGGTAGTGTGTCGTGGGGTAGCTTATACACTGCTTTTGGGGGGTGTATAAACTAGGAAAACTGAAAAAATCGGTATAGGTATATATATATATGGCGGTTCTTATTATTTTTTAA
This sequence comes from Melieria picta, assembly GCA_964056695.1. Lineage (NCBI taxonomy): Eukaryota > Metazoa > Arthropoda > Insecta > Diptera > Ulidiidae > Melieria > Melieria picta. Next base: position 109,243,898 of record OZ057398.1, read on the forward strand.
TGCCTTGTTATCTTTACACACAGATTTCGATAAATCTACTCCATGAAATAAAGGACTAGGGGAGACTAGTTCTCTCATCTACCCCCACGAACTACGCCTTAGTATAAATTTTTGCAGTGACATGATCTTTTTTACATTGCGGTGTATCAAAATGTCGGTTCAAATAGAAAAATAATGCTTAAATAGCAAAAAAATATCATCAATGACCGTTAATTATTTACGCTTTTCATCCCAAGCAGGCCTACAGACACTCTAGGGTTCGGGTTAGGTAGGAAGAGTGTAACAACTTTTTTCAAAATTTTTTTTATTTTCTCAAAGAACACATTAACAGCCATTCACCAATAATTTTTTTAGTTTTATTGAGGCCCACAATTTATTTAAAACAATTTTTGTTTCTCACACAATTTCAAAAATAATTATTTGCTTACTTTCTCACGAAACTTCAACTTTGTCTTAAAATTACTGCCGTTGTGCATGTGGCAGCGTTATCTGACAACATTTATTTTATAAAATGGAGATTCCACTTTCCATACATGTAAAATCAGCTAAAAAAAGTCGTAAGGTGTAATTTACAGAATTTTTTTAAGCTTAGGATGTCTACAGGCCTTCTTGGGAACTAGAGGGTTAAGTTAGCATATTTTTAGGATGAAGCGTTAGTATGTGTTTCCATACGCCACAAGTTCAATAGAAGCCCCTTGTCAACATTTTGAAATTTGATTACAAATTTATTTATTTAATTCATTATTTGAGTATGAGCTGAACAATTCTACATTGTACATCAGTTTTAATTTTAAATTTTTAAAAAAGAATAAGCCAGGTTAAGCAGATATCTCCGGATTTTCCATGCAACGCAACGAGTACATTCATTCAGAGTTCTGTGACTTAGACTAATCAAAGAAGAGATCACTGCCTAATGGCTTCTTTAAAACCAATCGAAATTGTCCACAGTTGGCAGTCCGAAATATGATTAATTCGCAGTAATCGATCATACCTTTGACCGCTGAATTGCTTAATCCAAATCGAGATTTAGTTCAATAAAAGTTAATATCCGATCTTCTAACTCATTTTGGGACAAACAAAGTCCAAGTCCAGTTTCACATTTTGAAACAATTTTTAAGTAGATACATTATTTGTGATCGATACTACAATTAATTCCTCTAAATGAAACTTCACACAGATTACTGAGCTCCTAACTGAGCACTGTAGGCTGAGAAAACACATGCACAAACAATCGGTTTAGAATAGGTCAGCGTCTGTAGACTCTGTGAAACAGCAGAGGAAATTCCTGAGCACATCACATTGCAATGTGTCGTAGTATGTGATAGCAGGCATCGTTACCTGGGCTAGTACTGGCTTGTATAAGAGGACATGACGCACCTAAACTTTCTTGAGTTACTAAATTTTATTAGGTCGATGAGTCTAGGGGAAGTTTTCTAACTGCTCACTCACAATAGATAATTACTGGTCTCAGTTCATTAGAACCTTAACACAATTTTTTATGTATCTAACCTCTGAGCAGCTCTGGAGAAACTTTTTGTTGCACTACAAAATGTCTAGCACTGACAAATAGATGCGCAACGTTTCCAGTAAAACATAGTTTCGTTGAAAAAGACTTGGTGAATACACAGTGCGACAGCATTTTTCACACCGGGAAAAATCTATGTGTGCGTGAAACGAGAGACCAAACATAGTAATACTGTGTACTCAGTTTTTCATTTCTAGATCCTTTGTCCTTTTAAAAGGACTTCAGAATTTTAAAGGGGATCAAAAATAAAAAAAATATTAAAAATACTTAAGCTCGTTAGAATATGGCGATATGTATATCAAATGAAAGAGGAAAGGCTCAAGAATTTAAATAAAATTAATTTTTTATCTATTTGTAAAAAAAGGATATGAAAAAGGTCCTTTGAAATTTTTGATCCTTAATATCCTTGAAAATTTACATCAAATTTTCTTGAAAAGTAAGTAAATAAATGAAATTTTGATCCTTTATATCCTTGAAAATTTACATAGAATTTTCTTTCCAAAGTAAGTTAAAACCCAAAATCTCCTTGATCACGTGTCAAAATTTCATTACTCTAACTTTATTGGTTCGAAAGTTATTAAAACAAAGGCGGAAGCTGCAATTCTAATGAAGTACAAAAAATTTAATTTATTTGAGTATCAGTACTTTAAATAATAAAAAGATATAAAATCAATGGAGCGAGAATAATGAAATTTTGACACGTGATCAAGGAGATTTGGGGTTTTAACATACTTTGGAAAGAAAATTCTATGTAAATTTTCAAGGATATAAAGGATCAAAATTTTCAAAGGACCTTTTTCATATCCATTTTTTAAAAATAGATAAAAAAATCAATTTATTTAAATTCTTGAGCATTTGCTCTTTCATTTGATATACATATCGCCATATTCTAACAAGGTTAAGTATTTTCTATATTTTTTTTATTTTTTATCCCTTCAAAATTTTGAAGTCCTTTTAAAAGGACAAAGGATGTAGAAATAAAAAACTGAGTACACAGTATTACTATGTTTGGTCTCTAGTTTCACGCTCATATGGACTTTTTCCGGTGTGAAAAATTTTTTAAATTTTTGTCGCACGGTGATATATTCCAGACATGTTGGATTCAATACCTGAACATAAATATAAAGCACCAAATAACTGCAGGTTCACAACCTGTAAGGTTGCAGTAAATGTATATTCCTTGTCAATTCTAACACATAATCTTTACATTACATTTCTTGCATATTTTTAAATTTGAACTCAATGCAAAACAATCTATTCTATTATTTTTTTTCTCATGCATTTTTTTCTCATTAAACAGAAATCAAAAATTCTCGAACTAAAACATGTTTACTACTTACACATAAATTTGTATATAGTATAATCCGTATGTAGCTGTTAAGAGTCTTTTCATAATTTCCATCCTAAAGCACTTACTTCCCATCTAACTTCTCACATATGTTCCTTATACCACCGGCGACTATGGGAGAAAATTTAGTTGCTTAGCGCGTATGCGAAATGCCTTCACGTGTAAGTTAAATCCGTTTTTAATTAGTACGCAAATTGTGCTTAAATTCCACCGCTGCGACAATGTCGTGCGAGAAATCCTGCAGTGCATACATAATTTAGCGAAATTTACCGGCTATTAGTATCAGTACTTGCAGGTACACAATCGTCACAGACGCAGTGGCGTCACTAAACTCGAATAGCTGGTCTGGCGTTAACCCCCGTGCAGACTACAACTTCTCAATCCAATCATAATTTCACACCAACTTTAAAGCACACTTGGCACCGACCTGTGTTCTTCTTCATCACACAGCGCTCGACTACATTTTAGCTCCCCCACTTCCTCCTACATTCTCGTACAGCCACGTCTTTGTGCGTGTGCACGTGTGTGTGTGTGTGTGTGTGTGTGCAGGCATTGCTGTATGAGAGCGTAAAATGAAGTACGTGCTTAATAGAAACACCTACGTTGACACACTTAGCCGCTGCCTCCGTTCGTTCATTTGTGCTGCCTGTTCGTGCTCTGTCTGTCCGTCGCTCGGTTCGTGTGTGTTTAGTTAGTCTCGTAGCAGCACACTGGCGCACATAATTCCCCACTTGCCAATAATTTCATTTATTTGTACCCTGTTTCTTGCTTTCAATACGTGCTTTAAGTCGACTCGTTGCCTTTGCCAAACTCAACACAGTTTATTTTCTGGATTTTGCCGTTGTGCGTCCACACAAACTTGCAATACACAACAACATGCAACAACAACACAGAAATGCCAAACACTACCCAGCGCATAGTTTGGAGAATTTGTCATAAACAGTGATTAGCTAGATTGAATTTTAAAATGATAGGAGCTGAGGACTCATAATTTTATAAATTATAATAAATTAAAATTTTCTTGTCTTGTATTCACATTTCATAACAAGAAAAATCTTAAACTGTACAACTAACAATAATTAATTAAAAAATTTACAAAAAACTTTAAGATTAATTAATTAAAATAAAATAATAAAATAAAATAAAATAAAATAAAATAAAATAAAATAAAATAAAATAAATAAAATAAAATAAAATAAAATAAATAAATAAATAAAATAAATATAAAATAAAAATAAATAAAATAAATATAAAATACAAATAAATAAAATAAAATAAAATAAAATAAAATAAAATAAATAAATAAAATAAATATAAAATAAATATAAAATAAAATAAAATAAAATAAAATAAAATAAAAATAAATAAAATAAAATAAAATAAAATAAAATAAAATAAAATAAATAAAATAAAATAAAAAAAATAAAGTAAAATAAAATAAAATAAAATAAAATAAAATAAAATAAAATAAAATAAAATAAAATAAAATAAAATAAAATAAAATAAAATATATAATAATAATAAAAAATAAATTAAAAACTATAAGATTAATTAATTATGAATGAACTTAAAGAAATCTTTTATTTTTAAATAAAATGTACTCGTAAAAATACTTTGAAGGCATTTATTTGATTTAAAATAAAAAAAATATTTTTCCGACACCCTGAAAAATGTTTGCCAAGCCCCAAGCCCCGAAGAATTGTTCAAAGTCTCTTAACACTAAAAAGACCATTGCAATCACTTTGACGGGTTTTCTATCAACTTTTACTTTAGTGACTTTTATTTTTTTTATCGTGAATATTTTTATATTTTTTTTAAATTTATTTTGAGAAAATTTTGCCAACTCCGATGTGTACTTTTCGACATATCAGCGGATAGGATACTCGTACGTAGTCTTTGTAGGTATGGAAAATATTTAATCTGGCAATTGTTAATAGATGACAAAACAGCGAATCGTTCCAATCCAGCCGATGCAAACATTTAAATAAATAACTGTTAATGCAGTCATTGCCTTCCAAGCAGACAATCAATCAAACCTCATATTCAAAGTCTTTCGCACTGCACGAATAATAACAGAAACTTTGTCCATTATCCTCTTTAGAGATACCATGCCATATGTATTGTATATATGTATATTTGTATAGTTTGCGCAGTGGCGCATACAGGATTTCATACTTGGCGGTTTTGTAAGCAATTTTTGGGCTCAATGCCATTTGAAACCAAATTTCCAAACCCAAATGCTTGTAAGAAAAAGATACTTGGGGCTTTGAACCCCCATAACTCCATACAAAAGCATCTGAATTCAGTTCCTTTGATTCCTAAACAAGTTTTTTTTTGCATTGCAGATTCCAACCGATTGTTAGTAGACTTCATAGCGAATCCTTTTTCCTCTACAAAACTGACGACAATCAACTCTCTTACAGACTCGAGCAAACGACAAACTTTTCGCTAGATGAAACAATTCCATAACACACTGAAACAACTACGATTACTAACACTCAACTCTTTAGCACTCAAAAAGGCAGCTAGACTTCCCAAACTAACTAAATCATATCTCGCTATTTTTCAAGCTCATTTCTATATTTATTTTATTTAAAAATTAAATCGATATTTAAAGATAAATTAAAAATAAAAAAAAACTGCAAACAAATAGTTCAAAATTGCCACTGGGTTGTCACACGACACACATTTTTGCACCAACATTACTGCTGCCATCTTCCTTTCCTGCCACCGCTTACTTTATTTTCTTGCAGCTCTCCCTATCGGTTCTCTTACTTTTCTTATTTGATGAAATATTTCAGTTTCTTTTATATTTCTCCCACGTCTCTTATAAATTTGTTTGCTTCTCACTTTTGCTGCTGCTTCTCGCTTGCGCTTCTTCTGCTCTTCTCTTTTTTTGCTGATTAGTGCTGATTGGTATTTTTCGCTTTGCTGCTCATCAATACTAATTTTTCTACTCTTCTTCAACAACTCATGCTGGGATTTGTTGTGTGTACTTTGTTGTTGTTGTCGTTGGCGTTATCTATCGAAATTGTATGCGTTACTACCACATTGAGCGAGCGTTGCTTTTGTTGGTTTTCCAAGTGTTGCTATCACTTCAAGCTGTTGTTGTCAACCTTGTTGTTGTTGTTGGTGTTGTTGTTTTGGTTTTCAATGCCTTTGTATACAAAGTTTCACAACAAATCGCACGTTTCATTTACACGAAAAATGAAATTCGTTGTTTTTTGTAAAGAAAAATCATAAATATAAAAATAATAGACGATGCTCGATGCCAGAGTGTCAGCACGACTGCCACTGTTGATGTTGTTGATGCCGATGATTACAACAAGGCACCATCAGCTTTTATCAGTTGACAACAACAACAGCAACAACATGAATGAGTAGGAGAATAATAACCAAACCCAACATAGACAACAACAAGAACAAGTACTAAAGACATCGGTTGCTACAACGTAATATATGTCGAAAGAAGAAGACAAGCAGGTAACCACATTTAAATTTACAACAAACGCGAAAACAACAACAGTGAGTGTAAGAAAAATAAAATCGATTCTTCAGATTACAACAACAAAACAATGTTTAACAAAAACAACAACCACAATGTAGGCATTCTTCATCTTGAGCAAACAATAGCAACAATAAAAGCAGCAGAATTTTATGTTTTCGTGCGTGATTGACAATAAAACGAAAAAAATAAAAAATTAGAAAAATAAAACAAATTAAAAAAAAACTCATATTTCTGCATGTAATCGTATGCATCCATACTCGTATGTACATATGTAAATATGTACTTGTCTGTAAAAAAAAACAATATTTATTTTATTTTTTTTTATTTATTTATTTTTTTAGTAGTCTTTGAAAAATTCTTACAGACTAATTAACAAAACAGAAATTAAGGGGGTCTTCTGGTTACGAGCTGAAAATTTAAGTCTATTTTTCGGAGTAAATTGCGAAGGAACTACTTGAGATAATCCAGTAATTTTTTTTTTATTTTATTGATACATGCTTTATCTTGTAAGATCAAATTTTGGAAATTAAAAGTCATCACACTCGCGACTTTAGAACGACCTTGAGGTTGTTGCCTTTTTTAAACTTGTTGGTAAGACTTCTTCAAGAAATATTAATCGAATTCGATCAATTTTTTTTTCAGTTATTCAGGAGACATATGGCTATGTTTTCCCGTGTACGATTTTTTTTATTTTGAAAATTTTCAAAACTAGGAGGTTTTTTGTAAAAAGTTTGATTTTCGACCATGTTTTTTGGTCTATTGGTGAGTGTAAAAATGGAACAAAATAAAAATTTCAAAATCGTACACGGGAAAACATAGCCATATGTCTCCTGAATAACTGAAAAAAAAATTGATCGAATTCGATTAATATTTCTTGAAGAAGTTTTACCAACAAGTTTAAAAAAGGCAACAACCTCAAGGTCGTTCTAAAGTCGCGAGTGTGATGACTTTTAATTTCCAAAATTTGATCTTACAAGATAAAGCATGTATCAATAAAATTAAAAAAAAATTACTGGATTATCTCAAGTAGTTCCTTCGCAATTTACTCCGAAAAATAGACTTAAATTTTCAGCTCGTAACCAGAAGACCCCCTTAACTGCAACAATTGCTGCATACAAAAGCCTTAATAGTGAAAGCAAGAACAATAAACAACAACAACAAATATACATTAACAATAATTAAGCAATGCAACAACAGCAAAACGCTTTTAATTATGATCCGTCAGTTAGGTGTGACCAGTGTGAGGGTCGCGCGTTCATATCTCAAATCAATGTCTTTTCATTCATTGTAAATGTGGGCGTGTATATAATATATGAACATGTACATATATACAAAAACATAATCAAGATGTAATTGAACACGATTTTAGAAATGAAAGCGCAATAAGCACAACAACAACAATTAAGCTTGAAGCAATCAAAAAATCATTTCAACAGCAACAATTGACAGTAAAAGTAAATATTTACATTTTTTAAATCAAATATCAATAAATCATGCATTAATAGGGGGTCATCCCCTGCGCGTTTGTTCGAGTCAAAAAAAAAAATCATGCAGAACAAGACAAATTCGTGCAACAATAACAAGAACAATAATATCAAATCAATCAGATCAACTGAAAATAATAACAACAACAACCAAGCATAATATTAACTCATGACTGTAAAAAAATTGAACTCCTACGTTTTTAGTATTGCAGTGTTGTTGAAATGACTACAATAAAAGCAACAACAACATTATTGCAAAAACGTGCCAACACCAACAAAAAGAAGACAAAGTCAAACAACCAATCGAACTGCCAACAACAACAACAATGAGAGCCAACTTGATCAGCGCAATCAGATGAAAAACATTTTTAGATGCGCACACACACACACACACAGACACAAAACTTTCCCACCACGTCATTTGCCTTCTTTTTGTTTCTTTTTTCGTCTCATTTTCTTGACTCGTGTTTATTTACTTTTTTTTTTGTGAGAGTTAACAGAGCAAAAGAGAAAAACGAAAAAAGTAAAAAAGAAAAGTTGTGGCAAATGTGAAAATTAAACAAGTGTGAAAGATTGATTAGAAACTCGTGAACTGAGTTGGAATAAGAAATTGAAAGAATGTTGCAGGCAGGAGGCAGAAGTGAATTGATTAAACCGCACAGATTTTGCGAAAATGCGTGTTGGAATCAGCAAAGTTTGTGCACAGTTAAGGTAGCTTTTTTGTGAAAAGGAATGGGGTCGAGAACGGGGAAAAAGTTGTTGTAAATTATGGCTTGAGTGACTGCGGTTCAATGAGTGACGGGTTGTTTGATACTTCAAATCAATCTTTGCATCAAAAGTTAAATTATCAACTATTGAGCGATGCGAAAGTCGGTTTAGGATTTTGATAAATTTTAAATTTTTTCTTATTTACAAGATTTTTAAAAGTTTCAAACTGTGTTCGAACAACATTCATTTGTAGCATTTATAATGAAAAAAAAAATTTTTTAAATATCAAAATTCAATTCATTTCGCTTTTGTTCTTCATATTTTTTTTAGCTCACGAAGTGAAAAATTTCATAAAAACTGGTCGACTTGAGTCTACAAGCCCGCCAGAATCGTATCGACTTAAAATCACCTCTTGCTTTAAATTTACGGAAGCGTAACACATAATGAGTCCACATGAGTCCTTTTTTCTCTATGAAAAAAAATATTATTGTTACTATTTAAGAAACAATTTTTGGTTTTGAAATAGTTTCTCTGTTCTTTCTTTTTCTGTTGACTTTTTGTATTTAGCTGTCGAATAAATTTTTTGTCTCATTTAGGTCGATAGTGATTCGTCGATTGAATACTACTCTGAAGCATATTTGTCAAATCGTTACTGGAAAAGATCACAGAATTAATCTTCTTCTGCATTACTTTTTTCTTAAATGCATATTTCCTAACAGTCATCAGATTCATACTATTGACATGATTTGCAGAAAAGTCAAAAAGTTTTGCTCTACAAATTTGCATTAAGGTCTAATTTTTCTGAAATGTTCTTTAATTTTTTAAAGGCAATAAACAAAGTAATTTGTAGTTGCAAAGAATTTGAAGAATTTGTATGGAAATTGACTACTAATATCTACTAATGTCATTTCGTGCTCAAAATTCGAGAAGAGAGATTCAATGTTCAAATGTTATCTTTGTTTTTCTACAGTTGTCAACTAAATAAAAATACTTTTATGATTTGGGTTACAGAATGAGAGGTATTGTCCCTGGCTGGTTGGTTGATTTCAATGGCGATGTTTCGACATCAAATTAGGCCGCAGGTGCCACTATTCCTGGTAGGTGATGACCATTTTTGTTGTGTACTTCCGAATGAGCCAGTGGACTGTGTACTCTCTCTCTGGTATATATTTTCTTAAATCGGTTAAAAAAAAGAGTACTAGAATACAAGAAAAGTATAAATATACTACAGAAAAGTAATTGACATGTAATACTACAATTGGAAGAGTGTCAAGTGAAAAGTCATATTTTTCATAGAGATTTGTTGTAGCCTGCACAATTTCAAATGACTACAAAGTATAGTAAACCATTTGAAGGCCTCCAAATATCTATTGCGAACATTTTCTGCAGGACAACACATCTACGCATATCCATTCTTGCTGTGCATTCTGTCTTAGGTTAACCTTAACAAGTCCAACGAAGTCACAAAACATTTGCAGCAATGTTTTATGCATTTGAAAGTATTCTAAAAACATTTAAACTATAAAAAGATCAAACTGTTTTCCTATTTCTCAATGTTAACTGAAAATTTCAGGAATATTTGAGTGCCATATAAGTTACCAACATTTTCAACCTTTAAACACATTTAACATTTACATTTATTTTATTTTATTTTATTTTATTTTATTTTATTTTATTTTATTTTGTTTTATTTTATTTTATTTTATTGTATTTTATTTTATTTTATTTTATTTTATTTTATTTTATTTTATTTTATTTTATTTTATTTTATTTTATTTTATTTTATTTTATTTTATTTTATTTTATTTTATTTTATTTTATTTTATTTTATTTTATTTTATTTTATTTTATTTTATTGTATTTTATTTTATTTTATTTTATTTTATTTTATTTTATTTTATTTTATTTTATTTTATTTTATTTTATTTTATTTTATTTTATTTTATTTTATTTTATTTTATTTTATTTTATTTTATTTTATTTTATTTTATTTTATTTTATTATTTTATTTTATTTTATTTTATTTGATTTGATTTGATTTGATTTGATTTGATTTTATTTTATTTTATTTTATTTTATTTTATTTTATTTTATTTTATTTTATTTTATTTTATTTTATTTTATTTTATTTTACACTACACTAGCCCACAAATACTTACAGTAACGCACCCAAGAGGGGCTGGAGCGTGCGAACCCCTCCTTAATCGATTTTTGTTGCAAACATTTTAGTTGCCGAATATAATTTAAATTGGTATTGAGCCCTAAAGTAGTGAACGCAACCCTCTTAACTGAAATCCCTGTGTGCGCTACTGAGCTCATGATACATAAATATTGAAAAAGCAAAGTCTTACTTTTTTACTCTACAGTCTCGAAAGTTCGAAATACTAACTGTCTGCTCTTTTTTTCTCATTTCTTCTACTTTCATATTGCCGCTACAACTACAACTACGACGACTGCATCAATTTCGCCAACACAACAACGCCGCAATCAACAAACCCATATGCACTGCAACAACCAACGTGCGCCAAAAAAAAAAATAAATATATTAATTTCAACAATTTTATCCGGAAATATTCGCTCGTTGTTGGTTTTTGTGTTGGCTCTTTCTGTGTCAACACTTGCGTTCGGTTACGCTTCGCTAACACAAATGGCTGCTGTGTCTCGCTTCCCGTCGACTAACTGACTGACTGACACACCGATTCTGGTCGCTTGTGTGTGTGTTCGTGTGTGTGCGAAAAAAATTCAATACAAACGTCAACATTTTCGGCATATTTTCACCAACAACAACAACAACTTATTTAACCAAAAAAAAACATGTTTACAACAAATGGGATTGTGAACGCGGCTGCTGCTGCTGTCTGTTGCCTGCTCGTCTACAAAATAAAATAAATGAAATGATAACAACAACAAATATGCCATTGCCAACACCGTACGGCAAACACGAAAAATATGACAAACAACAATGACAACGATTTTAATGGAATTTACGTCTCGCACTTGCGCCACCCAACCACCATCGCCCTCTCTCTCTCTCTCTGTGTCTGTCCCCATCCATCGCTCTGTCAACCGTTGCTGATTGTGCGCCGCTGTACACCTTCAACCGGGGAATATGTGTGCGTGCAATGAAAACAAACGCTCCAACAACAACAACAACAACATATAATATTCTCTACTTATTTTGCCACTTTACCCTTCCCCCTCGATGTGTCTCTGCCGCTGTCGGTCGGCATTATTATTGCGCGTGTGTGTATAAATTTTCTGCTTTGTTTCATTTTTTCTGTTTTCATTTGCCGATTTTTTTTGCCTCTGTCACCCATCACCCATCACCCACGCCAATGCAATACGCTTTTGTCCGTGTGTGCGCCTCGCCTCGCCGCGCCGCTGTCACTTTTATTTGGCTCGCATTTTGCACACCTGCTGTTTTGATAATCCATCCGTGACACCTTGCCCGGCCACACCGAAATTGTCCTGCCACACGATCATCCGTCCGTCCGTCCGGCCGCTCTGTCTGTCTGTTCGTACGCTCCCTCTGCGCCACCAAACACACACACATGTTCCTTCGTCCCTCCTGTCCCTATCTCTGTCTGCACTCCACTTCACTTCACTCCACTCTTTGTGCTGTTTACGTTCGTTCGCCGCGCCTGACCGCATACGTGCCTGCGCTCTAACGGGACGTGCTTATTTTGTTTTCCCTCGTTCTCCCTTTCTTCATTCACCACTTCACCTTTCTTTCAAATTTTGCTCGCTTTTTGTTGTTGTTTACATGCGCTGTTTGTTTGCATTTGTGCGGCTTTTTTCATGCTGCGTTTTTGTTATTGTTCGCCTGCGCTTTTGTTTGCTGATAAATGCCCACTTTTTGACACTTTTCGCCTGTTGACGGACACTCTTGACATAATATGTGGCGTTCGCTTATGATTTCTTGGCCATGTGTGACAATGATTACTCGCGCCTGCGCTTCATCGCAATTTACACGTTTGCAATTTTTTTTCGCCGCGCATTGTTTTTTTTCGCCGTGTACATACATCATTGACCGACCATATTCACTCAACATAATTTGCTTATTTGTTTTCGTTATAATTTCATATTCATTTTGATGCTCTCGACTCCGCTCCCTGTCGCCAATATACATTCTGCACATGCATCTGTATGTGTGTGTGTGTGTTTGTGTTGGTGTGGCAATGCTGTTTATTATTTTCACACATGGCTTTATTTGCTCAACACCTTCTCGCATGCCGCTGCACGCAACAACACCCACGCAAACACACCTGCGCGCCCACCTGTGCGTATACGTAACCTTTTGCAACTGTGGCTGCTGTGCACTGATATTCGACGCTGGCATTCATCTGGCGTTTTAAAATGTCACCGCAACGGCTTTATTGTTTGCGCTACTCAACATTTTTGTTGACATTGTTGTTGTACTTGTTTTTGGGCGTTTTTTCGTGCATCGCCATTGCTGTCACGGGCGATAATTTTCATTTTATTAACTTCATTTAAATGAATGAATGAACAAACAAACACACTTCGCCATAATTCTCAAATAATATTTACACACACACCCACAATCGGCCGCTCACCATTCCACGTGACTGTTGTTCAATTTGGTAATAAATCTGCACGAACAATGTGCGCCCACAGGTCATTTGGTTCAAGGACACAATGCAGCTGGACACCACCGAACGTCACATCATGGAGAATCGCGGCTCACGACACACGCTGATCATACGCAAAGTGCATCCGCAGGATTTTGGTAATTATTCGTGTGTGGCCGAGAATCAGCTGGGCAAATCGCGAAAAACTTTACAACTGAGCGGCAAACCGAATGTGGCTGTCTTCAACTCGCCGCCAATCAGTCAGTACAAGGACAGGTAAGTGGCTCAAGCGGATCGCGCAACTATCTGACACACACACACAACAATACAATAATTGTGTACCTTCATTAATGCAACACATATGAATATAGAATGTGCTACAGCAGTCTGTAACTCAGTAGTCAAGCCATCACTTTGGCCTAATTGGTGAACAAAGTTTTCAAATTTGAAGCTGAAACTTGAATTTTGTGCTATATATCCAAACATTCGAACAGGTATAACAATGAAAAATATATTATAATCAGTAATTGAACAAAACTTACGGCAACAGTTCTGGCAGCAAGCTTTCACCTAATTAATGCTATGCATTGTAATTAATATCACAACAAAAAGAAAAATATACCAAAATACAATACATGCTTCTACGCTATGTAAACAAACTCATGTACACATGAAAAACCCTCGCACATGTGTCTGCATGTATCAGTGGCCATTGTTACAGTTTAAAAATTTCGTTATAATACAATAGAAAAATCCGAAAATTCTACTAAAAATAATTTTAATAAAAATCTCGTCAACGTTCTACGTTTCAGCAGAAATATTTGTTGAATACTTTCAGCAGCTTTAAACAGAAATCGTTGTATTAAGCAGAAAAGTAACAATTCCAGGAAACAGATGAAGCGAGTGCAGGAATGGCACTAATTTAATATGAAAGTACGACATAATTGTTGCAATTCCTGGAAGCAAAAGAAACCATTTGATTGAGTACAGAAGGCGCTCGTGGCATTAACAATTCACGGTATTATGCAAGTTTGCATTGCAATCATTTACATTATAAATAGTAATGCTTTTTTGTATCATCAACAGGGCGTATGAGTAACATTAACGCAATTTTAATGAACATGATTTGAATTTCAGACTTATTCAAGCGTTATTCTGTCGTATCACGAATGGCAACGAATTAATTATGCGACCATGAATGGATCTGTTGCGAAACATAAATTTAACTGAAATTGTCAGACTTCTAGCAAATGTATAGAAAACAAAGTGAACGCTTTTTAACAATGTGGTCAAGGTTTTTACTTTTTTTTTAAGGAAGGCAGTTATTTTGAGAAACGTAAAAATATTAGAGACGAACAAAAATCTTATTAAGGATGAACTTAAAAATTTGGAAACGATTTAAATTCAGTTCAATGCACAGTGATTCGTTCCATAGACAAAAATCAAAAAATTTATATTCTCAGAATTTAACGATTTTGATGTCATTTGAAAGGTAAAACTACAACTATGAAAACCCCAAAAAATCTGTGCTAAAAATTAATTCGTGTGCGGGCTCAAAGTTGAAACTTTTTTCACAAAAAAATGTAAACACATATTTTCTGGTTTTTAGTCTATTGAGTAAAAAAAATTTTTTAAATATATGGTTACCAAGAAGTTGCTAAAACTCTCAATATAGATTACAAAATGATGTGTCCATTTTCGTATTTAATGTTTGCTCAAAATTTGTAAAGCTGAGGCTTTCACATCACTTTTAATTCAAAATATTTTTCAAAATTAAAAATCTGAAAATTGGCAAAACTTAGAGGGAAATATCTAAAAAGTATGTGAAAGTATGTTCCTGGATTTTTTTTATTTTAAGAAGCATTCTTTCTTTGTCGGATAATGTAATTACATCCTCCGATATCTTCCGATCTTAGAAAATAATTCAATTTGAAAAGTGGTCTAAACACCAATTTTTCGACAAAATTTCTTTTATTTTCATCCCAAAAGTATGCAATCAGCATGAAAAATTGAGAAAACTGCAAAAAAGCAAAACATACATCTATTATTATCGTTTTTATTGCAAAACTAAAGGGTCCTAAGACAATTTCTGATACTCTTTGCAATTATCAATGTTGACGTTACCGATTAAATGTAAAATCTGAAAAATTAAGCCAACACCAAGCTCACCAAAAATGTCTAGAAATAGAAAATCTAACCTGGGTAGTTTCTTCTTCGATAATCTAGAAGGACTGGAAACCCATAGGACTTTTCACAGCCTGCTAAGCTACGTTAGGACCTTAAACTCGTTAAATGAGTGAACGGATGTGTGTTCAATTAATTCTAGTAGCACAATCAAATAGGCTACGCCTTGGAGCAGCCACTCTTACAAACCCACCTACTTCAAGTAACAACTTTCTACTCTTAAAAATAAGTTCCATGAAATTAGTATTAAAATTGATTAATATGTCAATTAAGCCCCATGTGGATTTGTCAATCAATTCACAAACTAACAAACTTCATTCAATCAACTTAAAACGTGTGTAACTTTGATAGATTTCAATTGAAAAAGTACACACAGTTGTAGTCCATTGAAAACATAGAATCGACTAGTCCAAGAGTCGAACACATAAGCCAAAAGAATATAAGTACAACGCCATGTGAGCAGATAGGCATGAACACAGCCATAACAAATAAAACTTTAAATTGGATTAGCTGCTATAACACCGTGCGACAAAAATTAAAAAAAATTTTCACACCGGAAAAAATCCATATGGGCGTGAAACTAGAGACCAAATATGGTAATACTGCGTACTCAGTTTTATATTTCTACATCCTTTGTCCTTTTGAAAGGACTTCAAAATTTTGAAGGGGATAAAAAATAAAGAAAATATATCAAATGAAAGAGGAAAAGCTCAGGAATTTAAATAAAATTAATTTTGTATCTATTTGTAAAAAAAGAATATGAAAAAAGTCCTTTTAAAATTTTAATTATTTATATCCTTAAAAATTTACATCGAATTTTCTTGAAAAATAAGTATGTTAAAACCCGAAATCTACTTGATCCTTGATCCTTGATATTCTGGCTTCATTGATTTTGTATCTTTTTATTATTTAAAATACTGATACTCAAATAAATTAGAATTTTTGTACTTCATTAGAACTGCAGCTTCCGCCTTTTTTTAATAGCTTTCGAAAAAGTTAGAGTAATTACATTTTGACATGTGATGAAGGAGATTTGGGGTTTTAACGTACTTATTTTTCAAGAAAATTCTATGTAAATTTTCAAGGATATAAAGGATTAAAATTTTCAAAGGACCTTTTTCATATCCTTTTTTTACAAACAGATAAAAAATTAATTTTATTTAAATTTTTGAGCTTTTCCTCTTTCATTTGATATACATAACGCCATATTTTAGCGAGGTTAAGTATTTTTTATATTTTTTAAATTTTTTATCCCCTTCAAAATGTTTGAAGTCCTTTTAAAAGGACAAAGGATGTAGAAATGAAAAACTGAGTACGCAGTATTACTATATTTAGTCTCTAGTTTCACGCACATATGGATTTTTGCCGGTGTGAAAAATGCTGTCGCACGGTGTAATACATCCGAAAAGTACGCTGACCCACACTCACCCACACCACTAACACAAATACATTTGCACATACACAAACAACGCACGTTACACAACGCAACAACGCGCAAGTAAACGCAAACTGTCGACGCACAAAAACAAACAGCGAAAACCAACAACAGCAAATATAATCCCAAAAAAAATTAAATTGGCTAAAAGTTCAACTTTGAATCAAAAGTTGCCTTTGAGTTGAAGAATTTTGCTACTACTATTTTTGTTGTTGTTGTTGTTATTCGCCTGTCGTAGACATCATTAAATACAGAGTACAACTGTAGTGGCAACAGCAACAACAAGGGCGGCAAAATGTACCAAAGCTGCGCTAAAAAATTGCGCAAAGCATCAAAGTGTCATTGCCGTCAGCCTCGGAACACGACTGCTTCGTGCTCCGTGTCCTGTGCTGTGTTGTGCTCCAATTCAACTTTCACTGTGTTATGTGTATGTGTGTGTGTGTGTGTGTGGCTAAGTAGTTTTTGTCCGGAAACTGTAACGCTAACACAACGCACACACACACGCACACACAGGCACAAACAAATGCGATCGCTTCCGGACACATTCAATTTGGCGCCGCCGCACATTTTCACATCCCGCACCGAACTCGGCTCGGCGCTCCAGCGCAATGAAGCCCAGCACACACAAGCACACATATAATTTTTTGTCTCTGTAGTCGTATTTGCCGTACACTGCGGCAAGTAATGCGCCGACTTTCGCCATTACAGCGTCGTCGCCGTCTGCCCGATTTTAGTTTTTGTCAATTGTTAATAATCATTTTTATTGCTGCTTACTTAATGTTCGAAAACTTTTTGATTGGCGCACTTTTTCATGGCTTTACGAGTGCCAGCCAGTATTGGTCTCGCTATCTTCGCGCAGCAATTGTGCGCGCAATTTTATGTTGCCGCCAAACTGCCAACACTCGCTTCTCGCCCGATAATATTGTATTGTAATTGTCAGTCGATTACGCAGCGCACAAGAAAAACAACAACAAAAATATCGCATACGAGAATGCCGGAATTTGCCTTACAAACAGTCGCATGATGGCTTTTAATTATCAACATGTCGTATACGCAATTTTATTGCACCTCTGACTTATACAACGTATTGAATGTGTTTTTATTGGCTCTAGTAAATAAAGCACAAGAATGACCAAACTATGCGTGCCTTCACTCCACAACATGCAAAGGAGTATGAAATCGCATTTACGCAAATAAAATGCCAAACTTTTTTGCCATAAAATTAATGCAATAAATTATTAACACATAACAATGACACTGCGCTCTGACTGATGAAAACAGCAAACGGAAAGAAAAAATTTGCTTAATTTATTATCAATTTGAATCAAATTATACTATAGACGTGTAGAAAGAAAGAAAGAGGCAGCAATGGCGCGTGGGAGGGAAGTCATTTTCTTTGCGAAGGACAGAAGGAGTTGTTGCACAATGATTTGTGCGTTAAGATTTATTTCATGAGTTTTTGTCTAATTGTAATTGGGTTTTGTCTTTTGTTGAGACTTTTTGTAACACAGAAGCCAGTTTAAAAATTTGAAAGCTAGATTTAATTTTTATTTTCAGTGTATTACTATCCAAATTTGGATAATTAGCAAGTTTAATGTCACTAGCCCCGGAAAGTGCAAATGAGAAGTTGCAGGTGTTTTAGCTTTTTTAAACCAAATTCAATTTTTTGTTTAACTACTTTTTGTTTTATGAAGTTTTCCTTTAATTCCTTAAAAACAATCAAGGAGATTCTAGAGATTTTTCACTTTAATATAACCAACGTTCTGATACATCTACCGAAGTTAATGACAACTAAATAAAACTCATAATTGTGTTGGATCGTCATGTACAGGGAAAGGATTTTGAGGACCTAAAAACCTATAAAAAAGGCAAAATAAAATAGCAAAAAAGGCACGGAAAGGCACTAAAAACTGCCAAAAAGGCAGAAAAAGGCACTAAAAACTGCCTAAAAAGGCAAAATAGGACAATTAAAACTGTTAAAAAGGCAAAAACAGGCATTTAAAAATAAGAAAAATATACTAGAAAATCGAAAAAAGGGGGAAACGGTATGTATTTTTTAATAATTGTATTTCATCTGACGTATGCAACATACAATATTTATACCTCGTTTTTTGTAAAAGAAAAGGAACATCAAGGTTTTCAAAGATAGTTTAAAAACTAAAACTAAGATATTTTAATTGAAATGTAGGCACATATTTTAAATTCATATTTTAACTTATCATATAAAAGCCGTACTTGTATCACAAAAAAATAAATAAAATGTTTGCGCTAACCGAACTTTTTTATTTTTGGCATGTTTTTTTCTTTAAATTTTCCACTGCACAACAAAAAATAACGGCTTAGGAATGATCAAATCAATATAAAAACATCGATAAGTTAACGAAATTGCAATGTTGCCACTTAATTTTTTTTTAGTTTCAAGGTATTTTTGCGAAACAGAAGGGGGAAAATATTAAAAACAAAAGAAAAATAAAAAGGCGCTCGACAAATCTTGAAAAAGGCATGTTGTGGCATTTATAGGTAAAATAGGCACTAAAAAAAGGCATTTATGGGTGAAAAAGGCAAACTGCCTTTTTAAGGCAAAAAAAGGCAAAATAAAAGTGATATATTTCTAATCAGGAGGACCTAATTCGTGCTCATTTTCAATCCGAAATACTCTATCTAGCAGCAAACAAAAAAGGCAATTTCCACAAAATCCTATCCCTGGTCATGAGACTGACTGAGAGATTGCAGAGAGGCAAAATGTATCACGAAAAACAGTTGAAAATTAAACGCCTTGGACTCATTAAGAAGGCCGATATCTAAAAGAACGAATCCATGTTTGCGATATGCGTTCCAAACCCTATGAACTCGAACCTTTTTTGGAAGAAATCATCACTGCTGATAAGAAAAATTAATAGTTTACAATAACATCGAACAAAAGAGCTCATGTTGCAAATGCGATTAAGCAGTGGAAGCCAAATCGAGTTCTATCCGACTAAAAACCTAATCTCCTATTCGCAGATTTGCCAAAGCGGATCACAAACCAGGCAGTTGCATTTCAGTCTACATATTTTCTAGTGTTCGACCGAATATTCGGTTTCGGTTCGGCCAAAAAAAGTGGTTTCGGTTTCAGTTTCGGCCAAAAAATTCCCGAACGCCCGAAACCGAAACATTCCAGAATATTTTTTACATTTTATTGTGTAGCGAGTGAACACCTTTTTAGTGCAGCCGAGCAGATATATAGTGAAAGGATGAGAAGGAGAATTTACAAGAAGATGCCACCAATGTAAATAAACTTCCTTTTTTAGAATAAAATATTAAATTTTTTAATTTTGAATATTAGCGAGGGGGTGATTTTTTATGTTTGTGTTTTTAAAAAATGAATGAATTGTTTTTAATAATACCTAAGTATTTATTAATTTATGATATGTTTATTCTTTGTACCTAAAGTAAAATTCGTTTGTTGAAAAGTTGTGATTTTGATGCTTGATGTAGTGATTTTTATTTCAACTAGAAAGTTTCGGTTTCGGCTGAATATTAAAAAAAAACCGAAATTCGGTTTCGGTTTCGGCCCAAAAAAGTGGTTTCGGTCGGACACTAATATTTTCGAATTAATGTTACTCATACGCACCGAAAACAACGTACCAGCTGATCACAAAAAGCGCACTTACACTTTAGTCTACACATTTTCTAAATAATGTGACTCATACGCACCGGAAACCCCACGAGTCAGATTATCCAATCGATATTTGAGCTTTTGCCAATCACGAATATATGAAAATATAAACTTCAGAATATAAAAAAAACAGAAAATACAATAAGATTGACTAATGAGTCAAAGTCAATTAATTACTTGATCAAAATTCAAGTAAATAAATGCTGAAGCTGAGACTGTCAGCTTCAACCAACAATATTAAAGATTTATTGACGCACTTTGGCTTAGGGTAATGCGTTCTTTTACCCATTGAAAGTGATAAATATAAAAAATAATATAAGCGTGCGTGCAGCACTCCACAATGCACACTGTCAAAGTAAATTTCCTGAGAATTTCGAAATATTTTAGCACGTAACAAAGTGGAAACCCCAAGTTGCACCACCAACACACCAAAACCAATGCTTGACGCCACAACTTAAGTAATACTGCGCACAGTTAACGTCCGCAATAATGCAATGGCCAAGTGTCCTATGACAGCTAACGACCAACATTGGTGGCAAGTGGCGAGCGTAAATGTTGCAGCTCAGTGGCCAATGAACGCACACTGACTGGTCGTTAGACGAGCTGCACGAGTTCAAAGACATTTTAAGCTGAAGACAATGTCAGCTTTACTGGTTGAATAAAGTGAATATAAGAATTGATTAAACGCCAATAATGCTGCAGCGACATTTTAATTAAAAACCTAACTGAATTCTGAGGTAATAAGCGCTTTTTGCAAAATTCGCATTCGTTGCGCTTTGCATTAATTCGAAATATTTCCACCTTATTAAATTCCACGAGAAATATTACAAACTGGCAGCACTGCTTCCCACTTTGACGCCCATTCAACAAAGTGTGTAATTCAAGTGCAACTCGTCGCTGCTTACTTGGCTGCATTCAACTCCTCCGAGTGGTGCACTCACTACGCTGTGGCATCTTCGAGCCAAGTCAACGCACTGTCGCCGGGGCACTGCAATGGTTGCTGCCGTCAGTGCTCGGCTGCCATTGTTTTCGCACTTCAGCTTCTTAACGGCACAAACAATGGAATTACTGCGAGCGTACGCAATCCGTGGCGAGCGGGCAAGAACGGATTTGACTTTCAGCACAGCGGGGATTGAAATTGCAAGATGCTGCCAAGAAAGCCATTTGCGCTGTGTACACTCGCTGTTTGTCTGCAGCTGTTTATGCGCCAAGTGGGCAACTATTATGGTCCCAACAATTGCCACGTAGTTCATTAATGCCCACTTGGCGTTGCTTCTCTTCAGCGCTGCGTGCAAGTTAATGCCGCACAATGCACATGACAGCGAAAAGCAGCACACAATGGCAGCGCTCGGCACAAAAAGACAACACACACACACATACTCTCCACACTCTATTTTCGCGCAACTCATTTATGTTTTCTTTTCCGCCCTCGCTTGCAGATATAACATTTCCTGGACCGTGGACTCGCACACACCCATCGAAGAGTACAAATTATCCTTCCGAAGGTCGCCGCAAGGACATGAGGTCGACAACTCCATCGATTCGCACTCGTCCGGCGCGCATGCCTCCTCCTCCTCCTCGTCGCTGCTGCAGATGTATGGCGGTGGCGGTGGCGGCGGCGGCGGCGGCGGACTGCTGGGCAGCAATCACAATCACCGCATCAGCGGCGGCATGGGCGGACTGGGCAGCTACGGCAACGTCATGCATTGGGGCCGCAACGACTGGCGCGACGTGGTGCTGCCGGCGATACCGTTGTCACATCATTACACGCAGGGCATGAGCTACATGATTCGCGGCCTGGATCCCGATCAGCAGTACGAGGCCACCGTGCAGGCGAGGTGAGTACCCCGCAGCCGTTGCGCTAATACAGCAATTCGCGCATAAAAGCCACGCCATCTTTCCGCGCTGGGTGCCGTGGCGCGTTTAGCTGCTGCATTGTTTAGCTGTCATTTCGTTTTATTTCGTGTCGCTGACGCTCGCACGACTTGCTGCAATTTTGTTGTGCGCGTCACTTTGATGCTGATGGCGTTGCTCACTTTAATGCCATCGCTGGCGTCACGCGTGTCCCGCGCACATTTCACGTGCAACACTTTTCCGCTTTTCTTTTCATAACAAAGCGCGAATTTATTTGCCACTGTAGCAGCTTTCTTAGCGGTATTTACGTTGCTTAGTGCTGAAAAATTAACAATCTGCAGTGACAGCTGACGATGCGCAGCGAAACAGCAACAACGGTGGAATGTGGATTTTTTTTTTTAAATGATTGGTTGTTACTTGAGCACTAAGGGAAAAGTGATTTTTTCAGATGAGGAGTTCAAGTGACTTGCGTGGTGTGGAAATGTAACAAATTTGTGTGCAAGATGGAAAATGTGTTGAAATTAATATTACATATTCAAGCATTTTAGTACAAAACATCTTGCAATCGTGTAATATAATTCAGTAATCGAATTTTTGATCTCCAAAATATGTTTGATATGAAGTTTTAGAAGCTTGAGTCAAATCGGAACTTACATTGAGTAATATTCATTGAATATAAAACTAACTAAATTAAAACAAACCTAAACTAAAACATCAACTTATACCAGAGACTAAAAATAATTATTATCCATATTTTTGGGCATAAAAAAATTGCCCTAATTTAAGAAATTTCTATAATTATTGCTTTATAATAATTATTCTCAATAAGAAATTTTTTACGTCGCCTATAACTATTATCATGTAATAAATATTTTTGTGTTCCATAATAACTCTTATAAGTTACAAGTCTATTTTTCGTTGTCGATAATTATTATTTTGGGATTTTTTTTTGTTTGACATTGCTTCATAACTTTTATTTACGACTTTTTTCATTTACGTTGCCGATTTTTAATTATTTTAAATTGACGAACGCAAATTAACTGCAGAAACCTAAATTCCACCAACAACTAAACAATTAAAAATCAATTCATACTCAAAATGTGGTAAGGCAACGTAAAAAAACATTTCGTTCATAAAAGTTATTAGGCAACGTAAAAAAAATTGTTTTCAAAATAATAATTATGGGTAACGTAAATTTAAAAAGTCATAAATAAAAGTTATGAAGCAACGTAAACAAAAAAATCCCAAAATAATAATTATCGAGAACGAAAAAAAAATTTTTTCGCATAACAGTTATTACGCAACGTAAAAATTAATTGTCGCAAATAATAATTATAATCAACAAATAAAATTTATGTTGCATTGTAATAGTTACATTGCAATTATTTTCTTAAAAAACTTGTAATAGTTAAGTCCCTGACTTATACTGAGAGTATTTTCCCAAAGTGATTGAATGTGAAATCTTAGCCTAAGATGCTTCAAGCTCAGCTTCTTAGACGAATTAAAATGTATAAATACTCATAAAATTTGTTTGCCATGAATTTTTACATTTCCCGCACCAAGTCACAGCATCTTTTTATATAGAAATAATACTAGATTATTCTTATGAGGATTAAAGAATCGATTTGAGGACCGATTGCGGCATCTTCCGGACACTATGGCCCTCCCTTTTCTTGAGAAATACGCCGGTGTCATCACTGGACAGTGCACTCTTGGGTCTAATCACATCAAATGGCGTCTGTCGTCCAGTGATGTCGACAGAAGCTTTTAGTTGAAGAAAAGATATAAACGATACAACACTTCTGGAGCCACTGTTTGGCTCTGCAGCAAAGCCCACTGCATACTGTGGGGTCAAGATTACTGCTGAATCTCGGAACTACTCTTCTTCATTAAGAGATCCAACTAGGCCAACTTCGCCTGGATTGAGACTTTTAGTTAGTTCCAGAGACAAACAAGAAGAAATTCACACTGGGCTATTTTGGCCTCCGAAAGGCAGTTCCTACCTACTCAACCTCACAGTTTTTTGATTCCAGAAATGTATAGGCATTCGATCACACTCAGAGTAATGCACTGAAAGAATCTGCATGGTTTTTCTATTCTCTCTATTGAAGTGACTACAGGATTCTTGTTAGTATTTTAACTGGTCACTATTCTGTGACCAGGATTGGATTATCTTCTGACTCTGTCCGTCATACCCAAAAGACTAGAACACAGCTGTGCATTTTCTCAGCAATTAATTAGCATTTTCAAGGCTCAGACTAGAGACACTGCACTCTGATTTGGGGGAAACTACTAACATTAAATAGTTTCCTATCATTGCACACAATCTTCTAATTTCTTAAGAGAAGTGAATTTTTTCAATAGAGCAATGTGGAGTTTGGCCATCTACTTAAAAACATACACTTTACTACACTTTAGTTTGCACTCGTATCTCTTCACTGCAAATATTACACCATGCGACAAAAATTAAAAAAATGTTTCACACCGGAAAAAATCCATATGGGCGTGAAACTAGAGACCAAACATAGTAATGCTGCGTACTCAATTTTTTATTTCTACATCCTTTGTCCTTTTAAAAGGACTTCAAAATTTTGAAGGGGAAAAAAAATAAAAAAAAATATAGAAAATGTAAAAAAACTTAACTCGTTAGAATATGGCGATATGTATATCAACTGAAAGAGGAAGAGCTCAAGAATTTAAATAAAATCTATTTGTAAAAAAAGGATATGAAAAAGGTCCTTTGAAAATTGTAATCCTGTATATTCTTGAAATTTTATATATAATTTTCTTGAAAAGTAAGTATGTTAAAACACAAAATCTCCTTGATCATGTGTCAAAATTTCATTACTCTAACTTTATTGGTTCGAAAGTTATTAAAACAAAGGCGGAAGCTGCAATTCTAATGAAGTACAAAAATTCTCATTTTTTTTGAGTATCAGAATTTTAAATAATAAAAAGATACAAAATCAATGAAGCGAGAATAATGAAATTTTGACCCGTGATCAAGGAGATTTAGGGATTTAACACACTTACTTTTCGAGAAAATTCGATGTAAATTTTCAAGGATATAAAGGATTAAAATTTTTAAAGGACCTTTTTCATATCCTTTTTTTACAAATACATAAAAAATAAATTTTATTTAAATTCTTGATCCTTTTCTCTTACATTTGATATACATATCGCCATATTCTAGCGAGGTTAAGTCTTTTTTATATTTTTTTTTATTTTTTATCCCCTTCAAAATTTTGAAGTTCTTTTAAAAGGACAAAGAATGTAGAAATGAAAAACTGAGTACGCAATATTACTATATTTGTTCTCTAGTTTCACGCACAAATGGATTTTCCCAGTGTGAGAAATGCTGTAGCACGGTGTTACCCCACAATTGCTGTCCCTATACTTCCCGTCTTGACTCTAATGAGTACTCAAAATAGCTCATAGATAGAATAATAAAATCAACAGCATAAATATGCATTTTATAAAAACAAATAATCGACAGCTAAATAAACCATAACAAGCAGATTCCTAGAATGTGATTGTCAATCATTTGAAGCAAAAAATTATAATTAATTAAATGTGATAGTGTTTCAACGTAAACAGTTCGGAGAGTAACACCAAAGGTGCACCACACCCACACACCTATGCCCAAGTGTTTCTACCATAGACTGACACACACACACACACATGCACACACATATACGCCAAACAAGCTAAGCGAACGCACAACAACAGCAATAACAATGACAAGACGATATTGAGCCGCAACAACACGCATACGCCCCGGTGTCCCTTTCAAAGTCAGAGACATGAACAGCGTTAAATAAACATGTGTCGTATTGTGCATTGTGGCGCACTCGATGATCTGCATTGGGCAGTTGTGCGGCCAAAAGATGCCTTGAGGTGTGTCAACATATGCGACAGGCGGCATTGTGTTGTTCGGCAACACAATGCGGATGCGTCAAAGCGTGGCACAAATACTTGCCTTGAAATCTGATTACTTTATGCTGTGTTGTGGGCAAATAATGGCAGCAGTGCGCAGCTGACACAGACGCTGTGATTGAGATTCTGCATAAATGGCGGAACATTTGCCAATTAGTTGTTTAGTCATTGCGTAACGGGGCGCTAAAATTACAATGTTTCGAGTGAAGAGCACTGAGTTGATGCAAATATTGTTTTGGTTCTAATTACAGAAATCGGTATGGTTGGAGCGATTTGACGCATAGCTTTGTCTTCTCAACGTCTTCGAATGGTGAGTAAATTTGCTACAAATACTATTTTTAAATCACTGTATGCTTTAAGATTGCAAATATTTAAGTTTTTTATATATAAATTAAGTCAGTAATCGAGACAAAATTCTGTCAAGAAATTTAATAAAAAATGTATGCCATACTGCAATATTTTCGACGCATCAAATTAAATGAAAGGCACACACGTTTTCGATTGCATGCATAATAACTGTGATAATGTGGCATTATATCTTAATTTCTATGATAATACACACAAAGATAATACGGCCACCCACACACGCACACCCACACACACACAGACAAAAAATAGACAATATTAGGCACACAGCGTGGCAATGCAAATCACAACGAAAGTGCGTTGAAAATATCCCAATTTAAATGCATTAAAGTATTAGCCGCTGCGGCGAAGGTTGAAATTGCAAATGCATTTTAATACACAAACACACACACACACATACAGGCACATATATTTTGCATGCCAAATTACAATAGTAAATTTGCGCTGCGCAATCGCACGCACACTTACAACACGCGCACTGTCTGACGATATTATTGCATGTATCTTTCAGATGCACGCGCTGATACGTACAACAACAAGCGCCCTTACCCATACACAAACACAAACACACACACAGACAGCTGCTTATGAGGTTATAGGGCGGCAGGCGGCTGCATGTTGCATAAGTACCGCCGCTGCCGCTGTTGCTGCTGCTGCTGTCTGTGACAAATGCCACCTCGACACAACGCGACGAGTCACAAACAATGAAAATTCCTTAAGCTTAACGTTCATTCATTTTGATTTCACTTAAATATTCATCCGATTTGCGCAACGCACTCGCATAGACAGCCAGACAGTCCGACAGCCGTCGCCGAAGCGCAGCCAATAGGCAGACAAACAGACAAGCAGTCAACGCGCCAGACAGACCGAACAGCATTGCCGTGGCACAACTATTTATGGATTTGCTGTGAAATTGTCATTTCGGCACGCAATTCGCTCGTTGGAGCGCTGCACAGTGTAACTTTTATCATTTTTAGGATGCCAAAAGTAAAAAAAAATGTTCTCCGATCGCAAAAATTTTTTGATATGCAATAGAGGAATATACAAGTGATGCGAATATATACTCAAAGCAAAACGAAAAATAACAGTTAGCATGATAACCGTTATCGAATTTGTCTCACTGCGACAAGTGCAGAAACACTTTTCTCAATGTGAGATTTTTTGTAAAGTTCACAGAGCATGATTTTTTGGTCAGAAATATTTTTGCAAAAATCTTTTTGATTTTAGTTACTCGAATATTTTGTGCAAACTCCGGTAAGTTTTTGAAGCTTTAATTAATTTATTTTAATTTTTGATCGATTAAAATAGCTAGTCACTAAAAATTTAGTGATTCCCAAAATTGTTTCTTTTTTTAATAGAGTAAAACTTATTGAGTTCCGTAGAGTTCCATGTGATGTTTATAACCAAATTAATAAAAAATGTGCCTAGTTTCAGATTCTGCAATCAATTTTTGCTCCTTTTTGCACCAACTTAGTTCACAGCCAATCAAACATGGCAGTTCCGCGAAGTGAACTTTTTGATGTTTGGCTAAAATCCAAGCAAAAAAAATAAGAATCATGCGGTTTTTAAATATATTCTGAGTTTAATTGGAAAAGATATTGTCCACTTCACATTAAAATCCTGTGTAAAAAAACTCTGCTATAAATTTCACTCAAGATGGGCACATTCGAGCCGAATAAATAGCCGTTTCCTTTATATCACAGGATATTGGATTTTTTTGTCAAAAATTTTTTAAAATGTTAAATGGTTTAAAAAAATCTAATAAAGTATTAAAAAAAACTATTTTGACTATTTTTATCTACGTCCGTCCAGACAAACCCTATTAAATTAGAAATAATGGTCATCTGAAATTACACCTTATATGGGGAGTTGGAGAAAAAGTGGGCGGATCACGCCCATTTTTTTTGTCCAATACGATGTTTACCTCTACATGGTGATTGCAAAATTTTATCGTCATACCTACGTTGGTTTGACTGCTATGACTTTTGGCATCCTAAAAATGAAAAAAGTCACACTGTGCGCTGGCTGCCAGTCTACGTGCACTTTGTTAGTGTCTGTGTGCCTTTGTGTGCGAATAGAAGCATGCGAGTGTCGCATGTGCTGAAATTAAATTCAACAAATTAACAATTTTCCGCACGTTCATTACAGACGCACGCATATGCACGTTCGTGCTACAGCCAAGCGCTCACACAGACAAACGCATCGAGCCAGAGAAACGACGTGCAGTTGCATAGCAACATGTTGCCTATGGCAATGTCAATTGCTGTATGCATGTATGTGTGTGTGTGTGTGGCGCTATTTCAGTATTTGGTTTGGTTTTGCGCTGCTAGCGTTCATGGCTGGGGCTTTCGTGGCGTATACGTAACATTTCAAATGAAAATTATAACGACATCTTGTAAGTTCACGCACACACACACACAAACAGACAAGTTACAGCAGCATTTCAGTGCACAGCAAAATCTGCTGCTACAACTAAAACTACAACAACAACAAAAAGAATAGCAGCACAGATTTGTTATACTTTTGGTTTTTTGTAGTGTCCGACCGAATATTCGGTTTCGGTTTCGGTTTCGGCCCAAATCAGTGGTTTCGGTTTCGGTTTCAGTTTCGGCCAAAAAATGGCCGAATAGCCGAAACCGAAACTTTCTAGAATATTTTTTACATTTTATTGTGTAGCAGATATATAGTGAAAGGAGGAATAATTTAGATGCCACCAATGTAAATAAATTTATTTTTTTAGCATATAATATTAAATTATTTAATTTTGAATATTAGCGAGTAAGGTACGAAAGGGTGATTTTTTCATGTTTACGTTTTTAAAAAATGAATAAATTGTTTTTTTTTTAATAAGTATTTATTTATTTATGCTATGTTTGTTTGTTTGTTCTTTATTTACTTAATGTTAAATTCGTTTGTTGAAAAAAGTGCTTGATATGGTGATTTTTATTTCAACTAGAAAGTTTCGGTTTTGGTTTCGGTTTCGGCCGAATATTAAAAAAAAACCGAATATTCGGTTTCGGTTTCGGTTTCGGCCCAAAAAAGTGGTTTCGGTCGGACACTAGTTTTTTGTTTTGCTTGCGATTTCATTTTATTTCGCTAATTGCATTGAAAATGTTCACCGTTTTCATTCTAATTGCTGTTGGCATAATGTCAAGCCCCCCGCCCTCCTCACCTCTTCCCCCTTTGTTGCTTGCACTGGATAGCACTACTGGCAACATTGTGTCGGCGTTTGCTGCATTGCTGCTACTTTAACATTTTGATTGTGTTTATGTTTTTTGCAATGGCTGTCTGAAGGTGACTGCAATGTCACTAGACGCCATGACTGCCATCGGACTTGTTTTTGCTGTGGCACTGTCAGCGTAGTTGCGACACTTTGCTGCTTATTTAAGCTTTTAACTTTTGCTAATTCAGTGAAGCATTGGCTGCATGGAGACCAACTAACGCTAAGCTTGAAACGAGTGAAAAAACGATTCAAAGACAAGTGTAGACAATTTAAGTGCGAAATAAGTATTCTGAGTGGACGTGCGTGGAGTGGGTTTGTGCGTGTCGATTAATTCGGATTATAGTGGCATTTTTTTACAAATTCTTAATTGACAGAGAGAGTAATAGAAGCACAAATGTTATTGTTCGCAACAAATCAGCCAAAGCAATGCAATAGGTCTATGATTTGTGATTTATTTCATTAATTACTACGATTGTCACTCCAAACGCTAACAAAGCGATTTATAAACTTTTGAACAGAGTTTTGTACCTTTGCCTTTCATTGCATAACTTTTTTCTGTAACAATTTGATTAAACTATTTTTGTAAAAAATATTTTTTATTATTTTTATTCAGGGACCCAAAATAACAGTTATGCATTTTTACAAATTCGAAAACGTTGCCCATTTTTAAGAGATATTTATAAATGTTGGACAATAATTATTATGATTGGAAAAGACTTTTTTCGCCATTTCGCAACTATTATTCGTGACAAATATTTTTGTTGTTGCCTAATAACTATTATCAGCAAGAAATGTTTTTTCCATTGCTCAGTGACGTTTATTTTTCGAAAAATATTTTTTCCGTCATCGCATAACTGTTATGAGAGAAAAACATTTTTTACATTGCTCGGTAACGTTTATTTTGTGAGAAATATTTTTTACGTTGCTCGGTAACGTTTATATTTTGAAAAATATTTTTTCCGTTGGCAGTATCTATTATGAATGGCACATATTTTTTTACGTTGACTCATAACTATTATTTTGCAATATATATTTTTTACGGTGAAAATACCGGCACACATAAAAAACAAATGTCTGATCGGTGAATGTGACTATAAATTTTTTATGGAATTAGGTTCGCTGATCATGATGTAAAAATAATTATATCAAAATAATAATTATAAGTAACAATTTAAATATTTGTTACAGTTAAACAGTTATTTTCCAACTTTTTTTCTAAAAACGTTATAACTGTTATGTCCCTGTTTTTATTATATTTTTTTCTTGCGTATTATAAAATATTAAACGGCTTCGATAGTACAGCATGTAGCGCGCTGGCTTTTCATACCAGAGGCTTAAGGTTCGATTCCTAGTTCGGTTAAACACTCGTCCACTTTTAACGCTATCCAGGTGAAGTAGATGGCAATTTGGCAGGCAAAAGCTGAAACCAGCTCAAAGCTACTTGAGAAATTTACTATAACTACTCGATCTTGGCAGCCATTTCACTTCGCCTAAATTAGAAATAACGCTTTTTTGGAACATTTTTTGCAATAAGTCCAATTTGAACCTTCAACTTGAAACTCCATGCCGTCCAGAACCAATCTAATGTCATTCAATTGAGGCCAAAACAACCAGTTATCATGGGCCGATACCTTTCACCATCGGTAGTTACTGCCTGGCCGTTCTTTTTTCAAAGGAGGTATGACCCAAATCCAAACTCTTCTAACCAAAAATCACACCAAAAAAGTAGGTTTCTACACATGCAGTGGAGACTGTTGATACTGCTGTGAATTCTCTCTGTAGACTCTCTTCCTAAATGCCATAATTTTATTTGCTCTAAAAACTGTTACGCCAAAACTGAAAAAAACAGAACAATTTAAAAAGTTTTGCTACTGGAACCTGAATTATTTTTTAATTCAAACAATATCGATGAGGAGTGATGTAGCACTGCACCATCAAATGTTGGCTTTGTCAGAATGAACGTTGTTGACAAATGATATCATTGCCACCTGAAGTATTCGACTAATTACACCGTGCTACAAAAATTAAAAAAATTTTTCACATCGGAAAAAATCGATATGGGCGTGAAACTAGATACAAAACATAGTAATACTGCGTACTCAGTTTTTTATTTCTGCATCGTTTGTTCTTTAAAAAGGACTTCAAAATTTTGAAGGGGATAAAAAATTAAAAATATATAAAAAATACCTAACCTCGTTAGAATATGGCGATATGTATACCAAATGAAAGAGGAAAGGCTCAAGAATTTAAATAAAATTAATTTCTTATCTTCTTGTAAAAAAAGGATATGAAAAAGGTCCTTTGAAAATGTTAGTCCTTTATATCATTGAAAATTTACATCGAATTTTCTTGAAAAGTAAGTTTGTTAAAACCCCAAATCTCCTTGATCACGTGTCAAAATTTCATTGGTCTCTAGTTTCACGCACATATAGATTTTTCCCGGTGTGAAAAATGCTGTCGCACGGTGTTAGCTGTCAAAAATCAAACAAACCTTTTGAAAACCCCTTTACTTGCTTCATGACTCAATGGCCAAACAAGGAAAGAATTTTTTGAAATTTGTATGGGACTGAAAAAATGTCAAATAGTTATGTCTAAAGCAATGTGGTACGTTACATCAAAGCGCAACGAATAAGATGGCTGGGACACGTTATGAAAGTAAACAGAGACCAAAGAAAAATATTGGAGACGAAAGCAAAAGCAAAAAGAAGACCAAGATTGAGATGGATAGATGAAGTGAAAAAAGATCTACAGCGATTAAAACTGAAGAACTGGAAGGAATGAAGGCGTTTTGTTCAGCAGGGCAAAGTTCACAAAGAGCTGTAGTGCCAAACGATGATGAAAGAAATGAAGAAATTAAATTAATCATCACTATTTAAAATTACTTTTCATTTTATACAAGTTTTACATGAATTCAAATTGTTTAAAAATATTTTTTTAAATGTGAAACTGAAGAACTGGAAGGAATGAAGGCGTTTTGTTCAGCAGGGCAAAGCTCACAAAGAGCTGTAGTGCCAAACGATGATGAAAGCAATAAAAAAATAAATTAATCATCACTACTTAAAATTAATTTTTTATTTTATATAAGTTTTACATGAATTCAAATTGGTTTAAAATATTTTTTTTAATATTATTGCTATGGTCTCTGATAGTTAAAACAGATGAAGTGCTTTTGCTAAAGTTCACTTCGGTTCCTTCTGCCAGCACGTGTCTGCAGGGCGTGAGCAGTTTTTCTAGAACCAATTATGCAGACACTAAAACATTTTTAAACAGAAACATTTCTGCACTAAAAGTATCACTTTGTAGCAGTTCTACGCTGCCTCGAACTAAACACATACACACACATTCACACACACACACACACATTCACATGTATTCAATATTCGTGCGCCCAGTGCAAGCACAAAGGCGTAATGTGCATCGTGGAAAAAAGTTTCGATTCAAGTGCACAAACGAAAATCATTTAAATGCAAAACTATTTTTGCATTGCATACGAAAACGAAATTACTGCAACGAAAATGTGGCAGCAACGGCAGCCAAAAACAGCGCCAACCAAATAGGATTTTCATGCAAATGTCGTTTGGTCGGGTGGGAGGTTGAGTGGGGCGCGCGGGGCAACAAGACGCAGCAATGCTAAACGGCCGTGTGTGCGTTGCTGCAGTTGCGTGCGTGTTCCATGTACGAGTACGTGCGCGCACACACACACACAGAGACACGCGCGCACTACAAAGCCACGCACCTAATCGCGCATAGACACACAAAAGCGCCGAGCAAGCAAAATTTAATAAAGCGAACGTGCATTTCATAAAGTAGCAGCGGCAAAGGAACGCGCCGCATGCCTGGAGCGCGCAATTACGGCGGCACTTGTGACACCAACGACCGGCACGACGACGCCGACAATTGCCGAGTGCAATTGGTTGCACTGTGCCACGTTTGCTGGTCGCGCCGCAGTTTAGTTGCCGGTCGACTGCGGCGTTTATTTCGGCAAGTAAAATGTGTGCACTGCGGCTGACCGCAACGCATGAATTCGCCGTTTCGTGGAAATGCATTGCACAAGCAGCAATAATGTTGAAAGTAGACGGTTTGGAGGAAAAATATTGCTGGGCTATATTGGAAAAAATAGAAAAATTTATTTTTGCATTTAATTAAATTTTGGGGAGAAGATTTTTTTAATCAAAAACACTGTGCAAGTCGAACATTCAGACATGGGGGGACCTTCAGAGGACTTTTCTATAGTGATATATATACTCAGTTGAGATCCACCAGCCGTTTGGCTGGATTGGCTCTAGTTTAAGAGAAATCCGACTCTGAAGTTTGCTCATTTTATTTGAGTTCGTCGCTTAAGTCTTCGAACGTTTAAATGCTAATAGCTCCTAAATCGTTCCGAATATCGCTTTACTGTCTTCGGCAAGTTTGTAGATATTTTAACGACCAACAAATTTGCTTAAGACACCAATCCATAAAAAATACATTCAAACTGTGTTTTCGACAAAAATATCCCAAAAACCCTACTTTCGTCGAGGCATAAATGCAGTATAGCGAACCCTCGTGAAAAAAATAAATGAGTATGGTTTTATATAGAGAGTTGGCTCCTGCATCTAACAAACTAAAAATTTTGCCTGGGAAACGCCCATAAAAGGCGTGGCTCGGCGTCAAATTTCAAAGTTTTTATAAAAAAAAACTCAATTAATCTCCAACTGATTTACACGATATGGGTATCAAACGAAAGGTATTTTTCATACCTTTCATTTGATGTGTGTTACTAATAAAAAGTTGTAAGCGAAAAAAACATTTTTATATTAAAATTTTTTTTTTACGGATTTTTTTCTCGGAAAAATCGATTACTAAGGTGCAATAAGTTTGCTACCATATTGTAGCCTGAGAAATTCCCTTTACAGTGAAATATAAAAATGTATACTTTTGTTTCTTCTGAATATATTTTTTAAATTTTTTTCTAACTTGACTCTGGGTCCAAAGCCATTTCATATTCACTTTCGCAATCAATTTAATGTTAAAAAATTTATTCAGAAAAAACAAAAATATCTAATGTTTCCCTCTTCACAATTTTCCCTTAACGTAGTGAATTCGACTTTTATTTTTTTTGGTACGAAATATAACTAAAAGTGACCCTAATACCGGAGCTATGAACCGCTTTTGAACCGAACCATTCGGCTTGGCGTACTTCCTTCGGGCAAAAGAATAGGCCTTAGGATCGAGTGTCCAAGTCGACCAATCGGATAACCCTAACCCAATCTATTCGCTTTTCATATTTTTGAATCGAACCTAAAACCGAACCAATGAAATTTTCAAGTATCTGTACAGAGCCAAACACCGAACCATTATAATTTCAGAAGTATTTTGGTTCAACCTGATTCAAAACATTTAACTAAAACCATTTTCATAAGTTTATAGAAATATCTAAAAATTCATTTAATAAATAACGAAAAAACAACTATTAAGCTTTCATTGTTACAGCTCTTAGTTCTTTGTAAGCACTTCTGCGCACAATTATTTTGAAATTCATAATCCTTATAATTTTTTATGATAAGAAATACAAAACTTTTAAGTTTTGTAATTTTTAATTTTTTTTATTTTTTATCTATTTTTTCTTTATTATTAATAACTGAAGTGTGCGAGTCGGTATTAAAAAATGTGTATATATCTTAAAATTCCATACATAATTTTTAAATTTCGAAGCAGACCATTTCTGAAACATTGCTTCAAGAGTGAGTTCGAACCAGTATGAGAACAAACCAGTGATTTAAAATATTCACGAACCACTGAACCGAACCACAAAGATCTGTTTTTCACAGCTCTGCCTAAAATCACAGAAGTTGTAACAAAGTTAAATATTAATTTTACTCGTTTCTTCTTTCAAAATGACAAACGGTATCTGATCAAGATAACAATTTAGTTGAATACACCAAATAATAATAATACACCAATATCTAATAATGAAAATAATTTGGTTGAATACACTTTGTTGTTGTATGCCTACACATTTTTCTAGATTTTTCTAGACAAACCCAAAATTGAACTAAAAAAAATTCAATTCATAAATTCTTAAAATCAAAAATATTTGTTTAAAATAATTTTGCAGTCCAAAGATAAAATTTATTAAATAAATATAAAGCAATTCAGTTTCCTCACACGCATTTTCAGATAACAACAACAACAATAAACCCAAAAATAACAAAAATACCATAAAAAAACAGCAAAGCCATAATTTGCACCAACATGGAAGGTGAAAAACTTGGCAAACCATGTCAATTCTTTACACCAGAAAACATTTTTGCTGTGAAGCATACTTTTAGGCAAACTGGCCAAAGAACCTATGTATGTATTTTTATTGCTGCATATTTGGTTGTATTGTCAATGCAGCAGCAACGCACAACGCACAGAAGCATTATTATACAAGCAACAACAACAATAATAACAACGCACTGGCATTGCAACAAATTGCACTGTCGACTGCAGCAGAGTTCAGGCCACAGAAGCAGCAGCAAGTCATATACATTTGAGTACATAAGTAAATATACATAAGGCTACTATATAAGGGAAAGCAGATAAATGTACAGTGCGGGCAGCGGGCAAATAAAGTGCGCTCGCACATGTCTATTACCAGTGTTGCTTGTTATCCCTTCAATGTGCGCCGGGCACTTCAGCACCGGCGGTTGCCTTATTGGTTGTTGCAGCTGCTGTTGTTGTTGTTGTTGTTGTTGTTGTTTGGTCATTCAGTTTGCCTTTATTGTTGCTGTTATTGTTGTTATTATTGTTGTTGTAGTACACACAAACTTATCTCGCCTCTTGTGGAAAAGTTTTCAATTTAAAATTTTCTCCTCGAAACGCTCCCAGCGGTGAGCACTAGAAACTAGAGGGAACAACAACAACAACTGCTGAAGGAAAATAGCAGCAACTCAAGTGACACTGCGGGCGCTTGCAGCTTGCCGCTTCTGCATATGCAGTGCGTTTGTGTGTGTGTGTGTGTGTGTGTGTGTAGGGTCGTCCACTTTGTCATCGTTTGCTTGCCGCTGGGGTCTGCGCGCATTTTGTACTTTTTTTAAATTATAAATGTAGGAAAAAAATTTCCTGCAAACGCACCCACACACACACACACAAGCACATAAAAATTACATATGTTGCACTTGCATAGTAAAGAGCAGTATTCCCCGTCTGCTTGCTGCAAGTGCACATTAACAATGGCAACAACAACAACAGCTACAACAATGACAACACACCTTCAGGCCCATTAAAAGAATAATGGAAGCAACAGAAAAAACGACGCACAGCAAACGTTCCTTTGTTATTTGCACTCACAGACACAGACACACAAACACACACACACACACACTCATCGCAAGAAATGAGGCCATTTTATTTAGTTGTAAATTGCCAGCGTCCAACCTCGACCGACCGCCCGCCAGACCGCCAGCCAACGACTGTCGTGTGTGGCAAGACAATTTTCCCATTAAAATGCCAACACACTCTTTGTGGCGTTCGCCAATGCTGCCTTTGTTGTTGCATTGCACAATTGTTGCCAAGCCGCACACACTGCACGTTCCTTGTGCAACACTTGCGCCACTGACAGTGGCAATGACAGGCGCCGGCCCAGGTAAACGCTCTAATAATTAGACAAAAGCAGACGCTCTGACACGTACGCGCCGGCCCACTCGGCCGCTCGTCGGCCCGTTTGTACCCCGAGGGGGCTCATTAATTTCGCATTTGCGCACAAAATTCGCATCCAATTAGGTAATTGGTAATTATGGCGCACCCGACACGCCCCCCGTCGCAGCGCGCACTGGCCGCGCAACGTCAAAGAGACCGTAAAAAGTCAATTAGGCGACAACACGAGAGCGTGTCGAAGACAATTATTGCAAGTTGGTGGCGAATTTGAGGCGACTCAAAGTACGATCGTTGCAAATTAAATTACGGCGGTCAACATTAAGTCGATTCATATCAATTTTAGAGGCAATAAGAGCCACTGGGAGCGACAGGGTGCATGGTTCAATGGGTGTTAAATTTGGATTAGTTGACTGTGTGGTTCACTATTACTCGTGTTTGTGTGTGTGTGTGTGTGTGTGTGTGTGTGTGAAGATTTCTTCAACCACTTTTAACCCTTCTCTATGGACTTTTCGTTTACGACAAACTAATAAATTTAGTCGCGATTCATACTTGGAGCTTTGAAGTGTGGATTCATTTGTGGAAAACTATTGAAACGCAGATTATATCAATAAAAAAGTAGCTTGTAACAGAGCTAAAGTTTCTAGCTTTCAGAAATTTGTATGGAATGTTGAACACTAGAATGCCCGATTTAGTCATTTTGACTACATTGAGGTCTTTTATTGTAAATAACTTTTAAATTAAAAAAAATTTAATTTAATTTAATTTAAAATTAAATTAAATTAAATTATATTAATTAAATTAAATTAAAAATCTTGTAAACAAATTTTTTACCCCAAATTTTGCAACATTTACCATAAATGCCCAAAAGGAGTCATTTTGACTACCTACATATATAAAATTTTCAGCAAATCTTACTGATAAATAGACAAATATACATCTTCAATTGCGAAATATGAAAATGTCAAATAATTGCAAATATTAAAAAAAATATTATAGTAGGTTTTGACAATTCCCAAGTTTTTCAATCCAAAATTCACTCACAAAATTCATTCACAAATTCCAAATTTTAAATTTCATTCCATTTTATCCCATTGATGTGTAAAGTACGCTATTTTATTTAAATAAATTTTCTTTGTTAACCATAAAAAAATAAAAAATGAAGTACTTATTTTAATTTAATCTCGTGTACATTTATTCATATTTGCTACTTAAGAACCAATAAAAAAAGTCAGTAAACAATATTGTAGTCAAAATGACTACACATGGGCATTTTTGGTAGGTCAGACTGTCGGGCATCCTAGTGTTAATCCAAATGGAACACTCATTGAATGGTTCGTACATGGATTACCCTGCATTTCTGTTTAAATTGTTCATACATTTTGGTGCCTTTTCAACTGATTCGGGGGAAAAACTTTGTACTAAATATGAGAAGAAAATTTCAATTTCACTGTTCTGAATTCTTTCGATGCAGTTAATAGGTTCAAGTTGTGGTGAATGTGGCGCTATTCGTTATTTCTCTTCTCAGCACGCGAATATCCTTCAAGTGCAACAGCCAAAAAGCTTAAACTAAACCACTCTTCGGTGCTCCTCTACTTTTATTTGAAATGATCTGAGGCTTCAGACAGACAATTGATCTTTAAGAAACCATCTCTGTAATGATCTGACCCCAATATACCAAAATAATCGCAACAAAAAACACAAACATGCCAAATAAATCCCGACTTGGATGATCTGCCTTGCAAAATCAGGCTCGCCCATGATGTCATCACAATGCTAACACTTCAATATAAAAAAATTATAAAAAATTATGAATAATACGCAATCATACTTAAAATCTTTTGTAAATATGTGTACAGTGTGTCCTTTGATTTTGATTTTGTTTCCTTGATACTCTTCTTTACTGAACCTTAAACTGCTGGGTCACTCCTTATCTTCCTTAAATGCCCATATGGCAGATATAATAGCCTGACTTTAGTCCTTGGATAGGTAGGGATTGCAAATAAAGAGACCTCAGACTCTTTAACTAGAATGGATTCTGAGGCAAGATTTATCGGTCCTGAATCTGTTCTGCCACCTCCATTGAAATGAAATTAATATGCAGTATAGATATTTGAATGCTTTTTTTACCAGAAGTCACTTACAGTAGGTCAAAGCCAAACTCGTACACCTTAAGAAAATTACTTCTTTGCCTGCAATTTTTTCTTCTAAATAAGTTATGGAGAGTTTGAAATATGTTTTAGATAGTACATTTTATTAGCTTTCAGGAACAAAACACATTACTGTAATAACTTAATTTTTAATAACACTATTTAAGGAAAAACACAAACAGGAACCGTGCCAGGATCAGTGCCAAAGCCAAACTCGTACATTTCAATTTTTCGGTTCGTGTTTTAATAACACTTACTAATTAATACTTAGTATGTATTCCTTTGTTCTTGATTATCATTTCAAGTCTATTTGACATACTTTTCTCCAGCTTTCCGCGATTGTTTGGCTCAATTTTTTCCCATCCTTCAAGCATCGTTTGAAGGATTTGTCGTTCTGGAAGCGAGTTATGTTTACTGACGGAAGTAAGTTTACCATATTTGGATGTGACGGCAAACCCCACGTGTGGCGACAACCGAATGAGCATAAAATATGTTTTGTTTGCTTATTAGTGGTTTCACTTGAACTCTTTAGAAGAAAAAATTGCAGGCAAAGAAGTAATTTTCTTAAAGTGTACGAGTTTGGCGTTGACCTACTGTATATAAATTTAGCTCTCACGGTTTCCCGGATATTCAAGGATAAAAATTTTGTTAATGTTATGTTATGTCCTTTTTCTTTACATTTTTCAAAAAAGGATATGGTTTCTTTGACTTCATATCATTAGTTTTCATTTGACGTAAAAATTATTTTTTTCTGACATTTGAGTCAAGAGATATGATGTTTTAAAAGTTTCAGTAAGGGGCACTAAGCCGCCATCTTTAAATTGCATTTAAAAAAAACTCGAACATCCCGGAAAAAGTCCATTGGTACTTTTTTACCTACTGAGGTCCTCTATCGAATGAGACATGTTTGACCTTGTCCCTCGAAATTTTTTTTGAATTTGTTGCACTGTGTTATTTATTACTTATTTTTTTAGCTTTCTAAATCACTAAGCCCAAGAAACATAGCTTAACCCTAATTCCCAGAAGTGAGCCTCACAGTCTCACTAAAGATTTAAAATGGTGATAAATCCAAAAGATTTTCGATTCCATTATTTTATGTAATCCTTTAATGGAATGTTAGAATTATATTGCATTTATAAATTTAACATTTCAGATAGTTTTTTTCACTGTTTAAACAAATGTTTTCAGTAACTCAGCTCATGTAAGCCTGACAGTCTCACTTCCAAATTTACGTTACTTTAAAAATTGTGGGAATTAGGGTTAAATATTGTGCAAGATGTGACTATTTTCCCAATACAACTTTTGATATCATCTTTTTTTTCTTCAAAGGAGATGTACATAAACAAATGTTTTTATTTAATAAATGAATTAACAAAATTATACAATTTATTTTTTTTACATGTTATGATGTTCTGATTATGAAAAAAATTGTATTTTATTTTACCTCAATGGATAAGTAAAACGGATAATAAAAAGTTGTGGGTGGATTACACCCACAGTTAGTAATGAAGTTAGCGTAATAGACGATAGTAATGCAGGGTTAAGAAGCGATGACCTCGGCTCTTTGGCACCACAGGATCTACTCAGATTTATCCGAAGATTGCATACATTTAAGCAAATTAACAGGAAACTTCAAGTTGCAGTAGAATGCACTTAAACTTGCGCTTGCTGGGCTGTTCCGAAAAGGAGGAAGAAAAAAAATTGCCATATGGACTCATCAAGATCGTAAATCAATATTTGTAATTTTTTTAATTTAATTTGGCTTAAGAAAACACTAAACGTCAGCAAAAATTTTATTTTGAAAATCCATGCAATAAAGTATTAAATTCATTCAAGTATTAAGTCATTCAGATTCGTTGGTCATTCTAGTTTTAAACTAATTTGCAAATAAGTGTTCATTGAATAGACTTTTGTGTCAAACATGTTTGGTGATATTCGTCACTTTTTGAATGCTTAATGTCTCAACTAAATGTAACCTCACAGACACTTCTGGCAAAACACAAATATACGAATTCACTGCACTCCTCCGCAACATTAAAGCAAAACAACATTTACTTAAAAATTCAAACGCAAAACAAAACAAATTTGCACAAAACAAAAACACAAACACTGACATGTTGATGAACAACGTACAGTCGTCAGTTTTGACATGGGTAGCCAGTTCATGGGCACAAATCCCGGCCAGCTGGGGCCATGCTGGTTAATAAAACTGTCAGAAAAAAACTGAACAACGTTTAGGCACAAATGTTGTTGTCATTTTAAATGGATACTTGTAATGCCGAGCTTGTTCAGTTCAATTTGAAGCAACTTAAATATTACAACACTGCACACGGTGCCAGATGCCTTTGACGCCTTTGTGCGAAAACTTCAATGTGCGTTCCATTCAATCAGCGTAAAACGCCGCACACACAGTGCACTGTGCAATTGAAAGGTGAATCCTGTTCCTCGGTGAAAATCGGAAATCGAAAAAGGGCAGAAAAAACGACGAGCGGAAGCAACGAAATATTCAAAACGTTTGCCAAATCGAATTTCTCTCACCGGCGCACAGCTGACACCGGCACGTGAACGCGCACGCCAAATCGAAAACGGTTAGAAGCCCCACGTGCGCCTAACTGTATGCAGCAAAACGCAAATCTCGACACAGAATGCCGCGCCGCAAATTTTTTCCATCTCACACACACACACACACACACACATATATATGAACAATGTTTTGCATGCACGCAACCAGCGGAAAATCATAACAGGAAAAACAGCAAATTTTACGCACCACAAGCCGTGAACTGTTGAAAATAGCCAACGACAACAAAGCTGCCAGTGCCAACAGTCGAGCGTCGGCCGCAACAATCGGCGAGTCAAGAGGATTCAGCGATATTGGCGGAGAGGGGGAGCAGAGTGGGAACGAGGAATGAAATCAAATTTTCGTAGCGCGTCAAAAAGCGTCGGCAGCCAAACGCGCAAAATGACACGTGTACAAAAATGCGCAGCCATATCCGGCGCCCGCTGCAGGCAGCCATGCAACATTGCAACATTTGCTGAATGTGTGATATTTTTGCACAGCAACAACAACACACACTCACACTCACACTAACACAGATGCGCATACAAATTTTGTTCGGCATGTCCTCGCATATAAAACATGGAGTGTTGTTGTTGTGGCCAACTCGTCCTGCTGCGCTTCTGCGTTTATTCCGCTGCATTTGCCTGACACGCCGCAACACAAACGGGCAGCAGTCACTGCTGGCGCTGTTGTGCGGCGTTTATGTAGTCGCCGCAGTTGCTGCCGCTGCACTACATGAGTGCAGCAACGGCAAACATCAAACGACAAACGACAAGCGGCAAACGTCAGCTTGACCGCAGGCAATGGGCGAAAGCGTTACAAACTTCATTGGCGACGGCCGAGATTGCTGAGATTGCAATTTCGCTGCGTTGTCGGCCGCTGTCTGCGGGCTGGGCAGCGCTGGACAATGCTTTGCGCTGCTAAGTTATCTACAAACGGGCGTAGACAATGAGTTGTCGGCAAGTGAAAAGAAATCTGTAAACTAAAAATGCTTGTGACGACCTCAAATGCGGCCAATTTTTTGCATACTTAAATTAAATTTAAAGTAAATTTTAAAATTAAGGAAACATTTCAAATTCCTAAATTTTAAATAATTTTTAATAAAAAAAAAAATTAATAAAAGTTTAAAAAATTAAACAATTAATGACCATGTAATGTTACAATTAAATTGATTCAATTCATATTAAACTTTATTACTATTTGCAAAGGTTGTCTACTTTTGCTGTTTGAACCCAAATGTCTATATGACAAAAATTATTATCCTACACCGTACAGACAAACCTCATCACAACTCTACAAAAAGTGAAGTGAACAGAACTTCATTGCGATTTTTTTTTATTGCAATTCCATCACTTGTGGTGGTTGTTTTTTGTTCTTGGTTTCGGCAAATGTTAATGCAGCTTGTTGCGGCGCTCCATTGCGGCTACAATGAATTTGATTTGGCAAGCATCACCACTGACCACTGTATGCCGTCCTAAAGTTGTTACCAGCATTTTGTGGTTGATTAGCGAGCAGAAAACTGAAGTTTGTAAAAGTGTTGTGTGACACTTGAAATTTTACTATAATAATTTTGCTATTAAATTCAATGTTTATTAACTTTGTGTTTTAGGCAAACAAATATTCATGAATTAAAATCGAAATATTAACCCTCCATTACTATCGTCAGGGTGGAATCCACCCTGTGAGTTCAATTTCTTAGTAAAATATAGATTTTTTAACCAAACCCAACATAAAGTTATAATGTAATCCACA
This sequence comes from Melieria picta, assembly GCA_964056695.1. NCBI lineage: Eukaryota > Metazoa > Arthropoda > Insecta > Diptera > Ulidiidae > Melieria > Melieria picta. The sequence continues at coordinate 109,287,795 of OZ057398.1, forward strand.
TTTGCATATTTCGGAAGGTTTTAGAGTGCATTGCAGTTGTATAAATAAAGCTGATGCTTTTATACAATTGTTTTAAAAAGTCACGGGGCGTGTTACACCCCAAGATAGTAGTGGCGTTATAACATTGCTGGGTGCTTAACACCGATTGTTAGTAATGAAGTTGTATTTTTTATAAAATATTTTTATTCACTTTTGCGACAATTTTTTAAATAAGGTATAGACCATTTACTTAGTAGAAAATCCTTACAAATTATGCCCTAGGACAAGTTAAAAAATTTTCGTTATGACTTTTTTGATGATATTTTAATTTAATTATTACCGAATTATTTTGCTGGTCGTTTTTTCATGTTAGGACAATTTTGCAAAATTTAAAAATTATAAATGACAATTAAAAAGTCGAAAGAAAAATTTTGAAAATACGAAATTAATTAATTTATTTGAAATTATAAACTAAAATTGTCACAAAATTACTTAGAATTAACTCCAACAAAGATTTATTTCATGAAAAGTGTCACAATTTGAATTAGGACTATTTTGCATTGAGCTGCAGCGATCAAATAGCATCAAACTTCTCGACGACACAACTAAAAGTCAAAATAAAGTCACTATATGTGGCTATGAAAAAGATAGAAAAACAAAAACAACATGCTGCAAATGTGAAATACATATTTCCAAAATCTACAGTAACCCACTCTGCACCTATTGCTATGAATCAATCAATTTAACATTGCCAGAAATGAACGCGAGCTATGACGACATGTTTGATAACCTTAAAAAGTAGCAGGTAGCAAGTAGCATATTGTTGATTTTTGTTTGAGTTTTTACGCAAAATTTTACCTCGATGCGAAAAAAATTATTAAATAATTATTTATTATCTATATTTTTAGCTTCCTAAATCACTAAGCCAAAGAAATATAGCTTAAATATTGTGCGAGATGTGGCTATTTTCCCAGTACAACTTTCAATTTCATCTTTTTTTTTTTGAAATGAGATGCACATAAACAAATGTTTATATTAAAAAAAAGAATTAACAAAATTAAACATTTTATTTCTGTTTTTACATGTTATGATGTTCTGATTATGAAAAAATTTGGTTTGTGTTTATTTTACCTCAATGGATAAGTAAAACAGATAATCAAAAGTTCTGGGTGGATTACACCCATAGTTAGTAATGGCGTTAGTGTAATAGACGATAGTTATGCAGGGTTAATAAACACATTTGTTTGTCTGTCTATCAATAAACATTAGAAAGATCATTGCGGTCATGTTTACGGCTTTCTATTTTTAAATATTTGTATTTGTAAGAATTTCTCGAGTATTTCTATCAACTTTTGCTTTGGTGACTTTTATTTTTTTTATCGTGGAAAATTGTATATTTCTTTTAAATTTATTTCGTGAAAAATTAACCAAACACGATGTGTACTTTTCAAAATATCAGTGAATATGATATGTAATCTTTGTGGGTATGGAAAACTTGCGGTCTTTCTAGTGTTAACCTACGGCGAACGCTGCAAATGCACTGCAGCTCATAACAAACGTTTTCAATATCTTAGAGACAAAAGATTAATTGAATATATGATCAATTCGATTACACAGGACAACAAAATCGCATTTCTTTCTGTTGCATGAAGTTTTTCCACTGTTTTTTACTAATTTGGGTGCGCTGATTTCAAATCTACCCTAAATTTTTTGTAAATCAATTAACGAGTTAGGTTTATAAAGAAAGCAAAAATATCATGAAATACAACACAGCCCAATTATTTGGCGGAATACACATTCGCATCGAAATAATACTAAAAAAGTGTTCATAAAAATTTCAACACTTTTCAGCCATTTGTCAAGGATTTATTTAAAAAACAAAGCCTCCAGATATGCAAAGTTTTTTATTTTCCTTCCCTGTTTTGTACAAATAAAAAACAAACACATTTTGAATTGCTCGATGGAAAATAAACACAAAAACTTAGCATATTTTGAGGGTCTTTGTTTTTTAAGTAAATCATTGTCAAATGGCTGAAATGTGTTGAAATTGGCATGAGCACTTTTTTGGTATTATTTCGATGCGAATGTGTATTCCGCCAAAAATTTTGCCTCAGTTGTATTGCATGATGTTTCTTCTTAAGATATTCATATACTTCGTAACTTGATTTATGAAACATCTGTACAATTTTCGCCATCAGAAAAAACGGTTTGATATTCAATATTTTCCTACTTTGAAACCTTATTACAACGCCAATTTAGAACGCATAAAATTGATTAATGTCAGAAAAAGGCGTGAGATGTTGTAAGTGCAACGATATAAAAATCATGTCGATAGGATTACTGGTTCGGAAATTACAGTCGAAAATGTGAAAAAAAACGAGGAAAATTCGAAAAAGTAACACGCCCATTTTTTGCGAAAACTAGAGCTGTTACATAAAAACGGAATATGGTTTCGAAAACAGCGTGGAAAAACTATTCAGATTCATGTAAAAAACTTTATGCAACAGACATGCTGTTGTCCACTGTTATCATTCAGAGCTCAGGTTGGTTGCATCTGTACTGATGGGTAGCTGACAAAAGAGATTGCAACACTCAAAAACTCACAAAATATCACAATGCACTCTAAGGACCTTTGAGCTTATTTGCTAGTGATCCACAAACTTCCTGTTCAACTTACTATAATCTATCCACCAGTAAATTACTGTTCGTTAAGTTAGATTAGCTTCTTGTGGCAAAGAACACCAAAATTTCATACTAGGTCCTTGTTGTTAGAGATATTGTGAGGATTTTCCTGACTACATAAATATAATCTTTCCTTATATGTAATAATTTTGTTCTGAATATCGTACAAGTACTAGCAGAATCTTTCAAAGCTTCGGTTGTGTTTTAGAGTTCTATCAGTTCGTTGGGTAAAAGTTCTTCTAAAGAACAAAATCTGGTACCTACAAGTTTGTCGTCTTTAACATCCCACTGCCAACATTTGCAAACTTTTCTATACAAATCATCGATGCTTCTTCGCAAACCCAGAGAAAATCCTGAGCACAATTTTTGCTCGTAGTTTTTTATATGAAGACTACAACTGGTACGGGATATTTTACAGTCTTTTATAGATCTTCATTTGTAGTTGGATTCTGATTAGTAAAACTTTCCGAATAGCTGCTTGAACTATGCAAAAAGAGGCATTTATGTGTTCCACATACAGTCAGCGAAAATCGGACTGGCATATTGCAAGATAATCGACTTTCTATTTTTCATATGTGTCCCCCTATGCTCACAGATGCAGACGAGAATGATTGTATGACTAAATACTTTGCAGAACATTTTAGCTTCTTCCACACTCATTGGGTTAGATTGAGTTAGATTCGTTTAAATCAAACTCAGCTTAGTTGAAAGGACCATACAGACAATAGTTGCACTAATACGTAGATATTTGGGTCCAGTCTTTCAGTAACAACTACTGTTCTCAATTACTGATACTGAAAGATTGGGGTTGTATTACCATTTGTACCATTTGGAGAGTGGAGATTCAAGATTACTTGCCTAATGGATTTTGGGATAAGGTTGGGTAAAAAAAGGTTAAGGATATTCAGTTGGGCTTAAAATACCCTTGAAGTGACTACGAGTCTTTCTAGTGTAATTATTTTAACCATTCTCCAGGGTTAAAAGTCAGTCAGTTAACAACGGATGCACCGAACGTGCTCTACACAACCCAATAATAAACTTTCACATACGGAGGCTTTTCTAGGGAATGGCAGATGACTGACTCATCATCCCTAACCTCATGGCTTAACTTTAAATTTCGAGCAATGGATTAGCGTAACTAACACAAGGCATTAGTGATGTGGAGGACCCATGCTCTCAAGCTGAGGGATTAAGAAAAATCAATGTTGGGAAAACACCCAGAGAACAGAGAGAACAGAATATCTTCAACTAGCGACCTCGATCGATTTGGCTTTATATTTATATAATTAAAATTTTCGAATCAATTGGGAAAGCCGACAACACCGCATTTATGTGTTCACTTTTAGAAATCAATGCGGGCTCACAAATGTTTGACAGCTATGAATTGTTCCTGACAGACCTCTGGATGCTGGATACTGGATGCCTTAGCTGCGTATCGTTTCATAACTTACTACAAATACAAAATGTTACACACGTGGAGAGCTTGGGGGTTCAATCCCCCTCCCAAATATTAAAATTTTAGGTTCGAAATATGGTTTCAAATGGAATTAAGCTGAAAAGTTTTACGCAAAAGCCTGCCTCCCCCCATATCTTCACATCTCTCTTTCTCTGTTTTCCTCCTTATTACTTATCATTTCCTAAATACTCACTGTTATTTTTAATTGAATTTATATTTAATATTATTTATTATTATTATGACTCTGTTTTAATGTAATTTTTTTTGTAGCATTTAAAAGAGAAAACTTGTATGCTGAAATAAATCAATAAATAAATAAAAAATACAAAAATACAAAAAAGGTCAAATAAATCTTGGAGTTTCTGCCAAAATTGAAGACCTATGAAAGTTGAAAAGTATTATAAGAAGTTTTGTTTAATATGTTCATAATTAATTTTCTTCTAATTTTTGTGTTGGAATTTTTTGTTTTTTGATACTCTTCATCACTGGCTCGCGTAAGGGGGTTTTGGGGGTTCAAACCCACCAAATATCTGTTTTTTGCAAACATTTTAGTTGCCAAATATGGTTTCAACTGGTATTGTACTCAAAAGTTGTGTATGGAACCCATCCCCAAAACTGAAATCCTGTGTTCGTCACTGCGTTTCATGGTAGCAAATTTCTGTTAATTCATTAATTTTATCTGATGGTACAAGACACATCATGGATGCCTTTCGAGTATTCTTTTTTTAATACTCAAAATTTAATTTAAATTTTTTAATTTTAGATTTTTTAATTTTAATTTTTTTAATTTTAGTTTTTTAATGTTTAATTTTTTTTATTTTTTATTTTAGTTTTAATTTTTTAAATATTTACAGACAAACACGACACAATTTAATGCTGCCTACACATTTGTAAAACAATCTTTAAAAGCAGCCGATGACCTATGCTGCTAATTTTAAACTTTGTACTTCAACTTAAAATAAACTAAAAAACTAATAAAACTTAAAATAAAAATTAACAAAATTGTTATATAAACAACAGTTACTTGAGCGATACGCTTTTCCATTTGATGCGTTACCAGAGTATTTTTGATTATCGGCTCTTGGCTTTCTGTCGATGCCCCAACATTGATAAATCCCACATCAGCGTTTTATCCCAACCCAATTATTGGCTCCATCAGGACGATCTGCCCCCCACAACGTTTTTCACTTTATTGCAATTTCCGTAATTTCACTGAAATGGCCATTTAAGCTGCAGCCACATAAAACTACATCGGAATCAAATAAATCATTTCCTCGCTTAATAAACGACTGAACGAAATGCAGCACTGCCCCGCTGATGTCTTTCTCACACTATCCAACTGACTGCCGTGCTGGTGTCTTCCTTAAGCTTCCAATTAAATTGGCAAACATGCGCATGTCAATAATGACAAATGAGCATTTTCCACCGACCGCCTGGCACAGATATGTCAACTGCCAAGGCGGACAGACGGCTCGGATAGCATCATTATTGCCAAATGACCGTGACTTAAAGCCAGCCGGCGAGCGAACCAAAACGACAGCGATTCTTTGGAAAGCTGTGCCGAATTGGGAAAAGTCAAAACGAGCATAAAATATGCTGCAAGCAAATCCTGAACATCTGAAAATCGCAGCCGCAAAAAGTGCGCACGAAAGCGGCCGAGATGAGTGCACCGATAAGATGCAAACAGTTGACAGCTTGTGACATAATTTCTGACTTTTTGCCGCACCCACGAAAAAAGCAGCAATGACTCAAAGGAAAATGAAATCAGTGCGCAACATTGACACGAATGCGGCAGCGACAACGACAACGACAACGACAGCGACAACGTCAGCGATGGCAAAACATAAAAGCATTTCGATAAGACGAAAAGACAGACACACGTTGAATGTTAAATGTTGAACGCGCTGCGGCATTTGCGTAGTTAATGAGTTTCTTTGAGACAGTGCCAGTGCGTGTGTGTGATAGTGTGTGTGTGTGTGTGTGTGAGTGTGCGTGGGCCACAGGTGTCCTTTTAATAAAAAACTCAAACTTGTGTTGCTTGCACCAGTGCACAGTGATTCGTTCCATAGACAAAATTCAAACAATTTATAGTCTCAGAATTTAACAATTTTGATGTCATTTAAAAGGTAAAACTCCAACTAAGAAAACCCCAAAAACTCTGTGCAAAAAATTAATTAGTGTCTGTGCAAAAGCTGCTCAAAGTCGGAACTTTTTTCACAAAAAATTGTAAACACATATTTTCTGTTTTTTAAACTATTGAGTAAAAAAAATTTTTTAAATACATGGTTACCAAGAAGTTGCTAAAACTTTCAATATAGATTAAGAAATGAGGTAGCCATTTTCGCTTTTAATTTTTTCTCAAAATTTACAAAGCTGAAGCTTTTACTTCACTTTTAATTTAAAATATTTTTCAAAATTAAAAATCTGAAAATTAGCAAAACTTAGAGGAAAATATCTAAAAAGTATGTGAAAGTATTCTTTCTTTGTCGAATAATGTAATTACATCGTGCGATATCTTCCGATCTCAAAAAATAATTCAATTTGAAAAGTGGTCTAAACACGTATTTTTCGACAACATTTGTTTTATTTATCCCTAAAAGTATGCAATCAGCATGAAAAATTGAGAAAACTGCACAAATGCAAAACATACGTCTATTATTATCATTTTTATTGCAAAACTAAAGGGTCCCAAGACAATTTCTGATACTCTTAGCAATTACCAATGTTGAAGTTACCGATTAAATGTAAAATCTGAAAAATCTAGCCAACACACTTGTTGCTATAGCTCACCAAAAATGACGAAAATTGCAAATTTAAGTCTCAGACATTGCCAATCCACAAAAGTTTAAGAAAAACAAACTAGAGATTTCACTTCAGCAGACCATGATTAACTAGTATACCAAATTTTATGAAGAACGGACCACTCCTTCTAATTTTGTCCCGCGGTTGTATGGAATCGAATCACTGTGCAGTGGGGGTTTTACTAGTTTCATTCATATTTTTAACATAATTTGTATATTTTAACATTTTTCCCTCACTCATCACCATAATTATTATTTTTAAATATCTTTTTTAACTACGCATTTCCTTCAATGTTTTATTTATTTTTTTTTTGTTATATTTTAAGCATCATCACTTTTCATGTCTTTGCGCAACGTAATGGGGTCACTTACTTCCCGAGCCGTGGCCACAGCTGCTGCGCGGCCGCCATCACTGTCTCTCGTCATTTCGCCTTCGTTTTTGCTGCTTGTCTTTCGCTTCTTCTTCTCCTTCTTGCCAATATGTTGGCTCATGTCGCTGTGACAACGCATTGACAGCCCGGCAGCGCTAATGACATTTCATTATGTTGCCACACTGCAACCGCCTCCGGCATTATGCGTTCTGTCTCGCTCACTCAGCTCGCCGCTGCTGTCGACTTCGTTTATGACACTTGAAAAACTTTGCATGCTGCACAAGTGTGCGCTGCTGCTTGCCTTCTTATGATTTCTTGTGTTTTTTATTTATTTTCATGAGGTCGCCGCCATTCAGAGCGATAGCGAAAGACTTGGTCGTTATGTGGCATTCTTATCGCTGCGGCGAAATCAATGCCGACTGGCAGAAAAGACGCACCGAACACTTTACCTGAAGTGTGCTCGCCGCCTTCGTGGACAGCCTACTTTCGACGCACAATGGCGAGCTGAAATATTTCGAGTGAATGCCATGAATGTGCGCCCATTGTGCCCAGATAAGTGCCGAAGAATGCTCGTCCGTGTGTAGGTGGCACATTCAAGCACTCCCACACACACACACACACCCAAACACAAACAAACACATTTGACACCTACGCAACAACAATCGCGCAGCAATCTTGTATAAATATATATGCAAACATACTCATACATATTTATGTACGTGTGTGAGTGCTTGTTCGTAGTCATGTTTACAAATACAAAAATAAGCACCACTCGCCTTGCACAAATATCCCATTGAATCCGTGTACGCAATGTGTCCTTTCGACCTTTAAGCTATTGAAGCAACACACCCTTGTCACTTTCCGCAAATAGCTTAGCAAGTGAAAACTTGCATAGATTCACTCAAGTGTTTAGTAGTAAGAAATATAAGATATAGAACACATAAATTGGAAAAAAAAATTTTTGAAACTTTTGCATAGATTCTGAAAGTTAACAAATAGAATAGAAATCATAACAAATTTGCAGACAGCTGGAACATTGCAACTACTTGAAATTGGAATTCCACAAATTGGAATTTGCATCACAAGAAGTTTCTACTTAACACAATAAGTTTCTTATAGTAAATGACATGAATCCATGAAAAGTAGAGAATAGCAAACTTAACAATTAATACAAACGTTATCCGACTTAGGTTAGGTTGAGTTATGCTGGCTGCCTCTGTAAGAGACACACTCGGAGGCCTATTGTGAGGTCCGTTGTGATACCACATATTTCACCTGTTTTTGAAATGTGTATGTGACATTGTTTTTTTCAACTTATGGTCGCCTAAGAAAACGATTGTCGTATGTGCTATTAAATTCAATGGAACATAAGACATTCGTTTTCTGCAGCGGCGTTTCTTTTACAGCACACATTTCAAGCGGATGGGGAAAGGGAAGTAGGGAGGGGACCTGCAGTCCCCGCCGATTCCGAACGGCGGTTAATAGTTTTTCTTTCACACTTGGAGGTTTTATCATTGCCTGCCCCTCATCTGCATGTGGATAGCGATAGAAGTAGACGAGCGTTTCACCACCCCGAGCTAGGAATCGAACCTAAGCCATCTGAACCCGCTGAACTATCGAGGCCGTCAGAGACCTAACAGAGATACAGAAAGGGTTTTCTTCAAATATATTTTTACTTTTCTATTCAACATCGTTCTAAGTCTACACACTTCTTCGGAACTCTAAATTATTACACCTTAATTGCAGTAGCAGAGCTTTGAAAATGTTCATTTGAATCAGGGACCGGAAATAACAGTTATTTATGAAAACTATATTTGAAAAATTTATTATGAAGGAAAAGTCATACAAATAAATGAAAAATGCCAATAAATTTCTTTTCGCACGGAGAATCAAACTTGGCAATAAACTTTTTTTTGAAATTTTTATAGAAAAATTAAAAAATAAGAATTATTTTTTATTTATATTTTAAAAATCCTTTAATAACAATTATTTTTGATTTTTTTTATCAAGTCCACAAATAACGGTTTTATTTCAATTTTTATTTAAGTTGTCCTAAGATAACAATTATTGGTGACTTTTATTTTTTTAGTCATCAATAAAAATCATTCAATGACTTTTATTTATAAAAGTCATTAGTAAAAGTCATTTAATGACTTTAATTTTTTAAGTCATCAATAAAAATCATTCAGTGACTTTTATTTATAAAAGTCATCAATAAAAATCATTCAGTGACTTTTATTTTTCAAGTCGCAGCATAAAAGTCATTTTCATGAATGCATGATTCTTCCAGGAAAGAGAGTTGTCAGGACAGGTATTGATAAGCCGATCAGGAATATATATACATTTGGATATTTAATGAATCCAGTAGTGCGATTAATGAAAATGACTTTTATATTGCGACTTAAAAATAAGTCAATGAATGATTTTTACTGATGACTTTTATTATTAAAAAATTATTTTATTATTAATTTTTATTTTAGTTGTCCTATGATAACAATTATTGGTGACTTTTATAAATAAAAGTCCCTGCATGATTTTTATTGATGACTTAAAAAATAAAAGTCACTAAATGATTTTTACTGATGACTTTTTTAAATAAAAGTCACCAATAATTGTTATCATAGGACAACTAAAATAAAAATCTAAAAAAACTGTTATTTTTGGACTAATAAGAAAAAAATCACAAATAATTGTTATTATAGGATTTTTTAAATATAAATAAAAAATTACTGTTATTTGTTGAGTCATTAAGTAAAAGTCAAAAAATAATTCTTTAACATTGATTTTTATAATAAAACTTATAACTGTTACGGTCCCTGATTTTAATACGTTTTTGGTCTAACATGACAACAGCTTTCTTATATATAACTCTTTGTTCAATGAAAAACACATTCTTTGGTCCTATTCATAGCCTTTGCTATCTCTCTCAGCATTTAATAAACTTCAGCAATGTTATCCCCATTTGTTGCTTTTCTTAAAATCTTGGCGACTTTGAATTCCCCAAACGACTCAGTCATAGCTGTTGCAATAAGCTCATTCAAGACATAGCAATGCATCTTGTAGATCTCTACCAAACAAAATGACTCTCTCGCGTAATGTTTAACTATTTCTTTGATATTTATTTCTTCTTTTATTTGCTTTTTCTATAACTAATTTTAATAGTTAAGTTGTAAAACTGTACACAAAAAGGCTGCTTAAATAACAAAATACACTTGTAGGAAAAATAGTGAATAATTCCCCAAAGAATCCATATATTTTAAATAAAATTGACTGATTCCTCATCAGTAACAGGCTTTGTATTATCATCTGAATGTACCAACTATTATTTTAATTAACCCTTAAACTTATTAGTAAACTATAAAAAATATTCACAACTTTTCTCCTACTTTATGTTTGTTGTCTATTCACTTTCTCTACCACCACACTGACTTTTCGCTATTTGTCCCCTTATTGCAGATGGACTTATTGATCTATCGTCTTTTCTAAATCACGGCTTGTCAGGTTAGTTCTTCCAAAGAATTGCACTGTTTTTCTTGGCAATTAATGACACAACGCCACTAACTATTCTACGAATTCTATTGGTTTTCGTGTTTTCTCCTATCTCTTTGGTCTTTTTTACTCAACTTTGTCCTTCTCTTTAAATTGCATGCAACTTAAATTTTGCTAAAAATTATTTCTTTTATTTGCATGTTTTTCTTTTTGCAACCTCTTTTGTTTACAACTGATGAATAACGACATTAATGTTGGCAACAAAATACTGCCTAAAAGTATGCTCACAAAATTGTCGTGAAACTTAAATTGAACTAATCTGAGTCAGTTCGAAAGACTGACAGGGTTTGGCAATTTCGTTTAAAGGTTTAATAAAATTGTATATGCTTAGATGGTGACTTGATTTCTCACGAACATGTTCAGGAGAACTTATTTACTATTTATTGTATTTCATTTAAAAACATTTATGTACAATATTATATTAAATAAAAGGAATTTATGTATAAATCAATGTGACAGGTTTTAATAATAAATAATTATAACCAATTATAATTAGTGATTTATGACTGCGCTAGGAAATATTTCTATATGTAAATAAATATTGACGTGAAAAATTGTTGATGGTAATTGTTTCAACCTTCATCTGAGATGGGCGTGGGCGGTCATAAAAATATAATCTATGATTTGTTGGTTCATAAAAAAACTAGAATAAAACTTATAATATAATGTTTTTTCCTACTTCTATTCCTATCTTCCTGTAAACTTTCATTCATATTATATTATATATAACTTTTTGTATCATTATAAATGTAAATTAATGGCGTCCACATACATTCAACCCATTCGCTACTGCAGGGTCACTGGTGTCTCACGGCATGTTCAGTTAACCCTAAAACTTGTAATTTGTATTATAAACTCAACCCAAAATGGTCTCCAAAAATTAGGAAATAAAGTTTGTGTCAACGCTCTGCAAAAGTCGTAGCGAAAGGGTTAAAATTGTCATTTAAAATATTTTTCATTTCATACATTCCATTTAAATTCCATCAAAACTATAAATAGACCTTCAGCAGAATAAAAGTGCCAAAGAAATGCATTGCAGTAGAAATTGCATGCAATTTTTCAAATCAAATTTGGTGCATTCTTTTCTGTAAAACTTTTGAGCGATTTTCTCTATGCTCAGCGAAATCATTGAAACTGAAAATAGACTTTCAACAGAATAAAAGCTTCAAAAAAACGCATTTGTAGAAATTGCATGCAATTTTTCATACTAAATTGTATTTTGTAAGAACTGTATGCAATTTTTTCGATGCACTGCGAAATCACTCAAACTGTAAATAGACCTTCAGAAAAATAACAGCGTCAAAGAAATGCATTGCAGTAGAAATTGCGTGCAATTTTTCAAGTCAAATTTGGTGCAATCTTTTATGTAAAACTTTTGAGTGATTTTCTCTATGCTCAGCGAAATAATTGAAGCTGAAAATAGACTTTCAACAGAATAAAAGCATAAAAAGCATTTGTAGAAATTGCATGAAATTTTTCATGTAAAATGTCAATTCATAACATAGTAAAAACTGCATGCAATTTTCTCGATGCACTGCGAAATCATTAAAACTGTAAATAGACCTCCAAGAGAATGAAAGCGCCAAAGAAAAGCATTGTAGTAGAAATTGCATGCAATTTTTATGGCTAAATTGTATTTTGTAAGAACTGTATGCAATTTTTTCGATGCACTGCGAAATCATTAAAACTGTAAATAGACCTTCAGCAGAATAAAAGCGTCAAAGAAATGCATTGCAGTAGAAATTGCATGCAATTTTTCAAGTCAAATTTGGTGCATTCTTTTACGTAAAACTTTTGAGCGATTTTCTCTATGCTCAGCGAAATCATTGAAACTGAAAATAGACTTTCAACAGAATAAAAGCTTCAAAAAAACGCATTTGTAGAAATTGCATGCAATTTTTCATGTAAAATGTCCATTCATATCATAGTAAAAACTGCATGCAATTTTCTCGATGCACTGCGAAATCATTAAAACTGTAAATAGACCTCCAAGAGAATAAAAGCGTCAAAGAAAAGCATTGCAGTAGAAATTGCATGCAATTTTTCATGTAAAATGTCAATTCATGACATAGTAAAAACTGCATGCAATTTTCTCAATGCACTGCAAAATCTGTAATCGAACGCTAAATAAATACATTGCATTAAAAATGCAATTTAAACGGAATGCTAAATAAATGCATTGCATTAAAAATTTCATGCAATTTTTCATGTAATTGTATGCATTTTTCTTGATTCTCTGCGGCTAATTTTTTTCATTCTTTTCAAACATATTTTGCATTGTGTTCAAATAGTCTTCCGATTAGTTGTCCATACAATCCAATCAACAAACGAAAATTTACTAAAATTTAATTGATTACTCTGTCTTCTCATTGCAGATAATGAAATGCGCGAACTGAGCGTAAAATTCTACAATGGCGCCGCCACACCCCGGCTGCAGCTCAGCTCCCTCGCATTGTTGTGTGTGTCTTTAGTTCTAGTCAAATCGCAATTAATGCTCGCTTAATCGTCTATGCCAACCAGCTGTTTTCGTATGATTTTATAGTTTCTAAGATTTGCATTAAATTAGATTTTTACTATGCAAAAACAACAACAACAAACATTTAAAAAGAAACATGCCAACAAAACGCATACAGTTTTGTAAACTAATCGGCAGACAAAAGGGGATGAAAGGAAATTTCATAAAAATTTGGAAAGATATGAAAGCAAAACCAAGACAAGTCTTAATGAAAGTATTAAATTAAATTTGAAAAAAGAATATTTTTGTTACCTTAAGAAATCGTTAGTTTAAGAGCAAAGTTGATACATTTCCTCTGTTTGGCATTTCAAAAGTTTCATTTTCTGTTTTGCAAGAAAATTAAACCTTTTGTTCGAACCACTGAATACACAATCATTGAAAAAAAACCAGTGAAACTGAAAGCAGCACTCAGCGCTGATGCAAATTTCTGACAAGAGCGAGAGAGCAGAGATAGAGACAGAGACAGCAAGACCGATAGACAGCAACCTCAAACTGTAAATAGTGAAGACAACTTTTATCTCATATTGCTAGGCTAATTGTAAACCACGTGGCAAGTATTCCAAATGGTGTAGCTAAAATATATATTGAATATGAAAACCAACAACAACAAACTACTTTACAAGCGTGCGAAATAAATGCAAACCATTCAAATGAGAACATAAAACATGAAATTAGCTGGCTGCTAATTAATTTAAACGTAAAATTGTAGTACGTAATTAGTAAATATTTATTTATGAATAATATATACACTATATAAATAATAGCAAAAATATATAAATTATAAAATCATACAGATAGTAAATATAAACTTAAAACAAATATATAAATAAATATTGAAATTTAAATTTGAAAATCCATAAAAGAAAAGAACGCAAATTATGGAGCCAAGACAAGTGGCAGTTTAATCAAGTAATGAACCACAACAACAAAAATCCAAGAACGTTGCTTGTAGCTGTTGCGTATGTATGTACGCGCAGCCAGTGCATTCTGTGTATGTATGTGTGTATGATTTTCTAGACTTCAATCATTGGCATTGAGTTGTAACTAATTGAGAGCAGCTCTATAGATGTGAATTTGTATATCAACTCGCTTTCAGTAGCAATGCTCCCTTTACTCATTTGCATTTATTTGAGGTTAACTGAGACAAACATATTGACATATAAACATAAAGGAAGGTAATGTCTCCCTAAATTGTGCATACATTATACATACATAAATACATACATAAATACATGCTGCCAATTTTTTTTAATTACTTTTTGTATACTTTACAAGAAAACCCAAAACTAATTTATTTTCCTATTGTCGATGATTGGCCCAAAAATTTGTTGATTTTATTATTTACCTTCTGAAATATTTCTACAAAAACTAAGAACACCTTCATACCATATTCTCGAAGACCTTATTTATATAATGTACCATTTAACTGCTGAAATACTTCTACATAAACTGAAAACATGTTCAGTGACATGGACCATTCTTTAAGGACCCTACTTATCCATGTATAAGGAGTGCGTCGTTAAAAATTGTGACATCGAAAAATTAAAACATCTCAGCAACCACTAGTCCAATTTTTGAAAAGTCAGGTTTTATATAACATGTCTTTTATGTAGATTTTAGAATTTATTAGAAGAAAATTATAATACATTTTCAAGGGTAAAATTTCTAACTTTTTCTGGCATACCCCTCATGAGGGCTTTCATTTTTCCTTGTTAGTTTTATAATTTTATCATTTATCATCATTTTATCATTATCATTTTATCATTAAATACTCATTCAATGCTATAAATGGGCACAAACTATTCAATGACAGAGTTTTCATGGCTCACCTGATCAAAGAAAGTTTAATTTGAATTTGTATTAACGAAGTTATTAGCAAAATTGCATGTCACAATTTTTAACGACGCACTCCTTAGTATACATTTTTGTAGCCAACAAGAGCCGCTTATCACTACACCTGTTCAGCTCCCCACCCCTCCCCCGAACACAGTTACTCACATTTGTAAAACTATTCGCGGAATATCAAAGTGAGCTAATCGACTTTTCCAGCAAATTTGAAAGACACGATACCTTCTTGAGGAAAGCAAAATTGTTATATGTTCATGCAACTAATCCAATCTTTACACCAAAAATAAGGTACATCAAGTTAGTGACATCAAAATGGGTTCAAAGCACTGAACATTTCTGAATGAATCCTGTTGACTTTTTTTTCACCAACTAAACTAACAAAACTTGGTCTACTTCAACGCTTGTCACAAGGAGCTTCGAGTTTGAAAGCTAAATATTTTTACTGGTCACATTCCCCGACGTCAGCGTTACTTCCACCTGGTTCTTCCAACGATGGTATATGTAATTTTTCTTTGCCAATAGTCTCTTGGAGATTTATTGTCCAATATATACTACTACAATATATACTACTATACTATTTTAATTCACCACGCTGCATTCATGTAATTAAAGAAATCACACACTTCGTGGCTCAAACAGGCCAATGTCGCCATGGCAAGTAAGGCCGAAGATTTAGTAAAATACTTTATCTAATGGCCCACGATTCAGCAAAATAGTACTTATTCTAAGGACCAACTGATTAGAAAGTGATTTCTTGACCACTTCACATAGCAAATCAGTTTGATTATGTAGAAAGTGCAATAACATTAGAAAGAATTTGAGTCATGTGACTGTATGCGATCCTATTGGAAGGAATAAATGCATTCAAGTTCGCATTTAAGGAATCGCTTGCACCAGGATCGTAGCCAGAACTTGTTCATGGGGGAGCCATGATTTTGTATCTTTTTATGATTTAAAATACTGATTCTCAAATAAATTAGAATTTTTGTACTTCATTAGAATTGCAGCTTCCGCCTTTTTTAAATAACTTTCGAACCAATAAAGTTAGACTAATGAAATTTTGACACCTGATCAAGGAGATTTTGGGTTTTAGCATACTTTTACTTTATATACTTTTCAAGAAAATTCTATATAAACTTACAAGGATATAAAGGATTAAAATTTTCAAAGGACCTTTTTCATATCCTTTTTTTACAAATATATAAAAAGTCAATTTTATTTATATTCTTGAGTCTTTCCTCTTTAATTTGATATACATATCACCATATTCTAACGAGGTTAAGTATTTTTTATATTTTTTTAAATTTGTATCCCCTTCAAAATTTTGAAGTCCTTTTAATAGAACAAAGGATGTAGAAATGAAAAACTGAGTACGCAGTATTATTATATTTGGTCTCTAGTTTCACGCCCATATGGATTTTTCCGGGTGTGAAAAATGCTGTCGCACGGTGTAATTATAGGCAATGGCGAGTTCTGACACCCAAATCCCCATCACCCTTGGCTATGCCCCTGGCTTGCACCATATAGTGTGAGATCATAGTATTGAAATCATTTCAAGAATCTAAAAATAGAATCCAAGTTGATAGAGATTACTAAAGATGTCAAATTTGGTTTTGAACTCAAGTTGGGTACTTGGTTGTACAGGGTGTTCCATCTATACTTGCAACATGAGAACTATGAATGACTGCATAATGTACTTGGAACTTAAAAATCAAAACTTTTTGATTTTACTCAAACCATTGGAAGACCTGTGAAAGAAAAACTGCCAACCATCGTGTGGAGTCGGCGTTAAACTGCAAGTCCACTCCCCCTCTTCCACCATACGTTTGAAATGTGTCTTATGACACATGTTGAAAAATTAGTGTTGCATATACGTTTAAAACGGACGGAATTGTACGATCACAATGGGACATATAGGCCTGAAATTCGGTCGCCAACATGCTGCGAGGTGTTTTTTAATCAGACATGACTACATTCAAACCAAGTCTGACGTCTGTGACAGCATTAAAATTCTAATGGATTTCATGAATTCAGTTCCGCTTCAAGAGGTCGCTCAAACTTTGTATGACTTGATCCAATATGTCGGCCTTATTTCGGCAAAAGCGTCTCAAAAGGTGGCCTCAAGCTTGTCCAAAGTGGTTGGCTTGTTAGGGCAGAACTTGACGTAGCTCCAGAGGCAATAATCGAGGGGTGTCAAGTCGCATAATGATAACGAACGCCCGGTGTGAGATAACTCATTCGCCAAATTTCTCCTACAACTCACAATGCAACTGACATTGCATATTTATAACCGAGCAGGAATTTCAATAAAATTTTCAATAATTTCCCAAGTTACATTGCACATTTACAACTGAACCAGAATTTCTATAATATTTTTCATTGATTTCCAAACGTTCGGCAAACGTAAAACGATGCATAATGAAATGGCAAATGACAAATATTTTGACATTTCAGCGTCATAAATATCTTTGACAGTCGCTGAGAAATGCCTATTGGAAAAACTATTGCTGCTATCTGATTATCCTTTAGAATAATATTTTTTATTATTTTTTTATTAGAGCTAATAATGTAATCAGTCACTGAAAGTTTCTTTGTTCGCATTTCACAGGTTATCCAAGCAATTTATTGAATTTCTTTTGAACCCAAACTAGTCCTTTCCTTCTTAAAACTCATT
Organism: Melieria picta; assembly: GCA_964056695.1. Classification (NCBI taxonomy): domain Eukaryota; kingdom Metazoa; phylum Arthropoda; class Insecta; order Diptera; family Ulidiidae; genus Melieria; species Melieria picta. The sequence goes on from OZ057398.1 coordinate 109,305,670, forward strand.
TCAAACCAGCTCACTTATGCCGAAATAGGCTACAAAAATATCTGCTGCCCCCTCTCCCTTTTCTTTTCTCATTTGGCTCTCATTTGCAACCAAATCGTATACTTTTTATAGATCTGCTACCTGCATCATCAGAGCATAATTTCTCAAAGTCTCTCTTTAGTCTAAGTGTAAATATTAAAACATTATCATTAATGAAGATCAAACGAGAAGACCGACATGCAAGTTGACATTTTTAATTAAATAGGCAATTTAAAATTAAACCAAAAAAATTAAAACCACACATTTTTGAAACCACCAATAACCAAAAATAAAACAAAACAAAAAAATTAAATTATAGCGCAGCAAAAACAAAACAAATGACCTTCAAATTTAGGAGACAAAATCATATGAAAAGTGCGAACCCGGAGATTTTATAAACTGCAAATAATTAAATAATTTGATTGCATACAGGGTGTTGGAGTGGCAAATTCAAGCAATGAAAAGTCAAGAAAATCATGAACTGCCAATAGAAAAGTCAACAAACGAAATGTTTCAACACATTTGCCCTCTAATGCCACCCGCACTCAACCAAGTACAGTTTTAATTTTTTCCCACACAAATGCTGCAGCAACACCCTGTACATACAATACATAGACATTCGAAGAAATGCCAAGCAAACGCGTACTTTATAATTAAACTAATTATAAAAATTACAACTAAACAATTATACATAATTATTATACTTAACTTGAACAAAAAAACAAAACAAGCAAAACCAATTCACAAATAATTAATTTAAATTTTACATAAATCGCTACAATTCGCAATCCAATCGATTGATGAGCACCGCCGCACCACTGACACAGCGCCAGCCAGAAAAGAGCTAAACGGCCAGCACAGCATTTCGACGCAAGTCAAAGCATTTATATGTCAGTGTGTGTGTGTGCGTGCGTGTGCGTTACATGTATTGCGAATAGGTCGAGTACTGGTAAATGTATGCATACAAAGTAAAACATAAATTACAAAGACCGAGCAAATTAAGTATTGAAAACATGATGAAAAAGTATGACAACTGCACCTACATACATATAAACAAACAAACAAGCAAACAGACAAACAAACAAACAACCAATGGAAGCAACAAACAAATTAAATATGCAATGAAATGTTGCGTACTAAATGCTAAAAGTAAATATTACTATTAAAGAAAGTGTGTATATTTCATTATACTATATAGTAAAGCCAGTTATAATTGCCGCCCCCCGCGCATCCCGTCTCCCAATAGCTCAGCGCACACGTACGCGTGTGCCAGTGTATGCATCGATGTATTTGTATTTGTATTTGTAATTTTTATTTTTAGTGACAAACTAGCGCCATGTTTGTGCATTTGATTTGCCATACACCCTACGCCCAGCATAAGTAAACTTGTAGAAGCAGTGCAGAGAGACGACGAGGTCGATGAGAATGAAGTAAAACCAAACAAATAAGAACAAATCTAAATACTAAATATTTGTTTATTTTGTAAAATTTTTAAAAACTACAAATAAAGTCGATATTATCATTATAAATGTACATGAACTAAAAGTGTTTTAATGCTATTTTAATGGATATTCATTTACAGGTAATGGTAAATGTGTGAAAGCAGACAAGATAAATGTTTGATGGTAGATGTGTAAAAGCAAACAAGATCAATTTCAGTGTAGGCAGCATAAAACTTTGGGCAAAACGCTGTTAAAAGGTGAAAATAAAAGAAAATGAAAATATTTATTTAGAATTTTTTGTTTGTTTTTAAATTTGTTATCACGTTTCTAAAACAAAAAAAATGTTCTGCTGAAAAGCAAACTTTTTCAAGCCACTCACATCTCTTTAACTTAACTCACCTTCACTTTGAAAACGCAAATATTTATTTAGTACTCTCTGTTTCTAGAATTGTTGACGTCTTAAGTCTCAGTACGCACTCAACTTTCCACACAGCAAATGAAGCCAAATTTATTCGACAAAGTCATTGAAATTAGACTAAATTTGCCGAAGCAAAGTCGCAGCGGACATTTAAAGGACGTTATATTTCACACTTAATTTTATAAAATATGCTTTCAAACAAAAAAAGTAAATCGACATTTAGATATCTTACTTGTTTTATTTACATTTTTAAAACGGAGCGTCCTTATTGGAACCAGACCAAAATAAGTTAGGTTAAGTTTGGAGCGTAAGTTCCCCACTGAGGGCCTTATGAGCCATTGTGAATGACATCTGTGAGTGCCAATGCTTCCTTCCTTTATTTGTTCTCCCAAAAAAAATAGAAGACACCTAATAATTTTACCTTATGTGACCCTATACGAGGTTAGTGGTAAGAAAACTGACTACATTAAAGCACATCCAGCAAGCAGTTTCGAGAGGAAGTTTAGAGTAAGATTTCCATCAAGAGATCTTTGGTCCATCGAGACGAATAGTGGACAACATAGCGTCAAAGTTTTCACAGATGGATCAAAATTCATTGAAGGAGTAAGCGCGGGTATTTGCATACCGGTCTATGAAATCCAAAAATGCCTCAAACTTTCCGATAATTGTTCAGCTAAAATCAGAGTAATGCAATACGCCGCGAAATACAATTTTGGATGATTTAGCCGTAAATACAGAAATAGACTTCTTTGTTTACAGTAAGATAGCTCTTAAAGCTTTGAAAGGTTATCAAAAGAACTATAGAACAGTGAAAGAGAGCTACGAAGATATTAGTATCTTTGGCGCAGCTAAACGAAGTCTCCCTCTCTTCCAGGGTTCCAGCACACTGAACAGTGATTCGACTCCATACAACCGCGGGACAAAATTAGAAGGAGTGGTCTGTTCTTCATAAAATTTGGTATACTAGTTAATCATGGTCGGCCTCGATAGCTCAGCGGGTAGCGCGCTGGCTTCTCATACCGAGCGCCCCGGGTTCGATTCCTGGCTTGGGCTGGAAAAAACACTCATCTACTTCTGTCGCTATCCACATGAAGGGAATGAGAATTACAAGAATCGCACAAGTGCGCTCTTGGCAGGCAATGGCAAAACCTCCAAGTGTGAAAGAAAAACTGCCAATCGCCGTTCGAATTCGGCGTTAAACTGTAGGTCCCCCCCCCCCCCCCTTTCCCCATCCGTTTGAAATGTGTGTTGTATCACATGTTGAAAAAAACAGTGTTGCATACGCATTTTCAAACGGGTGGAATCTGTGGTATCACAACGGGCCCGTTAAGAGGCCTAAGTGTGTCTCATACAGAGGCAGCCACCGCAACCTAACCTAACCTAATCATGGTCTGCTGAATTGAAATCTCCATTTTGTTTTTCTTAAACTTTTGTAGTTTGGCAAGGTCTGAGACTTAAATTTGCGATTTTCGTCATTTTTGAAGAGCTATAGCAACGAGTGTGTTGGCTAGATTTTTCCGATTTTACATTTAATCGGTAACGTCAACATTGATAATTGTAAAGAGTAACAGAAATTGTCTTAGGACCCTTTCGTTTTGCAATAAAAACGATAATAACAGACGTATGTTTTGCTTTTTCGCAGTTTTCTCAATTTTTCATGCTGATTGCATACTTTTAGGGATGAATAAAATACATTTTGTCGAAAAATACGTGTTTAGACCACTTTTCAAATTGAATTATTTTCTGAGATCGGAAGATATCGGAGGATGTAATTACATAATCCGACAAAGAAAGAATGCTTCTTAAAATTAAAAAAAATCCAGGAACATACTTTCACATACTTTTTAGATATTTTCCTTTAAGTTTTGCCAATTTTCTGATTTTTAATTTAGAAAAATATTTTGAATTAAAAGTGATGTAAAAGCCTCAGCTTTGCAAATTTTGAGCAAACATTAAAAGCGAAAATGGACACATCATTTTTTAATCTATATTGAGAGTTTTAGCAACTTCTTGGTAACCATGTATTTAAGAAATTTTGTTTACCCAATAGACTAAAAAACAGAAAATATGTGTTTACATTTTTTTGTGAAAAAAGTTTCCACTTTGAGCCGCTTTTGCACACACACTAACTATTTTTTTGCACAGATTTTTTGGGGTTTTCTAGTTGGAGTTTTACCTATCAAATGACATCAAAATCATTAAATTCTGAGACTATAAATTTTTTGAATTTTGTCTATGGAACGAATCACTGTGCACTGTGGCATGTCAGAAAATAAGACGGCAGACCAACTGACTAAAAAGGGAGCAACTTCAAGGAGGAACCATTCCCCTATAGCTATTCTACACAATATTGCAGAAGAGAAATTGAAAATAAATTTCTGGCTATCGCGTTAAAGAAGTGTTCGGTCTGTGAGGCAGCGTGACCCCAAATGCTTGAGTCGCTTTGACTTTTGTCCTGGACGTTGACATAAAAAAGGATACATCGATTTTCATCAGCATGTCAACTTCTACAGGTAATTCTAGAATGTATGCGCCATCATTGAAGCATTGGTACTCAGTAATAACATTTGTAATTTCTGAAAATATATTAAACCATAAAGGAACTTTTTTCCTTTCTCAGAATAATTGAGATAAGCCCCAAAAAAAAGCCCACCACACTTATATCTACCTTCCTCTGCGCTAAGATTCCAATAGTTTAAAATAAAAATTTGTGTGTACAAATCAACAAATTATTTCAAAATAAGCACCACTTTAAAAAACTAACTAAATTCCACACACATCACTGCAAGTCTTTAATACGTTTGCATTTTGCAAATGCAATTTGCTCCGTTTATAAGTCTTTCGCAGGCGAGCAAAAATCGTTCAATTAACCAAAATTAAATCACCAAAATCAGTAGCAGCCGCTCTGGCGGTGGCATCCGAGTAAAAACAATGTAAGCCACGGCGAAAAAATGCAAAATCCTTTCGCCGGAATGAACACGCATTACATGAATTCATTCACGAACGAGCGATTAGGCAATCGCTGTTTAAGGGAATTAATATGCGGATTAAAAAATCCACTAAAGCAAAAAACCATTGCGAAATGTATGAGCGAATGTGTGGCGCGGTTTTTCCGCTGCACCAGAAAATTACAACGGCCGCACGGTGAGCGAGGCGCGCGGCGCCGCCTGAATGTGAACTGTTACGTTGCAGCATATGCAGGCGCGGCCATGGCCCAAGGGGGGGGGGGGGGAAACAATGTTGGCCCCTGTTGGCCGGAGGAGCCAACTGGCACAAAGCGAAGAGCGACAGCGGCTGCCGTAAATGCGAGCATGTGAAAGCGTTTATGTGCGGTAATACGTTGCTGGCGCTGTCGCTGATGGCGCTGATGCCGCGACCGTTGAGCGGAATGAAAATGTGAAAAATTGAATGAAGGGCTGAATGCGGATTTTCATTGACTTTTTTGGTTTTTCTTTGCTTGTTTTTTATTGCCTTCTTTTTTGAAACGCAAAAGCTTTAACGAAAAAATCTCAACAGAATTTATGGAATTTTTTCTCGTGCACACGCGGCTTTTCAATATATGAAATTTGTTGCTGTTGGTACAAAAATGCAGCACTCGTTGTATAAAAATAAATTTATATTGTTTTTGTTTATTCTACATGCATGGCTGTATAAAAAATGCACAAATCTCTGCAAGCGCAGCGACAGGCACACCGATACATTTTATGTGTTTGCTTATGTATGTTTGTGTGTGTGTATGTGTGTGTCTACCTACAAACAAGCGCCACAATATGCAGCGCTGTAAATTTTATTAAGCACATTTGTGCATAGTGCAACTGGCTATCATCTCAACAATACCACCGCCAACAGCAACAACAACAATAATAACACGAACAACAACAAACACAATGAAAGCAAAAACAATAGTAAACATAACGCGACACTGTGGCATGCACCAACAATGGACGAAGAAAGACTTTGGCATATTTTGCATGAACCGCACAATTTTTTTTTTTGTTTTTATGGGCCCATATTGGCATCAATGGCCCTGCAATAACAGCAACAACAACAACATCAATAGCTATAACACGAAATTGTTGACATTTATGTGTAAATAAAACTGGCAACGTGCTGATTTAGCACAGCGAGACAACTTACATAAATATTTGGCTTACAAAAATGACGACCGGTGTGGCGTTATTTACAACAAAATAATCAAATTGAAATAACAACAATGATGGGAGTGGCATTGTTTGAGATGAATATGCTTCAGGTGGTTGAAAGAGTAGTTTAAAGTACAAAAAAAACCGTAATAGTTAGGGGGTCCATTGGGGTTTGATTTGTGGCAATGCTACTTTAAAATCAATGAAAATTTGTTAGAAAATTTTTTATTCATAACTTTAAACTGGCGGAAATCCATAAGAGTGCTAACAAGACCTCATAATGTCTTAAGTTATGTTTGAAATTAAATAAAGAAAACATATACGCACAAATCAGTGGTGCACACAGGATTTCCCTTTGAGGGGAGTTTTGGTTCAAGGTTCTTCAAGGTTCCTTAAGCTCAATTCAATTTTAAACCATATTTGTCACCAAAAATGTTTGCAACAAACAGATATTTGGTGGGTTTGAACGGCCAAAGCCCCTTTCCGACTTGGGTCCAATTTTTTTTTACAATTTTTGTAATTTCTTAGAAGTTTCAATTTTCAAAAAACTGTACTCAAGATCTCTGATTTTTCAAACGAAAGGTTAGCTTAAGTGCTCGTCCAAAGGGCACCACTGAAGTCAAGTGGCCCATTATGTTACAGCTCGGTGCTGGCCACCAGTTAATGGCTCCTAGAGGTCGTAACAGATCTTTTAGCAACTTTTTGGAGGATTTTAAAAAAAGAATTTTGCTGAAAGATCAACGAAATAGTATTCGTGTGTTATAAATCATTTGAAGGCAAGTTTTAGACACTCGCGTAGAAAATTATTATTTAATTATTTATTCATTTGTTTCTTTAAAATTCATAATCCTGTTTTAAAAATCCCCAATATACCCCGAACACTGATAATTGAAAGAAATTGAAAGGAAGAAAAACTTCAAATTTTGGAATGGAAATCGAACCCAAGACCTGTGAGAAGATTGCGCAATACACTACAAGGCGATCAACTCAGTCTACTCGATTAAGGTTGAGAAACTTTTTGCTCACAAATATTTGGCAGTCTGAGTGACTCCACCATCATCTGTCTTTGTCTCATTTGCACAGATCTCACTAATGGGTGCCAATGAAATCGAGCCAACAACAATTGTTTTTGAAACTTGCGAGGAAGCTAACGGTCTCAATGTTACTTACATAACCACAACTCTAACAAAAAATGTGTCTATTTTTAAGCTCAACCCACTAATTCAGCTAAGTGGTTGCTGTGCTCACAGGGCACTGCCTAATGGGGAGAAATGCTGAAAGACGTTGGTTCCCACATAACGACTCCCATTGTGATTGCCTTACCGAATATGAAAAGGAAACGGTCCTGAACTTTATTTGTTAACCCATATCGGCCCAATGTTCAATTAATCGAAAAGTAAATTTTAGCATTTTCCATGAATTTTTTTTTGGGCTGTTTATTAAACTTTGAACGCGAACTTTTTGCATAAATAAATAAAGATAAAATGGTATGATGTATGATTTTCGTATATGTGTAAGAGATGTAACGTTGCACTTATTTAGAAAAAATATGGAATAAACTGTTAATTTATAAAACTGGTCAATGGTTTGTTATTTATTTAGTATCAATTCAATGCATACATCAATCAATAAAATAAATGCCAAGTGGTGCCCAGCGTTCGATCAATCGAACACTACATATCTCAAAAACCAAAAATCGGAAAAATTTTATGACCCCAAATTTTTGAATTGCCCGACCTCATTTAATCTTAAAAAAACCGGTTTCATTCGAATATTGACAAAAAAACAAATCTCTGGGCCTTTATGGGTTAATGTCCCTGATCAGGGGACGGCCAAGCTCCTCGTTTTACGCCAGATTAATTGAAATTGTATCTCTATATATCAGAGTTATAGAGAAATTCTAATTAGAATCTATTACACACACAGAGTCCCAGGTCTCTTCCCACAAGGAAGAGTTGCGCCAAACCAACGAGGCACCACAACATTGTTGTTGCCGAAGATTTCCTCCTAGATTTTGGAGATTCCTGGCTTTTTAGGACAATTTTCAGGAGCATGAATTGTTTAGGAGAAAGTTTAGGAGATTTTAATGGTGAAACATTTGAAATCATTAGTGGCCTTGAATATTGAAAGCTTAAGTGTCTAATTTAATTTAATTTAATTTTATGCTTTAAAGTGTATCATTTAATACCGAATTTCATACCGATCTCATTTTTACATATGTTTTGTTTGCGTTAAGTTGTTGTTAAGCTTAAATGGCGTTCAAACTGACGACTTAAACGTATTTAATGTGCTTAAACAAGTTAAATGAACAAAACCAGTTCGAAAACCTGTTCATTCGCATGCAATTGTTGTTGGAAATTAAACGTGTTAAACCATTTAACATGTTTTGAAACGAGTTTAGCGCAGGGTTGTATCCGAAAGCTTTCTGTGAAAAAGCTTTTTTACCAACGAAACAAAACTATTCATGTATGAAACACATCCCTGAAAATTCAGCTGTCATTTCATCAAAACAAAACCAAACAAAAATTGAAAATTTGAAAAATTTGAAATGAATGAAAAAATCGTTTTGCTCGCACTGCTTTCATTCCATTCATCGCCTTTTTATGGCATCTGAATACAAGGCGTCTAATATTTGGACGAAGTTGAGTATGTTACCGTGGATTGTGAAATAGGCACCAATATTTCGCTCGAATCATGCTCGCAGCACATCAGTTCACAAAAATATTTATTTGTTGTTTGTAAACAAACAGCTGTCAAATTGAACCTCATTGAGCAGTCTGGACGGTCGTCTTCAACAAAAAGCTCTTTTCACTTAAACTAGTTTAAATGAGTCAGTTTGAACGCCATATTAAGCTGAATGAATAAAAAACAACTGAATATTTTTTTATTTTTTTATGAAGAAGAAGAAGAGAAAAAATTTTTAGATTTTTGAAATTGTTGGGAGGAAATTTTGCTTTTTTAAGATTTAGAAGAAAGTCATTTCAGGTATCTGGCAACACTGCACAACAAACAAATCCACTGTGCTTAGGTTAGCTTCTTAGAATGAAGCTGCCTCTCCAACCAAACCTAACATAAGCTTAACTCCGACGGAACCGAACGCCTCAGATTACTTTAGGTTAGGTTAGGTTATGGTGGCTGCCTCTATAGGCTTCCGAGTCTATTTTGAGGCTCATTGTGATACCACATATTACTTTAAATCCGAATCAACGTTCTTATGATTTCAAAGTTACATTCATATGTCACAGCATCTAACAATAACAACTAACGAGCAACTAAAATGTATCCAAATTGCACAACTTTTTCATACAAAACCCTGTATATCTTATTTAAGATCTGTTTTTATTCCACCGCAATCTCAACTCATCCAATCTTCAGCCATTTTTGTTTTTGTTAATCGATGCATGGAATTTTCAGCAAATTTTTATCATTATCAATTTACAACTATCCACATTTAAGCTCAGAGCATTAGGGTTAAGTCATTCAAATTTTAAGCTGCAGACTTTGCGTATGCAACTTTTTTATTCCACATAAATAATACAGAACGCCCAGAACAACAACAACAGCAACAACTACATCGACTTGTGCATTGCACAACGGCAAAATGTGTGTTGAGAGCAGACAAATTTTGATTTCAAAATGCATAACACATAAAAATGTGTGACAACAACAATTAAGCAGCGGATGTGAGCACAAAATGTGCAAATCTCATATTTCGCCGTTAAGCTGGATAAAGTTTTTGAAAGTTTTGCTGCACAATTTTTTTTCAGCAGTTATTGCCAGAAACTGTTGACATGTCTAACATGAAGTTGGTGTTGCGTTAAGCATTTCTGTTAGTTTTAGTGAGTAAACTAAATATTTATAGAGTACAACAAAAGCACAAAGATAATGAATTATGCGCATAAATGCGTGGCGTGTGGACGAGCACTTCACTGCACTGTTCCCATTCACAATTCACTCGATCACTTTCTAAGCTCGTTCTGTGAAGCAGAAAGTGAAGAAGCGGAACAACATACACACACACACACACACACAAACACACATATAGACTGCTTGCAACATGGAAGTGTGCTGCGACAGTGTCAACTGACTACATGGCAACGCATGCAGCTGCAGGCGGCGGCAGTCATACCGTCCCGGAGGTGTCTGCGAACTTGCAGGTGTGAATGCCACACTACCACCATCGCAACAACAATAACAACAACAACAACTGGCACAAAGAGTGGAGAACGAGCGCAAACAAAGTCGAAAAAGAAGTGCGGCCATAGCCGATGGCAGCAGCCAGCACAATGTCTGAATCACTTGCTGGTAAAATTTGAAAACTTTTACACTTTTACTTTGTTGCCTGCGCCACTGCCACTGCCACTGCCACCGTCAACACCTCCACCACACCCAGTGTTGCCAGATACCTGAAATGACTTTCTGCTAAATTAAAAAAATACCGAAATTTCCTCCCAAAAGTTAAAAAATCTCCTAAAATTGGTTTATAATTTGCGTCATTTTAAAATAATAAAACTTCTCATAAAAAATAATATATATATAATATATACCTACATATAATTTTTTTTATGCAGCCTTTTTTTATTCATCTTCAGCTTAACCCTTTCCGGAAATTTGTACGATATATCGTACAATTTTTTTTTTTATTTTATTTTATTTTATTTTAATAATTTTCAATAAGTAGGCTGTGTTGTATCATTCTGTTTAAAAATATAAATCATAATAGCCGTGGTTACACAGTATGAATGCGTTTTGTAAGCAGCTTTTTGTAATAATTTGAAACACCAGCAAATGACGGTACTTCTGCATAGGAATTTTTAAATATGTAATACTTGTTGGTACCAAAAAGGGAAACAATTTCAAAGTTTGAGTCTCAGTTGATTTATAGAACTTACAAAATTTAACATTTTTTGCGTCTAAATATTTTTCCCGAGTCTTTAAAAAAATGGTACGATATATCGTACAAATGACCACAAGGGTTGCAAGGCTTTGTACGATATATCGTACAAATGGAAGACAAAGGTTGCAAGTTGTGTTTGCATTTTTTTAAGTTGTGGGTTTTGTATCTTTCGATCAAAATGAAATCACGTTTTGATTTTTTGTTGTTATAATTTATGTTTTCTATCAAAAAAATCAATGAATTGTTCATAAAAATTAAAAACCGAAACCAAAAATTCATGAATTCTTACTCCTTTGCGGACCATTGTGCGATATGTCGTACAAAATTGATGAAGCTGTAATTCTCAACCAAAATGATTTTTTTGAAATTTTTTTTATTTTATTGCTAAAATGTTCAATAAGAGTCAATATTTTGAAGGAAAAATTTTTATCTCAAGAAATGTGGAAATTGACCGGAAAGGGTTAACAGCAAAAACTTAACAAAAGCAAAACATATAACAAATGAATTCAATAAAAAGTGCAATTTTTGGCGGGATTTCATTGTAACAGAAATAAGTGAGAACGAGGTAGAACGAGCTTACATTTTGTAAACTTAAAAATGTTTAACACAATAGGATGCTTTGACTATTAAAATAGTTGCCAAAATATGTTTTTTTGCCAGTGTTCCCAATACATCACACTTCGTTATTCAAAAATCTCTTAAAAATCCACTAAGGATCAGAAAAATCCCCTAACATAAAATATAAATCTCCTAAACTTTCTCCTAAACAATTCTTCCGCCTAAAAATTCTCCTAAAAGGCCAAGAATCTCCTAAATCTAGGAGGAAATCTCCTGATCTGGCAACACTGTCCACACCACTGTTGCGCTTCCACTTCATCTCTCGCACACAACGCCGACATGTTGTGCGAAGTTAGACGTTTCGTTGTGCTCGCTGGAAAGCTTTCCCGGAAGTTACTCACCAAACATATGCAAACACAATAACAACAACACCATCAAAGCCACTGCTGCATGTGTGTGTGGGTGTGTATGTGAGTGCGTGTGTAAAAAATCGACTACATAACTTTAAATGGAAAATTTGACAAGACAGCAAGACTGTTGTTGCAAGGATGGGAAGAATCCGAGCGGCGAGTGGCAGTAACGCACAACGGATATTTAAATGCAGCTTTGCATCTTTTGTGTTGTAAAAGTTTGATTTTTCCAATTTTTTGCACAAACTCATGCAGAAAAGTTTCTTATCGACAAAAAAAGAAATACATTGCAACAGCGTCCTAAAGTTATGAGGGGGGGATGAAAAATGCATGTAGCATGCAAAGATACGTTTCGAAAAACTTAATTTTTCCATTTCACTTAATATTCATAAAAAAAGAAAAAAAAAGAATGCAAATTGCGTTTAATGTTTGTGTGCATTTTATGTGTGTTCAAAGTTGTTTCAGTTTGTCAAAACAACAGTCAGTGAGTGTGAGGTATGGAATGAAGTCTGCATTATACCATAAGAGGACTTTTATTATAAAATCCTTTGCAGTGGATTACAAAAATAGAAATGCCAAGTCAGACACGCACGGTACTGGGTACTTAATATATGAAATTTATTCTATTAAAAATTTAAGAGTCATTGTCAGTTAAAAAGAAAATTCATTCCGAGAGCCTTTTTCCAAGTTTTAAATTGTTTACAACAAAAGCTGATATTTACTGAAACTCATGCATAATTTTAAATGGAATAAACTTGAAGAACTCAGCTGTAGCATTACTTCAATCTTACATAGAAGAGGATGATCTATGGACTATTAGTCAGAAAAACCCACCTGAAATAATGCAAACAGAAGGAGACCTTTGGATAGCTAAACATAGACAGGGAGAATGGAAAGGTATGCAATAAGTGGTCTACTTCAGCGTATCCCACCACAGGAAAGCAACAGTTGATTTTAACTGGTCTGAATCTGGGATGCCGTTGGCTATGGATTCATTAGAATCAGGAAAATTGCATCCTCTTTGAACACACCCAGGCTGCATTAAATTTAAGCCAAATGCCAATGTTTGCGTACTTTTTTGAACTCGAAAGTATGATATAAGTTTATTTATTTGTTGCAATATTTCATGAAAAAATTTCGCTTACAACGCTTTGTAATGAATGGTATTGAGTTATCTAGGAAAGGAAAGGATCGCACTTACACTCGGAGGTCAAAGTGGCCCATTGTGAACTCCTTCTTGTTTTTCTCTGTAGCTAACCAACAGTCCTAATCCAGGACAAACTAATTCGAACTCTTAATTTAGGAGAACAGTACCGAAATTTCTTTTTTTAATAATTTTAACCCCAGTGTACGAAGACAGAATTCCTGCAGAGCTGCGCAATAGCACAGAAAAGGTTCATTGAATCATCAAAATATATTAATTTCTAGTTTTGTTTTTAAACTAATACCCCGAACACATAGACGACGGCAGCGACACGACTGCATTTGTGTCAAAATAGATAATCAGAGCGTTCGTATGGAAACGATTACACCGTGCAACAGCATTTTTCACACCGGGAAAAATGCATATGGGCGTGAAACTAGAGACCAATCATAGTAATACTGCGTACTCAGTTTTTCATTTCTACATTCTTTGTCCTTTTAAAAGGACTTCAAAATTTTGAAGGGGATAAAAAATAAAATAAATATAAAAAATACTTAACCTTGTTAGAATATGGCGATATGTATATCAGCTGAAAGAAGAAAGGCTCAAAATTTAAATAAAATTAATTTTTTTTATCTATTTGTAAAAAAAAGGATATGAAAAATGTCCTTTGAACCTTCAAAATGTATTTAAAATTTTCTTGAAAAGTAACTATGTTAAAACCCAAAATCTCCTTAATCATGCGTGAAAATTTCATTACTCTAACTTTATTGGTTCGAAAGTTATTAAAACAAAGACGGAAGCTGCAATTGTAATGAAGTACAAAAATTCTAATTCATTTTATATCAGTATTTAAAATAATAAAAAGATACAAAATCAATGAATCGAGAATAATGAAATTTTGACACCTGATCAAGGAGATTTTGGGTTAAAACATACTTACTTTTCAAAAAAATTCTATATAAATTTGCAAGGATATAAAGGATTAAAATTTTCAAAGGACCTTTTTCATATCCTTTTTTTACAAATAGATAAATAATAATAATAATTTTATTTAAATTCTTTAGCCTTTCCTCTTTCATTTAATATACATATCGCCATATTCTAACGAGGTTAAGTATTTTTTATATTTATTTTATTTTTTATACCCTTCAAAATTTTGAAGTCCTTTTAAAAGGACAAACGATGCAGAAATGAAAAACTGAGTACGCAGTATTACTATATTTGGTCTAAAGTTTCACGCCCATATGGATTTTTTCCAGTGTGAAAAATTTTTTTTATTTTTGTCGCACGGTGTTATTTTGACGACAGCACAACTACACGAACTCTGAACACAGATGTCGCTGTCGCCAAACATAGAACTATTCTCTATTTCTTAGACGACAAAACAAAAAATTAAATTATAAAATTTTAATAATATAAAAATTTTTCAATATAAAATTTTTTCAAATATTTTCTTTCAATATTTAATTAAAACCAAAATTTTCTGGATTTAACCACACACTAAAATATCCTAAAATTTTTCAACAAAAACTTTTCCAAACCTCACACTTAAAACGCCATACAATACCCACAGATTAACCCAGCGCACAGAAGTAAATATTTGCATTTGTTATCGTCGGCATTGCACATGTCTGCTCGATTTATAAAAATTTCTTAATTCCCGCCAGCGCATTTCTGCCATATTTATGCGACTTTTGCCGCCACCAGTGCGCCGGAGCTAAGCAAATGCAATTTAAAACATTTCATGCTGCGCCTAGAATTTAAGAGAATGAAACACAAAATGTTCTAACTACAACAACAACAAGAACGACAACAACAACAATGGGTACATTAGTGGCAACGTTAACCCCATTTTCCGTGTGTTGCACTGCAACAAAGCGAGCCACATAAAAATAAATACAAGCAACAATTGCTTCTGTTGCTGTTGTTGTTTTTGTAGTTGGGGTGTTGCCACATTTGGTCTCATATAAATTTTACACAAAAACAAACACAGCGCAACGGCAAAAGCAACACACAAAGTGACATTGGAAAGCAAACTTGACTCAACTCGTTGCTTGCGTGCGTTTCTAGGCTTGGCCCGGCTTGCCCCATGTGCTCACTAAAGATTGCAGCGGTGTGTGTTTGCCTAAGGTCCTTGCTAGCATGCATTACACTGCGAACAACAACAACAACAACAGCACCGACAACGAGACCAGCGCAGTCAGCAAAGTGCTGGTGGCTGCGCTCCCAAAAGTGAGACTGCGGCGCGTGTTGGTGGCGTTGTCGTACGTGCGACTGCGACATGCTGAAATATCGCGCACAAAACAAAATATTTACATATGAAATTTATTATTCAAAAATAAGCCAAGATTAAACTCCGCACTCATACACAGACAGTCGCACAAGCTCACATACGCTCAACATGTACGAGCAACGGCTGCATACTGTACCCTCTACAACAGTAAGTTTGTCACCAACACACACACACATGCAAATGTGTAAACGTGTAAAGGACAAACGACAGGACGAACGAACGAAAGTGTTGTCACAGCCAGCCGAACAGCAAAACGACTACCTAAGGCAGTGGTTCTTAACCTTTTCGAGCTCACGGAGCACTTTTAATTACATGAAACCTTCACGGAGCACCTTACCAAATAACATTGATTCTAGTAATTTGTATTCTATTTTTTTATTTATTCAACTCAAATAACTACAATATACAAAAAATAAAATATATTCAATATATTCAACAAAACTAAATTGTTACAAATTCAAAATGACATAAAATATAATAAAAATTCAATGGGATATTTGAGCCTGGTGAGTTTTACATATTTCGCCAATGTTGGGTCTAATATAAGATATTGCTACCCTCATTTCCTCTTCTAAATCGAGAAGTCTTTCTCGTTTTTTAGTTTTTATATTTGTTAATGTTGAGAATCCAAGTTCGCAGAGATATGATGTAGCAAATTGTAATAAAATTGCGATTGCCTTCTTAGATAAAGAAGGGTATTCATCTTGGACGGAAATCCAAAATTGTTCATTAGACAATTTTGTGAACTCCATTTTCAGAGATCGATCTGTAGACAAGGAAATAATTTCTTCTTCTTCTTGTAAAGACAGTTCCAAATTAGAAAATTCAAATGTCCCAAACGGATTTCGTATCCAGTCATAGGATTCTAATTTAAGAGATGGAAAGTAACATGCGATTTTTTCTTCCAATATTGTTAGATGTTCTATTACGGCAGGAATAATATCTGCGACATTTTTAGTTTGAATTGAAGGAAACATATCAAGCGTATTGTTTTTTATTATTCGATTTTTCCAGTGCAATATTTTTTTATTGAATGCCAGTATTTTATCCGTGGCTGTTAAAATATTCTCATTTTTACCTTGAATACTTGTATTTACTGAATTTAAGTATTTAAAAATATCAGCTAAATATGCCAATTTAGCACACCAAATATCATTTTCAAAATTTTTTGCAAATTTATCCACAGCGGCATTTCGGAAATAACACAACAATTCATCTTTGAGCTCTAATAAACGACATAGGACTTTACCGCGAGACAACCATCTTATTTCAGTGTGCAATAGCAAACTTTCATACTTAGCATCCATAGATATACAAAGCTGTTTAAAAATGCGTTCCTGCAGAGGTCTTGATTTAATATAATTTACTATTTGTACCACTTCATCCAAAACATATTTTAAAGTGTTTGGCAATGTTTTTGAAACTAAAACTTCCCGATGTAAAAAACAGTGTGTAGATATGATATTTGGATTATTTTCCTTCACAAGTGTAACACATCCTTTAATAGATCCTGCCATTGATGGACATCCATCTGTACAAATTCCAACGCAGAAATCCCATGATATTTGGGATTTTTCTAAATATGTGGTAATAGAATTAAAGATATCTTTTCCTGTTGTATGTCCTGTAAGCTCTCTGCAGCAAAGAAATTGATTAACTATTTCATTTTCATCAATGAACCGAACGAATGCAAGTAATTGAGCTTTACTGCTAATATCAACAGATTCGTCTATTTGCAAAGCAAAATATTTCTTTGAAAGCTTATTGTTAACCGTTTCCTCGATATCAAGTGACATGTCTTTTATTCTTTTTTTTATTGTATCATTAGATAGGGGAATTTTCAAAATCTTATTTGTTGCATCCTCTCCAAACATAATTTTGACTATTTCACAACATGACGGTAAAATTAGACTTTCTGCTATAGTATGTGGTTTTAATTTCAATGCAATTAACTCGGCTACCTTGTATGATGCAATTTGCGCCTTATCAGATATTGTCATAGCACATTTAAATTGTTTTGCTTGCTTATCTTGCATGCCCAATAACCTTTTAAAGTAATCCTTATTTTTTGAAACAAGATTAGCATGGGTAGTAGTAAGGTGTCGGTTTAATTTAGCCGGAAACATAGCACTATTGGACACTCCTTTTCACCGGTCCATGTAAATCCCAAACTGATGTATTCGTCAGAATACTGTCTATAAGTCTTCCTTATTTTATTACATGTTGAAACATCTTCTGTATTACCACTATTAACACTACTCTGACTTGTACTTGGTCCATCATTAATATTTTTCTCAGAATTACATTTTCGTTTCAAGAACTTGTCCATGGTTAAATAAATTGGGAATAAGAATAAGTACATACATATATAAAGGGCTTATAAGAATAACATTTCAGAAATGTGAATTATCAAAAACGCGTAAATAGAGATATATTTCGAAAATTTTTAATGCAGAATAAGAAAACTCTGTTTATGAAAACATAGGAGATTGATATTAAGTTTATTTAAATAAATAAATGCAATAAATATGTATGTACACATATTTATTTAATTTTTTATTTTAAATTTATGTTAATTTACAATTATAACGTAATATACTTACTGAAATAAATTTTTTCTCACTTTTTTGGCACAAATTTAATCAAATAATTATTGAAAACACATTAGTTTACGTCCAACACAACAATAAAATATTTCAGCTTACAGTCAAACCTAAATTGGAGCGTTAGCGGCAAGCAACTGTCAAAATTGCTTCATGCCCATACAAAATGTATGGGGCAAACCGCAATTGAAACGCTCTGACGCTGAGCTATTCGAATTTCCAATTTTGACAAGGCGTTAGCGGTTGAAGTTGGCTGCGACTAACAAAAACGCCTGTAATTTATATTTGATTTGATTTCAATTGTGAGGAATTTATTCAAATAAGAGCTAAGTTTTGCAAAATAAAAATAATTTGTCGTTTTGTTGGCAACTAAACAGATATTTTTTTACATTTCATGATTTTTACAATCCCAACGCAACGCTTCAATTTCGGTATGCCGCACTGAGCGAGAGCGTTGCGTCAGAAAACGCCATGATTCAATACAGAGATTGCGCCTTCCGAGAGAAAATCAATTTGAAGTCGCACCAGTGACGTCATCGGAGAATATGTAGGGATTCCATCAGTACTTTTTAAATTCTTTCATTTTGAACTTACATTTTGCTTTACTCTTTTGAGCAAATATATGGATTTCTTTATGCTTTAACCCCTATATATATATGTACTTGCATAACAGTTTAATAAAAGCTTGTATATCTTTACAAAATAAATTTGTAAATTCATATTATTCATTCATATGAATAACACAAATAAAACAAGTGAATTTCAGGAGGAAACCCTGCAATTCAATTCAACTTTCGTGCTATGTTTTTATTGGTTGACAATTTTTTTGACCAAAAATATTTTGTTTTGTGAAAATTGTGTCGCTTTTGCTTGTTTGTTTTCTTGTTTTTGTGTTAAATTTATTAAAGAATTTTGAATTTCGAAAGTCCTCGCGTTAAAAGGTGCGTTTAGTAAAAGAATCGCGGAAATATTTACAAAACAAAAAAACGAAAGTCATGCGGTGTGCAGTGGGCCTGTGTACACGAAATAATGAAAACAAAAAAGGTACATGAGTGGCGACGTACTTTTCAAGTCGAAAATAGAAAAAAAATGATTAAATAACAAAAAATGAATAAATATTTAATGTTGCCCCACTGTGTTGCTCTCTCCAAAATTCAATCAACATTTTCAGCCAATAGGAAACAATTTTGGATGACGTCACTGGTGCGGTTTCAAATTTATTTTCTCCCGGAAGGCGCAATCTTCTATTCAATGAATCTTGAGAAAACGCAACGCTCACCGCTCCAATTTAGGTTTCATAGTTATTTGATCAGAATTTTTTTGTGCAGCCTACTTGATTTAAATTTTTGTTTATAACTAAGTACATACCGCATATACATATATTTGAAAGTTTGTTCTAATAAATTTATATGTATATTTTTTTTATATTATATGAGTTTAGCTTTCGTTTCGCGGAGCACCTGGGACAATCTTGCGGAGCACCAGTGCTCCGCGGAGCACCGGTTAAGAATCACTGACCTAAGGACTCGAGTGGCCCGTCTGGCAGTGCTGTTGCTGGTGCCCGTACTGACGATGGCTGTAAGAAGCCATCCGGCCGCAATGAGTGCATGTGCAACAACCCACAAGTGCCCGCGAGAGCTCACACGCACACACACACACACACGCGCGGACGGGCCGCATGTCGCGTGTTGCGCGCAATATTCAACAACCAGCGCTGTTAGAGCCGCAGTAACAGACCCGGCTGGCCCGCAGCACAAATAGTTGCAATAAAAACTGGCAGCAACAAAGCACAATGAGAATGCAACTACCAGCAACACAGACCTAAGGAATAGCAATAACAACAACTATGGGATTGTAACAACAAGAACGACAATGGCAAAAGCAACAACAACAACAACAAGAGTAAACAACAATATGAGCAATAAAAACAGCTAATGCAGCAACAACAACAACAAAACCGTGTAGTAACAAAAAAATAAGTAAAAATCTTAGAAAAAAGTCAACAACCAATAACCACAGTAATAGTAATAGACAATAGTAGTAGGTAGAGAAATATCGACAACAATAACAACACTCTAAACAACAGACTCAATAACAATTGCTAAAAAAACACTAACAACAAACACAAAGGATTGTGAATTCACCATCATTGGCAGTAAACACAAAATCGGCAGTAATTGCGGAATGAGCAGCAATCACAACAGCAACAAGAATGACAAAAGAGCTGTCAATAATAATAACAGCAACAACAACAACAATATTTACAATAACCATTGCGACAACAACTACAATGCACTCAGCAATGCAACAAATCCAAAAACGTGACAAATTATCGGGCAAACCCAGCAACATGTTTTTTATATGAAAACTTTTATTATAACTGGACACAGAAGCCAAACTACCGACAATCCTACGTCTTGCGAATCTATACAGAAATGAAAGAGACCTGTAGTTCTATCTCGTTTCCAAAGGTCATATAGATAGCTTCCTGTATATAATTTAACCCTGCATTACTATCGTCTATTACACTAACGCCATTACTAACTATGGGTGTAATCCACCCACAACTTTTGATTATCTGTTTTACTTATCCATTGAGGTAAAATAAACAAAAATCAAATATATTCGTAATCAGAACAACATAACATGTAAAAACAAAAATAAATTATTTAATTTTGTTAATTCATTTATTTAATATAAACATTTGTTTATGTGCATCTCGTTTCAAGAAAAAAAAATATGAAATAAAAAGTTGTATTGGGAAAATAGCCACATCTTGCACAATATTTAAGCTATATTTCTTGGGCTTAGTGATTTAGAAAGCTAAAAAAATAAGTAATAAATAATTATTTAATATTTTTTTTTGGATCGAGGTAAAATTTTGCGTAAAAACTCAAACAAAAATCAACAATATACCTGCTACTTTTAAAGGTTACACCGTGCGACAAAAATCAAAAAATTTCCAAACACACGAAAAAATCGATATACTCGCGAAACTAGGGGCCAAATGTAGTTAAACTGCGTTTTTTGTTTTTCTCTCTGACGTCAGGATTTTTTTTTAAAGGACTTTGAAATTTCAAGGATATGTTTATTTCAAGGAATTATTTTTAAAATTGAGCGCATTGTAGAATAACAATGTTGGTATCAAATGAAAGAGAAAAATCCTTAGAATCTTAGAAAATTTAATGTTTTGGTGCAAAAGGACGAAGAGGTATTGAAAATGTCCTTTTAACTTTAAACTAAACTTTATCCTTGAATATCCTTGGAAATTTTCAATAGTTTTTTTTTTTTAATATATCTTAAGGACTAATATGTACACTACTACATCCTTGAATTTCGTCCTTCTAACTTTATTAGTTTAAGATAACACAAATTTAATGTTATAAAAATTTGGTTACTTATCCTCAAGCATAATTTTTAAGGATTTTCTGCTAAGTAAATGGTCTATACGTTATTTTAAAAAATTGTCGCCAAAAAGTGAATAAAAATATATAAATGTATTTTATAAAAAATGCAACTTACAAGCAATCGGTGTTAAGCATTCAGCAATTTTATAACGCCACTACTATCGTGGGTGTAACACACCCAGTGACTTTTTAAAAAAATTGTATAAAAGCATCAGCTTTATTTATGCAACTGCAATGTACTTTAAAACCTTCCGAAATATGCAAATGTGGATTACATTACAACTTTATGTTAGTTTTGGTTAAAAAATCTATATTTTACTAAGAAATTGAACTCACAGGGTGGATTCCACCCTGACGATAGTAATGGAGGGTTAATGATCTCAAGACTTTTTCACTCATTTTACTTAAAGTCGAAGTTGTAACAAAAAAATAGTATTTATATAGCACAGGATCGGACCTACATTCATTTATAAGGGATGCATCAAGACTTTCCAACTCTCTTTCAATTGTTGAACTTTTTATGATTTTTTGGTAAGTTTTTGGTTTTTTTTATTTATACTTGTTTACTGCTCTCAGCAGAGCTGAATGTTTAGTAATGCCCTCCTATAGAATCCTGCCAGTCACACCAAATATTCCTCAACCACTACCAAATATTTAGCTTTGGTTTTATTAATGTCACTTCTAGCTTTGGGTCGGTTTTGTCGACCTCACGTGGCAATTTTCTACAATATTTTTCACACTACGAAATAGAGCAATAATTCACTTGTCATTAGCTGTAATCAATTTCTTCAAAATCGACTTAATCACACTTTTGTTTCAGCAACGATTCAAAGACTAAGCGCCCATCTTTGGCCAGACGCTGTGTAAGAAATCTTGGGGCCTCCGTTGTCTCATATTTTACTAAACTAACAACCCTGTTATCCTGGTGGGTTATTTGGCCAACGATCCCTGCAGAAGCTATAGCCATGAAGAGAAGGAAAACCACAAATCTCCACTGACTTACAATTATGGTTTCACCAAGCCACCAATCCACCAATCTCGCTGGCTTATTAAAGCTTGATACCAAGGGCCTTGTAACATATTCAGTCTGATTTGAGACTACAAATGAAGGGGTAAGTGGTCCTACAGTGGTACCACAATGGGCCTAGTGTGGCTCACCTACCTACTGTCATCCCTGATGCGATGATGCGTTTAATTTTGGAATCGCATGAATTTTAATTGGAGCGTTGCGCCCGTTCAAATTGAGTTATAACAACGAGACTTTCAATACAGATTTCTTCCGCATAAGTGTTCAAGTAATACAAAAGCTATTTTCTTCACCCTACATCGGCTAGAAATACGCCCCAAGCCAAAATAGAACACAAAAAGTTGGATATGCAAAGTTTGAAGCGCCAGAAAATGATCTCCTATGCCTCAAAAGTTCATGTTTTGGGTGACAGTGCTCGAGAAAATTGAGTCTTCCACTCGACATATGGTACACTTATTACTTAAGTTCGCCACACACACAGAAACGCCCCCCAAACCCCCTTCAAGCATTGCAAGTTAAGCAGCATTCCCGCCTCTGGCTGCTGTTTCCCAACCGTTGTTTTGGATTATTTCGCTTTTATTTCATTTTCGTTGTTGCTATGTATTGTTGTTGCTGCTGATTGTGCTCGCAATTGTTTGAGTTGGTGTTGTTGCTGCTTCTAGTTCAGCGCACATTTACTTTTAGCTGCAATTTACACGCCTCACATGCCACCACCAGCAAGGAGCGAAAAGTTATACTGCCGAGTTGCCTTGCACCGCTTCCGCCACTTGTAAACTCCTTGTCTGCTCCACGCGCCTGCCCCCTCGCCTATGCCACTAACATTTTCAACATGTACATTTGTGTGCTAGTTTTTGCATTTTTGGCCCCTTTACATGTCTTGGCATGTTGTCGGTAATTGAAAGTGACTCGACGCGCCGCGGCCGCTGCAGCGTCAGGAATTGTGTCGGGAAATGTGCGCACCAGCCGCAGGAAATGTGTGTCACTAGCGGCGCGCACAATTTGAATTTTAACTGAGTGAAGTATTCGGTTAGTTAGAAAGTGTTGCAGGTTGTACTGGGCAATTCAAAGTGAGAAATTTGACGCGAATTTGCTGAATTTTTCATACAAACATTGTCAGCCGAAAGCCCTGGCAGCTAGTGCTTTTTTTTTAATTATAATTTTAGTTGTAATTAAAAATAATAAATAAATAAATAAATAAATAACATTGTCATCAATTGGGGGAAATATTCATTCATGAATTGCTGGCAAAATTCATTTACAATGAACTCTGAAGTGATTGCAATCCTTTTGAAGTCCTCCTGTTTTTTTTTCACTAACAACGTCGAGTATTATCAGTAGTTGCAATTTTCCTCACCTCGTTCTAAATTTGATGGCAATGTGCACAAATGGGGCAATGGTCTAATGCAACCGAAAATCCACAAATCATCTGAACTCCAAGATGACGCAGAGCGCGCTGCACGCAAGCGTTCAAATCCTGATTAGCGAACGCCCAGACCAGATGGACCAGCTGCGCTGTCGGTTTGCTGGTTGGTGGCCCATTTGGCGTGGCGCTTTCGCTGCCCGGCTAATAGGCTGTCAAGGCGCCATTGTTGCGCCATCGTGTCATCTTGACACACTTCCCACGGGGAGCGTTAATAGAAAAGGCCGAACGAAAGCAGCACAGCGCAGGGCCGAGAGAAAAGTAAAAATGAGCGCAAAATATTAAACTTTTTACAAGTGACCGGCAAGACGCGGCAAAAACTTGGGCGCGGGGTGCGGGGAGAAAAACAAACGCGCTGTCACTGCACCAGCGGGATGCACTGCAAATGCCACAAATGCTGAGTGACAGCAGACGAGACAATAGCCTTGACAACAAGCAGCTGTAGCGCAGCAGCAACAACAACAACAACAGCAATAAAATTACAAGAATAGTGTTAACGTTGTTGATTTCGTAAACGTATCAAATATAAAATCTATTTGTTGCTTTTTGAAATGTGAAACAGCTTACAACAACAACACTGATTGCATGTCGCAGCCGCCATTGTTGGTTGTTTTGTTGTAGCGAGCAGCCATAAATGCGGCTCGTCGAAGGCGACATAGCAACACCCACACACAAAAACACACACACACACACACATACGCACAGAAGACTTGCGGTGTGCGCGTGCATGTGTTGCATGCTACAAGATAAGTCCGCACCTGCCGCTCATATTGTCGCCGCCACTATCGCGCTGCCGCGGCCATGTCGCCGCGCTGTCATTTATCATTGCGAAAGTGCCGTTAGTGTGTCGAGGGCACAACAATGACGACAGTCACTTTTTGTCTTGGCCGCACTCGACGGGCGCCTGTTGCATGCCATATGGACCGAAGTTAACGCGCCTCAGGTCTGAGTCCGTGGCGGCTATTGAATGGAATTTGAGTGATGAGCTCAACGGTGCCAATTTAACTTGTGACAGGCGACTTTCTGCTATAAAACATCATTTTTGTTACGTACTCGTCAGATTTTGATGAAAATTCCGCTTAGCGAGAAAAATTCTATTCTTGCTATAAGAGAAAAATAAACTAAATCAGAGGTAGAATTTGTTTTGATTATCCTAAAATTGTTTTTTTATTTAGTGAAAGTTTTTTGGATTAATCAATTCATTTACTGATTCATGTATGGATGAATTGATTCGTTAGATAAATTATTTATATGTTTACTATCAAAATCGTTGATGAATTCATTTAATGTATTTCATTTTATTTATTCTTTTAATTTATTTCATCCATTCATTTAGTTCATTCATTTCAATCATTGCACTCATTTGAATAATTCCATTCATTTTATTTATTCATTTTTTCATTCGTTCATTTCAATTCAATTCAAATAAATAAATCTATAAATTATGCATCAATGAATTGATTCGTTAATTAATTCATTTATATATTTTCTATCAAAATCATTCAGTTTGTTAATTTCAATCGTTTCACTAATTTCAATAATTCCATTTATTTCATTCATTCATTTATTCATTTATTAATTAACTCATTCATTCATTTAATTTAATTTCATTTTATTCATTTTCTTCATTTCATTAATTACATTTCATTTCTTTTAATTGAATTTAATTTCATTTTATTTCATTTCATTTCATTTCATTTATTTCATTAATTTTATTCATTTCATTCATTTCATTCATTGCATTTAATTAAATTTCATTCATTTTATTTCATTTCATTTAATTTAACTTCATTTCATTCATTTAATTTTATTCCATTTAATTTAATTTCATTCATTGCATTCATTTCATTCATTGCATTCATTTCATTCATTGCATTCATTTCATTCATTGCATTTAATTTAATTTCATTCATTTTTTTCATTTCATTTAATTTAACTTCATTTCATTCATTTCATTTCATTAATTTCATTCATTGCATTTAATTTAATTTCATTCATTTTATTTCATTTAATTTAACTTCATTTCATTCATTTAATTTCATTCCATTTAATTTAACTTCATTTCATTCATTGCATGTAATTTAATTTCATTCATTTTATTTCATTTAATTTAATTTAACTTCATTTCATTCATTTAATTTCATTCCATTTAATTTAACTTCATTTCATTCATTTCATTCATTGCATATAATTTAATTGAATTTCATTCGTTGTATTTCATTTCATTTAATTTAATTTAATTTCATTCATTTAATTTCATTCCATTTCATTTAATTTCATTCATTTCATTGATTTCATTCATTTCGTTCATTGCATTCATTTCATTAATTGTATTCATTTCTTTCATTTAAATTCATTCATTTCATTCCTTTCACTCATCTCATTACATTAATTTCACTTATTTATTAGTCATAAATTCAATTAATTTATTTATTATTAATTATTATTCATTCCATTCATTTAATTAATTTCATTCATTTCCTTTCATTTCATCCTTTTTATTCATTGCATTCATTTATTAACGTATTAACTATTAATTTAAAAAATTTAATTTAATTATTTAATAATTTAATTAATTCATTCATTCATTTAAGTAACAACTTTATTATTTAATTTAATTAATTTATTATTAATTACTCATTACATCTCTTTCATTTTATTCACTTCATTCATTTATTAATTCATTAATTATTTATTTAATTAATTTAATTATTTATTATTGATTATTTATTTTATTAGTTTCTTTTATTTCATTCATTTCGTTCATTTCATTTATTTATTAATTCTACATTTCATTAATTAATTTATAATTTATTATTAATCCTTCATTTCATTAATTAATTTATAATTTATTAATAATTTTTCATTTCATAATTTTCATTCTTTTTTTAGATTTATTAATTTACTTATTTATTAATTCATCATTCATTTGTTCATTAATTTCATTGCCATTTGTTTCATTTCATTAACTTGTTTATTTTAAGAATGAATCTTTTCATTAAATTTTCAATTCATTCATCCATTTTATTCTTTTATTTCATTCATTTATTTTATTTCATTCATTTCACTAATTTCTATCATATCATTCATTCAATAATACTTTTCAAAATCAAAACCTTTCTTTCAAAATCTTTCGTTGTCTTGTGTGTGTCATGTTCTCACTTACAATTAAGCGCAGCCAATTAGTTCATCGCTGCCCTTAACAACCAACCGGAATGCTCCAGCAACACATCTTGCAACACATCCCACGCTCGATGCTACATACATAAGCAAGTTTCGCGTAACAACTGATACAAGTTGTCTGTCTATTAATTAAGAGACAACTTTAAGCGACAACAACTACTCCAACTTCAACAACAGCAACAGCAAAAAAGCAATTAAAGCCTACACGTGCTGCGACAATCAATAAAGAAAACAACAAGACGCAACACACTGTCGCAATGTCAATTGAGTTGTTGGGCGCACTCACATATGCCAAATAGGCGAACGAACACATTCCGTGCCAGCTGACTGAAATGGCGTCGTGTCCTTTTTGTTGTCGAAATCAAAGCAACGGAAATTCCAGCGGAAATAACTGAGTAAAGCAATAACGATGAAAAGTTCATCAAATTGTCGAGACAGCTGGCATACGTCAACAGCTGAGATGATGGCCAAATAGTGGAAAAAAACATGAAATCAAACGAAATGAAGTGAAACACAAAAGGCGCACAACGGCCAACATATGAATACAACAACAAGAACAACAGTACACGACGGTAACAGCAACGAATGGTTAAACATAAAAATTAAAATGAATGGAAATGAACCGAGTACACACACACACACACACATATAAAACTTGGTAAACGGAAAGCGATCCTGCAGGAAAAACAACTTGTTTGAAGTTGGTTGTTCAACTTGTTTTTTGTCAGTCACTTTTGATTCAACAATCAGATCATCAATTCAGTCATAGCGCTGGAATAGAATTCTTATCTGAGTAACCACCAAATTAGTTTCAAGAAAATAGTCGAAACAATAATATATCAAGTCAACATATTTTCGCGGATCCTACAGGGCAGATTTATGTCTACACACGTGAGTGTAAGTAAACCTGTATTTGGGTGGGTGACCTGGATTCTTATGCCAAATGTTGATCTCGCATGGACAATGAAAAACTCTGAATTCATTTTATTTGCTAACCAAAAAGCGGATGTTGCAAGTTGACGCAGCAGTGAAAAGACATCAGAAATTTTAACGTAACGTGACAGCAGACGTTTTTCGCCTTTGTGGCGCACATGGTGACAGCAATTTATGTTGAAAATTTGTCAACGGGGGTTTTGGGGATAAAGTGATTTCATTTAAAATTTAGTAAAATATTTTAAATCGAAAATTTTCAAACCTTTGAAATACTTGCTGTAAAAAATGGTTACTTAAATTTAAAATCCAATCAATGAAATTGGTATTAAAAATAATTTTTTTATACTGTGATTAGTGATAAACTGCAAAATGAATTTCATATAATCTTTTCCAATAAAAAGGTAAGATTGAGTTTAATTAAACTAATGATTAATTTCTAGTAAAAAATTAATAAATACATTTAATTGTTTCCAAACTCTTATTAAATTAATTAACTAACTAAACTAACTAACTAAATAACTAACTGATTAACTAACTATCTTGCTAACCAACTAACTAATTAACTAACTTACTAGCTAGCTAGCTTACTAACAAACTGACTTAGCTTGTGGCTAGCTTACTAACCTACCCACCCAACTAACTAACTACCTAAGTACCTACCTTTTGTTTTTTTTTTTAAACAGGAACAAACGCGCAGGGGATGACCCCTATTCATGCGAAGCATTGCGTTGGTTCAGGAAGGATATAAAGGTTAGGAGATAGGGTTATGAGTAAACTCTAACTAACTAGAATTAACTACCTACGTACCTACCCCCTGACTAACTAAAATTAACTAACTAATTAACTAACTAATTAAATTGACTAACCAACTAACTAAAACTAACTAAAAAACTGACTAAGTACCTGCCCACCCACCCCCTAACTAATTAAAATTGACTAACTAACTAACAACTAACTACCTACCCACCTAACTAACTAAAAGTAACTATCTAACCAACTAACTAAAACTAACTAACTAACTAACTAGCAAACTGACAAAGTACCTGCCTACTCAACTAACTAACTAAGAATTTATTCTGTAGACCGAAATAAATGAATAAATAAATAAAATAAATAATATAAATAAAATAAATAAATTAAATAAATAAACTACGTACCTGCCCCCTAACTAATTAAAATTGACTAACTAACTAACTACCTCGCCACCTAACTAACTAAAATTAACTAACTAACCAACTAACTAAAACTAACTAACTAACTAACTAACTGACTAAGTACCTGCCTACTCAACTAACTAACTAAGAATTTATTCTGTAGACCGAAATAAATGAATAAATAAATAAAATAAATAAAGTAAATAAAATAAATAAAATAAATAAAAATAAATAAAATAAGTAAAATCAATTAAATAAATTCAATAAATTAAATAAATAAATTAAATAAAATAAATAAACTACGTACCTGCTTCCTAACTAATTAAAATTGACTAACTAACTAACAACTAACTACCTTCCCAACTAACTAACTAAAATTAACTAACTAACCAACTAACTAAAACTAACTAACTAACTAACAAACTCAACTAACTAACTAAGAATTCATTCTGTAGACCGAAATAAATAAATAAATAAATAAAATAAATAAAATTAATAAAATAAATAAAATAAATCAAATAAATACAATAAATCAAATAAATAAGATAAATAAAATAAATAAAATAAATTAAATAAATAAAATAAATAAAATAAATAAGATAAATAAAATAAATAAAATAAATAAAATAAATAAAATAAATAAAATAAATAAAATAAATAAAATAAATAAAATAAATAAAATAAATAAAATAAATAAAATAAATAAAATAAATAAAATAAATAAAATAAATAAAATAAATAAAATAAATAAAATAAATAAAATAAATAAAATAAATAAAATAAATAAATAAACTACGTACCTGCACCCTAACTAATTAAAATTGACTAACTAACTAACTCCCTAGCCACCTAACTAACTAAAATTAACTAACTAACCAACTAACTAAAACTAACTAACTAACTAACTGACTAAGTACCTGCCTACTCAACTAACTAAGTAAGAATTTATTCTGTAGACCGAAATAAATGAATAAATAAATAAAATAAATAAAGTAAATAAAATAAATAAAATAAAATAAATAAAATAAATAAAATAAATAAAAATAATTAAAATAAGTAAAATAAATTAAATAAATTAAATAAATAAATTAAATAAAATAAATAAACTACGTGCCTGCTTCCTAACTAATTTAAAATTGACTAACTAACTAATAACTAACTACCTTCCCAACTAACTAAAATTAACTAACTAACCAACTAACTAAAACTAACTAACTAACTAACAAACTCAACTAACTAACTAAGAATTCATTCTGTAGACCGAAATAAATAAATAAATAAATAAAATAAATAAAATAAATAAAATAAATAAAATAAATAAAATAAATAAAATAAATAAGATAAATAAAATAAATAAAATAAATAAAATAAATAAAATAAATAAAATAAATAACATAAATAAATAAACTACGTACCTGCACCCTAACTAATTAAAATTGACTAACTAACTAACAACTAACTACCTAGCCACCTAACTAACTAAAATTAACTAACTAACCAACTAACTAAAACTAACTAACTAACAAACTGACTTAGTACCTGCCTACTCAACTAACTAACTAAGAATTCATTCTTTAGACCGAAATAAATAAAAAAATAAAATAAATACAATTAATAAAATTAAAAAAATAACTAAAATAAATAAAATAACTAAAATAAATAAAATAAATAAAATAAACAAAATAAATTAAATAAATTAAAAAAAATAAATAAACTACGTACCTGCCCTCCTTACTAACTAAAATTAACTAACTAACTAACAACTAACTACCAACCCACCTTACTAACTAAAATTAACTAACTAACTAACAACTAACTACCTACCCACCTTACTAACTAAAATTAACCAACTAACTTATTAAAACTAACTAACTAAATTTATTAATTTAATTATATACAAATTCTAATTAAATTAAATTAAATTAATTAACTAACTAAACCACCTAACTAAATAACTAACTGGTTAACTAAGTTTCGTGCTCACCTAACTAACTAACTACCTACGAACCTACTCCCTTAATTAACTAAAATTAAGAAACTAACTAAACCACCAACTAACTTACAACTAACTATCTACACTCCAAACTAACTAACTACATTAACACACATTCTCCTTCTAGTTCTTTCGTTAGAACAGTGGCAAAAAATTGTTCATTGGACATAACTTTTCTAACTTTACTGAGACTGAAATGTCGCAAGCTGAGGAAAGCGAAGCACCCGAAGGTCCTCTTTCCTTGAATTGACGCTTTTTTTACGCAACACAAAGAAATCGTTGCCAACAAAATCTTAAAACACAAATAAAACTTATGCACACCTCACTCAAGAGACATCAGTGCGAGGGTAGCAACTAGAGCCAGAGCCACAGGACATCCCACAGGACACGTGAGTTAAGCAAATAAGCATCTATGCCATAACAGCCTCGCAACGGCGAACAAGGACGGACAAAACATATGCGGGCAAAGCGTGCGTATCTTTTGTTCGACTATCGATCGGGGAACGTTGGTGAAAGTTAAAGGATGTGAGTGAATTAATGTCAAATGCTTATAAATCTTACGACAAATAGACAAGTTCGAAGTAAATGATTTATTTCGATAGACCTTTGGCACCTTGTGGCGGCCTTTTCTTATGAAATTGCAAAAGTTTTACATTTTATATGAAATGCCGCAGCGACACCCAAACCATTAACAATAATTTCAATACTCATCCACACGCACACACTGATAGGAAAATCACGCAACGCGACTCCACTAAATTCAAATAAACTGTGAACCTGCGGCGAAGCCTTTATTGCTTTGCTGCCATCGCCGCCGCCGTCGCCGCTTATGCCGAACGAAATGGGCGGTGTGCCCGGTCACTCCCCGGTGACCAACTACCGTTTTACTATGTTGTTGTTTTTTGTGTATGTGTGTCTGTGTGTTGTTTTTGTTTGCACTTTTTGATTTGTTGGCTCCGTTACTGAAACGCAAACGAAAAGTGACAAAATTTCGAGAGAGCGAAAAAATGAAGGAGCCGAAGGGGCCGGGGCGGCGATATTGTTAGTTTCATTGTGGCACAACTGGCGTCGGGGCGGACGTCTGTCATTTGTCGCGCTTGGCGCTGTGTCTACCTTTTTTTTCGGACGGCAGCTGCCGTTCCGTTCCGTTAGATTGTTAGCTTTCGCTATGTTGTGTTGGTTGTGTTGGTGTTTGCAGTTCCATTTGCTGCGCTCGCGGCACCATTCGCCCGTATGTGTTGACACACTTTTTTCAATGCTCGTTGCCAGGCACACCGGCACGCTGCATGCCCCCTAAATGAATAGTCGCAAATAATCCGGCCAACGAGCGATTTTATTCATGGCATTTCTTCGGGGATTAACGTGATTTTTTCTGCCGCCCATCCACTACACATCCCCTGCCACTGCTTGTTGCAGCCTCCCTAGTCACCTTAATATCCTTTCTCTCGCTTTAACCTCACAGGATTTGTTTGCCGCCTGACAACAGCACAAATCAAAGTTCCCCCCCCCTCACGTTGTCCTCGCTGTGTTTGTGTTTTGCGCTCTTTGCTGTGCACTTTAATACCGCTCTTTATGCATTGTTATCCATCGTGTTGACAGCCATTTGTTGTCGCTGTCACTTATTGCATTTATTCTAAATTTTCCAAATGTCATCATAAATCTAAAAATTTATGTGCTGGTGTGCGGCAGGTGGGCAGCGCTGCTGACTGGCTTTGCATTACTCCAACTAATCGGTTTATGCTGATCCAAACATACAATTCGCGCGTTACTATCGAATACAACTGTCATTCAATCAAATTAGAAGGTGCAATATGAATGGGAAGTGATATGTATGCATATCGATATAAATCAGCGCTATAGTAAAATACTACAGGCTTTAGTTAAAACACATTAAGGGGAAGGGGGGTAGGCATGTTTACCAAAAAAAATTTATATTAGCACCATAACTCAGATTGATAGAATGATCTCGTCTGTATTTCGATCACGCAAAGCTTTAGCAATATTCAAAACTCAAAAATAACTTCAGCATGAATCTTAAACATAATTTGTTTAAGTAAGTACTTTCAACCAGGAAAGAAATCGAGCCTTAAAAAACTGTTTTCCTAGTAAATTTTGCATTACAATTTAAAACATGAAACATGTTGGTAGAATAAGGTACTCTTTCGTGCAAGTAATTAGAAACGGGCACTTTTTTCCCTAATATTCACTTCGCTTGAGAGCATAAGGCCTCAACAAATCTAATAACAAATCTAATAACCCTTCGATGCATCATTTAATTTCCGTGAAGAAAAAACATTTTTGTCATATAATTCTTGTTGCTTGTTAAGTTCGGATGGTAAAAATCAAATTTTGTTGAATTCCTGTATCTATGAAAGAAGTTTTACGAATATTTTCCGTATCCTGGTGAGAACGCTACCGTCGAAATTAAAGTCGGTTTTATCTATGTTTTAGTGTTGGCTACTACGAGGGGTCGAACAGAGGTCAGACGTCACTGTATATTCGTAATTCAATGCACTAAACAGCTGAGCGACGGCGACCGCCATATTACCATCGCCATCGATAACCAAAATTATTTTACCAAATCGAAACACTTGTTATTTTTTCGATTCTTTTGCACATACTTTCAATGTTATTCGCAAAATTCCGTTAGTAATCAAATGTTTTAACATAAAAGACACAGCTAAAGAATGAATGATTGTAAAATGCTGAATAGAATAGTTCTATGAAAAGTTAACATTGCATATATGCAATGCCATGCAGCGAAGGGTTAAGCGGCTGATATTTTGCCATAATGGATGATTAACTTATCATTAGCAGTCTTAGGTGATGTGGCTGCCATCTGTTTTCGCCTAGGAAACAAGTTCCGTATGTGAAAGTTTACTACTGGGTTGTGTTGAGCGCCCTCTGTGCATCCCTTGCTGCTAGGTAGGAGGTTTTGTTGGATAACGCAGAGGTTGGTGACTTTGATGAGCTTATTTTGGTTGATACATGAGCTGCAACCTTCTTCTTCTTCTTCTTCTTCTTGACTGGCACGACAGCCCAATTACGAGACCAAGGCCTAGCTACCCGCAAGCATCCGTGTTGTGCGTACGAATTCGTACACGGTTGGAAGGGACCTACAGTTTTATGCCGATTCCGAACGGCGAGTTGGGAGCTTTTTCATAGGCAATTTTACTCTCAGAGGTTTGCCATTTCCTGCTGAGAGGATAGCCGTCGAAAGAAAAATTGTTGGTTTCTTCTTTTTTTTCGGTGTTAACGCAACGGAGTCTTGAATCTGGGTTCGAGCGTCGCATTTGACTCGCGGCCCAACGCAATAGCCAGCTGAGCTACGGCGGCTGCTGCAACCTATTTCCGTTAATCAAAACTGGTACTACTAATAGTGTTGTTGTTGTGCTAGTGCTATCACTGAATATGCAAATCTGCCACGAGCTACTCGTCACAACTGATTGGAGTGAGAACTGTAGGAACTTGTCCAAAGATAAAGGATTTGACTGGGTAGTGCTGAAGGGATGGGGAAACAATGAAAAAAAAGGAAAGATGAAAGTAACCGCAAGTACTTGGAAGCACAATGGAAACTTTTACTCGGAAAATGCAGAAGTTTAAAAAATGTCAAAAGATATGGTTTTCAATGTTATTCAATGCAACGCGAATTTCCTTGAACTTTTTCTTGAAATTGCGCAAGTTTCCTTAGCGAAGTTTCCGAGTAATGGACGTTTGATTCCTCGTAGGTATTAGAACTCTAAATCTTGTTGGTCTTGGAAAAAGACATTCACTATCAGGGTTTGTCTGCAAACGATCAACTGGCAACAACACTTTGAACCGCTATTCCAGAACGACGCTTTGGACAGTTAACACTAGAAAAGCCATTGCGCTCATGGTGACGGTTTTCATTTTTAAATATCTGTATTTTCTTTAGTATTTCTATAAATTTTTGCTTTGAACACTTTTATTTATTTTTATCGGGTTCTACAATTACATTCAATAGCCAAATCCGATATGCACATTTCGAGATTTCAGCGGGTATAATATGTAGTCTTTGTAGGTATGGAAAACTTGCGGTCTTTCTAGGGTCAAAACAACATTTCCGCTCAGTTTCGATAGGTTTTCGATGGTGGATACTGGCAAGCCAACAGATGGCGACGCTAACTGAATCTTCTCACTGGAACTGCATGTCACCAGCGATCACATTACCAAAAATCAAAATCTACATATTTCAACTAACAAAAAAACTATAAGACACCTGATTGACTGCTGGCAAACACACTAATGAATGCAAAAGATTACAGCATTCCTTATTACTAGTGTTACATGAAAATGATTTTTTATTCCTAGCATCACTTAAGTAACCTTGCAATGTTATTGCTTCAACGTTGGCATTGATTGCAAAATATTGCAAACGCTTCCCCTCACTCGGCTCGACATGAGCAATGTGGCAACAAAAGGCAGCAAATATGCCCAGCGGGTCCATCGATTGAATTATTACTCATTGGCAATGCGTACACTTGACGGCCACAACGACAGGAACATTTAATGGCCGCCCAAACACTGATCAGCAAACAGCAACAAAATGGCAATAAACAAAAAACCAAATGGGCAACAACGATAAAGTAGAACAAGCGCAATGATTGTTAGGTGAGTTGTGCCGCGGGGCTCAACTGTTGCGGGCGAAACAATGGAAAAAAATTGAAAACGAAAATAGTAGTAGAGAGCAAAGAAAAAACTTTATGTTTTACAATACAAAACTACACACTCTCAGGAATAAATGTAGACAAACCAACATGGGTTGATGCAAACGGAAAAGAAAATCACACAAGTGGTCATTACGGAACGCACATACACACACAGACGCACATGTACGCTGAATCGCTGAAGTTGTGCGAATGGTTCGAAAGTGTATGAGTGAAAAGGTGAGGAAATTAAATAACTAAAGAAAGATTGTTGCTAAAAAATCTCAAATGCAATTTCAATTTCGAATGCGTTGGCCAAGTCGCTGACTCGCACGGGGACATCGTTGCAGAAATGCTGGAGCATGGAAAGCAGTCAGCGCTAACTGAATATGCCAGCAGCAGCCAGAGTAAAAAACAGCCAGAGTAAAAAACAAGACACAGTGGCGAAATGAAGGTCGTCGCCATGCATGTGACAGAACCACACAAGCTGAAGCTGATGATCTGCCAAACACCAAAAAAAAATCAAGCAGCCCGTGGCACAGTGCTTCGACTCCATACAAAATTGCGGCAAAAATAGAAGGAGTACGTGAAATTCGCTGAAAATTTGCAGTCTAAGTCATTTTGGGCTGCTGACTTCAGAATTTGTGGTTGTTTCCAAAAAAAATATATATAGTTTAAAAAAATCGAATATATATGGTTATATATTATCATCACCGAGCCCTAACCGCTGGAGCTATAATGATGAAATTTGGTCAAAAGTTGTATTTTGGAAAGTCAACCCTTAAAAAGAAGCGATTTCGAAAACGTCGACCTTGAAAGGGCGAAAAGGGGTTGGTGAAGCTTATATGGACGGACATCGTTTTTTGGTCGGATTGTTTTAAAATTGTGTATATGTATACTAATAAAGCAATAACAAAAGACGTATTTTAGCGTTTTCCTAAATTCGTCATTTAAAGGGTGGAAAGAGGGCGGTAAAGTTGCTTAAAGGATATATTTTTTGTTTATTTGATATCCGTAGAGCTTAACATGGAGATGAGACAGGTGAATATGCAATGCAGCTCAATTTATAACGGCGAGACTGTCATAGAAATTATTCTTCAAAATTAGAGCTTCTGCAAAATTAGACATTGCTCCTTTTTTAGAATATATTAGCAGTAAATCACATTTTAGCTAACAAATTCCATAATAATGAAAAAAATTTGATAATATGGCTCATAATGGGTTAAATAGGCGTGCCAAACCAATTTTTATAAAAAACATTCATAGTTCGTGGCATTGACTTGGTTACACATTTTGATCGCAATAAAAAAATCAACATTAGTAGTTTCGAAAAAATTGAATATTTTCCAAAGGCTCAAAAAGACGCAGAATTTTTTTTGCGGACTTAAGAGAAGAAAGTCCATCTAAAAAAGGTCATTAAAAGGATTTACGCCAGTTAACGCCATTCGATTTAAATTACCTTTTTAAATTTGGTTATTTTTAATTTTCATTGGTTAAAAAACATTCATTTTTGAAAATACGTACAAAAAAAAATATTTATGCTAAACAAAAAAAACCGATCAGCGGTCTCGCTCCTATCAATGTAATTTTAATTTTAAACAAAATTAGTAGCCTATCTACAACAACACATTTTCTACAATTTTTTTTATACAAGCATCTAAATTTCATTTTTCCCTTCATAAATTTTTGTAAAAACATATCCGAATTTGAAAAGCTATATCTCCTAAACTCGACAATTTTTCGAGAAAGTATTTCGGATCCAGCTTAATTAAACAATTACCTTTAATATGATACTACTTTTGTAAAAATCCGCGATAATTTTTTTTCCTATTTTTGTCCACTCTCGAAGCACTGTGCGTCGGCTGGATGTCTGAATGGACCGACAGACAGATAGACGAAGAGAAAGCACACAAGCACAACTGGCGATGTTTGAGCTGTGAAGTGTCGAGAAAAACTGCACAACAAAATGCCAAAACGAAAACAACAAACAACACCGAAATCCACACAATACAATTGACAAGTGTGCACGGAGATTGCAGTCTGAAATTGGCACTGAAATTGGGTGGGGGGTGCAAATTGAAACGACTGTAGCAACGCAACCAAAACGGCAATGCCTCAGACTCGCAGACAGCTAGACAGACAGACAGACAAATATTGCAGTTGGTTGAAGTGAGTGTACGACAAGCGAGTCGCACCGTCGAAATAAGGAAAAGTAGCTGTCGAAGAAGAAGTAGCAGCAACCGAAGTACAAATCACAAAAATGCAAAGGACTAAAGGGACTTCAGGGGGCAATGGAGGAAGACCCAATAGAATTGGCCACAAAAATTGCGGACATGCATTGTGTGCGGTAAGAGGATAAGATGGACTGGCTGCGGATGGTGGCAGGCTTACAAGGATACTTACATGCAAAATCATTGTAAAATACCACAACAAAACGGCAGACAAAAAATTATTTCCATGCAAAAAAAAATGAACATTCACTTGAACAATCGTGTGCAAAAGTATGTATGACAACAGCAACAAAACCAACAACAACATATACGAACAATCCACATGACAGTCATATAGGACCAAAAAGCAGCATAAAGCATGCAGCTGTGACGAACGGACGGACCGTACAATGAGACCAAACACAAATCCAGGCAAATCGGATTTGATGATTTTTTCATTGCTTTGCTGTCATCCGTTTTGCTTTTTAAACTTTTTTTGTGCACAGCATTACAGACTTTGTGTGCCTTCAATCAACAGAGTGTAGGGTGCACAGGTGTTTGCTGCTGGTTTGTACAATATTGTAAAGGAAGAAGAAGCTGTAAGTATGACCCTCTATAGATTTCTTTCTCTAGACCTTCTAACGAGCTGATCGACGCCTATTTTCAATACCAAACCAAAGATCACTAAGACTGGTCTAAACATACCTGCACTGCCTGGTCCACTTTATTCTCAAACAGTCCACTGCTCTAATATTTATTTATTTATTTATTTAGTTATTTATTCAGTCTACCGATATTTAAATCTTACAGACTATAACAACAAATCTTAAGCTACATAAAACTAATCAGGCAAGCCAAAATCCAAAAAATGAATCCAATATTGGATCCAATAGCGCTGCACTCAATCCGTGTTCAGTGTTGTAGGGTGTTCCATCTAACTAAATCCTTGACTCGACACTTTTGCTTCATTTTGTTCACACTTTTTGCCTTTGTTCGCTTTGATTCGCTATGCTTTGGTGCGCTGTTGCTGCCAATTGTTGCATGGGATTTTTGTAGTTAAATTTTTTGTTTTTATTTTCCAGCTGCTGCTCGTTAGCTTCGAGAGCTCTCAAACACACAGAATGCATATGACGAGGGGGCAGGAGCGGAAGCGCATTGAATCAGCTACACTTTTGGGAATACTTTGAGCAAATCAATGGATTAAAAATCTAACACAGCCCGAGAGACTGACAGAGCGGGAATACATAGCAACGAGCATAGAAATTGTGCGCAATAAAACACTGAAATAGCAAATGCGAAACTTAAAACGAAAAGCACGAAATGATATAAGCAAATGTTTCACTTTAAAGCTGATAAAAACCATTCACTAAAATTATTTAACAACTTATACACGCCCGGAGTCAGACGAAAATCGATTGAGGTCATTCCCCGAGCAACATTAACAATTGCGCAGTTAATAATGCGAAATCAAAAACTTTTCTCACATCTCAACAGAACCAAGCAACAACGAAAACAGTAACAAATAAATGCAAGAGCAGTACTCACAGAAACAACCGTAAACGCAACAACAACAAACGCTACATTGAGAGCGAGCAACGAATGCCAATAACCAAAGGCTATGTAAACAGTAAAAATAACAACAACAACAAAAGCGGAGTAAGTACAATAATAAGGCAACAACAAATGCCGCATCAACCAGAATGAATCCCAATAACAAAAAATCCATATTATCAGCAAAACATAAACAACAAATAAGGGGCCGTTAATAGGAACAAAAAAACAGAGCACTCACAGAGCAACAACTAGCAGACAGCAGAACATTTCACAACAATGCAATTTGAAACATAAAAAATGAAAAAAAAACAGAAAATATGGCAATCAAAATAGCGAAATCAAAAGGAATCGACAGATTAAGTTTTGTCGGCTTACAATAACTGTAAACCTGTAACCCTGTATTGGCCAAAAATTATGTTTGCATTGGGCAAATATGTAAAAACTAGTGTCCGACCGACTATTCGGTTTCGGTTTTGGCCCAAATAAGTGGTTTCGGTTTCGGTTTCAGTTTCGGCCAAAAAATGGCCGAACTGCCGAAACCGGAGCTTTCTAGAATATTTTTTTTACATTTTATTGTGTAGCAGATATATAGTGAAAGGAGGAGTAATTTAGATGCCATCAATGTAAATAAACTTTTCTGTTAGCATATAATATTAAATTATTTAATTTTTAATATTAGCGATTAAGGTACGAAAGGATTTTTTAATGTTTATGTTTTTGAAAAATGAATAAATTGTTTTTATTAATAAGTATTTATTTATTTATGTTATGTTTGTTTGTTTGTTCTTTATTTACTTAATGTAAAATTCGTTGGTTGAAAAAAATGCTTTTTGTGATGATTTTTATTTCAACTAAATTGTTTCGGTTTCTGTCTCGGTTTCGGACGAATATTAAAAAAAAAACTAAATTCGGTTTCGGTTTCTGCCCAAAAAAGATGTTTCGGTCGGACACTAATTTTTAGCAATTTTAAAGTCAAAAGGCCCACTAACCCAACCCGTTGTTGACCTCGTTCAGTTTTGATTTTCAAAAAAATTAAAACCCGTGTCGAATTTTTGCTCATTTGAAGTACTTTCAATAAGTTTGAAGTCAAAAGGCGCACAAAATCATGTTTCTTCATACAAACTTTTGGTTCAAGCCCTTGGTTTATCCCGTTAGATTTCGATTTACGAAAAAATGAAAAACACGTGTCGATCTTTTTCTTTTTTTTTTTAATTATAATTTTAATTGTAATTAAAAATAATAAATAAATAAATAAATAAATAAAACCGAAATTAGGTTTCGGCCCAAAAAAGATGTTTCGGTCGGACACTAGTAAAAAGAAATATTTTCGAAAAATAAATCAGCTCAAAATCTCAATAAATATTTAAAATATATACAACTTCCAAGTGGATTTAATTTTTGAGGGGGTCCGAACATAATTTTTGAAATAAAAACAATTCAAACCATATTTTCTACCTAAAATTTCTTCAACAAACAGCTGTTTCAGGAGATTTGAGACCCCTTTTGTGAGCGCCATTGCAACATTCGTTTCTGATCTTCATTCCATTCGCATTTGATTCGGCCAATAGTGATAGAACAAAAAGTTGTTGTCACCCAGGCACTAGAAATCAAGAGAAAAAGCATAATTTTCAAGAATAAGAACAACAACCAAAACAATAAGAAATATCAACAATTGAATCACAATGCAGCAGCAACAACAACAACAACAACAACAACAACAAGTACATAACCAATAACCAGAAATGTATTCATAACTAAAGCAAAGTTGGGAATAGTTAACTGTAATTTAAGCAACAACAACTGCGAGTACAACTATAACACAACATAGCCCAAAGCTGTACAACAAAACTCTAGTATACTTATACACTATGACAACGATAACGACAACAACAACAAAAAGTATAACGAAAACAACAACAACAAACATTAAATGCAACAACTAAGCTCTACTATGAACTAAAACAACGTCAACTGCTGGCAAAACAACACCAACTGCGACTACAATAAACACTTTCAGAACAACAACAAAAAAAGGGGCATAAACTACTGTAAAACTGCATGGATTGCGACGAAAGCAACAATAACAAGCAACAAGTGTAGTGAAAATTTAAAAATCTCACAAACGACAACAACAACAACATGCAAATTTGCACCACAGCACAGTGATTCGTTCCATAGACAAAATTCAAAAAATTTATAGTCTCAGAATTTAACGATTTTGATGTCATTTGAAAGGTAAAACTCCAACTAAGAAAACCCAAAAAAAATCTGTGCAACAAATTTATTAGTGTGTGTGCAAAAGCGGCTCAAAGTTGAAACTTTTTTCACAAAAAAATGTAAACACATATTTTCTGTTTTTTAGTCTATTGAGTAAAAAAAATTTTAAAAATACATGGTTATCAAGAAGTTGCTAAAAATTTCAGAATAGATTAAGAAATAATGTGGCCATTTTCGCTTTTACTACTTTCTCAAAAATTTGCAAAGCTGAGGCTTTTACTTCACTTTTAATTCAAAATATTTTTCTACATTAAAAATCTGAAAATTGGCAAAACTTAGAGGAAAATATCTAAAAAGTATGTGAAAGTATGTTCCTGGATTTTTTTTTTATTTTAAGCAGCATTCTTTCTTTGTCGAATAATGTAATTACATCCCCGATATCTTCCGATCTCAGAAAAGAATTCAATTTGAAAAGTGGTCTAAACACGTACTTTTCGACAAAATTAATTTTTTTCATCCCTAAAAGTATGCAATCAGCATGAAAAATTTAGAAAACTGCACAAATGCAAAACATACATCTATTATTATCGTTTTTATTGCAAAACCAGAGGGTCCTAAGACAATTTATGTTACTCTTTGGAATTATCAATGTTGACGTTATCGATTAAATGTAAAATCTGAAAAATCTAGCGAACACACTTTGTGCTATAGCTCACCAAAAATGACGAAAATTGCAAATTTAGGCTAAACTACAAAAGTTTAAGAAAAACAAACTAGAGATTCTAATTCCGCAGACCATGATTAACTAGTATACCAAGTTTTATGAGGACCAGACCACTCCTTCTAATTTTGTCCCGCGGTTGTATGAAGTCGAATCACTGTGCACAGTGGCATTGTGGCCAACGTAGTGGCAGCAAATGCAGCCAATCGCGTTGCAAATAATGAAAAACGCTCACGCAACGCTCCACTCTGCTCTACGCTGAAGAAGCCAACTTTCCAGCCGCACCGAACACTTCAACAAAACTGCCCACTTTTCTGCTTCTTCCGTTTCGTTCTACACGACACGAATGCCCGCTGAGCTGATGATTATTGCCCAGTATTTAAAAAAAAAACAACAACAAAAAAGTACAAACCAAGCAGCAGTGAAACGGGCAGCTTTTAAGCTGAACGTAAAACCTGGCAGTACAACGGCACTTGCGCTGCGCATCCTGTTTACAAACTGAGCAGACAACCGCACACAAACACACACACACACACACACACACAGTCACTCTCGACCGATTGTTGAATGGAAATCCATTTTATATTACGACGTTGCTGACCACAATTAGTGCAGATTCAACGTGCGGCGCAGAAAACTGCCAGCTGCGAGCTGCCGGCTAGTTGAGCGTCCGATGAGCTGCTGAGCGCCGCCCACCCGCCCAGTGCCCCGCAACGGCAACCGGCACGTCCATCCACACATTGTTGACTATCTCGGCGCTGTCAGGATTCTGTCAGCTGAAGTGGCATCAACGCGACGACTGCCAATGGGGCTGGCTGACACTGTTAAGCAGGCTGCGAGTTGGACGGCGCGGCATGCAGGCGACCGCATGAACGGATATGCAACGTGCTCGGCGTGATCTCATGTCGGACATTTAATATTTGTGTGCGCGTTGCGTTCGCCTCTTGTTGCCTGCATTTCATTTCGTTTCATTTTATTGCAATCCTTGTTTGCGTTGTGTGTGTGTGTGTGTGTGCAGCGCCGGTTGCCACTGGTTTTGTTTATATTTAGTTGCATTTCATTTCTGTCACTTCATTCGTGCTAAATGGATTTTCCACAGCCTATAGTTGGCGAAATAGGGCGTAGCACGAGCTGAGTCAGAGATTCTCGCTGGGCTGCTGAATAAGAGAAATGGGGCACAGTTACGTTGATTAAATGGTAATAGAAGCAATGAATAAGCATTATCGATTGACGTTATCAATTAATTGTTTATAAATAAATAATCAGCATGGAAAACTATTTTGTTCATTGTTTAACTCATTCATTTCATTGTTTAACTTTCATTAATTCAGAAAAAGTTAGCAAGGTTCTGTAGAAGCTGTACGGACTTGGAAAAGAAAAGAGAAGAATTACTGCAACTTCTCTGAGCATCTTCGGCCTTGACTAGAAATGCAAAAGACACACAAGTTGTTAGTAGTTTCTTAACTATGTAGGCCCCTAAGACATATAAAAGACTACTTCCTTCGGATAGCGAACAGTAGGTAGCGAAATCTCTACAGCTGCAGAGTGGCTCGACACATTTGGCCAGTGATTACACTGTGCGACAAAAATCAAACAATTTCAAAACACACGAAAAAATCGGTATATTCGCGAAACTAGTGGCGAAATGTAGTAAAACTGCGTTTTTAGTTTTTCTCTCTGACGTCAGGATTTTTTTTAAAAGGACCTTGAAATTTCAAGGACATGTTTATTACAAAAAATTATTTTAAAAATTGAGCGCATTGTAGAATAACAATATGGATATCAAATAAAAGAGAAGAATCCTTAGAATCTTAGAAAATTTAATGTTTTGAGCCAAAGGACGAATAGGTATTGAAAATGTCCTTTTAAAACTTTATCCTTGAATATCCTTGGAAATTTCCAAATAGTTTTTTTTTTTTTAAATATATCTTAAGGACTAATATGTGCACTACCACATCTTTGAATTTCGCCTTTTTAACTTTATTATATATATATATCCTAAATATTTATTATATTTTTTCGTGTGTAAAATTTGTTGTCGCACGGTGTTACGAGTCACTGACCAATTGGTCTACATGCACCAAGATTGTGGATCCCCTACAATCCTTTGCGCAGAAACTGCAGGAAAGAAACAAGTAACAATGAGAAATAAATTGAGGCAAATTATCTCTTAATTGAGTTTATTGCTTTTGCTGTTCACACAGCTCAATTTAGCTGTTATCGATAATGTTATCGAACATGTTTTGGTTTTGACGGAAGGCAGGTTTTTTCTTGTTTATGTATAAAAAACATTCTTAAAAACATTTATTGATTCAATAATATGAATTCAACATCCCTTCTGATGCACACAATTTTTAAACGAAATT
This sequence comes from Melieria picta, assembly GCA_964056695.1. NCBI lineage: Eukaryota > Metazoa > Arthropoda > Insecta > Diptera > Ulidiidae > Melieria > Melieria picta. Next base: position 109,350,450 of record OZ057398.1, read on the forward strand.
TCAAAGCACATAAATGTTAACTAACACCAAAGAAAATAAAGATATATTCTGAACATATATAGTTATTATCGCTATTAGCCACTTCTTATTCTTTGCTAACATCTTTCTCTTTTGCCAGTTTCTCAATTTCGTTTTAATTTAGTCTATTGTGAATGAAATTGCTTATCAATAACAACAATCAATTTGTTCTGAGCTCAATTTATGGTCAATTTAGCGCTAATTGCAATTAGCTAAATTGAGCTTTTTGTATAACAAATTGAACTCAATTTAGAGCTAAATAGAGGGTAAATTGACAAAATGTTTTAATTGCGCAATTTAGCTGGCTGTCTGAATATTTTATAAAAGAATAATCTATCAGCTTTAGCCGATCTATTGAAGACCAGACTGAAATTCATTAAGTTCTTTCTTGACGGTACAGGTTGGCCCCTAATTTTTAGTATTCTCTCCCATGTAGGGAAAACCTTTTCGATGAAGCGACTACAAAACCGCGAATTCAGCGATCTCGCAGTCGCTGCTACTTTTTTTTTGGTCATAGTGAAATAATAGAATGTGGACCAGATAGCCAAGACATTCTCTTTTTGTATGCTGGGTTCAGACTTTTGGTGTCAAAAAACATCAATTCTCTTTACACATTAAATTTTATATATAATATTTTTTCCATTTTTGTAACACTTCTTCTATATATTTGTGCAACATCTTAGACCACAACGAGATGTCAATGTTAGGCGTAGAATAGAATAAAAGTTGATGGAGTTTGTGGCACTGAGACCAGAAGTTTCTACAAGTTTTTAGAGAACATTCCCTAGACCCACTGATCTAATGAAGCTTAGAAACGCATTGGGGTTTTGGTGCCTGATGTTCTCTTCTGCAAACATCGCAGTGTAGTAGTTTGATATAGAAGGATATAGAAAGTGCGAAAGTGAATGTTGGTGTCCAAAACCGAATTTTCCACCATCACCTCGTGAGGTCACTAATCATTTTGAAGAACAGCACTTTGCAGCATCAGGCAGCAAGAAAAGACTGGTACGTTGTTCCTGTTCAAAGAGATTGTATTATTCATTCACTGAATAAAATATTTTGTTATGAAAAATGTCAAGTGCTTTCTTATGCCAATGGCTTTAAGTGGGTTAAGGAATTTAAAGATAAAAAGAATCATAAACAGAACTTTTTTCTTGTCCAATAAGGTCATGTCAAACTATTTTACATGGCTACTAGTTTATACGAGAGTCCTTGGAAAAAATTGGACTTAAAATTTATTTTTAGATATTTTTGGATTTTATTTTCTTATGAAAACTGTCAAGTGCCGTTTTATGCCAATGGCTTTAAGTGGGTTAAGGAATTTAAAGATTAAAAAAATCATAAACTGAACTCTTTTCTTGTCAAATAAGGCTATGTCAGCTAATTTACATGGCTACTAGAATCCTTAGAAAAAATTGCACTTTACATTTCGTTTTAGATTTTTTGGATTTTGTATTTTTTCCAATATTGAAGCCTACTTATTCCGATTGCTGATTGGTATGCTGATAATTTGTGTTGACTTTCCTAAGGTGGCTTCACAGTGCACAGTGATTCGATACAACCGCGGGACAAAATTATAAGGAGTGGTTCGTTCTTCAGAAAATTTGGTATACTAGTTAAGCATGGTCTGCTGAATTGAAATCTCCATTTTGTTTTTCTTAAACTTTTGTAGTTTGGCAATGGTTGAGACTTAAATTTGCAATTTTCGTCATTTTTGGAAAGCTATAGAAACAAGTGTACTGGCGAGATTTTCCAGATTTTACATTTAATCAGTTACGTCAACATTGATAATTCCAAAGACTAACAGAAATTGCCTTAGGACCCTCTGGTTTTGGAATAAAAACGATAATAATAGATATATGTTTTGCATTTGTGCAGATTTTTTCATTTTTCATGCTGATTGCATACTTTTAGGGATGAAAAAAATTAATTTTGTCGAAAAGTACGTGTTTAGACCACTTTTCAAATTGAATTATTTTCTTAGATCGGAAGATATCGGAGGATGTAATTACATTATCCAACAAAGAAAGAATGCTTCTTAAAATAAAAAAAAATCCAGGAACATACTTTCACATACTTTTTAGATATTTTCCTCTAAGTTTTGGCAATTTTCAGATTTTTAATTTAGAAAAATATTTTGAATTAAAAGTGAAGTAAAACCCTCAGCTTCGTAAATTTTGAGAAAATAATAAAAGCGAAAATGGACACATCATTTCTTAATCTATGTTGAAAGTTTTAGCAACTTCTTGGTAACAATGTATTTTTACAAATTTGTTTACTCAGTAAACTAAAAAACAGAAAATATGTATGAACATTTTTTTGTGAAAAAAGTTTCAACTTTGAGCATGCACACTAATTAATTTTTTGCACAAATTTTTGGGGGTTTTCTTAGTTGGAGTTTTACCTTTCAAATGACATCAAAATCGTTAAATTCTGAGACTATAAATTTATTTAATTTTGTCTATGGAACGAATCACTGTGCAGTGGCTTGATTTGCCTCATTCTAAGTTCTGCATGGTTTGTCACCTAACTGGAATAGATTTTAAACATTCCATAACCCAGCAAAACCAACATTGTAAGACTCATTTAGTTTACTTTCTCTCCAGGACTGAAGACTACCTTTACGTACGAAACTCGTAGAGACCAAAGCATTGTATTCTAAAGAAGTAAGTTTTTTTACTTTACTTAAAGGACACTTACGTACGATTTCATAGCTTTAATAAAGAGGTTTTTCGATCACTAATCACTCATGAGACAAGTCAAAAACTTTTTCATAAAACAAACAATTATTATCAAATCCCAATTAATCAAACCAAACGGATGCAGATAAAAACAAAAACATTTTTTTGTTAGGACATTTAACTAACACTGGGTTATACATTTATATAAAAAATCTGTATAAAAATCATCCCCACTTCCTCTAATACTTTCACCTTTAGTGTTTGCTTATACAACAAAAATACATAGTAACCAAAACAACAAACACAAAAATCCTTTCAAACCATAATCGAAGGCACACAATGCTTTCTCCGGAAATGCATCGAGATAGCATCGACCACAAGAGCAGCAAATATCATTAGGCACCAAGGCAACAATGACAGACTGCATTCACAGCTGACAACAGCTCGGGGTAAAATGTTGGCCGCCTGCCGAGGCGCATGTAATCGAATGCTGATGTGATTGGGCTGATATTAATCACTGCGTAATGAAAATTGCACAAATGCACACAACAGCAATGCAGGCACAAGCAGACATATGTACATCTGCAACTTCACATACTCGCACATACATATGTATGTAAATGTATGTACCATATATGCGTACAATGCCGCCCCGTGGACACCTCAATGATTAAAGGATAAACGTAATACCTCAAAAGTCCCGCAGTGTCGCTTCGCAATGTTTCTGTGTGTTACTGTATGCGTCTACACACACACACACACACGCACACACTCTATCCGAGTAAATGCTTTTTAACAAATATTGCCTAAACTTTGATGTTGATCTCTTGTTTCAATTTCAAATTTCCAATTCAATTCCCAATTGCAATGAAGGCCAATTTGGTTGTCGGCCTGTTGCAATGTTGCGGCAGCATTGGTGATGCAGCTAAATGCAATGCTTTGTGGTCGGCTTTGTTTGCGCCTCCACATTAGCCACAGTAACCGTCCAGCTGCTATCAGTTCATTTGCAGTTTTCCTCAATTCTCTTCTTTTTTTTGTTGCTAATCACTTGTCATCGCATTAGAATGCAGCCGTGCAGCAACTCACGCTCGACAGTAGCGCAGCTCACTTTTACCCAACGCAGAGTGCCGCCAATGTTTGCTCATGTCCTGTTCGGCATATCATTCATTGATTCCTGTTGTGTGTGTGTGTTCTCTTTATTCGTTTTTAAAGACAATAATGACAATCAATGTCATTGCATTTATGTAAAATTTGCTTGCATTGTGACGTGTTTACCTAGCAATGCGACCTTCACTTTAGCTTCGTTTGATTTATGTCTTCAAATAGCTTCGTTCATCTCGATAGCGCCAGGTGTGGGGATTGAAATGCTGGTCATGGGGTTTGAAGGATTAAGGGCTGAAACTAGTTACGTATTTACTTTACTTTGACTGACATACAGTGACTTCTCTGAGAATACCTGTTGCAAAAATTTATTAATCTTCTGATGGAGTCGGATGACATTCGAGCCCCTGTCCGTTTAGAAACATATTTATGAATAAAAATGTTTTGAATGCCATTTTTTCAATTAGACTTTTTTAATGGAAAAAACACCAATTTAATTTCTGAAGCTATAATTCAGAAATTAAACTAGTTAACTAAACTTAAACTAGTTCAACATTATCAAATCTGCTTCAAGAGACATCAAACAAACTTTAACAGTTAACAAATGCACTTCAGAAAGCCATAAATAGAACAAATAACAACATTAGTCAACACTGAACTATTTTAGATGCCCTGACAAAGCACATTTAATTATTCTGAAACACATTTCATGTTTTCTGAAGTATATTTCATTAGGTTTCGACAGCTCTGTAATAAATTCGATGCGTTCTAAGATACATTTTATTATTCCTTAATACTTTTTTAATCTGATTTAACCATTTTTTAAGGATTTTAAGGATTCTGACATAGATTTAATGACCCTGAAATGCATTGATAGTTTCTGAAGTACTCACATTTAATTTTTCCGAAACTTTGTGAAATGCATTTAACTATTCTCCGACTATTTTGAGAGGCATTTCATGGTTTTTAAGGTATATTTGATTATCTTAAAATACATTTCATTATTTCTAATATATATAGAATATCTTTTGACTATTTTGAAATGCATCTTATACATTTCTAAAAGCATTTGTGCCTAAATACGTTTTTTAATTACATTCAATTATTCTTTAATGCTTTAGATGAATTCTGAAGCAGATTTAAACGACTCCGAAAGGCATTTGATGGCTTTTAAAGTGCATTTAATTATTTTGTACTACATTTCATTCTTTGTCAAATATTCTCTGTTTTCTCTGAAATGCAGCTAATGCCTTCTGAAGTACATTTATTTTCTTGAAATTACATTCTGAATTACATTTGACAGTTGTTTGATGAATTTAATGGCTTTGAAGTGTATTGATTGTGATTTCATGTCTTCTGAACCACATTTGAGCATTCTGAAACACTTTCTGAATGAGATTCAACTGCTACTGACGCAAATTTTATGACTCTCAAATGCATTTTATGGCTTCTAAAGTGAATTTGACTATTCTGATTGTGATTTCATGTCTTCTGAAGTATATTTTAGTTTCTGAAATACTTTCTGAATTAGATTCAACTATTCGTTGATGTATTTGACTGCTTCTGAAGCAGATTTCACAACTCTCCAATTCATTTTATGGCTTCTAAAGTGCATTTCACTATTGTGATTGTGATTTCATGTCTTCTGAAGCAGATTTTAGTTTTTTGAAATACTTTCTGAATGAGATTCAACTGCCCTTTGATGCATTTGACTGCCACTGAAGGAAATTTCACAACTCTCAAATTCATTTTATGACTTCTAAAGTACATTTCACTATTATGATTGTAATTTCATGTCTTCTGAAGCATATTTTCGTTTTCTGAAATACTTTCTGAATGAGATTCAACTGCTGACTGACTGACGCAAATTTTATGACTCTCAAATGCATTTCATGGCTTATAAAGTGAATTTGGCTATTGTGTTTGTGATTTCATGTCTTCTGAAGCATATTTTAGTATTCTGAAATACTTTCTGAATTAGATTCAACTATTCTTTGATGTTTTTGACTGCTTCTGAAGCAGATTTCACAACTCTCAAATTCATTTTATGGCTTCTAAAGTGAATTTGACTATTCTGATTGTGATTTCATGTCTTTTGAAGCATATTTTAGTTTTCTGAAATACTTTCTGAATTAGATTCAACTATTCTTTGATGCATTTGACTGCTTCTGAAGCAGATCTAACGACTCTGAAGTTCATTTGATGGCTTCTTAAGTACATTTATTTATTCTGAAATACATTTCATAATTTCTGAAGTATATTCAATCACTCTTTGAGTTCTCTGAAATGCATTTCATGCCTTCTGAAGTACATTTGATTACTCTGAAATACATTCTGAGTGAGATTTTACACCTCTTGGATAAATTTACTAGCTTCTGAAGTAGATTTGACTATAGTGAAATGCATTTCATGCCCTCTGAAAAACATTTAAATATTTTACAATACTTTCTGAATTAGATTCAACTATTTTTTGATGCATTTGACGACTTTTAAAGAAGATTTCTCCACACTGAAATGCATTTGATGGCGTCTAAAATACATTTAATTTTTCTGAAATACATTTCAGAATTTTTTAAGCATATCAAAAGAATCTCTGACAATTCTGAAATAAATTTGATTATTTTGAAATACTTTCTAAATTAGGTTTACCTATTTTTTTATATCTTTAACTGCTTCTGAAACAGAATTGACGACTCTGAAGTTCATTTGATGGTTTCTTAAGTACATTTAATTATTCTGAAACACATTCAATAGTTTCTGAAGCATAATTTCATAGTTTTTGTAGCATATATAAAGAATCTTTGACTATTTTGAGATTTGTTTGACAACTGTTGAAATAAATTTGATTGTTCTGAAACACTTTCCAAATAAGACTTGGTCATTATTTGATGCATTTGATGGCTTCTAAAGTGCATTAAACTAGTTTGAAATAAATTTGGAGCTTTCCGAATAACATTTGATGTTTTCTCAATAAAGTCTATCATTCTTAAGTACATTTTATGTATTCTAAAGTACTTTTTTGTTTGTAAAATTAGTTCAAGAATTTCTTTAACAAATTAGCTGCTTCTGAAGTTTATTTATCACACTGTGAGCAATATTTCACTTAAGTATCTGAAATACATAGTTTAGAAAGCTTTTCAAATATTTTTGATAAAGTTTATAGCTTTCATTTGACTTAATTTCCTTCTAAACAAACAATGTACTCTTACTCTACCCCCAATAAATATTTCACGAACGTCTGACACTGACTCCAAAAATTGAACTGACCTGCAAAAGTTGGCACATGCGGTCAGTTCGCTCACAACGAATGCCATCTCCAACCAATGTCAAATGTGTGGAGATATTTTCAACTCGCACAAAACACCCCAATTACTGCATCTAAGCACACACACACACACACACACACATGGACAAACTTTACAGTTATTGCTGCTGGCCAAACACTTTTCGACGAGGAAAAAATCACCATTCGAAGGTAACTGCAGAGTTGCAATTGCAAATGCTTGACTTTTCTAGCACAGCTTGCAAATTTTATTTGCTTTCGTGTATGGGAAATTTTTTGCACACGTCCTGCCACACACACTGCAAAACGCATAATTTAATTAACAAGTTGGCACGAACGCCCGCACTCCCGTCCGTCCGTGCGTCCGTACGTCCGTTGCACGAGTTGGCTGTGTGAAATATGCACTCGAGACGTGCGGCAACAACAACAACTGCATTAGTGGCAGCGGCAACGTTAATTGTTCTGATTAATGAATGCATTCACGAGCTGGCGGTGTGGCAGTGTGGCGGCGACTGTGTCGGTGTTGCAGCAACGTTGCAGCATGCAGGCGGCGCACGTTTTCGCTGCTTTTGATATTTTCACTCGTTTTTACATTTTCTGCCCAAGCAAATGTAAAGCGATTTTCGTATTTTTTCAATTATTTATTTTTATTTTTTTTTCGCCAGTTTGTTGGACTGTGTTGTGCTGGTTGTGCCGCGGCGCCGTGGACGGTTTGGTTGCGTTTGAAGGAGGAAGTGGCAAGTTTATTTGAATTGCTCGTGCCGCACTTGCAACTTACGGATAACATGCTGCATACATATGTGTGTGTGTGTGTGTGTGTATTTTAAGCGCAAATATGCACAGAAATTACTGCCAACGCCACCATAAGTTCAACGTCTTTTTATAATTTCCCTCCTCACTGCGAATAAACAAACCCAGTTTATTTACTTTGCCCCACCATTCACGCGCCTCCCTCATTCGTCCTGAATGAAAGCTTTCGGGCACGTTTTTTACTCGCATTTCAATTGAAACATTTACACCTCGTTACATTGTTAATTGCCACGGCGCATTCCAATTTACAACTGTTAACGTTCATTGCACTAATAATTCTTTGCTCCCGCTGCGCCTTCGTCCAGCCGCCGCCGCCGCCGTTGCCGTAAGTCGTTTCGTAATGTTGTGTTGTAAATTAAGTTTAGCAGACATTTAAGAGTTTTTAAAATTAATTATGGCGCACTCTTAAGTAGCGCCATAAATCATGGCGCCGTCCTCCCACTCATTCGTCTAGCATCCGTTATCCTTTCGTCCTTTGTGCGGTCGTTCTGCAGGTTGCAGGTTGTGCTAGATGAGGCAAATATGAGCGCGCGTTTCCGCTTCCTGCCTCGAGTGCGTTCAAATGCGTTCGTTGCGGTCAATTTAACACAGTCCACTTACTCAAATTGCCAAAGCAGTCAGCGGCATTTTTGCAATTTCTCCAACCATTTACCAATCTATTACAATATTGAATACTACACGCAATTTTGCGGGCATTGTCATTGCAAATGTCAAAATAAAAATAAAAAGTTGTAGTTGATATAACATAAAAATGATGCTGATCGAGTGAATTGAAACATGTTTAATAATTCAGCACTCATTTAGTTGGTAAAGTTTAGTTGAATTGATTCAGAGATGATGAAATGAGACTGAGATTTCATATTCAATCCTTCATCCTTCGAACAACTTCAGTTCTAACATCGACATAATGAATTTTTGTCTTTTATCTGCCTAAAAGTAGTTTTACGTAGACTGCCTTTTATATTTTTTCAATAGGGATTGTCTACACCTTTTCAAGTTGTATATCAGAAAACTCAAATTGTATTTCAGCGTTTAAAAATGTATTTCAGCGTTTTGAATTAGAATTAAAATTTATTTTTTATATAGTCAAATCGTTATAAAATATTAAAATATTTTTTTTTCAGCGTTTAAAATTGTATTTCAGCGCTTAAAATTGTATTTTAGACTTTCCAATTCTATTTCAGATTTTTCAAATTGTATTTCAGATTTTCAAATTGAAATTCAATTCTTTCAAATTGTATTTCAGATTTTCAAATTGAAATTCAATTCTTTCAAATTGTATTTCAGCTTATTCAAATTGTATTTCAGAGTTTTCAAATTGTATTTCAGATTTTTCAAATTGCAATTTCATCTTGAGAAATAAAAATTATATAAAATTTATACAATTAATTATTTTAACAGCTCTTTTTAATGCAAATAGTGGTTAATTTTAGGGGGTTATTCCAAGTCCCGATACGAATGCAGTTGCAGATATAATTTGAAATATCTCAATATTATAGCCTGAAATAAAATTTGAAAAATCTGAAATATACTTTAAAAAATTTGAAATACAATTTGAAAAATTTGAAATTCAATTTGAAAATATGAAATTCAATTTGAAAATCTAAAATACAATTTGAAAATCTGAAATTCAATTTGAAAATCTGAAATTCAATTTGAAAAATCTGAAATATAATTTAAAAAGTTTGAAATACAATTTGAAAAATCGGGAATACAATTTGAAAAATGTGAAATACAATTTGAAAAATTTGAAATTCAATTTAAAAATATGAAATACAATTTGAAAATATGATATACAATTTTAAAATCTGAAACACAATTTGAAAATCTGAAATTCAATTCGAAAATCCGAAATTCAATTTGAAAATCTGAAATACAATTTGAAAATCTGAAATTCAATTTGAAAATCTGAAATTCAATTGCAAAATCTGAAATACAATTTGAAAATCTGAAATACAATTTAAAAAGTTTGAAATACAATTTGAAAAATCGGAAATACAATTTGAAAAATGTGAAATACAATTTGAAAATTTGAAATTCAATTTGAAAAATTTGATATTCAATTTGAAAATCTTAAATACAGTTTAAAAAATCTGAAATACAATTTGAAAATCTGAAATTCAATTTGAAAAATTTAAAATTCAATTTGAAAATCTGAAATACAATTTGAAAAATCTGAAATACAAGTTGAAAATCTGAAATGCAATTAGAAAAATTTGATATTCTATTTGAAAATCTGAAATACAGTTTGAAAAATCTGAAATACAATTTGAAAATTTTGAAATTCAATTTGAAAATATGAAATACAATTTGAAAATATGAAATACAATTTGAAAATTTGAAATTCAATTTGAAAAATTTGATATTCAATTTGAAAATCTTAAATACAGTTTAAAAAATCTGAAATACAATTTGAAAAATCTGAAATACAATTTGAAAAATCTGAAATACAATTTGAAAATCTGAAATTCAATTTGAAAATCTGAAATTCAATTTGAAAATCTGAAATTCAATTTGAAAATCTGAAATGCAATTTGAAAATCTGAAATACAATTTAAAAACTGAAATTCAATTTGAAAAATTTGAAATTCAATTTGAAAATATGAAATATAATTTGAAAATCTGAAATTCAATTTGAAAAATCTGAAATACAATTTGAAAAATCTGAAATACAATTTGAAAAATCTGAAATACAATTTGAAAAATTTGAAATTCAATTTGAAAATCTTAAATACAATTTGAAAATCTGAAATTCAATTTGAAAATCTGAAATTCAATTTGAAAATCTGAAATACAATTTGAAAATCTGAGATACAATTTTAAACGCTTAAATACAATTTTAAACGCTGAAATACAATTTGAATTTTCTGATATACAACTTGAAAAGGTGTAGTACGTTTTCGAAAAATCTGACATTTCCATTGCAAAGTTTGTCATTTTTTACCATAAACGTACTCAGAACATTTTGATGTTCAAGCGCTACTTGTGTTGACTTGACTGACTTGAAAAATTCATCTCGGTCAAAAAATGGATTTAACTCGTGAACATTTCCGAGCAATGATTTTTTACGATTTCCTAATACTTTGATCGCCTTCATTCGGCATTTGGCGATGAAGTACCAACTCTCAAGACAATTAATAGCTGGTTTAACGAATTCCCGCGTGGTCGTCTTTCGTTCCAGGACGAATTTCGTGAAAGTCGTCAAAAATCGAACATTGTGCCAGAAATCATCGATGCTATGCGTAAACTGATAATGAAAGCTCATCATGTGACATACTGCAAGTTAGAGGCATCATTGGACATTAGTTCCACGGCCCTGTATTCGATATTGCATGAACATTTAGCTTTCAAAAAGATTTGTTCACGTTAGATGCCGCATAATTTGAGAATCGCTCAAAAAAGACTCGTGTCAATTGGTGCCAAGAAATGGTGGAAAAATTCGATCGCGGTAATTCGAAAGACGTTTATAAGATCGTAACAGATGACGAATCATGGATGTATGCGTATAAGCCCGAAACAAAGCAGCAATCGACCGTGCGGGTCTTCCAAGACGAGTCAAATCCAACATAACTTGTTCGGGCACGCATCACATCCAACAAAACTGGTCATGTGGCTACTGTGCTGTTAGAGTAACGTAGAAAGGTCAATTCTGGATGGTACACAACAATTTTTTTGACAAAAGTGTTCAATGAAATACGGAGAAACAAACGCCGACGCAGAATCATTCATCACCAGGACAATGCGCGCTTTCACAAATCGGCTCAAACAACCACCTATTTGACCGACCAAAGCATCGAATTGATGGGTCATCCGACGTACATTCTTTTTATTCCCGTACTTAAAAAAAATTGCGTGCTCAACGATTGAAAACCATGTTTTGGAGGTGTCTCAATCGGAGTGGAAAAAGTGCTTCGACAATTGGTTTGAGCGCATGCAAAAGTGTATAAATCTTCAAGGAGAATACTTTGAAAAGCAATAAAACCATTTTTGATGCTAAAAAAAATGTATTTTCATACTTTTTGAAAAATTATAAAAGGCAACCCTCGTATAATAGGTGGTTGGTAGGTAGGTGTGGCTGCCCCAAGAGGAGCAAACTTAGGCCATGATGGCCCATTGTGATACAACCTACGATCGATCATAGAACCCCTCACTGGTTGGTACAATTGGAGCTTCTTACGAAGCTTAGAAGACAGCGAAAGGTCTTATCAGCTAGAGCCCATAGATTATCGAAAAAGAAGATGCCTACATAGGTTATCTTTCTTCTGGATAAAGCAGGGCAGGTGCATTGTAGGTGAAGTATATTTTCTTCCTCATCGTCGTCCATGCAGCTGCGGCAAAAGTCATCTGAAAACAGCCCCAGCTTTTTTGCGTGAATGCCAATTGTCATCAATGATGACTCATCATGGTTCTGTTTGGGCTCCTTTTAGTGAGAGGAGTTCTTTAAAATTTCGAAAATTTAAGGTTGACCAAATTTGGCGAGGAAGGAAACTTGTGTTGCCTTCAGCCCATCTTAAATGTCGTCTATAGAGCTCGTATGGGTACAAAGCTTACAGGTTAAGAGAGAGAGAGAGACCAAGCGCTGTCATATCTTGACATAACTGCTCAGTTGTACCATGCCGAGTGAGGTCGTCTGCTCTACAGTTCCCTGAAATATCCACATGTCCCGGGATCGAGCATAAGCAAATTTGAAGCTGCTTGGCAGTCTCGTTGAGAGATTTTCTGCAGCTGAGAACAGTCTTTGATGTTATTATGACCGCATTCAGAGCCTTAACCCTTTCGACACCGAATTTTAGCCTGTGTCTCGATACTTACTTTTATTAGAGTTCTAGAGCTAGTTTACTTTTGAACAATTTTAGCTTAAAACGGGTTGAATAAATTTTTTATCAATATTTTTAGTTACAGAAAAATTATTTAATATTTATGGAAAAATACAAAATTATCACTTTTTGATTTTATTTAACCATTATTAAAGAAACAGGGTTTTGATCAAATGCGCCCAATTCGTAGACTTCAATTAGAACACAAACTTTCCCTGATATTGCTGCAAATTATTGGAAATTATTTTTGGGATAACAGTAAAATTGTTGACACACAAAATTTGAAGTCGCCACGCCTATTTGTTAGAGTTCTAGGGCTAGTTTACTTTTAAACAATTTTAGCTTCAAACGGATTAATTAAATTTTGTATCAATATTTTTTAATTACAGAAAAATTATTTAATATTTATGGAAAAATACAAAATTATCAGTTTTTGATTTTATTTAACCATTATTAAAGAAACATCGTTTTGATCAAACGCGCCCAATTCGTAGACTTCAATTAGAACACAAACTTTCCCTGATATCGCTGCAAGTTATTAGAAATTATTTTTGGGATAACAGTAAAATTTTTGCAATTTGCTTTGAATTCACTTCTTAAAATAAGAATTTGTTGGTGCATACTTAAATTAAACCCATAAATCAATCGTAGCTTTTGCTATAAGATGACAAATAGGTGAAGCTGCTCTCAGGCAATTTTGGGGTCAAAAGGGTTAAGAGCGAAATGGCTGTCCGATAGTATCAGGATATCCCATTTGCCCTGAGTCAATCAGAGGCTGCGCAGATTGCTGTGACCTCAGCTTGAAAGACACTACAGTAATCCAGCAGCCGGAGCTTTATGTTTAAATGTAATCCTTCGGAGTAGATACCACAACCACCCGACCAAGCAATTTCGATCCGATCGTATATATATATACATCCCATTTGCTCTTAGGCTCTCTCGTTTTATGGTATCGATATCTCAAATTTTAAGCAAAATTCAAATCCTTGAGTCCACCTATACCAAACTCTAAAAGCACCACAAAATTTTCAAATTTGTATCCTATACATGAACATCAAAAACAATTCTGCCAACCTATAGTTACATCTTCTCTAAGTTTTCCCATATTTTCTGTAACGCTCCAACTCGCACAACTTGACCGCACGAAATTTTTCATTCCTCACACAATTTTCATTCTCCATTTTACGTTTGTCGCGTTTTTATTTGTGCGCTTTGCGACTTTGATAAACGCCACTCAATTTTACGCAAGTAAACAACAATTTGTCTGTCATATTGACCAACATACATTTTGCGCTCAACGTGCACCACCGACCATGCACCGCAATTGCTCGGCAAACATAAATTTTCCACTTAGGCAACAATCAGATTGCCGTTCCGTCGCGGCAGCCGAATGCAATTTCTCATATTATTCCAACTTCGAGACGCGCGGCAGTCTCTCAGTTCTTCGTCACCCACTCGGCGCTTAAGCGACTTTTGCATGCGATTTTGGCGCCTCGCATGCAATGAGCCATTCACGACGCTGTGCGGCTGCTGCTGCTTCGCCGCGGCCACATTGTCTCAATGCGTTTGCACAAAAATGAGAAATGGCTGCCGTGGCCAGCGGCGACCCGGTCGTCTGCTGCACAGCTCGAATTGCATTTCCTGTTCAACTTAATTTTCGCCAATGCCTTCCGGGCGCCTTCGAGCGCCGCCACCGCTGCCGGCCACAGCGACCATTGATTGCAATTTTTTACTTGGCTGCTGCCGCTGATAAAAGCGCTGCGCTGAATTTCACCAAAATCAAACCGAAAGTGGAGTAAATGAGCGCACTCCGGTTTCAGTTGGTGCGCGGCTCGATGTGGCAGCGTTGCAAGCGAAAAAAAGACCAAAGTGTGCAAAGCAAAAAAACAAAAAAATTATTTCAGGCATGTGGCTATAAATTAAATAAAAATATGATAAAATATTTATTGTTATTGTCTTTGCGATTTTTTGCCACTCAAAATAAACCAAGAATTGGTGGGCAAGCGGCACATATGGTTTTCAATGATATCAGTGGCGCACACAGGGGTTGTTTAGGGGGGTTGAACCCCCGAAATACAAAAATTGCTGGTACAAAATATGGTTTAAAATGGTATTGGGCTCAAAAATTGTACGCAAACCCCCGCCTCCTTCAAAATAAAATCCCCATTCCCTTCGATGGATACCGTGAAAGCTAGTTTCAATGACTTAACCATTGCCGGCGATTGGGAAATTTTTTCTTCTTACTTCTAACTTCTTACTAATTTCTTCTTACTTCTTACTTGGGCACATTGGGCCTTAAGAAGGCCATTGCCTTGAATTGGTTACGTTAATCAATTGAAATTTTGGCTTAAATGCTAAATGCTTTTAGATTTTAGTCAAATCTCTAAACCTAAATTTGGATTCATTACCTAAATTTTTTACTATTTTTAGATTTTAGCCAAATCTCTAAACCTAAATTTGGACTCATTATCTAAATTTGTTACTGCTTTTAGATTTTAGTCAAATCTCTGAACCTAAATTTGGATTCCTTACCTAAATTTGTTACTGCTTTTAGATTTTAGTCAAATCTCTAAACCTAAATTTGGATTCATTACCTAAATTTTTTATTGATTTTAGATTTTTATCAAATCTCTGAACCTAAAGTTGGATTCATTACCTACATTTTTTACTGCTTTTAGATTTTTATCAAATCTCTGAACCTAAATTTGGACTCATTACCTACATTTTTTACTGCTCTTAGATTTTAATCAAATCTCTGAACCTAAATTTGGATTCATTACCTACATTTTTTACTGCTTTTAGATTTTTATCAAATCTCTGAACCTAAATTTGGATTCATTACCTACATTTTTTACTGCTTTTAGATTTTTATCAAATCTCTGAACCTAAATTTGGACTCATCACCTACATTTTTTACTGCTCTTAGATTTTAATCAAATCTCTGAACCTAAATTTGGATTCATTACCTACATTTTTTACTGCTCTTAGATTTTTATCAAATCTCTGAACCTAAATTTGGATTCATTACCTACATTTTTTACTGCTTTTAGATTTTTATCAAATCTCTGAACCTAAATTTGGATTCATTATCTAAATTTTTTACTGCAATACTTACAAAAGATGCGACAATTTGCTGTACTTACCAGTTAAAACAAAATTCTGGTGATGTTTCTTAAAGTGAAAGTTTGAAGATTTTGAATTTGGAATTGGAGTTTGGAAGATTTGGAATATTTGGAATTTGAATGCTAAACTTGGAGAGTTAAACCAAGGTTTCTACATACAAGAGATCAATATTGATCACGATGCTCGATAGTCTTAGTAAGAATAATAATGGCTTGGCCTTGGCTCCTTGGCACCCCAGGATCTAACCAGATTTCTCTGGAGGTCGAATAGATTCAAAACATATTAACAGGAAACATCAAGTCGTAGTAAAATGAAAGTATGTAATGTCTGAATGCTGTTCTTGCTTGACTATTCCGACAAAGGACAAAAAAACAAAAGACTATTTAATAATAGTACTAAGCTTCATTATCCTTTAGTAATACATGTCTTGCTTTATGAGGCCAAAAATTATGTCATTTTGAAATTGGCCATGTCTACGTTATAAAAAGTTAATAAAAGAAATTTGTCTGTGGGAGCTTCCACTCAATCCACTCTCAGCGAGCATCTGAAAATAAAAAAATAAAAATAACACTGGATTGGGTGAATAAGTATCACAGATTTGTCTTCTTTTTTGACAAAAAGATTTCAGTTCAAATTCATTGCAACTTTTTTTTAAATTTTACATTGTACCAATTTAATTTTTATGAATTTTGTTTTTAATCAAAAATGACCCCTTCAAATGACCAAATGACTTCTTTTGACAAAAAGATTTCAGTTCAAATCCATTGCAACTCTTCTTAAAAGTTTACATTGTACAAATTTAATTTGTATGAATTTTTTTTAATCCAAAATGGCCACTTCAAATGACCAGTTACCACATTTAGTTCGTTTCGGTGGCAATTTGGCGGCAGCAAACAAAGTCCGCACAACACTGAGCTCATTCAATCGTTGTTGGTGTGCAGTTCTGAAAAAATTTGATTTCAACTGAGAAACCCACATAAACGATCCCCCATGCGACTGCAGGCCAACGTTTATCGTTGCACATAAATGCAACTCGTAATTTGTGTTAAACAAAGACAACCGCGGACAGACTCGACAGCGGCGCGCACTTTTGTGCAACAATTTTCGTACTTTGTGCAGTGCAGCAGTTTGTGCAAACTTTGCCCCACAACAAACAACCAAACAAATATAAATAAAAGCGAAAAGCGGCAAAAAACCACACTTGAAGCTATTTTTAAAACGGCGCGTAAGCATCAAGTAACCCACAATAACACAACAGAGCAACAACAGCAACAACAACAGAACAAACAAAAACCAACCAACGCCAGTGCCACTGCACCGCACAATGTGCTCGTAAATTCCCTACAAAGTAATCACTCAACACTGCGAAGAAGTTCAGCGAGTGTGTCTTATCATATTTGCTTAGCGCTTCAGCATGAACCGTTACCATTGCCACTGCATGGTGCAACATGTGCAGCGCCGTTGGTTGTTGAATGAAAAATCATGCACACAACACTTGAGCGACGAAGGCAGCAGCAGCGGCAGCAACAGCTGAACGACTTCGGCTGCAACTTTAATGCTGCATTTCAGGCATTGGACTGCAGCCAAATTGATTGCATGCAATTTTATGCTTCTTGCTTGGATTGTAGTTGTTGTTGGCTATTTTGGTTTTTTTTGTTTTTTGGGCCGCTGCTAATATTTGCTTTGTTGTACGAGTATTTCTTTGTAAAACATTACGAGTGACTCGAGTCGCCCCCAATTCTGTTCGCTCGCTCTCTCTCTGTCTCTCTCTCGGCGCCCAAACTCGCTGCCCTTTGCCTACTACTACCACTTGACCACCACGACTCGTTGCGTCACTACACATTTTCTCTCATATGCAGCAGCGGCAAAGTGCGCTACTCAGCCGCCCACTCAGTGACCCCATCGCGCTTCATTGCCGCTCGCAGACAGTCCACAGCTAACAAAAACAGCAACAATAAAAAAATGTAAAATAGATAAAAGCAAATAGCAAGTAACTAAGCGTACCCGCGGGCATTAACAACTCGTATCCTTATCCGCATCCGTGTCCGCGCCGCAGCGAGCGCCTCCACTCGCGCCCTTCATGGCGTATACGTAACATCAGCAACATTCGTGTGTTTGCATGCTTCGCTGCACTCAGCATTACCTGCTGCATGCGAGTTGAACTTTTTTCAGCCAGAGGCGTTGCCGCCGTCTCCCCTCGCCCGGTGTACCGCTTTGTGGCGCAACACTTGCTCGCTGCCGCATGACCGAAAACGGCCAAAAGTCGCTCTAACGGCGGAACTTTTGAATTAACTACCGCTTGCATGCCACACACTTTGTTGTTATTGTTGTTGTTTTTTGGCTCTTTTTGGCTATTTTTGCTGTATTTTTTCTGCTGCTGCTACTTTTTTCTGTACAGTTGAATTGCCTTTTTTTGGTTTGTTTTTGGCATTTTCCAGAATTGCACTCAAGTGCACACAACATAACCCGGCCATGGTGTGCACAAATTACACCTAACGAAAAAAAAAAAAAAAAAGAACAAAAAAAAAAGCCGAAAAAACAGTGCAACATAGAAATGTAGATTGAAGTTGCACAGTGCAGTTGAGCGCAGTGCAGCGCACGGTTTATACCGTTAAATGCATTTTATGTAGTTACATATACTTTTGCACAGAATTGTGCAGGTAGTGCATTCGCCTTCATCTATCTTCGTCTAAGTTTGCTTTGCTATATCGTCTCGTTGCCCTACACTCGAGCTGTGAGGTGTATTCGAATTAGTTGGCACTTTGCACAGTGATTCGACTCCATACAACCGCGGGACAAAATTAGAAGGAGTGGTTCGTTCTTCATAAAATTTGGTATACTAGTTTATCATGGTCTGCTGAATTGAAATCTCCATTTTGTTTTTCTTAAACTTTTGCAGTTTGGCAATGTCTGAGACTTAAATTTGCAATTTTCGTAATTTTTGGTGAGCTATAGCAACGAGTGTGTTGGCTAGATTTTTCAGATTTTACATTTAATCGGTAACTTCAACATTGGTAATTGCTAAGAGTAACAGAAATTGTCTTAGGACCCTTTAGTTTTGCAATAAAAATGATAATAATAGACGTATGTTTTGCATTTGTGCAGTTTTCTCAATTTTTCATGCTGATTGCATACTTTTAGGGATAAAT
The DNA here is from genome assembly GCA_964056695.1 of Melieria picta. Classification (NCBI taxonomy): domain Eukaryota; kingdom Metazoa; phylum Arthropoda; class Insecta; order Diptera; family Ulidiidae; genus Melieria; species Melieria picta. The sequence goes on from OZ057398.1 coordinate 109,369,432, forward strand.
AAAATAAATTTTGTCGAAAAATACGGGTTTAGACCACTTTTCAAATTGAATTATTTTCTGAGATCGGAAGATATCGGAGGATGTAATTACATTATCCGACGAAGAAAGAATGCTTCTTAAAATAAAAAAAATCCAGGAACATACTTTCACATACTTATTAGATATTTTCCTCTAAGTTTTGCCAATTTTCAGATTTTTAATTTAGAAAAATATTTTGAATTAAAAGTGATGTAAAAGCCTCAGCTTTGCCAATTTTCAGAAAACATTAAAAGCGAAAATGGCCACATCATTTCTTAATCTATATTAACCATGTATTTTTACAATTTTTTTTACTCAATAGACTAAAAAAAAGAAAATATATGTTTAAATTTTTTTGTGAAAAAAGTATCAACTTTGAGCCGCCTTTGCACAGACACTAATTAATTTTTTGCACAGATTTGGGGATTTTTTTTGGGTTTTCTTAGTTGGAGATTTACCTTTCAAATGACATCAAAATCGTTAAATTCTGAGACTATAAATTTTTTTAATTTTGTCTATGGAACGAATCACTGTGCTTTGGTGCGATTTGGCTGTTCGATAATTTGCAAGTTTACTGTTGCTTTGACTGTTCGATAACACTACTCGACAAAAAATGGGTTAATCGCGTGCACCTAAAAACAAAAGTATTTTCTAGACTAACTTTGGTACGCTGAACACGAAACTGAAAATCAAAACATTTTTTAAGAAGAGTTTTCGAAAAATCTTTGAAAAACACGATTTTCCCCTCTTATTTCAGTTATGAGCACATATCTCGTAAACCAACCATCCGACTAACACAAATGGCCCGTCGTTCAGAAGGTAATTAACTAACATTTCCAACGATATATAGATTGTCCAAATCAGATGAGATTTTGGGAAATTACTGACGGTGAAAGTTGTAAAAAAGTGTATTTTTTGACCATTTTCAAAAATTATAAATTTTCGAATTTTTGTTTTATAGAGAAAACAAATTATCTCCTCTGGTTTTAAAATCTAAGATGAAAGATATATTATTTGAACAACTATTAAGCCTAACATCTATAGAATTGCAAGAAAAATTACAAAGCACTTAGATAAAACACCAACTTTACATTTATTACACCGTGCGAAAATAATTTTTGTTTTTGCCGAGAGCCATCCAAATGTTGATATAGACGTGAAACTAGAGGTCATTTATAATATCCTGGCATAGTCAGTTTATCATTTTCTGACCCAAAGTCTTTTTTAAAGGACTTTAAATTTTTAAGGACATACAGATATTGACATGCAGACATACAAATATTTTTTTTTTAAATTTGCGGTTGTGCAATAATGAAGATATAGGTATCAAATGAAAGAGGAAAATTGTCTCCTTTTAACTAAATTTTCTAATTTCAACTTTGAGGACCAAAATATATCAGGAAAGGAAATCATACATGTTTTGGATCTCAGTCTGTAGATTCATACATCTAAATTTTATTCTATTTCAAAAGTTCTGAAGACAAACAAAACAATAATTCATGTATTTGTAAAACGTTATCAAATTAAAACAGTTATAAACAATTTTCACTGCTGGTTGATTTTCTCCAGGAGCAGCGTTCGCCCAGATTGAAGTCCGTATCGAAAAGGAAGAATGTAAAGCAGGCTGCGGTAATGAAAGCCGGCCTCAGGTAGCACAGCTGGCTGTGGTTGTGGTGCTATATGATTGGCCCCGGTTGCTTCGAAGATTTTAATTTGTATCTAATTTCTTCAACTTGTGCAAGGTTTACATATTTGAGGGTTAAGAGTTGAGCTTTGCTGCTCATACTCCATATTCTGTTCATCTATTCGTCCACTTAGATGCTTTCGTCATCATTCATCAAAGCAGCTGACTCTTCATTACCTAAACCAGTCAGATGCTCCGATGAACGATAACGAAAGCATCTGAAAAAAATATATAAAAAAGTGTATGTTTTAAGGAATAAATGAACAGAATCTGAAGAATGATAAGCACAGCTCAACTCCCAATGAAGTTTGAATGGATCAATAAAATAGGAACTGAGAAACTTGAATATGAGCGGTTCTACTGGACCTGAAAGAGATCTGTAAATATACGAAAGTTTATAAAAATTCGACAGTTTAGAGGATCTAACTGACAAAACTCTTTACAGTCCACTAGGCTTCGTGAGAATCTCAAACTGGTTCACTGAGTGAGATATCTTATGCTCCATTATTTTGTGGTATCACAATGGGCCTCCATGGCCTTGGGGGTCCCGCCGTGGGACCTCCACCCCAACTTTATATAAATTTAATTAAAATCCGCACTAAAGCACATACACAGCCCCACCTACATAGCTGCCGCCAGCGATCGTTGACGATCGCTTATACCACAATTCCATTCTTGTTGTTGTATTTTACTACAATTGCACTCTACAAGTCTTTCTCTGCCTTCCTCCATCTTTAGTCTGTACTGCAAGTCGTGTTGTCCCATGTTTTTCTGCATCATTTCGTTGTTCGTTTGCATTTTGTTCTTACTAAATTTTTTTCTCTACCCATTTCTACTGTTTTTGTTTGAATTTATTTTATTTGCTGAGCAATGCAATTTAGTTCTGTATCCTTGTAAATCTGCTCGTCCTCGATTTCGCTTTCGCTTGCCAACCCGTACCGTCGCACATCGACGTCGACTGCTAGCCGGTGCTGTGTATTTGCTTTGTTGTAAATCACAGGAAAAATGTTGCTGCTGTTTTCCCGGTGATTTCGCCATGCTTTGGTTGTTTCTCGTTTTTTGCGCCGAACCCGTCGAGTCGTTGCCTGCCTCACCAATGCATTGCATTCATGCTATTTTTTTGTTAGTTTCATGTTGTTTGCTTGCTTGCAATTGCTGCTACGGCTGTTGCTGCTATCGTTGTTGTTGTTGTTGTTGTTGTTGCTCTTCTTGCTTAACAAAGCGCATAAATTCAGTTGATACTGAATCCTATTCTCATCCGCCTGCCTGCCAGCTATCGCTGAGGTATCATGCGCGCCGTTATCCCACACACACACACATACACACACACACACAAACACAAACAATCTCATGCATACACTGTCCGATTCTGTTGCTGCTGTTTTCTGTTAGTTTTCAAAACGTTTTTTTGTTGTTCTTGTTGCGCAATGCAAACTTCTTTTTTTCTAATTTTTTAGTTGATTTTTGTTGCTGTTGTCAAAACGATTTGCCTTTTCTTTTCTCGCTGTTTTGTGCTGCCAACATATGCAAAATGTTTTATATGCTTTGCTGTCGCTGTCGCTGCCGCTTGCCACACGCTGGCCGCTCGCGTTGAACGTGTGTTATTCAAATGTTTTGCTTGTTGAATTGTAAAAACAAAAACAACAATAACCACAACAACAATAGCAAAAAGTGCTGCAAACATTTATACAATATTTGTGTTGAATTCATGAGCTGAGGCTGCGGTCAAGCGCGCTTCTGCGGTGCCGCTGCCATGTTGCCGACCCAGTTTGTCCGGCGGTCCACTCGCTGCTCGGTCGGTCGGTCACTCAGTCTGTTAGAAGTGCAGAACTGTGCGCATTGGAAGTTTTAGTCAATGCACCAGTGATGTGAATGCGTTTCACTTGCGTTTCTACAGCTGCAACGACAGGTGTCAAGCTGGCAAATCACTATTTGAAAAGTTGTTACTGTTGCAATTTTTCGCTATTCAATTAAATAATTGTTAATAATTGTTAATAATTAAATAATTTTTGCGCAGAAAAGGCAACAATTTGATCATTTTGGGGAAAATTTATTTAGAAGAAAATTTAAAAGACTCATTGTTATAAATTTTATTTATATTTTTAATATTTTGAAGAGGTTTCTGTGCAGAAAAGACAACAATTTGATCATTTTGGGAAAAACTTATTTAGAAGAAAATTTAAAAGACTCATTGTCATAAATTTTATTTATATTTTTAATATTTTGAATTTTTTATTTTTTATTTGTAGGTTATTTATTGTTTAATTGCTTAGTTTGTGGTTTTAATTGGTTTTGTAAAACCAACTATTTGAAGTAGAGTAAAAAGTTATTGCCACTTGAAAGCAGATTTGGCACAATTTTTGCACTAAACAGATACTGTGGGGAGTTTGAACCCACCCTAACCCCCCCTTAAGTACATCACTGTACTAACCATACAATCCACAACTTTTTAATGTTTTTGCTGAAATTTTCCCCATACAATTTAATAATCGAGATTTTGCTTCCAAAGAAAAGCCAACAATTTGAATCTTTTAAAGAAAATATTTAGAGCAGAAATTTTAGCCGAATTGACAGGTCCAATTTTGCCCAAATTCCTTTTTATTTTTATAATTTTATATTTTCCTATAATTTTGGTTTTAGTGTTTTATTGTATAAGTGTTTATTTTGTGGTTTTAATTTGGTTTATAAAAAAAAATTTTTGAAATAGAGTCAAAAATTATTACCACTTGAAATGATATTTGCCACCCAAATTTGAATAAAAAGAAAGATTTGCCAAAAATTTGATTTTTTTAAAGGAAGTATTTAGGGCAGAAATTTTAGCCGAATCGACAGAATCCAATTTTGCCCAAATTAATTTTTATTTTTATAATTGTATATTTTTTGTAATTGTAATTTGTAATTTTTTTTGTGTTTATATGTATTGTAAAATTGGTTAGTTTGTGGTTTTAGTTTGGTTTTATAAAACAAAATTTTTGAAGTAGAGTCAAAAATTATTAGCACCCATATTTGAATAAACGAGTTTTGGCTTGCACAGAAAATCCAACAATTTTAATCTTTTAAGGAAAATATGTAGAACAGAAAATTTAGCCGAATTGTAAAAACTAATTTTTATTTTTATCATGTTCTATTTTTTTATATTGTTTTTTTTTGTTTTTGTATTGTTTAAAGTACAATTCTTTTGTTAAAATTAATATTGAATTTTTATAAAACACAAATAACTGAAATAGAGTCATTAAAAAATTAAGGTGGTATTCTAGTCTAGAAATTCGAAAAAATCGATTTTTTTTTAAATTTCATATTTTCAAAGTTTAGAATAAGCCTCTAAGAGGATTTACGGAAATTCGAATTATTTTCGGAGTTATAATTAATTTTGTGACGCGCCACTCAGACTGCCCGAAATGAGACTGGAAACTTTAAACACGTTTTTCTCGAAACTACTTTTTTCTCTGACATGATATCTCAAGTTCTAATGCACCGATTTTCTTGAAATTTGTAATAGACTTTCTTAATATGTACTATCAAAATTGTCTCGACGTATGGATTTTTGTAATTTTTTTTACTACAGTGGTGTCTGGATATAGTGAACTAATTATTGCAAGGCCTGTTCACAGTATTGAGTTGTTCACTATGTCAAGGTTAATATTTTTGGTCAAAAACTCATTTATTTGCTCAAAATACACTTTTTGCTTTTTGCTTCAAAATGTTTTTCTATATTTAGAAGCTCGATGTCAAAATTTATGTGTTCACTATATCGAGGTGTTCACTATATAGGGGGTTCACTATACCCAGACACGACTGTATTTAAAAAAAAATTACCAAAGTTACAAAAAGGAGGCAAAAAATGACCTTTATTTTTGGAAAGACGCCATTATGTGCAAAAATATTTTATTTAAAATCGGCTACGTCCGAATAATTCTACATCCTTGTTTTAACAGAATTAACCTTATTTTTATGTTTCATATCACCAGGACGACTGGAATCATGTCAACCAGGAGACACCTTTTTTTTTGAGTCCCCACTTTGTCGGCCTCTAACGAATTCAATTTTGAATTTGTTTTCAACTATTATACATTTTTATACTTTTCAAGTATCAATAAAAAATTGAAAACTGAAACTGAAAAACTGAACATGGATACTTAGTAAAAATGATTTCTATTTTTTTACTACGCCCATAAAATCACTTCAAATCATGACATAAAATGTTATAATTATTATTTTAATATATTATTTTAATATATTATTTTAATATATAATTTTAATATATTATTTGAAAATGTTTTTTATTTTTCTTTAGCGTTTTACTTTCATATTTTAAAGCCTTGCAATTTAAATTTTTTTCTTTTGCCAATTACAAAAATTTTACATAACAATGAGAAAAATTAAAAAAGCATTGAAAGCACAGCATTGAAAACAATAAAAAAAAGTTGAAAGACAGCAAAGATCGGTGCCGCGAAACGGTGCAACGGCAGATAAGTGAAATCGGCCATTGTCAAAGCTGCCGGCAATTGTGCAGATATGAGCAGAAATACACGCACACATAGGCACATACATATGTACACAAACACAGATAAATAGCAAATTACACGCCCACACTGCACACCACACACCGCATACCGTCGGCGATATTCAACAACGACAACGACATCGACACCAGCGCCGACCACACACGGATAATATTAACAACGCCATTTTGTGGTTTTATGCAAAATTTATAATGGCCAAATAATAATTTATGCGAATGCCGCGAGTCGAGGGACACGAGCACGCGCTCTCACACACACGCCCGACCTGACCCGACCCGACTCGACTCGACTCGACTGACCCAATGCGCGCACAATGCGTGTGTGTGCGCGCTTTGGCTGATAAAACGCGGGTAAATCGCAATTTAAACGGAAATAATCATGCCTGACAATTTCACATAATTTTCGCACGCCAACTCCCTGACGTGCGGGCACTGGCGTCGCGTTTTGTTACCGTCGTTCCCCACTCCTTCCACGCACGCCTCCGCCGAAGCACGCTCGCACTGCACAGCACAGCACGCACTGCGCGGCCGCTCATTACACATTCATTGGTCACGCGGGAGTAGCTGGCACTGCCACTGCCACGAGCGGCCACAGCTGCCGCGACTGGCTGCTGGTATCGGCTGGACCTCAGCAGCTGCCGCTGCATGGCGAAGCGCCGCAAATATTTGCCGCCAACTGTAGCAATGCGAACAGATGAAGCGCAAAGCAGGAGCCGACCGTACAGAAGCGTTTATTTAAAAAATATTGCGGTTCGTTAATGACGCCACACGTAAATGATTTACGAAATGACGCAACGAGTTGGATTTAAATAATGCGCTGTCAACATTTAAGCTGCGCGCATTGCGACCGCCAGCAGCGCGTAAGCCATATCGCAGTTGCAGCGAAGAAAAACAATTTAACCATTTTTTGTATATTTCTGGTTCAGACTGAATGGCCTCTTGAAGGCCATGTGAGTCTTTCAGTCGCAATGCACTTTGAGGCGAATTAGTTGCCTTCGAATTAGTTTGTAGGCGAATTAGTTACCTTCAATATATTGTAAAAAATTTTCAAAAAGATTGAGAATAAAGGAGCTGAAAAATAAATAATTTTGTAAATCATTAAAAATTCCCCTTTCTAACGTGCCATGATACCTTAAAAGTCTGATTAATCTTAAATTTCCCTACAGCTTCAAACCTCAAATGAGACCTTGAAATCAGCTGTTTCTTTCTTAACCCTCCTGTTTACATACTTCTTCCTGTGTATTGTGCAGACATGGGGGTTTTGCACTAAATTCATAGTGCACTATGCTTTTCACTATCACTAAATACATTTAGTGATAGCTGAATTTTTTTCACTAATCAGTAATTTTTTTTAGTGGTACTTTTCAGCACTGTCAGAAGAAAATTGCACCACCACTAAATAAAGATCAGTGATTAGTGGAAAAAATGCAGCTATCGCTAAATGTATTTAGTGATAGTGGAAAATGTCCCAGCAGTGGTAGTGGATTTTAGTACAAAACCCCCATATCTGGTATTGTGCATGTGCCAAGTCTCACTGTTGTAACCAAGAATTCAAACTTCCAAATTCTTACAAATTTATGTTTGTTTACTTGTTTGGACAGTTTGATTTTTGGGAGCTTAAGCTGGCTCACTCTCCTGGTATTTTTTACTGGATAATTTTTACTGAAAAAGTTCCCTAGAAAAGACCTAATGTCTTCATTGAAAGGATCAGAGTAGAAGAAGCTCTGTCGATGCTTGGTGCGACCGGAGGGAGACTTGCGCTCAACACGGAAGTGTCTAGGTCTGGTAGTGGTAGCTCTGGTAAATTTATTGGCTTGGGGGAATCTTCTCAAGTTCCGCTAGACAGCTGAAGAAGTGCTGTCCTAAGCATCGGAAGCAGAGAACGCTGCCAACAGTTTCCTTGCAATCTTAGTCATTATACAGCAGAGCCAGTCTTTTGGCCTGTTGGCCAATGAGGCAGTGTCCAGTTTTGATTCCCACGACAGGGGATCCCTGTAAATGAGATTGAAGCCATCTGGTGTTTGCTCTGCAAAGTTTTGCATTATTCAGCTGAAATTTGCTAGTGAAGAGTGGAATATCAACTTTCTCTATGGTGTTGATGCATTGTAGGTTTGTGTCCTTGTGCCCATGAATCCAGAAAAAAGAACAGTCATTCCAATATGACATTTCAACATATGTAAAAGTAATCAGTATCCCTTATGGAAATATGAAGTATGTACTTCTGAACCCTTAATATTTGTTTTGAAAATGTTGGGTTACAAATATGGTTTCAAAAGGAATTTGCCTCAAAAGTTGCGTACGAAACTCTCCTCCAAAATGAAATCCTGTAGGGGAATCCTTTGTAAAGTGGCACTCTTTGTAATGTGCCACCCCTCGACTCGACTTTGACGCTTCAGCAATCCAAGCAAAAAAATTCCTACCATCATTTAAGGTATATATGACAACATCAATTTTAATGTGGTTTTTTAAGGAAAAGACGCAATAACACAGTCTGGGTAAAAAAAAGTGTCATATTTGGTTAAGAAAAAACGTAAAAATACAAACTGAAGGTTTTTCTTGCGGTGAAAAAGACTTGTGACACTGTTTGACTTAATTTTTAATGCTTTTTCATAATCCGAAATGATATCCGAGCATTTCGTAAGAGGAGAACATTTATTCAATGATTTCCAAAATGGCGTGAAAAGGTAAAGTGCCACCTTTTTTCTTTGTAAAGTGCCACCCTTCTTTTTTCATTGTTTTGTGATCCTTTATCGGTAAAATGATATTAAATGGATTTAAAGTGTTCTTATTCAATTTTTCTCTAATCCTATCATGAGGAATAAATTAGTTCAGTTTTGTTTATTAATTTCCATATAATTACCGTTTTATTCGTTACCATTCAATTTGCATTTTGCTTTCGGTCATTTTCTATTAAATTCAAATTAAATTCAAAAATGTTTCGTAAATTCTGTAAATCATGCATTTTTTCTTGAGATTTCTACGTTTTTAGCGATTTTTTTAGAGGGTTGCACTTTACATTAAAAAATTGGGGGTTCAAACCCACCAAATGCAAAAATTGCAGGTACAAAATATGGTTTTAAATGGTATTGGACTCAAAAAATGTATGCAAATCCCCCCCAAATTATTTCCTATGTGCGCCACTGCTCTAAACCATAAATATGAAGGAGTGTATTTCGAAATCTTTTTTTTAATTAAGTAGTTAAAGTTCATCCTAAACTAATTTCAACCAATTTCAATATTAAACTCCAAGCTTTTGGCCTTTTTTCATGCCACAACAATTTTCACTTTTCCGCAACAATTCAATTTACCCTTAAACAAAAAAAATACTCAGTTTACTCAGCACTCGCTTTTGCATTGTGGCCATTGCCAGTGCACTCGTAAAACTACACTGCACATTTTTTCTCTAAAACAATTGAAATGTCGATATTTGCGCGTGAATTTGGCAGCGAGAGCGAGTTGTCAACAAATGCCGACACATGAAAATTAAATGCTGTCGCTCCGGTTGGCCAATGCTTCAAATGCCAATCGATCTGTGTATGTTGCGCCAAAACTAACCGACAATACGAGTAATAGCAACTCAACAACAATAACAACAACTGCAACAGAAATTGATACACGGAAATGCCGCGCTGACCATATTTCATGCACAATTACTCGCTGCACATTGGTGTTTCCGGTGCGGGGCGGGTGGCCACACAACTCACGCACGCACACAAATACATTTTGCACTCAATCTCACACACACAAACAGACGGGCGCACACTTTTGGGCCGAGCATTCCTTTGAGTGCGCGAGCCGACGCAACGCAGCGCAGCGCCGGGCCGGGCGGCCATTTTTATAAAGTCGGCCACCGCTTGTACCTGTTGTGCCGCTAACCGCTTTCGCATTGTTGTGGCCGCAACGGTTGGCGCACAGCGGAGGTGGGCGGCTGCCCGCATTGCATTATTTACGCGGCGAGCGCACAGGGTGTGCATAATTGTTGCTGGTGGAAAATGCAAATATTAAAAGTGCTCTTGCTGGCGTTGCGCATTGGAAAGCGCAACAAAAGTACCGGTTGCGTGCGCTCTTTTGGCAGCCAATGTTGACAAAGGCCCCACCCCCTCGCTCCACCACTGTTGCCGCTTCCCATTGACACCAACACATGTCGCACATGTTGGGCACGGTGAAGGCGGATGAGTCGAATAGGAGCTTTTGAGTTGCTGTATCGATGGTGCTGCGGCATTCGTTGTGCTATTTGTGTGCTGCGTGTTTGTGCAGCGGCGAAATTCTCGCAGCCATCGACAACACATTGCAATGCGCGCAAAAATATCGAAATTTAAAAATTTACAACCCAGTTCGCGTTCAGCGCACGCGAAGCGCTTTTTGGCATTGCCAGTGTCTCTTTTTTTTTTAGTGTTGGACATCGTTAACCCTTTCGCTGCAGGTTTTTACTGGGGAAAGTTAAAGTTTTAAAATTTACGTCTTAGGCTTCTATGTGGTTTTATTAGCAACATTCCATAAGAAAATTTTTAATTTTTATACTCGGACCCTGTATTTTAGAGTGTTTTTCTATGAGAGCAACCACATCGTTGTGGCTGTTATAATTACTTAAACGTAAAACTTTTTACGCATAACGAAAATTTTAACATTTCTTCATTTACTTCAGCCAAAATTAAAAAAAAAGTATCTAAATTGAAAGAAAACGTCAAATTAAAAAGTTCTCTAATTTTTTCTGCTTCTTCTTCCTTTACTATGTCAATACATACCATTAAAAAAAACGTGTATACTTCTCTTCTTTAAACTTAAATATTCAGTTTATTAATTTCGTATTTTTCCCAAAACTTCAGACTATTCTAAGGACCAACAAAAAAATGTATTCTTGCAACCATAGAGGATGCGGACGTCCACAAAGTAGCATGTTGCCATATGGCAACAAAATAGCGAAAGGGTTAATCGGCATTGGCTTCGGTATTGGACAAACATTTTATAATCGGCTTTGGTTTAACACTGACCAAATATGGCCGATTATTTGGCCGGTACTTTTGAATACAAAAATTTGTAAAGATTTAAAAATCAAGCAAAAACCGGAAGAGTTTTTCAGAGCTTTCATATTTTTCCTGCGTATTTTACTTACTGAAATTACATATGTAAGTGAATTCTATATTTTTGTAATTTTATCGAATTGAATTTGAATTTTTGACATAGAAAAATTTTGGAATTTTTTGCTTGTAAATAAAATTTAAAAATTCTATATGAGTAACAAGACTCGATATTCTGCTTCTCAAACGTCTATAAACCAACTATTTACAGCTCCAATTTAATTTTTTAAATTTAATATTTTTAACAAATACCAAAATTTATTTATTTCCAGTGTCTTAGGTTTTACTTGTTCACAAAAAATCATTAAAAATTTACTTTAATATATATTTTAAGTTTCATTAAAAATTTTGTGTTCCTAATCGGCATCAGACTTAATCAAGTTCGGCCTATCCTTACAAAGCCACTAGATAGGTTTCGGCCAAAAACGTCTATTGGTTGCAAACCAAATTTTTTACAAACTCCTCTCTCTCCCTCTCGCTTTTCGTGAGACCAGTGCGCGGACCATGGCGACAGCGAAGGTATTTAAAATGCACATTTAAAGTGTGTTGCATTCGGTTTTGCTTTAATTTCCACATATAAGCTGTTGATTTGTTGTTATTTTTGTTGTTTTTCTCTGCTTTGATTTGTAAAACATGTTTTTTATTCTCTTCACTTCCAATTGGTTATGTGCGCCCAGTTGCAGTGAAATACAGTTCAGTTAAATTTGTTCATTTTTCATTTTAATTTAATTAAATTTAATAGAGATGCAACAAAACATAGAAAAGAAAATTTCAATAAATATTTTAATAAATGTTATTGTGGTCGTATTTACATAAACGTGATTTGACATTTATTTTGATACTCAAATTGGCTAAACGTTTGTGCGACTTGCAAAAATAAACTTTGTTAAATTATGCTTTTAATTGCAACGCTTTAGGTTTATCAATTTCATGAGATTTAATTCCATAAATAAATTTTGAACTGCTTTTATACGTCAATTTTGATCTGGGACATTTGATTTGAGTGCCGTTTCTAAAATTAATATGAAAAGCAATAAGAATAATTGAGATGCAAGCAAAAGTGATAGTGAAAGGTCATCATGGACAAACTGCAGTGGCCACATGAAAAAAATTAGAGAAAAACAAACTGTTGGTAACCTGCTTTTGCTTCATTTAAAAATTATCAGGTAGATCTTTGAAGGATGTCATGAAGTTAAAAACGAAGGCAAAAGTATTCACTGCGATCACTTGACATGAACAAAATTGTGCACTAAAATGATTCACGTTTAACTTATAACATTTTGTCTTCTTGTAAGAAGTAACCAATCAGCAAACTGCCTATCTTACCTAACCTGACCTATAAGAATTAACCTCGTTCGTTAGGTTTCATCCTTTGCTTTCTAAAGAGGTCCTTGAAGTACTCTACCAGAAGTTATACCTAAAAGTTGGCTTGGGAAGGGAGCAGATGAAAAAGGACAACATTAGTTTAGATTCTACAACAAATTATTAAAATTATTTCAACTAAATACTTGAGCGAAAATATTAAAAAGGATATGCCGAACTTGATTTAGTCTGATGCCGATTAGGAACTATTATACAAATTATGAGTAAAACTTAAAAACAAATAATATTTAATTCATTTTATTTAATATTTAATTCATTTGAATTAATATTTTAATGATTTTTTTGTAAACAAGCAAATCTAAAAGACTTTTTCAGTTTCAGAATAAAATTAATGAATGTTTATATTTCTTAAAAATACTAAAAGATAAAAGAAAAACTCATAATAATTCAGATAACACATTATTTACCAAAATATTCAGTTTCAAAGTTTTAACAAAAACATTTAACTTTAATTTAAGGGGAATACATGAACTTAATTTGCATACCATTTGGAAACGATAGGTAAATTACTATATGATTTTATTTATTTGTATTTTTAGAGTTGTTTTAAAAAATTGAATCTTTTTTTAAAACAATATAAAATTATAGCTATGACATCTGTGGTCTTAAGCAAAATTATCTGATTTTTACATGAATTTTATATGAATACCTCATCAATATCAAGAATAGACATGCTCTCTTCTTAATATGACACTAGTTGGCAACCCTTTTTTCTCTGGCTTACAGCCCTTGGGAGCATAGGGCCTCAAAAAGGGCCTTGTATTGGTTACACTAATAGATTAAAGTTCTACCAGGATGGATGTTTAGCCTATCCCTAGTTGTCCTATGTGATGAGTCTGCCATCAGTTGCCCACTGGGAACACGTCTCCGTATGTGAAAGTTTATTACTGGGATATGACGAGCGCCCTCTGTGCATTTGTTGTTGCTAGGTAGGAGGTGATCTTAGAAAACGCAGAGGTTGATGTCTTTAATGAACTCATTTTTGGATGATGTATGCGCTGAAACATATTTCCGTTAGTCCAAACTGGTCAAGTGGGTACAAAAATCTGCTGCGAGCTGTTCATTACAACTGAAAGATTGGGAAAGATAGGCGCTTTTCCAAAGGTAAAAGTTTTGACTGGGTAATGCCGAAGGAATGGAAAACAATTAGAAAGAAGGAATAAATGCAAATTTACGGAACTGCGACACACAGCCGCACCGTGAGGGTCCACCTCACGCTGGGCTAACGAGGCGCCAACCCTAACTTTACCTTATTTGGTCTTTACTTGATCAATGCCATCTATATAAAAGAAGGACATGGCCTCCTGCAACTGACACTTAAATTTGCTATTTTCGTCATTTTTGGTGAGCTATAGCAACAAGTGTGTTGGCTTAATTTTTTAGATTTTACATTTAGTCGGTAACGTCAACATTGGTAATTGCTAAGAGTAACAGAAATTGTCTTAGGACCCTTTAGTTTTGCAATAAAAACGATAATAATAGACGTATGTTTTGCTTTTTTGCAGTTTTCTCAATTTTTCATGCTGATTGCATACTTTTAGGGATGAAAAAATAAATTTTGTCGAAAAATAGGTGACCACTTTTCAAATTGAATTGTTTTCTGAGATCGGAAGATATCGGAGGATGTAATTACATTTTCCGACAAAGAAAGAATGCTTTTTAAAATACAAAAAATCCAGGAACATACTTTCACATACTCTTTAGATATTTTCCCTCTAAGTTTTGCCAATTATCAGATTTTTAATTTAGAAAAATATTTTGAACTAAAAATGATGTAAAAGCCTCAGATTTGCACAATTTTTTTTTACTCAATATACTAAAAAAAACAGAAATTATGTGTTTAAATTTTTTTTTTTTTAATTTCAACTTTGAGCCGCTTTTGCACAGACACTAATTAATTTTTTGCACAGATTTTTTTTGGGTTTTCTTAGTTGGAGTTTTACCTTTCAAATGACATCAAAATCATCAAATTCTGAGACTATAAATTTTTTGAATTTTGTCTATGGAACGAATCACTGTGCATTGTAATCCCTTTCACAAACGAAAATGAACAACAAAACACATACATAAACATTCGTATTTCGAAGCCAATCAAGATTGTTATACTTTAACAGATTATTCAAGAAACACTTTATAAACCCAGATACATATTTATATGTCCGATTGAGTTTTGCTACCGGATAGAGGGAACAAGACAGAGGTAAAATTTTCAAAAGCCGAATATTTCTAAAATAGACCGAAGGGTTTGTAATCTTTGAACCGAGCCTCGAACCAAAATGATGCTAAGCACACAACTCAGTGTTGCCATATACCTGAAATGACTTTCTCCTAAATTTTACAAAAATACTGAAATTTCCTCCCAAAAGTTAAAAAAATCTCCTAACATTTTTTTTAATACAGTGCAAGCTCGATTTTCGCGATTAATTAAAAACCAGACATGTCGCGAAAACCGAATTTTCGCGATAACAGAGCCCAAAATTTTGATGAAAAATGGTATGTAATTTTTTAAATTACAATTGTTTTAACTGATATATTTACATTTTAAACATTTTTAAAGAAGTTGGAGATTTTGAAATGCTTTTTTGGCAAATAATTTTTTAAAATAACAGCTGAATCACGTAGTTCATATAGTGCTGTTGTCGGCTTTAAAATCCAAAAAGGTTAATATACCAAAAGGCGGGGATTCCTTTTTTTTGGTTATAGACATTGTAATAAAATTTAAAAAAACAGATAAAAGTCGCGAAAATAGAATCTCGTTGTCGTCGCGATTATAGAACCTGCAATGTTAAAAATTAAGCCGTCGCGATAATGGGTAGTCGCGAATATCGAGCTTGCACTGTAATTTGCGTAATTTTAAAGGAATTAAATTTCTGATAAAAAAATAAAAATACATGCCTACATATTATTTTTTTATTGCAGCCTTTTTTGTACATCTTCAGCTTAACAACAAAAAATTAACAAAACATATAACAAATAAATTAAATACAAATGCCATTTTTGGCGGGATTTCATTGTGACAGCAATAAGTGAGAATGAGATAGAACGAGCTTACATTTTGTAAGCTTAAACATTTTTAATACAATAGGGTGCTTTGACTATTAAAATAGTTGCCAAAATATGTTTTGTTGTCAGTGTTCCCAATACATCATACTTCGTTATCCAAAAAACTCCCAAAAATCCACTACGTATTCGAAAAATCCCCTAACATAAAATATAAATCTCCTAAACTTTCTTCTAAACAATTCTTCCTCCTAAAAATTCTCCTAAAAAGGCAAGAATCTCCTAAATCTAGGAGGAAATCTCCTGATCTGGCAACACTGACACAACTGTGAGCAGGAACCCCAAAAAAGCCACTTACAACCTTCAAAAAGTCTTGAAAATCTTCGGACACCCTTTTGATAAGTTTACCTACTAGGAAAACTATCCTACAGGGTATCCAGTTCTTGTTACTCCTTGAAGCTATGTCGAAATGTAACATGTGAGGCACATGTGAGTTCTCCAAAGTTGCATTGCAAATGCTTTTAAAATTATTGACGATATCTCCCATTAATTTCTACTCGAACTTTAATATATCTAAATATTATTATGGGCAATTGCCGAAACTTTCTCTCAACTGTACTCAGCTCAACAACTATTCGAAAAAGTTGTAAACTGTAATAAATGCTGTAAAAATAAATTTTGCGCGCATTATTGATTTCGTTTAATTCTTTCGTTGTCGCTTCGACTATGAAACTTTTGGGTGTTTTCGGCGATTTTTCAGCACTTTCGATTGCTACGCACCATTAATAGTCCAACGACTAAAGCACTAACAACAACAACATGCATACGTATGAACTCGCAAACGCCTCATGCCCCGCGACGGCGGGCGCAGTTCAGCGAGTCGGCAACTTCGATGGCGTCGATGGCTCATTGCCATCATTGCCATCATCAACAACGAAACTTCAGACGACATCGCAGTCGGGGGAGAAATCACATGAAAACTTAAAACAATTATAATTTCCTGCTAAATTAACTTGATCAAACACGAGAACATTAAAACTTTATCCGAAGTCATGTTTGCCGGCGCTGTGCTTAAGTGAAATGTGAGCGGCGCGATGGTCGCCGCCGCCGCCGCCGCCGCCGCATGTCTTTATGGCCATTGCCCAAGGCGCTGCTGGGTGCTCCATGCTGCCTCCCACACCGCTATGAACGAGTACAGTCCGAGCAGCCGTCAGCGCCGTCATCGATGTCACATGCCCGGCAAGAAATTGTAAACTCCTTTGGAACAGCCAAACGGCAAATGACTGCGGCGCAGCGCAGCGCGGAAAAAATGTCGCCCGGCGACGGAAAGATGAAATTGTGCAGAAGAAAGGCTGAGAAAATGTAAAAAAGAAGGAAAATTCATAAACAGCCAACAACTGCAGAACAAACTAAAAGAAGTAGAAAACACGCAAAACAACAAAGAGGAAACGAAAAAGAATCAACTTGTCGCGCATTTTTTTGCAGCGCATTTGCTCGCCGCTTTCTTTATGCGAATATGCTGTCGTGCTAAGGTTTTTGCTGCGGTGCGTGTGTGCGTGATTGAGCTAGGCGACTTTTTGAGCCATGATCCAGCAAAGCAAAAGTCGTTAAAAGTTTATGAAACTCAAACAAAGCGCAGCAGTTAGCGGACAACAGCAGCAACGGCAACGGCAGCCGCACAGCCCAACCAACCACTCGGCCAGCGATGGTTGAAGCAAGTTGACGCGAGTTTCGCGACCGAAGCGGTCAGTGTGAACGGGGCACAGCGGAGTTGCCGCATTGCTGCGAAAATTATGATTTCAAAGGAGATAATAAAATATATGAGAAATTTTTTGAGACGAATTTTGTTTTAATTTTTAATTATTTACTGTACTAAAATTGGATAAATTTGTTTGTAAAAATATTTTGTTTAATATGTGTAATTAAGTTATTAATTTTAATAATTTTTATAAAATTCCAATACCACAAAACTTTAATTATATTTTGTTTATTAATAGAATTTTGCAATATTTTTATTATTATTTTGAAAGTAATGATTTCAAATTAGATAATAAAATATTTAAGAAATATTTTTAGACGCATTTTTTTGTTTTTATTTATTTACTGTTAAAACTAAAGTTGTAAATATTTTGTTTAATAATTAATTTTAAGTTTAATTAAGTTTAAAAATTGTTACAAAAATTTAATAAAAATTATTTATTTACTGTAAAAACTAAAATTGCATAAACTGTTTTATATAAATTATTTTGTTTAATAATTAAATAATTCATTTTAATAATTTTTATAAAATTCTACTCCCACAAAACTTTAATTACATTTTGTTTGTTAATAGAATTTGCATTTTTTTTATTATTATTTTGAATGTAATGATTTCAAATCCGATAATAATATATTTAAAAAATATTTTTAGACGCAATTTTTTTTAGTTTTTAGTTATTTACTGCTAAAACTAAAATTGTAAATATTTTGTTAATTATTAAACCATTAATTAAGTTTAAAAATTGTTACAAAAATCTAATAAGATTAGTTATTTACTGTAAAAACTAAAATTGCATAAACTATTTTATATAAATTATTTTGTTTAATAATTAATTAACTAATTTTAATAATTTTTATAAAATTCTAATATCACAAAACTTTAATTACATTTTGTTTGTTAATAGAATTTGCATTTTTTTTATTATTATTTTGAAAGTAATGATTTCAAATCCGATAATAATATATTTAAAAAATATTTTTAGACGCAATTTTTTTTTAGTTTTTAGTTATTTACTGCTAAAACTAAAATTGTAAATATTTTGTTAATTATTAAACCATTAATTAAGTTTAAAAATTGTTACAAAAATCTAATAAGATTAGTTATTTACTGTAAAAACTAAAATTGCATAAACTATTTTATATAAATTATTTTGTTTAATAATTAATTAACTAATTTTAATAATTTTTATAAAATTCTAATATCACAAAACTTTAATTACATTTTGTTTGTTAATAGAATTTTCAATATTTTTATTATTATTTCGAAAGAAATGATTTCAAATGAGATAATAAAATATTTGAGAAATATTTTTAAACGAATTTTGTTTTAATTTTAAGTTATTTACTGTAAAAACTAAACTAATTTGTATAAAATTTTTGTTCAATAATTCGTTAATTTTAAAAACTGTCATAAAAATCTAATATCAAGAAACTTTAGTTATTATACACTTCGTTCATTAATAGAATTTTGCAATATTTTTGTTATTATTTTGAAGATAATGATTTCAATTGAGATAATATAATATTTGAGAAATATTTTTAGACGAATTTTGTTTTAATTTTTAGTTATTTACTGTAAAAACTAAAATTGCATAAATTGTTTTGTATACATTTTTTGTTTAATAATTAAGTAATTAATTTTCAGAATTTTTATACAATTTTAATATCAACAAACTTTAGTTACATTTTGTTATTTAGTTATTAGTTGTTTAGTTATTAACTATAATTGCATAAACTGTTATGTATAAATTTGTTGTATAATAATTACTAAATTAATTAATTTTAATAATTTTTATAAAATTCGAATATCAACAAACTTCAGTTATATTTTGTTCATTAATAGAATTTTGCAATATTTTTATTTAATTCTAAGTTATTTACTGTAAATACTAAAATTGCATAAACTGTTTTGTATAAATTTTTTGTTTAATAATTAATAATTTAATATTAAAAATTGTTATAAAATTCTAAAATCAACAAACTTTAGTTATATTTATTAATAGATTTTTGCAATATTTTTTTAATCCCTCTTGGCATCCCTCGTTTCCACAACCATTGCTGGTCGTATTTTTCTGCATCCTGACTGCGTTGTCCTTCTATATTTTCGCTGTCTGCCTTCTGCACACACACACATTCAGCGCTGTCGTTCGCTGTCCTTCAGTAACCGATGCAGTTTGCTTTGAGAAAAACGCATCAACTTTGCAGCGCTGCGTATATCGTCGGGTCGGCCGCACTTTGTCCTCGCGCTTTGCCCGCCTGGCAAAATGATTTGCTGGCGGCACATCCGCTTGAATTGTTTACTCTGAACTTGCATATAATCTTTCACATTTTATGCCATTTTATTATTTCTTCTACCTCGACTCCTACACATTTGCCATCCTTTTTGCGGCGCAATCTAACGGCGGCTGTCGTGTGCTTTTTTCCAATTTGCATGATGAAGTTTTTATTTAACTTTCGGTTGCAATTCTTTCCGCTCGTTCTTTGCTTCGGTGTCGGAAACTTTGGCGCACTACGACAGCCGTCTGCTGTCGTCTGTCGTCGGTGCAGCGGACTGGGCCGCAGTGTGCCGTAGGGTCGCGCCGGCCGCTGCCGAGCACTTTGAATATCGCATTAATTTCAGTTGTCAAACCTCGTGAAGGCATAAATTCAAATTTCACTTCGACGGAAAGTCACAAATTTTATTAACCGCATCCATTAAAAAACGAAAGCGCACAGCGCAAAAAGAATCATAATTGAAAGAAAGTCGCAAAAGGGCGCTGAACTGACCCCATTAGGCTCAACAATTTCTTGCTGGCTTTTAGTCCTTTGGCGCTCGCGTCGTAAAAAAGTTTAGCTTTCTCTAAATCCGTCTGAGGGGCCGGGCGTGTGCGGTCTGTGTGTGAGCGCAAAACTTTCTCATCATTTTTCGCCAAACTTTTTTATTTTATTATTTTGTATTTTCTTTTGCTTTTGCCAAACAGATATAATAACTCCATCATTATTAGCTCATAAAACAAAACACACCCAACGAGCGAAACGAAACCAAAGTACGAGAACGCCATTACATTGTTTACTCGGCAATTCCCGTTAGAGCAGCTCGTCGCGCAGCGCCCAAAAGTATACACGACACAAGACCAGCAAACAAGCGAGCAAATAACCAGCCAACCCAGCCATCCAACTAACCAACCAGTCAGTCAGCCCAGCCAACTGACCACGCAAGCAAACAATGCCCCAGAAAACCCTCTTCAAATTGCCCGCCGCCCCCTCTCCACTGCTTATCACTTGTGCTGTCCCGTCTTCCCGTTGCAGTTCGGCCATCTTCTACAATTTTTTTACTTTTCATTCTTTTGTTTATATCTACGTTTTGGCAAAAATTTCTTCTCAATTTAATAAACTATGATGAGGGTTGCTGTCTGTTGGCCGATGTCACTGCCCGGTCTGCCCATGGGGAGACACGCGTTGTGTGCGTTTTAAAAATTTATTAATCCAAATTTTTGCTCTCCATTCAACTTGGACTGTTTCCGGCTGCGCTTCATATAACTCAAATTTAAGACAATTTGTTTCAAGTCACTGCAAATCTCGCTCGCTCCTTGCTGCCGCTCTGGTTTTCTGCTCGAAAACAAAAGTTCTGCCCGCAATTTGATTTTGATTGATTCCATCTCCCAGTCAAATCTCACTGATTAGGCAAAGTGAAGCGTTGTGATTTCGTCAAAACAACTTTGACTCATGATTCATGGCAATTGACCTGAGCGCCCTGAGGAACACTTTAAGGTGGCTTTGTTTTTAAGTGGTGCACTTTACGCCATTTTGGCTCTGTAACTTTTTGAATGAATTTTATAGACAAGACTAAGAAAAAAAAAACTAAGACTAAAAAAAATTAAATTAAGGTTGATATTCTCAAAATAACAAAATTAAATGCCATAGTTGCAGGCAATTTTCTGGATAACAAATTTGAAATGAAATATTCAGCAGATTTATTGAAGAACTGCTCACATGTACTCAAAGGGTTAAGTAAAATCCATAAGGCCAGGTTAGGTTAATACAGCTCGGGAGATGGTTAACATAGTTCACCATAACAAAAATGCGGTATGCCCCAGAGACCTAAAATAATTATTATCCATATTTTTGGGAATAAAAAAATTGCCCTAATTTAAGAAATTTCTATAATTATTGCTTTATTCCCAATAAGAATTTTGTTTACGTCGCCTATAACTATTATCATGCAATAAATATTTTTGAGTTGCAAAATAACTCTTATAAGTAACATGTCGATAATTATTATTTTGGGATTTTTGTTTTTTACTTTGCTTCATAACTTTTATTTATGACTTTTTTAATTTACGTTACCGATAACTATTATTTTGAGACATTTTTTTTACGTTGCTTCATAACTTTTATTTAAGATTTTTTTTTTCATTTACTTTGCTGATAACTATTATTTTGAAACAAAAATTACCATATTTTGGATATGAATTGATTTAAAAAAAAAATTGTTTACGTTGCATTACCACATTTTGGATATGAATTGATTTTTAATTGTTTTAAATTGACAAACGTAAATTAACTGCAGAAACCTAATTTCCACCAACAACTAAACAATTAAAAATCAATTCATACTCAAAATGTGGTAAGGCAACGTAAAAAAAAATTTTCTTTCTTAAAAGTTATGAAGCCACGTAAAAAAAAATTTGTATTTCAAATAATAGTTATCGGCAACGTAAATAACAAAAAATCATAAATAAAAGTTATGAAGCAACGTAAAAAAAATGTTCTCATAAATATTTTCTCGTAAACAAAAAAAATTCCAAAATAATAATTTTCGAGAACGAAAAAAAAATTTGTTATAACAGCTATTAAGCAACGTAAAAATTAATTGTCACAAATAATAATTATAAATAAATAAGTAATATAAATAAAATTTAATTTTAATAATAATAAATAAAATTTATGTTGCATTGTAATAGTTACATTGCAATTATTTTCTTTATTATTAAATTTATTTTAATTTATTTAATTATTATTTAATTATTTTAAAAAATTATAATAGTTAAGTCCCTGGTATGCCCGAAATTTGTTTTAGTAACCTAAGAGACACATTTTGTGTAGATTTCAAAAAGATGCTTAAGACTTGACTCAACTAAAACAAAAGAAATAAGGACAATAGAACTCAAGTACTTCCCCTCAAGTTTTAGAAATTCACCTAAAGCGTCAGAAACTCTATCAAATCTATGTCATCAGGCTCTGTGCACAGTTTGAAACTTGAACGTGCATACACTGAGAAAGACATTATGATATCTTCGGATAGCCAAGCAGTCATCAAAGCACTAATCTTCTATGAGATACCCTCAGAGTAAGTAGAGGCATTGAACAAACTGAGCATGTAAAACCAGGTCAAAATCCTATGGGTCCCAGGGCACAGAATATTAGGCGGCAATTGAAAGGCGGACAGTCTTTCTAGAAAAGCTCCAGTAACGAACTTTCTATCTATCCATTATTTTATTTATTTATTTTTAGAGCTCAAACGTCGCAAACTACAAGAGCAGCAAAAATTAATGTACCGAAATAAATTTTTTATTTTTATTTTATTTTGCAAACGCCACAAACGTTAAACAAATATTAAAAACAAAATAATAAAAAATTATATTAATAAATTTGTGTAGCTCACATGTCGCCCAAAGCACCCGTGACAGCTGCACTCAAAGAAATGTTAATTTTCGTCTGTGCAGAAATTTATACTCCAGCAATGGCAGCATGTCTCATAATGCGACAAGTAATCTGCTCCGCCAAAACGGCAACAAGAAGTCAGGTCAAGTGTTGGTGGGGGAGTGAATGCACAATTCGCGCGCAGCAAATCAAAACTGCAGCGAGTACAAAATGCAACTGACTCAACACACACACACATAAGTGCGTCTTCGTCTGCCGTCAACAACAACGCAAACTTAACTAACTGTAAAAATTCGTATTGTGATTTCATTTTGCTGCGCTGCCAGCCATGTCGTCTATGTGTCTGTGTGTGTGTGTGTGTGTAGGTGTTGCTGTGTATCAGTTTACAAATGCGCGCTGACTGCACTGCAAATATTTGCCAGCAACTGCAACGGTCCATTGCATACTTTCAGGGAGGGAAGAGCGTCTCTTGAAAGCGCATTGAACTGTGGAAATTGCCAGCAATTTCAGACTTGCGGGCGCACAAACACGATTCGACAATGCCAAATAATGCGAAGCAGCGAGCGAACGGGGCGAACAATAAGAAGCACCGAAAATTGCACAACGATGGCAAAAATTTTCTTAATTTAATTTATTTCGCATTTTTATGCACTGCTTTTGCTTTTTCTGTTGCTTTCAACTGTCTTTCACACACACACACACAAACTCGCTGGTTGGTTTCACTTTTGCGCGCTTTCTATGCGTTTCGACTGTTGTCAGTGTTGCCAGAGAATGCCGCCATTTCAAGGCTAGCAAGCAGTGCACCGCCACTGCAACTGCGACAAAGCGCCGATCAGCGATGTGAGGATGGAAGCTTTGCTCACCGCCGTTGCCGGTTCGTGGTTGCACGCTTCAGCGCATCGCAAAATATTTATGAGTTGTGTACGTCGTTGCGGAGCGTATGCCAGCAGAGCAATGCACTCACTCTTCACGCACACACACACATACACACTTCTTCATTCCAGTGCGTTCCCATTGAAGGCATTGAAGGTGGGGTGTAGCTGTCATAGCGGAATATATCTAAATACTATGTGTGGAATTTCAATCCACATACTTACACAAAAAATGAACTTGCCACTTTCTACAAAATTTCAGACGCTGCGAAGCGTGCTCGCAGTATGCGACAGCAACAGCAGCAAACACAAACAAAACTACACTCACACACACAAACATACTCGAATACGTTTAGTAAGACAAATACCAACAGACAGAAATAAAAAATTAAATAGACCGTGCTGCGGGTTTTGGGCAGACATTTTTATGTGCATGTGTGTGTGCATCCGTTTGTGGTCGTTGCAGCCACTGCGAACGCTATGGCTCCGGTTGTGCAGGCGTTGGTTGTGCTTGACGTCGAAAGGAAACGGAAATGTGGGAACAGTTGGCAGCAACATATCGTTTGCTCTATGATTTATTTATAGCAAACGAAAGAAATATTTTCGATTGTCAATTAATAAAATATGCGATTTCTTTGCATACATAAAACATCAGATATAAAGGAATGCTTATGGAATTCTTCTGAAAATTATATTAAGTTCAGTTTAATTAGACAGGCAGCTCAAGAAGTACACTCAGGGACTTTCGAGGTCCATTGTGATGCCCGAAGATAGTGTGGCAAGCCTCTCTTAAGCAGTAGTTGTTGGTAGTTGAAACCAATCTGGGCTTTGAATGAATCTGACGATGTCCTTCAGTGCTGCAAAAACCAACAATGCCCAGATCATCAAAGATACTGCTGTATAGATGGTGAAAATTGTATTGATATGACCTTGGATCTAGCATTAAAGGTTTACCTAGTTTAAAGAAAAAAGTCTATGTCTCTATATCTCTATGATTCTATGTCCCTATGGCTATGCCTATGTCTATGTCTCTATATCTCTATGATTCTATGTCCATATGTCCCTCTGTCTCAATGTATCAATGTCTCAATGTATCAATATCTCAATGTCTCAATGTATCAATGTCTCAATGTCTCAATGTATCAATGTCTCAATGTATCGATGTCTCAATGTATCAATGCATCAATGTATCAATGTCTCAATGTATCAATTCTCAATGTATCAATGTCTCAATGTATCAATGTCTCGATGTCTCAATGTCTCAATGCCTCAATGTATCAATGTCTCAATGTCTCGATGTCTCAATGTATCAATGCATCAATGTCTCAATGTATCAATGTATCAATGTCTCAATGTATCAATGTCTCTATGTTAATATCTTTACGCTTATTTACATGTCTATGTATGAGTCCATTCATTCTCGAGTCCATCCCCTTTCCGTTAAGGGGGTCCTCTAGTACAAACGGTGTTTTTTAAGGCTTTTTTGGGGATTTTTTTTTTCAGAAACTACAAATGATAATGAGATAATTCTTCGTATATTTATTCTTTACATATTGAATTATAAAAAAAAAAATTTTCCACGTGCTACCGCGAACACTGTTGGGGTCCGCCAGCTAAGTACCAGCCATGTTTTTTTTGTAAGGGTGCGTTTGCGCCGTCCTAACTTTGTCCCTGTTCATCTGAAATGTAATCCAAAAATTGTCTCTTCAAAAGCATTACTCCAATTAAGGGATGACCTATAATGAACTTTAACTTTTTTTTTCGAAATTCGCCCTTTTTTTGCTCTAAAAACTCCCCCCAAAAATCGGCTAGTCAATGGAGCGCAATCTCCGTAAGTTAACCCGTAGAGCAAAAAATTTTGAATACAACAAAACAAGAATCAAGTGAATCGGCCAATTAGTTTCGACGGAATCATGGCGCGATGGTCAAAAAATGTGTTTTCGAGAAAAACGCGTTTAAAGTTTTAAAACCGTGTACGTGACGTAGTGAACGCGACGTATTTGAGGCTCTGTATCTCAGAGACGTTTACGAATTCGACAAAATCCGTTCGTATACTTTATCATAGAAAAAGTATACGAACGGATTTTGTCGAGTTATATCAGGTGTACAACTTTGCTTCCGCCGTTTTCCGATAGGTGGCTGTACCGGCTGAGGCTGGTTGAAATACATAGATGGTAATGCCTTTAAAGTGAGTGTGGACAGTGCCTAACGAATTGTCATCGCCGTTTCAGTGACAGTTGTTCTTGTTTTCGTATTATTCACGCTCGAAAATGTCCGTTTATGTGCCCAATTCTCGCCATTTGCGGGAAGTTTTACTTTTCTGTTACAATTCGCAAAAAAATGCAGCTGAAGCGCATCGAATGCTCTCAGAAACTTACGGTGATGCTTCTCTGAGTGAAAGAACGTGTCGGGAGTGGTTTCAACGTTTTAAAAATGGTGATTTCGATGTCGAAGACAAACATGGTGGTGGAAGAGAAAAAACCTTCAAAGATGAACAACTAGAAGCATTGCTTGATGAAGATTCGTGCCAAACCCAAGAAGAGCTTGCCGAATCGTTGGGAGTGAGTCAGCAAGCCATTTCAAAACGTCTCAAGGCCCTGGGCATGATTCAGAAAGAAGGAAACTGGGTGCCGTACGAGTTGAAACCGAGGGACATCGAGCGCCTCACGTCGCAAAAGTGGTCAAAAAGTACCTGGAAACGCTGAAATGGGAAGTCTTGCCCCACCCGCCGTATTCCCCAGATGTCGCCCCTTCTGACTTCCACCTATTCCGTTCGATGGCACACGGCCTGGCAGATCAACATTTTCAATCCTTCGAAGAATTGGAAAAATGGATTGCTTCATGGATAGCGTCAAAAGAGGACTCCTTTTTTCGAGCCGGGATCCGAAAATTGCCGGAAAGATGGGAGAAAGTTGTCGCTAGCGACGGACAATACTTTGAATAATACATCTGTAAGCACTTTTTCGCAATAAAGCTTTTAATTTTGGAAAAAAACGGCGGGAGCAAAGTTGTACACCTGATACTATAAAAATATGAAATAAAAAAAATCTATTTTTTCAAAATTTACAACTAGAGGACCCCCTTAATCATCAAAAAAGTCCCAACAACATTTAATTTTCAGTTCCCGAAATAAAACAACACATAAAGCGGTTGTAAACCATTTCAACGAAGCAAATTATTACATCAAAATCATCAGTTCATATGTACATTAAATATGAAAACATTGAACAAAAAGTATTAAAAATTTAAATAAACGCAGCAAAATTAAATATTTTACTTTATTGCATTTTATAAAAACAAAAGGCCGAAAATAAGCGCAACAAAAAACAATAAAGAAAAGCACAAATAACAATGCACTGCATGAAAAATAAAAGCAATGTTAAATGAAATAAAATTAAATCACGGTTAAATAAGCGGAAAACGACGACGCATATTAACCAACACAGAAACACACACACACAAACACCAGCACACATGTATGGATAATCATGCAAATGAGGGGCGCGGCATCGGCCAAATGAGGACGAGGCATAATCATATGAAGCGAAAACAATTTGCCGCATGCCATAACGGCACAGGAACGTTGATGTTGTTGTTGCTGCTTCACAGTGCTGTGTTTTTATCCATTTCACAACTATGAAAACAATGCGGGCCCCAGAAGCAATGCAAATGATGTTGATATTTTACACAACAACAACAACAACAATAACAACAGTAGCAGCAGAATAGTAAAAGCAGCAATATGCGCAACAGCGAGCAGCAACATTTTAGCTAGCAACAACAATAACAACAGCCACACACAGGTTGACTGCTAGTTGAGCAATATTTGTGTGATTCTCCCATTCGACTGGAGCCAAAGCCCAGAAAATTGTTGCCTCCACTGCTCTAATAAAGCTGCGTGTAAATAAAATTAAACATTGCCGGCTGCTGCCAACATTGCTGCCGCTGTTGTTGAACAAAGTTGCTACTCGCGGCGGTGCCGTCAATGACGGCGAGTATGAAAGTGTAGTGGATGCATGAATGCGATTCAATCTCTCTTTGGACGTGAATGTTGTGGACAAGAATTTCGATATTTCTAAACAGCAACAAAAAACTACAAATCATAGAAAATTATGTTTGAAAGCGGTTTTTGTTAAAACTGGAATTTTTGTTTACCAGTTTCTGCTTCAAGCTTGCACACCTTTTGAA
Organism: Melieria picta; assembly: GCA_964056695.1. Classification (NCBI taxonomy): domain Eukaryota; kingdom Metazoa; phylum Arthropoda; class Insecta; order Diptera; family Ulidiidae; genus Melieria; species Melieria picta. Next base: position 109,397,578 of record OZ057398.1, read on the forward strand.
AAAAAATATCAAGTATTTATATTTCCAGCCATAATTATGAAAATTAAATCGCAAGTAACGGCAATGCACACACTGACACAAGACATACACAGACCTTTTTGAACATGGACGCCGCTAGAAGTTTACGAGAGAGGAGTTCTAGAAAAATTTTTTTATATGAGTTAAGCATGAAATCCACTGGGCTCCCATCCCAGAGGTTCTGAGTTCTATTCCCATTCGATTCCGATTTGACTTGGTCCTGCGCTTTTCTATGTTTTCAATAGTGGAGTTCACTCTTCATAGCATTTTAGGTGTAAAGTTGCAATCTGTCACTACAACTGCTTTCGAAAACGTTGCAAGAATTCAAAAATTGCTACGATAGCAACTTAACACCTAAAATGCTATGAAGAGTGAACTCCACTAATGATTTCTTCTTTCTAATTGCTTTGTTTTAAATTTAGACAACTTCCAAATATAGTTCTCACTCTAATCAGCTGTGATAAGCAGCTCGCATCAGAATTTCATATTCAATAGCCGTACTTGCACAACAACAACACCATTGGCAGTGCCAGTTTGGACTAACGGAAATATGTTACAGCTCATGTATCAACCAAAATAAGCTCATAAAAGACACCAACCTATGCGTTTTCTAATAACACCTCCTGCCTAGCAGCAACGGATGCACAGAGGGCGCTCTGCATAACCCAGTAATACAATTTTACGTCTAGATGCATCTCTCCTATGGGACAACAGGTCACCTAGGACTGCTAGAAATAGGGTAGTCACCCAGTTTAATTGAACTTCAATCGATTAACATAACCAATTCAAGGCTCCCAAGTGAAGTAAATAAGGAAAAAAATGCATAACTCTTAACCCTTTCGCTACTTTGCTACTTTGTGGACGTCTGCATCCTCTATGGTTGCAAGAACACATTTTTTTGTTGGTCTTTAGAATAGTTTGAAGTTTTAGGAAAAATACGAAATTAATAAACTGAATATTTAAGTTTAAAAAAGAGAAGTATACACTTTTTTTAATGGTATATCTTGACATAGTAAAGGAAGAAGCAGAAAAATTAGAAAACTTTTTAATTTGACGTTTTCTTTCAATTTAGATACTTTTTTGGCTTAAATGCAGAATAACACACCCTCTTAAAAAAATTATTTTTTCCTTTTTTTCCATTGTAAAGGGAATTTCACAGGTTATAATATGGTAGAAAACTTATAATAGCTTAATAATGGATTTTTTCGAGAAAAAAATCCGTTTTTAAAAAATTTTTATAAAAAAAAAAAATTTTCGCTTATAACTCGAAAGAGGAAGAAAATACCTTTCATATGACACCTATATCGTTAGAATCGGTTGCTAATTTCTTGAGAAATTTAGATATATAACTGGGACTTTGGGGGCGGACCACGCCCTCTGTGAATGTTTCCGCAGCAAAATTTTAAGTTTGTTAGAATAAGAAAATACCCCACTTTCCGATAAAAAAAATATTATTAAGAGGATTTGGTATTCTACACGTTTTCTTTTTCTTTCAATTTAGATACTTTTTTTTTAATTTTGGCTGAAGTAAATGAAGAAATATTCAAATTTTCGTTATGCGTAAAAAGTTTAATGTTTAAGAAATTATTACAGCCACAACGATGTGGTTGCTCTCATAGAAAAACACTCTAAAATACAGGGTCCGAGTATAAAAATTAAAAAAATTTCTTATGGAATATTGCTAATATAACAACATAGAAGCCTAAGACGTAAAATTTAAAATTTTAACTTTCCCCAGTAAAAACCTGTAGCGAAAGGGTTAAGCACCAAATGCGTATTTTTTTGGTAAGGTATTTCTGCACAAAACTAATAAATTATTTAAATTATTAAAAAAAATATTGCAGTACTACAATGAAGAGTAACAAAAAACCAAAAGTTTTTGTACATGGCGGTTTTTATACCCTACCCCCGGTCGCCCTCTTTGGTTACGCTCCTGTCTTTGACCCATTTCCGCTGCCGCAAATTGCTCATAGCAGTCCAACCGATGAAGCCGCGCCTCGACTCCAGCTGAATTCCCGGCTCAGCTTTACAGCAAACATCTCATATTACACACACATGCCGACGCATCAGTGTGTATGTGTGTTTATGTCAGCACTAACACACCGAAGCGACCGACCCCAAAAGTAAATAGAGCGACGATTAAATGAAAATGCCAGCACGTATTCACGTGTTGTGAATATTAACGGAATTACTTGCTCGTATTTTGAGTTTTCATAATTACATTACATGCATACACATAAACGTACATACATATGTACATAGATAGGTGAACGACTGAATTTTTATGTGCGAGAGTGTGCACAACATTTTCATTGAGCAGCAAAAGTGCCAAGTGCCAGGCATCAAAAGTGCGCTGACGCTTGCCAGCTGCCAGCCCTATGCACGGCGCTATCTACTTATGTACATATGTATACATATATATATAAGTACATAGTCCAACTCCAAGTTTGCGTTTGCATGGCAAAAAAAAATACACACGTTATTTAAATTGTGCGCTTCTAATTTGCAGCAACAACTGGGCAATGCGCTGGTAGCAAAAACAACAACAACAAATTGGACATGTTGCTAGACATTAACTGTAATCGTCTGGAATGTTTTTACTTGTTTTTTATCAAGAAACACTGGTATGAGCAAAAGGCGAAGCTTATCAGCGCCTAAGGATAGGCAACATTTATGTTATTAAAAGAGCAGCACAGCTTGCATGTGCCCACCGATACAAATCTCAAATGATTTGGGGTTGCAATGTTTGGGCGTTAATGTTTTACGACATTTAACGTTTATTTATTCTTTGAAATTCGGTTGGCAAACGCCGGCACTGTCTCACAATCAAATAAGCATAAATAATTGAAGTTATGTGCCTATTGAGTCCAACTGCAGCACATAAAACGCTTAAAACCGTGGCCCCTCTCCGCATAACGGTAACTTGTAGCAATTTCGCATGATTGCCACTTGGCCGTTAAGTCCAAAGTCAGCCCGCATCCGCCGCAATGCGACTAAAAAAATGCTAAACATAGCCACAAATACCAAACAAGCAATCAAATTAAAGTCCAAATCTTATTGGGCCCACACATTTTGTTTTCTAAACTGCATTTTTGTTGGTTTCCTTTTTAAGCTGCCAACACCATTTGCCATTTTGCGTAAATGTATAGCGTGTTTTTTTTAGAGGTATAGAACTTCGAATTGAAATAAAACACAAGAAAATCGTTTTAATGTCCATCAATTTGGCTTTATTGGAAGGATAATTTTATGCCATTAATGTTTAAATATGATTTCGGGCATGTGGCCGCCGCGGCTGGCTCGAATAAAGCCAATTCTACAGGTCCAATTTTCAACCACTTTTTCGAGCATTTGGGGCCGTATGTCGGCAATAACGCCACGAATGTTGGCTTCCAAGTCCCCTAACGTTTCTGGTTTGTTGGCGTAGACGAGCGACTTCACATATCCCCAAAGAAAATAATCCAATGGTGTCAAATCACACGATCTTGGTGGCCAATTGACAGGTCCATTCCGCGAAATTATGCGCTCATCGAATGTTTCCTTCAATAAATCGATTGTGACGTGCGCTGTGTGGCATGTAGCGCCGTCTTGTTGGAACCACAACTCATCCACATTCATGCCATCCAATTCGGGAACAAAATAGTCGGTTATCATGGCTCTATACCGGTCTCCATTAACGGTAACTGACTCTCCAGCATTATTTCGGAAGAAGTATGGCCCAATGACTCCACCAGCCCATAGAGCACACCAAACAGTCAGTTTTTGTGGATGTAATGGCGTCTCAAGGGTCTCATGTGGATTCTCTTCACTCCAAATGCGGCAATTTTGCTTGTTGGCGTAGCCATTCAACCAAAAATGAGCCTCATCACTGAACAAAATTTTGCGATGAAAATCAGCATCGAGATCAATCTCATTTTCGGCCCATACACCAAAATCACGACGCATTGCATGGTCTCGCGGCTTTAATTCTTGCACAAGCTGGATCTTGTAAGGTCGCAAGCCAAGAGCTTTGCGCAAAATCTTCCATAAAGTTGATGGACAAAGCTCCAATTGCTGTGCACGGTGGCGAATCGATTCATTCGGGTCCTCTTCAACATTTTGCTCTACAGCGGCAATTGTTTCTTCGGTGCGCACTGTTCGACGTCTCTGCGGATGCGTATTATCACATAGAGTAAACGTAGTGCGAAAACGACCCATGGTTAACCGAATTAATTGCTCTGATGGACGATTATGTCGACCATAAAATGGACGGAGCTTGCGGTAAACTTCGCGAACTGAACCATTATTTTCGAAATAAATTTGCACGATTTGCAAGCGTTGTTCTTTTGTCAACCTGTTCATGATGAAATGGCAAACCAAACTGAACATAAATGACATTAGAGTTGCCAGATTTGACCACAAAATGCCAGTTTTATCTCTATTCGAAAAACAAACCTCTAAAAAAAACACCCTATAGAAAGCCACCTACACATATTTTAGACCACACACACACAGACACACACTTACACTTATGCGTTGTCCATTTACGAGAATGTTGGGCGCCGGCTGGAAAACATTTCATACAGGTGCGAGTGTTTAGGCACACAAAACCGACTTATTTAGGCGCTACATCATAGAAACTTATGTCTGTATGTAGTTTGAATCAATACTTTAAACTCTAGTCAACACAATAATCATCTATAAGCTAAATTTTAATACCAAATTGTAAAAACGTAGAGAGAAATTTGAATGTGCCATAAGTTCTTCCAGTTACAAATATCCGCAATTGAACAGAATTTCTTGGCTACTGCAGTTAAAATTCTTTCATTAAATATACGCACATGGCAACCCTGGCTTACTTGGGTCCCGGGACATGTAAGAATTGCTGGTAACGAGACCTCAGACTCTTTAACTACAATGGGCTCTGGGGCAGGATTTATGGGTCTGTTCTGTCACCTCCATCTGTGGCCATCAAAGCCACTTTTAACAAATGGGTCATTTCAACCCACGGACCAGGATGGCAGGCTGAGAGGTCAAAACTTATGTTTCTTCTGTCTCTATGCTGGAGGAACTGCAATCAGTTGGCCGGCCTAATGACGAGCCATTTTCTATAAGGAAATCAAATGGAAAAGGTTGGCTTAGCTTAGTGGGGATGATGACCACTTTCTGTGTGTCTGTCCCACATACGTCCGAATCAGGTTTGAGATATTTGGCACTGATGTGTTCAGAAGCTACCACCTTGGCTCCTTGGCATCACATAGTTAGACTTGATTAGGTTATGGTGGTTTCCTCTGAAAGAGACAAACTCGGAGGCCTATTGTGTGGTCACCTAATCTACTCAGGTTTCTCCGGAGGTAAAGAAGATTTAAAGCAAATTAACAGGGAACATCGAGTCGCAGTACAATGGTAGTACAGTACAATTTAGTCCATAGTTATGTTAACTCTATCGAAATCTACTAAAGCATTCAGAGACTCATGGAAGAACAAATCTAAGTCACAATCACGATATCTCTTTGCTTCTCAAGCTTCAAGCCCAAATCATATACATAAACACCTCTGTGCAGGATATATAAAAAGTACAACAAAATTTGAAAAAAATTAAAAAAAAAAAGCATCAAGAAATGTGTAGAATAAATTAAATTTGCACTTAGCCAGCAAAACGCTGCACAGACATCGCACAATTCAGGAGCGCAATGGCAGCAACAGGCAGTCGGTGCTCAATAGCACAATTTTAGTTTTTTAAACCATACACAAACATTTATGTTGCTATTTTCGTGGGATTTTGGTTATTTTTATTTTAACTAATTTTTTTTTTTTGCAGAGTAGAAGCAAACCTCTTCAGTGGCCGCCATGGCTGGTAATTGCGGTTGTTGGCCATAGACAGCAACAACGAGCGACGAGTTGCCAAACAATTATCTAAAAAGCCAAATAAAAAAGCAAACGACAGTGTTAAGGCCCACAGGTAGAGTTGGTCGGTGGCTGTGGCTAACAGCATTTAATGCTCTCAACTGATTGCTGGCATAGTTACAAGGTACAAAGTTTTGCAAGGAAATAGAAAAAAATTCGGTGTTTGTTTTTGCATGCAATTTCTAATTTATTTTTGTATATGTATTTTACTTTTATTTTATTTTATTTTATTTCATTTCCTTTTATTTGATTTTATTTAATTTGATTTTATTTGATTTTATTTGATTTTATTTTATTTTTTTTATTTTATTTTATTTTATTTTATTTTATTTTATTTTATTTTAATCTATTCTATTCTATTCTATTCTATTCTATTTTATTCTATCTATTCTATTTTATTTTATTCTATCCTATTCTATTCTATTCTATTCTATTCTATTCTATTCTATTCTATTCTATTCTATTCTATTCTATTCTATTCTATTCTATTCTATTCTATTCTATTCTATTCTATTCTATTCTATTCTATTCTATTCTATTCTATTCTATTCTATTCTATTCTATTCTATTCTATTCTATTCTATTCTATTCTATTCTATTCTATTCTATTCTATTCTATTCTATTCTATTCTATTCTATTCTATTCTATTCTATTCTATTCTATTCTATTCTATTCTATTCTATTCTATTCTATTCTAGTTATTTGATTCTATTCTATTCTTTCTATTCTATTCTATTCTATTCTATTCTATTCTATTCTATTCTATTCTATTCTATTCTATTCTATTCTATTCTATTCTATTCTATTCTATTCTATTCTATTCTATTCTATTCTATTCTATTCTATTCTATTCTATTCTATTCTATTCTATTCTATTCTATTCTATTCTATTCTATTCTATTCTATTCTATTCTATTCTATTCTATTCTATTCTATTCTATTATATTCTATTCGATTTAATTTGATTTGATTTGATTTGATTTGATTTGATTTGATTTGATTTGATTTGATTTGATTTGATTTGATTTGATTTGATTTGATTTGATTTGATTTGATTTGATTTGATTTGATTTGATTTGATTTGATTTGATTTGATTTGATTTGATTTGATTTGATTTGATTTGATTTGATTTGATTTGATTTGATTTGATTTGATTTGATTTGATTTGATTTGATTTGATTTGATTTGATTTGATTTGATTTGATTTGATTTGATTTGATTTGATTTGATTTGATTTGATTTGATTTGATTTGATTTGATTTGATTTGATTTGATTTGATTTGATTTGATTTGATTTGATTTGATTTGATTTGATTTGATTTGATTTGATTTGATTTGATTTGATTTGATTTGATTTGATTTGATTTGATTTGATTTGATTTGATTTGATTTGATTTGATTTGATTTGATTTGATTTGATTTGATTTGATTTGATTTGATTTGATTTGATTTGATTTGATTTGATTTGATTTGATTTGATTTGATTTGATTTGATTTGATTTGATTTGATTTGATTTGATTTGATTTGATTTGATTTGATTTGATTTGATTTGATTTGATTTGATTTGATTTGATTTGATTTGATTTGATTTGATTTGATTTGATTTGATTTGATTTGATTTGATTTGATTTGATTTGATTTGATTTGATTTGATTTGATTTGATTTGATTTGATTTGATTTGATTTGATTTGATTTGATTTGATTTGATTTGATTTGATTTGATTTGATTTGATTTGATTTGATTTGATTTGATTTGATTTGATTTGATTTGATTTGATTTGATTTGATTTGATTTGATTTGATTTGATTTGATTTGATTTGATTTGATTTGATTTGATTTGATTTGATTTGATTTGATTTGATTTGATTTGATTTGATTTGATTTGATTTGATTTGATTTGATTTGATTTGATTTGATTTGATTTGATTTGATTTGATTTGATTTGATTTGATTTGATTTTATTTTATTTTATTATATTTTATTATATTTTATTTTATTTTATTTTATCTTATTTTATTTTATCTTATTTTATCTTATTTATCTTACTTTATCTTACTTCATCATATTTTATCTTATTTTGTCTTATTTTATCCTATTTTATTCTTATTTTATTTTATTTTATTTTATTTTGATTTATTTTGTTTTATTTTGTTTTATTTTATTTTATATTATTTTTTTTTATTTTATTTTACTATATTTTATTTTCTTTTATTTCAATACAAAAACTAAATATATTTTGTTAGTATTTAATTTTTATTATTTATTTTTTATTTATTTATTTTGTTATTTTTATGCGAAATTTCATTCCTTAGTTAGTAATGATAAAAGTTATTTAAAAAAAAGCTTTTTAGGAGATCTTGTAAGTTTTTGGGAAGGAAATTTCAGCTTTGTTTTTTTAATTTAGGAGAAAATTATTTCAGTTATCTGGCAACACTGGACCCATTGCGACATTAGTGCTTAACAAATGCAAACAAAACTAAAGGCGAAGTGGTTCTTTCTAGATTTTCGATTACTGAGTCAGCCAAGACTGCGTCTCAATTGAACAAATCATGCATATCAAAAGATATAAATGTTAATACAGTTATCTAGCTTGCTATCCATTCACTGCTACCCATCTTCATTTTCACATAAATTAGTTGCAAAGTAATTGAAAGCGTTTTATGCCCAGCACAATTTATTCCTTACAACTTACACCCAACATATACAAACATACATATAAGTATGTATGTATGTAGTATATAAATTTTTGTGAGCAATTTCAAACCCTGCCAATTGCAATCAAACCATTGCAATGAACTCGCACCGGCACGAAATAATAATAAAAATAATACTTTTGCGCAATTCAAAGTGAATTCTGCATTAGCCATTAGCTTTATTCAAGTAATAAATTGCGCACACTAGCAATGCACACCCGCCTCGATTCTTTATGCGGAGCGCGCAACTAGGCGGCCAGCCGCGGGCCAGCAGCGTGCAAATTGAAAAGCGGAAAAAAGTTGAAATTCAATTTATATTGACGTTACACAAAACCACAAAAATCGAGCCAAAGTGTCTGCGAGAAATTTCCATTTACCGTAAGTACCTTTTCGACGCTGGCCGCTGCCTTGAACTCACACACACACACACACACACCAACACACTGGCAGCCACTAAAACACTCTGTCGAGCATACACACACAAAAAAAGGAGTATTCGCACAGCATCGAAGGCATAAAAACCAGTAACAAGTGCCAGCCAGCAGTACGAAAATAGCAAAAATCGGCCGAACGCTTGTTAAAAGGCAACAATTTTAAAAATTGATATGAACGAAAAAACAACCTGCGCTCGCAGTACCGAACGCAGGTGGAAGTGGCGCAAGTGCCGCAAATGTTGTCCCATCTAACGCCCAGTCGACCGACCGGCCCACAAAACGGCCGACCGGCCAACCGAGCAACCGTGCAAGCAATTTGAAATTTTGCCGCCGAGGCTTTGCGGCCGCAACGCTGATTTCTTTTCCTGATTTCCTCCTGTCCGCAAAACCAGCGCCCCCTCGCCTCTGCCCGCCGCACTGTGGCGGCACTTGGCCTTTTGTTTTATTTTGTGCTGGCACTTTTTACTTTTTTACGCTTCGCGCACATTCAATTTTTGCGCTTTTCCACCACGTTTCTGATCTCGTTTTTTTTTGGGCTTTTTGCTTTGCGTGGCGTTTCACCTTTGGCGCGCTCGAACGTGCCGGTGATTGTTGCGCCCCTTTTGCTGCATTTTTTTTCAATATCTTCTTTGTGTGTGTGTAGGTGTGTGTGTGTGCTTGTCTATCGCTCTGTCAGTGGTAATGAAATTACAATTTTTATAGGCGCAATCGTGAAAAATAAATGAGGCTTAAAAATGCTGCCACACCATTAGAGCAAAGCGACCGCCAATTGACAGTGCGGCAAAGTGCCGGCAGCGGCGCGTGAGCCAAGTGCCAATTGCTGGGGCATAGGTGGAAAAGGACCATATTCAAGAGTGTGTGAGTGTGTGTGTGTGTGTGTGAAGAGAGTTTATAAATGTAAGAGTGAGTTGGTCAAGCGTTAGAAAGCCGATAAAAACAGTTTGTTATTTGTCGGTTAAGTAAAAACAATAACGCAGATTCGTTTGGTCGCCACCGACTTGTCTGCGCCTTCAATATGCACACAGTTTAACACTGTTTATATCTCGACATACATATATAGATAAGGTTCATATACTTAAGTATAAAGTATCCCAACAAAAGTGTAGAATTACATTTTAAAAATAAAACGCTTATCTATTGGGCGATTGGTTATATCTTTATTGCATTGTAAAGCGGTTCATGTTCCACCTTTAACCTTTATATCCTTCCTGAACCAACGCAATGCCTCGCATTAATAGGGGTCATCCCCTGCGCGTTTGTTCGAGTCAAAACAAAAAAAAAATTTCCAATAAACAACAAATTTCGTGGCTCTAACCACAGGTCTCTGCTATTTTTATGAAATTTTCTTTGACATTTTGACAAAAATGTGATCCCATATCAACGATGGCTCGGCCTTGAAATCACATTGCATAGACCAGAGGTTTCACGAACCCTAAAGAAAGAAATCGCACATTGTTAACCCAAACAACCAAACAGTTTTTAGTGCCTGGTAACCCTTTCGACCCCAAAGTTGCCTGAGAGCAACTTCACTTATTTGTCATCTTATAGCAAAAGCTACGATTGAGTTATGGGTTTAATTTAAGAAGACCCATCAAATTAATATTTTTAGAAGTGAATTGAAAGCAAATTAAAAAAATTTTACTGTTATCCGCAAAATAATTTCCAATAATTTCCAGCGATATCAGGGAAAGTTTGTGTTCTAATTGAAGTCTACGATTTGGGCGCGTTTGATCAAAACCCTGTTTCTTTAATAATGGTTAAAGAAAATCAAAAAGTTATAATTTTGTATTTTTCCATAAATATTACATAATTTTTCTGTAACTGAACAATATTGATAAAAAAATTATTTAACCCGTTTTAAGCTAAAATTTTTCAAAAGTAAACTAGCTCTAGAACTCTAACAAAGAGGCGTGGCGACTTCAAATGTCGTGTGCACACTTCTTACGCAAATGTTTCATGATTTTAATATCAAAAAGGTAATATCGAGACACAGAGTAAAATTCCGAGTCGAAAAGGTTAACCCTCTAGTTCCCAAGAAGGCCTGTAGACATCCTAAGCTTAAAAAAATTCTGTAAATTACACCTTATCATTTTTCTAGCTGATTTTACACGTATGGAAAAGGGAATCTCCATTTTATAAAATAAATGTAGTCAGATAACGCTGGCACATGCACAACGGCAGTAATTGTAAGACAAAGTTTAAGTTTCGTGAGAAAGTAAGCAAATAATTATTTCTGAAATTGTGTGAGAAACAAAAATTGTTTTAAATAAATTGTGAGCCTCAATAAAACTAAAAAAATTATTGATGAGTAGCTGTTAATGTGTTCTTTGAGAAAATAAAAAAATTTATGAAAAAAAGTTGTTACACTCCTCCTACCTAACCCAAACCTTAGAGTGTCTGTAGGCCTGCTTGAGATGAAAAGCATAAATAAATTACGCTCATTGATGATATTTTTTCGCTATTTAAGCATTTTTCTATTTGAACCGAAATTTTGATACACCGCAATGTAAAAAAGATCATGTCACTGCAAAAATTTATACTAAGGCGTAGTCCGTGGGGGTAGATGAGAGAACTAGTCTCCCCTATTCCTTTATTTCATGGAGTAGATTTCTCGACATCTGTGTGAAAAGATAACAAGGCATTAAAAAAAAACAAGAACCGCAATGTGGATATACCTATACCGATTTTTTTAGTTATACACCTCCTAGTTCATAGTTTATACACCCCCCAAAAGCAGTGTATAAACTATCCCACGACACACTACCCCTCGCCTTACCCCACCCCTTTTTATTAATTGTCTATTACTCGCATAAACTGAAACTGTTACCCGTTATTTATGTTTACATATATTTAAAAAAAATTAAAAATTTAAATTAATTTTAAAAAAAAATTTTCATATGGGATTTTTTTTGGCTTTGTTTCCCAAGCAGGCCTGTAGGCCTGCTACTTTCTACACCCTCTATCACGCCTCCTATTGACATGCAATTTTTTTCCCCGAACAAACATTGCTTCTTCACCACAAAACTATCACTATCACTCAAGATTAAAAACTTGAGTACTAGAGGGTTAAATCGAATGATCTTGGTGGCCAGTTGAAATTAAAGTTACGGGAGATGATTCGGTCTGGAAATCATAGCTCCAATAATTCAATGGTTTCATGCGCAAGTGTGGGGTCCTGTCGAAATCACATGTCGTTCATAACCATACCGTCCAAATGAGGCCACAAGGTCTCTGTTATCATGTTCCTGTAAGGAATGCCATTTAACTCGAGCACTTACTGAGACACCCTATGCGACTTCCCTTGTGCGACAGGCACTGAGTTGCCTGGGTATAACTGGAAATGTTTTTTTTCGGGCCTTAACAAAGCTATATCTGATCTGGTTTATGTTAATCGGTTGATGTTCCGCCAGCATACTGATGTGTCCAAAAAATAAGGTGACATTGTATTTATTTTGAAAATTCTTTATTTATTCTTCCAAATCAATTTCATCCCCTTCAATGTAATCCCCTCCCGATGCAATGCACTTATGCCAACGGATTTTCCAATCTTCGAAACACTGATTGTAGTCACTTTCCGGGATGGCCTTCAGTTCCGTCTTCACTGCGGGTTGAATCTCCTCCATCGTATCAAAACCGTGTCCCCGGAGCGGTCTTTTGAGCTTGCTGAACAGCCAGAAGTCGCACGGCGCCAGATCAGGTGAATACGGTGGTTGCGGAACGATATGGGTTGAGTTTTTAGCGAAATGATCACGAATTACGAGTGCAGTATGGGATGGTGCATTATCATGGAGTAAAAACCAAGAAGTGTCTTTCCACAATTCCGGCCTTTTTAGGCGGATAGCGTTACGCAAACGACACATAACGTTCAAATAATATTCCTTGTTGACTGTTTGGCCCGGCGGAAGGAATTCATAATGCACAACACCACGATAATGATTAAATTCAAATTTCACCTTATTTTTTGGACACAGTAGTAGATGATTAACTCATCATCAGCTCCGATAGGTGATGGAATAGGCATCTGTTGCATTGGTTTGTGCAGCTGCTATTTGAGTGCAGGTGAATGCTGCTGATGGTTTGGGATTTCGCTAAGAGAGATGGTTGAAGCACATAATATGCAAAGAGCGCGCTTATCCTTGCTTCAAGGACTTAAAGCTTTTGAAAGAACTAAAACAACGATAATTGTCACTATATGACAAAAAATAAAAGATAAATTTTACCATACAATTTCCTGTGCTTGTTGAAGGTCTAAACTGATAATTTCAATACAGCCAAAAAGTTTGTAGTGCCCGGAAAAAACTCTGTAGATAAAACTCTTTAAAGTGGCCACTTTTGAATTTACTTGAAGTGTATCTGCTCGCACTTTTGCCAAACCGTACACCTCAAGTCCCAGCTTCAATTTCAATGTCAGCACACATTGTCTAAAATTATGCAACTATTTCTATTTTAAATCAGCAAACAACAAAATCAACATTCAAATTTGCCTAATTTAAAAATGTTGCATTAAACTCTCCCAAATTATTGGGGCATCTATAATGTCAATGTGCCCGAAAAAAAATTACTATGAAGACAGTGAATAGTTTTGCTCAACTTAGATGAAACCATTTTAAGTGACCTCTTTTGAATTTATTTTTTATTTATTTATTTTTCATTTTATATTTAGTCTACAGTTGAATTACTTACAGACTATGGGAAACAATTCATTCTTAAATACTCAAACTTTATCTGTTCTCACTTTTGCCAAACCGTAAAACGCAAATTTCAGTTTTAATTTCAATGCCAGCAGAGATTTTCTGAAATTATGCAACTATTTTAAATTACTTAAAAACCAAAAAACAATTATTTTCGAAGAACAAAATCAACATTAAATTTTGCTAGTTTGAAAATGTTGCAGTAAATTCCCCCAAATTATTGGGGCATCTATCATGTCAAATGTGTGATTGTTGCAATTTTTATTATTAAATTTTTGATTGGTGCATAGGAATTCAACCGAATCCCACACAATACAATGCGATTATTTCGCTCATATTGTTCTTTACACCGTCACACACACACACACACACAGCAGACAGATGACTGATGCAAGCAACAACATACAAATTTGTCAATGTAGCATTTTATCAAATTGTCTTACCTGTACCTGTTCTAGCTGCAATCAATGAAATGAAATGAAATAAAATGACAAAAAATGTCAAATGTAGAAAGCATAAATATAAATAAAAATATCTTTTCGCAAATGCTGACATGTGCACGAAGCTGCCTGCAAGCCAGCAACGCTTGTACCCAGGCAGCCAGTGCAATTCTTTATTGAGAACTAGTTAGGTGGGTAGGGGGACGAGATGCATTTAGCTGACTGGAAAACGTTTGATCGGCAGCACTTGAAATTTGAACCATTCAGAACTTACAATGAGACACTGATGTTGAAATTTGAATGTCGGTGAGAATTTTGTATTAAAAGAAACCGATGCGATTTTGCGAATCTGACAAGGAGGCGGTCAAGTTTAATTAAGAAGCAGAAGTGATTCTTCTTCCTCTTTTCCGATTTCTTATGCATTTTGAAACCTTACGCTTTTAGTTCTCAACTCCATATTCACCAAAATGTTGGACGCGATACTTTCTGCAATTTTCAACCAAAACGTGAGCCACTTTCTTAATTTATAAATGACAAACATTTTCTTTCTTCTAGCTGCTGTTTCAAAACTATTACACCGTGCGACAGCATTTTTCACACCGGGAAAAATCCATATGTGCGTGAAACTAGAGACCAAATATAGTAATACTGCGTACTCAGTTTTTCATTTCTACATCCTTTGTCCTTTTAAAAGGACTTCAAAATTTTGAAGGGGATAAAAAATAAAAAAAAAATATAAAAAATACTTAACCTCGTTAGAATATGGCGATATGTATATCAAGAGGAAAGGCTCAAGAATTTAAATAAAATTAATTTTGTATCTATTTGTAAAAAAAGGATATGAAAAAAGTCCTTTGAAAATTTTAATCCTTTATATCCTTGAAAATTTACATAGAATTTTCTTGAAAAGTAAGTATGTTAAAACTCAAAATCTCCCTGATCACTTGTCAAAATTTCATTACTCTAACTTTATTGGTTCGAAAGTTATTAAAACAAGGCGGAAGCTGCAAGTCTAATGAAGTACAAAAATTCTAATTTATTTGAGTATCAGTAATTTAAACAATAAAAAGATACAAAATGAATGAAGCGAGAATAATGAAATTTTGACACGTGGTCAAGGAGATTTTGGGTTTTAACATACTTACTTTTCAAGAAAATTCTAAATAATTTTTCAAAGGACCTTTTTCATATCTTTTTTTACAAATAGATAGAAAGTTAATTTTATTTAAATTCTTGAGCCTTTCCTCTTGATATACATATCGCAATATTCTAACGACGTTAAGTATTTTTTATATTTTTTTTTATTTTTCATCCCTTTCAAAATTTTGAAGTCCTTTTAAAAGGGCAAAGGATGTAGAAATGAAAAACTGAGTACGCAGTATTACTATATTTGGTCTCTAGTTTCACGCACATATGGATTTTTTCCGGTGTGAAAAAATAGACTCATTGACCATAGACTCCATAGACTCCTTGAAAAAGCGTCTGCATTGGTTCTGTAATCGCACCGCCATTTTTGAAAAGCATTTTGCTTTTGGGTTTCTCAGAGCTTGAATACACTCAACCATGGTGCATAAAATTTCATATTGATTATTCGTTACGCAAAATTGCGTCTGGCGTTCGAAACCCCTTAAATCAGATTATAAAATTTTCATAAATGATTTGAATGAGATTTTGTTTTGATAACTTGGTTGACTAGGCTACACAATTCAACCTGCACATGTGTGTATTTGTATTTGTATTTGGTTGCAGCAAGTGAAATGGTCCTTGCTGTCGGTTGCCGTCACTGCTGAAGCGTAAACAAGCAGAAAGGTATAAAGATTTTGGTTTTAGTTGAGGCGAAGAACGACGAGTGGGCCAAAGGCAGAAGCGTCATGGCAGCCAGACAGCTTGTAAAGGTATGCAAAACTCTAACAGCTTGATTGCAATTGTATGTGTGTGTGTTGGAGTTTTGCTGTGCATATGGCAAGTTTTAAGAAGAAAATATCAAATCTTACGCTGCTAGCCGACGTTAACGAGCTTAAGGCATTTCATACACACACACACACACACACATCCAAACATGCTTGTGTGAATGTGTGTTTGTATGCTTGTCGCTCTGCGCCTCTCAGCGCGTTGCTCATGCTGTGCTCCATTTTAGATAAATTATGAAATATGCTTGCGTTTTGCTTCAGCTGAGATTATTTAAATACGCTACAATGAATTTGCGAGCTCATCCTACTTTTCCAGCGTTCGGCCGCGCTTGTTCTGCACATCTTCATTTGGCCAAATGGTGAAATCGCATTAAACGCCATCAAGTGTAAAATTTCCAAAAAGCTATAAATTCATCTTCATTGTCTTCGTTGCGGATTTGCCTCTCTCTCTCTCTCTCTTTCTCTCCCGAATTATTGTCTTTGCATTTGCTTTCAGTGCTTTGCTTTTGGCACTGCGGCTGCAGCATCTCCATCCGTTGCGTCGTCGTATCTCTGTTTGCACATTCGCCATGAGCGTTCACCCAACGCCGCTCGGCCCCCGGCGCAGCAAAACAAGGATTTCTTGCGTGTATCTTGAAACTACAAAGGCAAATATTTAATTGAATTAGTCAGGCGGGCCAGCCAGCCCGCGCGCCTTTGTCATCATTTTCAAGCCGACAGACAATGCGCCCAATTTGCTACACAAACCAACGCACAACGTCACAGTTGCACCCTTTTTTCATTTACATTCCGTGCGCCCTATGCCGTCTCCGTGCCTCCCCCCCCCCCACTCGCGCATTTATGTTGCTTATCATTGTGTTAGCTGGCTGGCTGGCTGACTGGTATATTTAAATTTTCGTAAATTAAATCCAGCCGCGCGTTTCGCTCGGGCCGACGGACAGCGTCGCTAACTGCAGCAATTCCAGTGCGGAGTTGGCAGGTGTCTTCCTTGTCTTGCGTCATTTGTGTATGTAATTGTTGTTGTAGCTGTTGCCGGCGCCTTTGTTGCCTATTATTGCCGCCCGGCTGGCTTTTACTGGCAACTTCCTGCCGCATTGTCTTGTGTTGGCTTTGATAATTTTTATGTTAATTTGTCAATGGCAGGTTGGAAAGTTTATGCCTCTTCATTAACGTGCCACGGTTATTGTTTCATCTTCGGTGCTGTCGAATGTGCGCGAGCAGCGAATGCCAGCCAACGTTTGCTTCAACTGTGATATTGATGCCTCAATTGTCAATTAAGCGAGCGAGCGTCTGAATCGAGCCATGGCCCAAAAGTGTGGCCTGAATGCCAGCAATGTTTTTTGTTGCCAATATTTAGGATCTTAATTGGCAGCATTAGCGACAGCAATCGCTGAAAATGAAATATGCGTAATTTTATTTATTGAACTTTGCGAAGATTCGGTTCACAGCCGCTAATAGCAGTCGATGCTCTTGAATTGGTGGCCATTGAAATATTTGCAGGAAAAATAAAATTTAATGTTAGTAGAAATGTGTGAGGATGTATAGGATGTAGCGGTAAATCGATAATTTGCAATGTCACACAGTAGAATTCGAGCTGCCAAATATGCTTCGCCATATGAAAACAATGACCCATCTAACCAAGATTCAGAGTCTCTTGGAATCTTTAGATGGTGTCCTGTAGTACTTTTTGGATGCTCACTAGAACCACTACCACTCACTAGAAGAAGAAGTAATTCTGAAACTCTGCTTCATAGTCTTTCTGGAGCTCTTAGATTTCGAGATTCGGCTAACGAAAACAATGACCCATCTAACCAAGATTCAGTGTCTCGTAGAACCCTTAAAGTGTGTCCGGTAGTACTTTTTAGATGCTCACTAGAAACTCAAGAACTTGAGTATCTACTTATTAGAGCAGAGATACTAGAAGAAGAAGTGATTCTGAAACTCTGCTTCATAGCCTCAAAAACCTGAGCTCTTAGAATTCGAGCCAGTTATGCTTCGGCTTATGAAAACAATGATCCATCTAACCGAGTTTCAGAGTCTCTTGGAATCTTTAGATGGTGTCCTGTAATACTTTTTGGAGGCTCACTAGTTACTACTCGAGAACCTGAGTACTTATTAAAGAAAAATTACTCTAAGAAGTAGAAGTGATTTTGAAACCCTCTTCAGAGCCTTTCTGGAACTCTTAGAATTCGAGCTGGCAGATATGCTTCGGCTTATGAAAACAATGAGCCCACTTACTGAAATCCAGTTTCCCTTGAAACTTTCTAAGGGTGTCCGGTAGCTTTTTCGGAAGATCAGCAGTTATTACTTAAAAACAGCAGAAATGCTCTAGGAAGAGGAAACTATTCTAAAACTCCTCTTTATCTTTTCATCACTTTGTCATATGCATAAAAAACTATTTTTTTAAAGATAACACTGCACTGCAAAATATGCAAAGTTTTTAATTTTTTTTTGTTTCGAGCAATTCAAAATATTTTTGTTTTTTGCTTGTATTGCAGATTATAAATGGAACATATAAAAGAGCATATTTTGAGCCCCCTAATTTTTTAAGGAAAAAGACTGAAAATGGCTATGGTACATTTTTGCTATTATTTCGATGCGAATGTGTATTCCGCCAAATCATTTGGCTGTGTTGTATTGCTTGATGTGTCGGCTTTCATTATACACCTAACTCGTTAATTGATTTACAAAAAATGTGCATGTTTTTGACCATCAAAGAAAACGCCTTAAAATTCCATATTTTCCGACTTTGAGGTCCAATTACCGCGGAATTTTAAAACTTATAAAAAAAAGTTGCATCGGAAAAGAAGCCGTGTGGTATTGTTAGTGCGATAAAGTGAAAATCATGTCAATCGGTTTTTTGGTTTATAAATTACGATCAAAAATATGGAAAAAGTAGAGGAAAAACTGAAAAAATGACACGGTACCTATATCTCACTAACTAGAGCTGCTAGAAAAAATTTGAGGATAGATTCGAAATCAGCGCACCCAAATTAGTAAGAAACTGTAGAAAAACTCCATGCAACAGAAAAAAAGTGTTTTTTGTTGTGCTGTGTAATAGAAGCATTTACTTAGCTATCAAGACACCAATCAAGTGTCTTGCTTGTATATCTACAACGTTAAAAGTTGAGCATAATTATGGCTCACTTTATAGGAAGTGAAAAACAAGTAAACCTGAGGCGCATCTCAGACAACTGCGAAGCCGATTAACTGGCAAGATTTGAGAGAGATGATCTCTCTATCTCTTGAATTGATTAAACCTACTTTCAAGCAATGCTTCGAAGACATAAATAATTTCTAGATGGAAGAACATGCGTACGTTACTGCCAGAAATACCGAACCATCAATAAACAAGTGGCAATCCAGACATTAACTCCACCCAGGCGGGAACTTCATCAGCTCAGTGGTTGCTGTCTGAAGGGGAGACACGCTATAAGGCTATGGTTGCCCAACAACGACTTTTGTGTCGATTATCATTTCCAAGAGAAAGAAGAAACCAACTAACAACTAAGAAATGGCAACCATCTCATACCTGGATTGCTTTGTAACATCCATCTTCATTGAATGATATCCATAACATAATCTTCATTGAATTGAATCCATCGAAAGTGCATTGTCATTGTACACTTAGACTCCGAGGTATCGAGGTATAAGCCTATCGGATCTTGGAATCAGGGAACACTTCCTAAATCACCTTTCTGGGAATTTTTTTTTTTACAGTGTGAACAATATTTGCTTAGATTACAAACCTGACTACTTGTTTTACACCAGAAGAGCAGTTTTTCCCAGATTCAATGAGCTATCGAATCTTGGGATCCCCTCCTTTTCCTCTCGGAAAAATTTTAACAAATGATCTGTTGTGATTCTATTTTCAATCCCCATTACTAGATTACAAAACTAGTTACTTGTTAAACCAGAAACTTTCTTAGGTATAATCACATCCATCGGATCTTCGGATCAGCGAATACTTTCTACCCTTTTTCTTTGGGAGAAATTTTAACATGAGATTTGTTTGTTCTTTTAACTCATACTCCACAATATTCGCTTAGATTACAAACCTGACTTCTTGTTAGATCAGAAGAGAAGCTTTCCCCAGGTACAATTAGCCATCAGACGTCGGGATCAGCGAACACTACACTTTCTTTCTGGGAGAAATTTTAACGTATGATTTTTGTCATTCTAATTTCGATTCCCATTACTTGCTTAGACTGCAAACCTAACTAACAAGTAGACCAGTAGCTTCCCCAGACATAATCACATCCATCGGATCTTCGAATCAGTGAATACTTTCTACACTTTTTTCTGGGAGAAATTTTAACTTAAATTTTTTGTTCTTTCCACTTCAGTCTCCAATATTTTCTTAGATTACAAACCTGATTACTTCATAGGCCACAACATTCGGATCTTGAGATCGGCAAATACTTCTAGACTTCCTTTCTGAGAAAAATTTTAACCTCCGATTTTTTTCCCAATTTTTGCTTAGATAACAAAATTACACATTCGTTGCCGTCAAATAGTTTTTATTTCGAAAAATTTTCAAAAATTACATTATTGTTCATCAATAAATAACTGCATCAATAAATAAATAAATAAATAAATATTGCTTTCAATAAATAATTAAATAAATAGTTGAATAAATAATTCAATAAATAAATAAATAAATTAGAAACAAGTATTTTGTTTGAGTATGTTCTGAAGCAATTATCGATTTGTCTGCATATATATAAAAACATACACAAATATATATACTTATATATATATATATATGTGTGTGTGTTTCCAATTACAGCTGACACAATTCATTGCAATTTCATTGTTCATTTCATTGTAACGGCAACAATTATGACCGTTCAACTGCCTAAAGCTATGCAATGGCCATTTGCCATTGTTGCTGCGACCCCAAATCTTGTTTCAATAAATATTAATAAATAAATGGCTTAAAGGAATCAAACAAATAATTTAATTAATAACATTAGGCAAACAACAATAAATAATTGTCTTAGGTAAAATGTTACAATTTTGTTGTTCTTGTTGTTGTTGTTGTTGTTCTTGTATTAAATATTCGCTTGCTGTACAAGTTCATAAATAAATTAATTAATTAATTAACATGAGCAATTCAAATGGCGTAAGTTATGGAACTCTTGTTCTTGTTTTTCTTATTCTTCTTCGTTCGATTGAAAATGTGTTCCATTCTTTGTGCTTGAAATAAATTAACTTAAACGCTAAAATGTGGCATCATTGGGTATTATTTCGTTTTTGTATTTGTATTGGTTTACATTGGCAGAGTAAATAAATAATTTCATAAATAAATAAATAAATTATTGCTGCATTTATGACAACCGTTCAACTTAACTAGAATAAATAAATAAGTTATAAAAATGCTTAAAATAATGTTTGTTGATTTTTTCATGCACAAACATTCAACACCTGAACAATAATAAATTACTTCCATGAATAAATAAATAAAACTTCATTAATTAATATTTCCATTAACTCGCTAACCCCAACACTGCTTGTGACTCTATTTTATGCGCCTCGACATCGGCGCATGCGCGAATGCAAAGTGCTTGCTTACCGCTAGAATAAATAACCGACACCATTTTGTAATTGAAAACCTCTAATTTTCGCTTTGTTAAAGCTTGGCTTCTTCCACTGCCTCTCACCCTCCACTTGAGGAGGTCCTAATGTGTTTGGCAGAGATTGCAACATTCATTGTGGATCATCGAAAACTTTTTACTGTATGCGAAAAAAACTTTCAAGGCGGCACTTTCGGCACTCGAGCGAAATTGCCATAACACAATTTGTACTTCTGCGAAACGCATTAGCACCTGCGGGGTGCGGGGAGAGCTCTTCGTTGCTGCAAATGCAAATAAATACGAATAACTAAACTGATGAGAATTTGGGTTCCTTCTCGTAAAAAAGGCCTCCTTAACCGTCTAAACGCGAGACATGTTGCTGTCTTTGATTGTATGTAAGTATGTATGTAGGTTGTTCATAGAACGCAAACTGATATATCATAGATATATGGCTTTCAAAATTAAACACAAAAACAAAAACCTAAAAGACCAAAAAATTGCTCTAAAGTTTTGGCGTTTTGGTGCACACCAACTTGAGACACCAGCGACACGAATGTTGCATGCACTCTAGCAGATCAATAAATAACTTTGTATGTGTGCGTCTGTGCGTGTGTGTGCTTACAATTTAGAGGCACTTGGATCGTGGCGAACTTCAGCCGCAACCGAGTCGCAGCCGAAGCCCGAGAAATGCTTCGAAATGTCGCCACCGGAATGCCGCTTTTGTTATTTTTACCAAATAACAAAATGGATTCCTCGCCATAATTATTTCGCATAAATATTTTCAAGCCAAATAGCATAAATACAATAAATAAATAAATAAATTAGTGGCTTACGATAAGAACCGCGCTTACAGTTGGCATTGCATGGCTTTCCATGTCAATAAATAAATAACTTCAATCAATAAATAAATTAACCAGCGATTAATTAGTTGAATAAATAAATAAATAATTCCATAAATAGCTCAATAAATAAATAAATTACGCAATTAATGCTTCAGCGTCTGCTGCCGGAAGACATACCCCGCCGCCGCCTTACAGCTGATACGGCGCACAGAACTGATAGACGAGACGCTGCGAGCGTTCGGTCTTCTTCATGATGCCCTTCTTGTAGTACTGGCGAATGGAGCGCGACAGCTTGTCGTAGTTCATGGCGGGCCGGTTCTTGCGATTGCCCCACAGCTTGGCCACGCGCACCGAGTCCTCGATCTTGAAGATGCCGCGCGCGCGATCGATCCAGCGTATGGCGGTGCCGTAGCAGTGCGGTTCGGCCAGCAGCTCCTTGAGAAATTGCCACAGATGTATGTGCGAGCCGCCAGTGCGACCGGAACGTTTCGGCTCTGCGGTGCCAATTTCGGTCTTGCAGTGTGCTGCAGTGGGTGTGGAAGTGCTGGAGGCAGCGGCGCCGCTCGTTGTGGGCAACATTTCGTCGTCCTCGTCTAGTAGAGAAGTTGCGGAAATGGGCATTAATGTTGGTATTTGTTGGTAAAAATGTGAAAAGTGGTTAGTGTTACCTTCACTATCGGGCGAGCTGCTGTTGAAGTGATATCGCCACACCTCCAGTTGAGCATACAAGTCGCTGCCACTCTGAAAAAAATTAAGTCAAAATTAATTTAAATTTTAATAGGAGCAAAGTTTATATATTGCAAATATTTATACTTGAAATTATTAGGCGCTCGAAGTGTTTGTTAGAAAGGCTTGAAAAAATAGTAAACAAAGCAATGGAAACGTTTTATATTTTATGTCTAATGTTCAGTATTGAGATTGCACGATCCTTGCCCAGTTGAATATATAGCGCACTAAATACAAAAGAGTTGTATGTCCAAAATTTACTATTTTCCATAAATCCATTCACTGTACACATTTCTAACTACTTTAAAATTTTCATTCTTATCACGAATTTCTTTAACTGAGATAAAATGTATACCTATCTCTTTTTATATTAATTGTGTTGCTTCTGCAGGATCAAAAGTTTTTTATCTCTGCTGAAAGTTTGAAATTTTTAAATTTTAAGTCTTTTGTATTTTGTCTTTCCAGCAACAATCCTAACATTCAACACATTGACAGTTAAAGAATTTGTATCAATTGATACTTTTTCATATGCTTAGCAAATTCTGAAAGTATCAATTTGTAGAAAATTATAAGTGACATATGATGAGATACAAAACGACAACAAAAGCTGCAACGTTTGTATTTTAATATTTCACAAAATTAAAGCAAATGTGTTCATTCTCGTAGCTGGAATCGATGACGAAGACGGAGATCATGTCTCCGATGGAAGAACAAAGTTGAGGACGCCCTATCTTGTCTTTGTGTGACCAACTGGAGAAAGCGAAGCGCCTGAAGAGAACTTTTGTAACAGGACATAACCTAAAAACGGGTTGTTATGGTCAGTTAAATAAGTGCGTTAGTTCCTTCTGTTGTAACAACAACAACAGCGTGCTGCTTTGCCTAGAAAAGATGTGATTTGACTTTTGAACAATTTTAGCTTAAAACGGGTTAAAAAAATTTTGTATCAATATTTTTTAATTACAGAAAAATTATTTAATATTTATGGAAAAATACAAAATTATCACTTTTTGATTTTATTTAACCATTATTAAAGAAACAGGGTTTTGATCAAACGCGCCCAATTCGTAGACTTCAATTAGAACACAAACTCTCCCTGATATCGCTGCAAATTATTGGAAATTATTTTGGGGATAACAGTAAAATTTTTGTAATTTTCTTTGAATTCACTTCTAAAAATATTAATTTGTTGGTGCCTACTTAAATTAAGCCCATAAATCAATTGTAGCTTTTGCTGTAAGATGAAAAATATGTGAAGCTGCTCTCAGGCAACTTTGGGGTCGAAAGGGTTAATTTCTTTAACTGGGACAAAATTTATATCTCTTTTTATATTAACTGATTTGGCACGATCAGGATCAAGAGTAGAAGACCTTTGATTAGCTTGGGCGTGAAAACAAGAGCTTTTAAACATAGATTCCGACTGATTTTCCAGCTTTTGCCTTTCAGATAGTTTCCTGACGTCTTGATCTCCAACCAAGCCTCCAGTACTGTCTCACAAGTTACAACACGAAACGACTATCAGCAAGAAAAATCATTGTAGCTCTTGTTGCTGTTTTCTTGTGTTCTTTTCTATTTTCTTCTTTTCCTTTCCTTTGCCATCCAGTATCCAGTATCCGAGATTGCAATACCGAGAGACAAAACCACACCGAAGATCAATTTTATCAAAAGATTCAAAACAGAACTTAGTAATAAGAAGGTCTAGACAGGTATACCAGAAACATATCTGATAGATCAGCACATGATACCATGGTACACGGATGGCTCCTTAACGGAGGAAGGTACCAGTATCGATGTTTACAGCCCGAGGATGAGATACCCGATAAGAAAAGATACTCTTCCAGGCGGAGATAGGCGTGCCTACTTTAATCTAGCAAAGAAAAATAATAAAAAGAATAACCAGAGGATTGCTATCCTCTCTGACAGCCAAGCAGCAATAAAGGCACTAAGATCATACCAGGTTTCCTCGAAATTGGTTTTGGAGTGCCTTGAGAAGCTAAATGTGGTTGGCCTCTACAATCAGGAATGGGTCCTCTGGGTTCCGGGTCACGCTGTTATTGAAGGGAATGAAAAGACCCACAAGCTCGCAAGGAGGGGCGCTTCTACCCCCTTCGACGACCCAGAACATTTTCGTGGTTTGCGAAAAGGAGCTTTCCTAACCATGAAAGACGAGATAATCAACAGAAATCGATACTGGGACAACCAACCAGGTCTATAACTTTCCAAGGCGATTATCGAATCATATAATAGGAAAAGATTCGAGAAATGTGTGAGTTTTTCAAGGAATAATCTAAGGATTACTATACGAATGCTAACATGGCATGTAGATTGATTTGTCATCTAACTAAACTAGGAATTCGTGAAAACGACTATTGCAGGAGACATATACTAGGAGGCAGTTCATATACTAGGAGAATGCCCTGTATTTATGCACAAACGAAAGAAACACCTGAGGGACTTTCTTATACCAGGCACAGATTGGGTTTCCAGAGGTTTAGGTAATATACTAAAATTCCTCTCGGATACTGGACTT
Source organism: Melieria picta (assembly GCA_964056695.1). Lineage (NCBI taxonomy): Eukaryota > Metazoa > Arthropoda > Insecta > Diptera > Ulidiidae > Melieria > Melieria picta. Next base: position 109,423,323 of record OZ057398.1, read on the forward strand.
ACTGACGAACTTTAGGTCCATGAAGGGGCACAAAAGATCTTCTAGGTTGCAGTACACTATTCCCGGTCAATAATAATTCCTTTGCCATTATATTAGCCACTCACAATCAAACCAAATTCAGCTTGCGACAGTTTCATGAGACACCCAATCGGGTAACAAGAAGGTATGAAAAATCTATGAATCAATTGTTACTTCAATGCCAGAATGGAGCTTAATGTCAACATTAAGAATTATAGAATGAATTCAAAGTTAAACAAGTTTGTGAAAAGCTTAACTCGCATATCTGGACAGATGCTGCATGAACTCCAGACAGTGTTTAAAATCTTTTAGTAGTGAAACCAACAGCTCAAAAGATCTTCTTAATATGAAATACTTTTTCTTCTTCTTTTACAGTCATTTTCAAAGGTAATACTTTACGAAGACACATCTACTGATTTCTTTACGAATAGTACCAACATTTGCACGAACAGTTATCAGTGCGAGGGGATAATGTCTTGAGATGAAATTTCACTGAGCCACATTTGACCGAATCCTGCTACAGGGAAAATATTGGCATAAATGCAGTATAGCGAACCCTCGTGAGAAAAAGAAATGAGTATGCTTTTATATAGAGGGTTGGCTCCTGAATCTAACAAACTAAAAATGTTGCCTGGAAAATGCCCACAAAAGGCGTGGCTCCTGGTCAAAGTTCAAAGTGTTTATCAAAAAAAACTCCAACTGATTTACACGATATGGGTATTAAATGAAAGGCCTTTTTCATACCTTTCTACTAATGTACAACATTAGATACAAAAAATGCACTAATAAAAAGTTTTAAACACAAAAAAAAAATTTTATAAAAATTTTTTCAAAACGGATTTTTTTCTCAAAAAAATCCTGAATAAAGGTGCAATAAGTTTGTTACCATATTATAGCCTGTCAAATTCCCTTTACAATGAAATATAAAACATTTGATATTTTTGCGATTTCACTTTTATATTTAAATTTAAATTGAGTTAAAAGCATCTGCCTGCAATATTGAAATGGCGTTTATGAAAGGTATTGCTTAGGCGCGATCTTTTACAAGCATAGAAATTGAATATAAAAATACTGTACGCTCCTTACTGAACCTGATCCCCTAGTTACTCCCATGAGGGTTATTTTTCAAGCAGCCCGGCCAAAGGCCGGCCACACAAAAGGTACTTTAATACAGAAAAAAGTGGTTTACTACCACCCTGCACCTCCTGGAAATGTACCGTTGAACGATAAGCAAAGAATATAAGTGTGGAAAAGTACCGTTGAACGATAAACGAAGGATATAAGGGTGCTTTTTAGTTCTAAACTATCCAAAATTTTCATTTTTATTTCAATATGGACCACATGAATCTCAAATCAAATTGAATTCCAGCTATTTGAAAGTGAAGAGGCTTTTGAGATCAGCGAAAATGCCCTTGAAAAGTTAATGGAAAGGAAACGTTTTTTAATACGGCAGGTACTTTGTGCAACCCCCTACAGCCCTCATTGTCCGAAAGTGATGGCGAAGATGACTACTCACTTCATCACTTGCTATCAAAAATTTCCTATGGAATTCGAATCATGTTCACATATTGAAATTATAAAAACCCCAACAACAAAACACATCAAAGTGTAGTAAATCATTGTGTGCAGTCAAAAACCGGTTGAATTCATTCCCTACAATTCCTAAATATTTTATGGATTAACTTAATTTATGCATTCAAGCATTTGTGTTTGGTTTGTGCGTATATCGAAATATGCGTTTTTCAATGTCGCAACTAATCGAAATACATTCAAATTAAAATGTGTCCAGCGATCGTTATCGACCGTTATTATTTCGACGTTGTCTTCTTTGGTTGTTTGTTTTTGTTTTCTAAGAATTATGTAAGTGGCATTTTTCGAAATTGGCCCAAAAATCGTTTATTATGCAATAAACAGGTTGAAAAAAATATTTATGCGCGCGGCATCTGCAGTCGGCCGATTCTGAATGTGTCGGCTGTAGGTAGGCGAGTGTTGCAATGCGGAGTGTTGCCACGCCTGTAAAACATGCAACTGCACTTAAAATATGTATGGACAGACAGACAGATATACAGACATATGCATCTACGTGTGTGTGTGTGATGTATGATTTCCCAGAAATCGTGCAATTGTTTGCACATTTTTCCATTTTCCTGATTTTACTTTTCTTTACGCTTTGCTTCAGTTCGTTTGCATGTGTGTGTGTGTTGTGCTCTTTTGTGCTTGTGCCAAATGCAGCTACAACAACAGCATGTCAAAGCACAATTGCATGCTGCAGCGATGATAGCAACACGCCAACTATAACAACAACAGCAACAACAACAAGAACCCGCATAAAATGCAACATCACTGCCGACTGCCAACTGTGATGTGCAGAATTTCCACATTGCAATTGACATGGTAACCAACAACAGTCAAAATCACCAACAACAACAACGATAACACAAATAGTAACAACATCATCAGCAACAACAACAATAACAGCCTAAAGCCAACAACACATACAGTGTGTTATTTATAGACAGCCGGCCGCATGACGAAGCAGCACGCAGGGTGAAGCGCTCAACGGCGACAATGCCATAAAGACAACAACAACAACAACAGAAATAGCAACAACAGCAACAACAGCTAAAGTCGACTCACTTTCACCTTGCAATGTCGTTGCTGGTCGTTGGCTCAGTTACTTTATTTCCACATCTGCATGCTGCTTTTGTTGTTGTTATTATCGTTGTTGTTTTTGTTGTTGTTGGCTTTGTTATTGTTGTAATTTTGGTTGGCACTTCAACGCTGATGCCTTTTGTCATTGTTGTCATTGCCATAAAAGCATCGCAAAGTTATCACAATTCGGCGCATAATCATTTTCCACTCTGAGCCGCGTGCAACGCACACAACAACAACAATCGCCGCCATTCACTTCGCAGCCAGCAGCTGCATGATATGAGCTTCTCGCTTCTCGCTTCTGCTTCTGCTTTTGCTGCTGCTGCCGCCGTCGACACTCGCCCGTCGGCCTCCGTCAATTTCACTAAACAACCTTCACACATTCTTTTTCACCTTCATCCATGACCACGGTTACTAAATTTTTCGTTTCGTGCGCGTCCGCAATTCGTTTCACTGGCGGCGGCGTGCATTCCGTCGCCAGCCAACGCCGCCGAAACTGTTCGCTTGGACTCGACGACGCTTCGTGTTTTCATTTACTTTCGTTTGTAGAATTCAAAGCAGCAGCAGCAACGAGCACACGAGCGCGCCTCGCCTTTGTTTGGGTGCCGATCGCGCAATTCGGGGCCACTCGACGCCGCTTTTCTACCACTTTTCACCACAACGCTGCTGCAGCGCGCTTCTTCGCCTCGCTTCGCTTTCGTGTGTTTTTCATTTCTTTCGGCGATCGCCAATCGCCCCAATCGTTGTTTGGCGTTCGCGCTGCGTTGCGTTGCGTTGCTGCTCGACAGCCGAAAATAAATTCGATTCGATTCGACACGAAACACGCGCATCTCATCGCGTCGGTCTCTCGGCACGACCGCCGCCCGCCTGGCCCCGCCAATGCTACGGCCGCCGCTGCCACTTAAAGCTTTTGCTAATTGACAGTGGCAAAACTGGCCAACTTCGACGCCGCCGCCGCCACTCGAGCTGCGGTCTACGGGTATTTAAGCGGCTGGCGCTGCGTCTGCGCCGCTGCGGCTTGATTGCTTTTGTAAACCAGACTGTTGTGTGGCACAATGGAAATGACGTCAACGCAGTTACGAAACTTGTTTCTGCGTTTTTTTTTTGTGTGTATTTTGCAGCGGCTTTTTAATTCGTTTATTTATTATTATTGTTATTTCTTTCGTTTTGGGTCTCTTGTTGTTGTGATATTTGTGCGAAATTAAATTTTTGGCTTTTTGATTTTGCAATTCATTTTCATTTGGCATGGTTGCCGTTTGCATTGCTTGACTTCGGAATGGTCGCCGCCTGCGGTATTCGACGCACTGACGCACCGAACGCTCAGCCGTTGACTGTTTTTGGTCAACGAATTAAACTTTTGTCGCTGCTCAAAGGCGATTTATGTCGCTCAGCGCTCAAGCGATGCAAGCCAATTTGCGACAATTGCATTCAAAGCCAAATTGGCCAAATTACAAGTTGGCAGCGCTTTGTCAGTTGTCGCGCATTGTGAGGCCGTCAAAGTGGGTAAGCCGGGTAAATCATGTTTGACACACTGCGCTCAACTGCGTAAGCGTTGCGTAATAGGTCACAGCGAAGATTTGGTGGGTCCAGGGGCGAATTCAGAAAAATATTTTGGGGGGTTTCAAAAAGTAATTCTTTAATATTCATAAATGTTTATGTATATGCCTTTTAATTTGTATGTAGTTTGAAAGTCGACCCTAATTTTCGGGGGGTTTCAACCCCTAAAACTACCCCCTGAATCCGCCACTGGTGGAGTCCACGCTGAAGTGGAGTTCCTTGAGCAGACGGCTGGGAATCACAACAGTTCGATATTCATTGTCGGGAAATGCAACTGCCGATGTTGAGTTCAAACTTTTTTCTTATATTGCAACAGCATCGATCAGTTGCGAGAACAGAATAAAGTTTGAGGAGACCATTGCCAGATTCATTCTTAATGCAGGACCCAATGTTGTCTTAGTTTAGTTCGCTGCATGAACTAATTAGTACAGTATAATCTCGATAATCCGGGCAATTAAAAACCAAACACTGGTGTCCGGATTACAGAGTCTACAATAGAAATTGAGTGTCCGGATTACCGCGTTGTCCGTATTAGCGAGTGTCCGAATTATCGAGATTATACTGTATATTAAATTATATTAGAAGATAAGACACTGGGTGCAAAACAACTCAAAAAATAACAGCAACAACAACAAAAAACAAAACAACAACAACAACAAAACATTTTCGACAGTGCCTACTTTCATTTTTACTACTTGTAACAACATTCTGGCTTATTTTCTCACTTCTTTTTAACCTTAGAACCGTCTTTAAGGTGCTGGGTTTCCTTAGCTACCCAGCAAACCAAACGATATAGAAATGATACCGTTAAAGCGAGAATTTTTCTCGTTTTCGAGTATTGCTAAAGCAGTTGGTTTGAGTTAACTGAAATTGGCAAATATAGACAAATATTATCTGGTCATTCGAAATTTTTTAAATAATTTAAATAAAAAATAATAAAAAAATAATTTAATTTAATTCAATTTTAATAATTTAAAGTGTCCAAAATGATATCGAGAACGAGAAAAATGACACTATCGTAACGATGTCGAGAATTTCGAAAATCTCGATATTGTTGCGATATTGAAATTATCTTATCCGAGATATCGTAACGATGTCGAAAATTTTGAAAATTTCGATATCATTTTGACAGCGTCATTTTTCTTGTTCTCAATAGCATTTTGGATACTATTACGAAAACTTCTTTCTGAAAATTGAAATAAAACGCATATTTTACAGTACTGTCGCATGGCCAGTCGAAATCACAATTTTTCATTTGACAAAAAAATATTTTATTTGACTTGAAAATATTCAAAATCTTCAAGGCAAAAAATGCAAGCATTATCGAGATTATTTCGAGAATTTGTCGCTAAAAATTTACATCGAGAAATTGTTTGTAGGGAAACTTCATGGATCACTAACACTAAAACATATTTCGATTGCCTTCCCAGCAAACCAAACGATATCGAAACGATATAAAAGCTGTCGCATGGCCATTCCATTATTCAAATCAAATAACGATTATATGTAAGTACACGTAAACTCGGTTTTGAATGCGCGCACGTTCACGTAATGAAAATTTTTCGTTTTACAAAAAATATTTCATTTGACTTGAAAATATTCAAAATCTTCAGAGCAAAAAATTCAAGCATTGTCGAGATTATTTCGAGAATTTGTCGGTAAAAATTTATATCAAGAAATTGTTTGTAGGGTTTTTATATCATTCAGCAAATATTTATTCAAAATAGAATTTTTACTGAATTATAGACAAAATAGACCCCAGCAAAAGCTCCTCAAAAGGTGAAAATGCTTTGCAAATCTTAAGGGTAGTTCTTAGGTTAATACACCGTTTATTCTCCTTCATTTTCTTCTACATCAGCACTGACCTTTCTCTCATATTTCATCTCATCATTCTTTTTGGCCTTTAATGCATCATTTATATTGTCTTTCTTTTCTCATTTCTTGTCATTTACTCACCTCCGGCGCACGTCGTTTGAACTCTTCCTCACTCAGCAGAATCAAAGCGGCTCCGTCTTCGCGGAATTTCCCTTCCAAATCTTCGATTTGTGGCAACTTGAACTGCGCAATGGTGGAGCGCAACCAGGCGTGCACCTGTGTTGTAGTCCAAGCGCTGGGATCTAGAATTTTGCACATTTTCAACATTAGAAAAAATTATTAATTATTATTAAAATTATTAATTATTAAAAAATTATTATTATTAAAATTAGATATTTTTAATAATAATAATTTTTTTTTATCTTAATTTTGTAAAAACTTGAGTACTCAGAAGCACTTAGACCATAGAAACCATCTCTCATAGGTAATGGCTCGAGAACTTTTCCTCAAACAAACCACTGAATAGAGAATGAAACTCACCCTGTGATATCTGCAGCTTGGCGCAAATCTCCACCGCCTGCGTCTTTGTATCCTCCAGTGCCTTGGAAATCACCTGCTCAATGTTGCCATTCACCTCGGCCATGTCCTCAATGCAGCCCAGCTGAAAGGTGTTGTTCTCCAGGAACTCACGCAACAGCTGATGATGATTCTGCAACTGTTGCTGCTGCTGCTGCTGCTGTAGGTGTTGTTGTTGTTGCTGTAATTGTTGTGGCACCTGTGCCGAGGGCATTGACGTCTGCTTGTTGCTGTTGCTTTGCGTGTATTTGGCACCAAAATCCTTCTTCTCGAGCAGCGCATTCAAATCTATTAGCATCTCCACATCGGCATCGATGGGCTCCGACTTGATGTCCGTCCACGACGAGTGCGGCGACGGCGCCTCGCAATTGGACTCTGGCGGCGACGGTGGCAATATGTGCAGCTCCTGCTTTACGCTGTTGGCGTCCAGCGATGGATACGGCGACAGCGGATAGAGCGACGATCGCGACGAGCCAATCGAATCGTAACAGCCGGCAAACTGCGTTTGCGGAAAGCCGTACTCGGACTGGGCGGGACTCGATTGCGGCGATGGATAGGTGTTGGGGTAAGGTGGCGGCGGCGGTATGAGCTGATGTGGCGATGTGCACAGTGGCTCCTGTTTGATGTCGTCCACGCTGCCAGCGGCTGGCGACCAAATTTGTTCAATCTTTATTTGCGGTGTGGGCGGTGTTGCGGGAACTCTGGTGGTGGTGTTGGTGGTGGTGGCTGCTGCTGTTGTTGTTGTTGTAGCAGTCGAGCTATTATCTGTGCCGGCGTACTGATAGACAATGGTGGGTATGTTCTCGGCAGAAGAAGCGCAATCTTGAGGTAGTAGTGATAGATCAAAGTTGTCGGCGTACGTTGAAAAGGGATCAGAAATCGAGGTGTGGCTGGTGGTTGCATCGAGAAATGCATTCGTGGTTACTGCTTGTCGCAACTTAAACGAGAGTGTTGGCGCTAGGGCGGCGTGTGCGGTTGGCGAACGCTGCTGTATCGTTTGTTGTTGCTGCGGTTGCAATGTGGCTGCAGGAGATGTGGCCAAGCAGTTGGTTTGAGTTAACTGAAAGTGGACAGAAAAATGTTTTCTGGTCGTTAGATATTTTTTTAAATAATTTAAATATTATGAAAATTTTATTTCAGCAATTAAAAGTATAAAAGAGATCAAATTTTCACTAAAAAAAGTAAGTAATAAATTACACTAAATAAATTTTGAATGAAATTTCTTGCAAATAAAGACTTAAGGTATCATGGCACGTTAGAAAGGGGAATATTTAATGCTTTACAAAATTATTTATTTTTCAGCTCCTTTATTATCAATCTTTTTTTTACAATATATTGAAGATTTAAGCAACACAACAAAATTGTTTTTTTTTTAGCAAATTGTCTCTTATATAGGTGAAGCTGAAGTCGCGTAGAAAAAAAAACACATCCTCCATTACGGACACTTAATCTCCGGATTTCAAAAAGATTGATAATAAAGGAGCTAAAAAGTAAATAATTTTGTAAATCATTAAAAATTCCCCTTTCTAACGTGCCATGATACCTTAAAACTCAACACAAAATCTCAACTTGGGTGTAAAAACATCACAATCTATCAAAAAATGTAATAAAATTCGATTAACCTTGAACCGCAACCATCACCTTTCATTGTAGCTTTTTTGATCTCCTTCTATGGCTGAATAATTTTTATAAAGGCAGAAGAGTTCGCAGTACTTATTCCTTACTGATGAAAAATTCAAGGAAGGAGGAAGAAGAACAATTCAACTCTTAACCGTTAAATGTGTAAATATCATCAACAAACACGCTAATAATTCGCACTTCGAGAATGTGAGAACAATTGAAAATTCCGCGAAAATGTTATCAACACACTAAAAAAACAAGAACCGACTATTCGATTAGAAGTTAATCAAATCACAAAATGCCCACCTTCAGCCAATCACAGCAGCGAAGAAAGCCAGCAGCGACAGGCGCGCATACTTTCAGCCTTGACTTCCGCGAGCGTTTCAGCGAAATCAGTTCAATCACGCTATCAGTCATCGAGAAAACTGCCAAAGCTGGTAACACTGCGGCGACTATTTCAGCGACTGCCAGCGGTGATGCTGTGGGCTGGCGCCGAGTGCGGCGCGGTTTGTTGTCTCGGCATTTAGCAACAATATAAGTAAAAGAGCCGAACAGAATGGCAAAAGTGATGTAGCCTTTAAATCGAAAATTGGTTGACGGTGCACTGAGGCGGCGGCGGAGTGGCACGGCGGCACCGATGCTGAGAGAAAAACCCAAATAGAAGTTTGATTGGTGTGTAGGAGCGCACCAACAGCACAGCAAATAAATAAATAAACGGACAAACAAGTGGTAAAGCAGACCAGCGGACAGACAGATGCAAGCAAACAATGACTCGAGCGAATACTGACAAAACAGCACCTTCTAGACAACGGACGGACGGATGGCGTATTGACGTTTGAAATTGACGCGGGAAAAGCTCGCACAGAGAATCGCCGCCAACTGTCGAACTGGCCAACAGGCTTAATAACAACCGATTGTTGTTGTTGTTGTTGTTCATGTTTTATATACTTCTAATTTTACTTTTAGCATTATTTTGCATTTTTTTTTTAAATTTTGTTATTCATATGACTTGCTCGCTGTAAAAAAGCTTCGGTAAAGCCTCACTGCTTGCGCTAAAAACTAGTTTTGCGTTCTTTTTGCCTTTTGCCTGTATGCACGATGGCAAAGCACCGCGGCGCTGCGGCCTGAGGCGGCGTGAGGCGCGTGTGGAATTGTCGGTGTTGGCTTATATCAGCCGCAATTGAACGTCCATCTGGCTGCTGACAGACTGTCGGTTGGCTGCGTCTGTCCGCCTCTCGCCGACGGCGTGGCACAATCAATAATTTTGTTTTCTAAAATAGATTTTTTTATGTAATTCTATTCTTGCTTTTTTCGCCATCGCCAACGTTGCTGTTGTCGGCCGTCTATTGTCTGTATGCGCGAGTACTCATGCATATGTGTGTGTGTGTGTTGAACGATCGCGCTGTAATAATGTGGCGCATACAAACAAGCGTTCAACTCATTTGGGTTTTTCCAGCGTGAAGCAAGTTTTCGCTGCAAACATTCGACACCAGCGCCACCATAGAATCGCTGAGCTGTGCGCTGCTCCGCCGCCTGGCTCGACGGCAGCCAATATTGCATGTGTCGTTATGGGCCAAATCGCAGCAACACAAGGCACAAATTAATTTTATTCAAATATAAACTCAAATACGACACTACGTGGATCCGCACCAGTCACGACTTTATTACATTTTTATGCTTAACGACAGCACGCAGCGCGCCTCAGCCTGCACTCGCCTGCAACCACCACACTGCCACACGAGATTCTTGACGGCAATTGACAAGTGTTGCGCGACGCCTGGCGCAAAACTCTGTTCAACTTGTGGGCAGCAATCGATTTGTTGTTGCACTGCCTGTCCGCTTACCAAAAACAAGTTCTGTACAAAAGCAACAGCAGCGCAAAGTAACAAACCAATCGCACACCACAAATCAGAACAACACAGCCAATATTTACCTAAAGCCGCCCTCAAGACAACATCTACCGAGATCGCATTGTTTCATTTATGCCAACTTACGTACAGTGGCCGACATGGTGCGCCGACGAGCATAAAAATAGAACTTGTCATTGTGCGCGCAAATTAATTAATTTGGTTTTTCTAAAAATACCCAGCAAGCGGACAAATAAACCCACTCCGCTAATGTTCGCAGCTTTTCACAATGGCTCCAATTGTTTCTCACTACTTCAGCGCTATTTGCCGTCAAGCGTGAAAAAATTCCAATTGATTTTATGACGTTTTTAAGTTAGATTTCAAATTTATTAGCCGCATACATGACAGGTGTGTATAAAACTGTATGTAGCACTGAAGGCAATAGCAAAAAGTAAGACAACAACCACACAGATCCGATAGCCGGTCGCGCTGCAAATGGTCAGCCAAGGGCAAGGGGACAGGCAGACAGCACAAATGGACAGGCCGAGCAACACAACAACACGCGCCGAGTCAATTAGAGGATTTGCAAGTAGTATTGTACAAAACATTGTACAATGGGTCGCGCGTATTTTCATCTTTGAGCATGTGGAGCAGCAAAAAAGTCGCCATCAATAATCGAAACATTTTGAAAACGTGATTCAATTGGGTTTTCTGTGCGCTTGTGGCACTTGTCGAGTGCTGAGAATAAAGAAGCAGGAAACTGTATGGAATTTCCAAAGTGATCTAATTCCTGACACTGCCAACAGCGAACAGTGATTGTTATCGAAACATAACAATGAGATGCCAGAACAAGAACGAGCAGCAAGAAAAAAAAATGTTGTCGACAAAGGCGCTAAAACTACGCAGCCACCATGTATGCACAAACATACGTACCTAAGAACGTACGTAAATACAAACATACATACATACGTGCATACATACAAACATTCATATGTACATACACAACCATAAAATATACGCATGTCAATGCAACAATTGCAAGTTAATGCTTCTAACTTCTTAATTTAGTTTAGTCACCGAATGTCAAGCTGCCAGCTCAATTAGCTGTCAATTGCCAGTTCACCGCTGTCACGCCCCTTTTTATTCATTTTCAACATCTATGCATTGGCTAAATGCCATTATTTAAAATTCTGCGCACATTGCTGTGACATGAGTTGCTACGCTTCGATTGTTCCATATATGTGCAAGTTTGTTGCTTAAGTCTTTTGTTTTCATGCGAACCTGCGTTGTGTATTAACTTAAAGTTTTGCTGTTGCTTGCTATTGTTTTCATTCAATAAATCGATTAAATTTAAATGATTTCAACCACATTGACGCTGTCTGTGTTTCGAAAAGTAACAATTCTCTTGAATTTAGCCAGATCAGTGCAGAAGAATGCGACCAGTTAAGTCAATGTCAATTGGCGTGCGTCACAAAACATAGTTCATTGAAATTGTTGACGAGTTCATTGAGGGTAAATTTATAGAAAAGTTATAAATAATATTATTACGCAATATTGATTAAGAAATTCAACTTTAGAGTTTATGAAAAATATTTCAAATTCGGCTTTTATGTTTATGTGCGTAAGTAGTTTTTTGCAGAGACCTAAAATAATTATTATCCATATTTTTGGGAATAAAAAAATTGCCCTAATTTAAGAAATTTCTAGAATTATTGCTTTATAATAATTATTCCCAATAAGAAATTTTTGACGTCGCCTATAACTATTATCATGTAATAAATATTTTTGAGTTGCATAATAACTCTTATAAGAAACAAATATTTTTTTCGTTATCGTTAATTATTATTTTGGAATTTTTGTTTCTTACATTCCTTCATAACTTTTATTTATGACTTTTTAATTTACGTCACCGATAACTATTATTTTGAGAAATTTTTTTTTTACATTGCTTCATAACTTTTATTTATGATTTTTTTCATTTACGTTGCCGATAACTATTATTTTGAAAAAAAAATTATTTTACGTTGAATTACCACATTTTGGATATGAATTGATTTTTTGATGAACTGCAGAAACCTAATTTCCACCAACAACTAAACAATTAAAAATCAATTCATACTCAAAATGTGGTAAGGCAACGTAAAAAAAAATTTCTTTCATAAAAGTTATGAAGCAACGTAAAAAAAATTGTCTTTCAAATAATAGTTGTTTCTCATAACAGTTATTACGCAAGGTAAAAATTAATTGTCGCAAAATATAATTATAATCAACAAATAAAATTTATGTTCAATTATTTTCTTAAAGAACTTATAATAGTTAAGTCCCTGGTTTCTTGTTATTAAAAAATTTAATGATATTTTTTTTTATAAATTTGATTCATATTTCAATATTTAAATAGGAAGAATAAAGTTTCAAGAATTATTTTTTTTGTTGTGTGTTATTATTTGAAGAACAAAATATAAATGCTGAAGAATTCTTTTGTATATTTTTTTCTAATTTTTTCTATTGCGATTGTAATGTTTTTGGAATGAATTTTTTTATTGTTAAATATAAACATTTCATTTTAATTTTTATGTTTTTTTTAAATACATTTTCTTTTTCAAATACGAAGAAACTTTTTTTAAGAATTATTTTGTATTTTCTTTTGACCTTACAATGTGCCTCACGAAATATCTCTCCAACTCATTCGTTCTGTTGAAATATAGATATTTGTACCATAACAAAAACACTTTGTTTCAGGACTTCGAAATTTGGAATCCTTGTGTTTTTATTTTTTAGTGATGAAACGTTGCCCAACAGCACGAAAAGCGTGGCTGCTTTTGAAAAAAATTGCTATCCTCGTTGACCTGCGAAGAAAGTGCTGTTTTTCGTAGTTCTTTCAAAATTTTCAAAGTTATTGGCGATTGGAACAAAGCAGACAATGGGCAGTCTACATCAAGAATTTATGTTAAAGACATCGTCGGCAAAATTTTTAAAGTTGACCTCAGTATCCCAGAAGAGCTGTTTTGATACCTTTGTGGTGGCCATGGAATCCCGTGATGAGTCTTCTCCATCAGCACTCAAATCCAAGACTATGAAGAAGTTCGAGCGGCGAAATGGAAATGGAAGCACTGAATGCAACAAGCAACAATCAACAACGCACTCCGATTCACTTCCCCGTAATTGCATTCGAACGAGCCTCTTATGGCCACTTTCCTTATCACTTCTAATCTTTGCCAACAATTTTCTTCCTCATTGCCGACAATTTGCATTTTCCTTCACGCACAACTAAACTTAATGCGAAAAATGTGCAGCGGTCAGTGCAGTCATTGCACTGCCAAGCACACATAAAATACCTGCACCATCAAAGCAATGCACAAATTGTCCAATAAAATCTTTCCAGCTCAAATCCACGCACACCACTCACGCGTGAATCATCTACGTATTCAACTGCAAAACATTTCACAACACGCACTAGAAATCAAGGCAACGCTGCATAATGGCTTCAGCTAAATGCAAACAAATAACAACAAACAACACAGACAACGAAACATGCGAATTGAGCGAATAAAGAAACAAAATCGAAGAGCCAACTCCAACACAAATGCAACGCAAGCCACAAAAATAACCATAAACGTTGTTGTAATTTATGTGCTTGTCACATGCGGCAATGCGCGTAGGGCTCGCGCAAAACAACGCACTTTTGAGCGACGTCACGTGCGCATGCGCAGTGCAGTTCGTCAGCCGTTTGCGCGCTAAAGCGTGAGTGCGTTCTAAGTGCGATGTGCGATGTGCGTTTGCATTGCTGCTGATTTAGTTGGGCAGCGCGACATTCTAATTCTGCGCACATGCGCCAACTCGCTGGCGTTTTTTATTTAGTTTTACTGCGAAAATGCACATTTGCGTTCGCTTAGTGGCTGTTGTTGCCCTTTAGATATGCAAATTTCATATCGACTTATTTCTGAGCCTTTATGTTCAATCATAAAGTGATTGAAGTTTTTTGCCTTTTAAACTCGACGATAGCACAACTGATGTTGTTGTTGTTGTTGCTGGCTGCATTAGGGTGCAGCCTAGCAATATTTCAAATAATTCACATAAATTAAATTCAACTTTGTTTATTTTAATGAAAATTTCCGCCATAATCAAAACCAAATCATTGGTTTAGCATGACTGCACATATTTTGATGATTTTTCAGCATCAGAACTTGAAGACACAATGAAAAGCAAATTTATTCTATTTGTTAGAATTAATGCGGCCACATTACTTCCTCGCTACAAAACAAAAACTCTACAGCCACACTTATTGAAAAACTCATTAGTGAAGCTGCAATAACAAAAGAAACTCGTGTTGTGCGTGCGAAGCGAGTCGCACTTGACGGCAGCTTCAAGAAACAAAATTAATTTCATAAAATTTATGTTACGATTTTAAAGACGTTAATTACGCCGCATTAATTGATTTTTTTTAAGCAATTCAAAGTCTGCCGCGCCCCATACAACGTCTGAAATCAACTCACACTCACATTAGGTACAGTTTAGTGCATGCTGCTCCTAAGTACTGGCACGCTCCCACCTTATCGCTGAATTATGCTAAAAAGTCACAAGTGCCGCAGCAACAACATTTACATAAATACTTTAGAATAAAAATAGCAAACCGAAAGCCAATAGCAATTGTGGCGAAAGAAGCAAAAGCGAAAACATGTTTCTCATAGATTTGCTACGAATCGAACAATGCGCAATCGCTGAGCGAAGGGATCTCCTCTAACAAGGGCCGCGAGAGATTTTAGAAAATTTTCAGCAGTCATCTATAAGCATTTCCTATACAACAAGCATTCAAAAATCATAAAAAAGTTATTACTAAAATGTCAAATCCAAACAATCTGATTCGAACTCTAAAGTAAGCAAGAAACTAACTTCACAAACCACATAATCCAAAAGTTCTTGCGCCTATCCTTCAAGGCGGACCTGTACACACGTGCACATATAAGTAGAAACGTATTCAATTTTATAAAAGTATGAATTTCATTATCGAGCTACATTATATTAGAACGATTCGATTATGAAATCCAGTTTGGCCGCCTGTCTCGATTGCGCATTCACAGCCAGGCAGCGCCCGCGCCTGCGCATTGGTAACAATAAAAATGGCGCATAATGGAGTGCGATCAGATAATAATTAAATTGCGCTCGCTGTTAACTGATTTGCGTATCTGCAGACGTGCCCATGTCTATGTGTGTGTGTTTGTGGTACACTGCGCGCAATTCAGTCACATCGAGCGCGACTGATCTACATAAATAAATTAAGTAACAATATTTTTTGTTTCTGTTCTTGCTTTGTTGTTTTGCAGTGTTCTTCCATCTCTGTCTGTCGCTTGCTGTTCATGCATTTAATTCTTATAATGCGATTTTTTATGCGAACAACAACAACTGACCCAACCCAAGCCCCAGCCAAGTGTTTACAGAAAACAACAACAAACACTCCGCAAGCAGACAAAGAGATTATTTAAAATTCAACCTTGAATGGCAAACAGTGTGGCCAACACCAGTGTAGAATCAAAGCGGCACTAACTTTTTATTTTTTGTTATTTTTATTTTTTTTTGCTCATGTCTGAAACGTTTTTATTAATGATTTAAAGCGGCCAAGCAACAATGTGGCTAACAATACAGTGGCGGTGAAAATATTAGAGTAAAAAAATGTTGTCCAGTTAAAAGTGATTAGAGCTGCCATAAACTGAACGAAATTCGAGGTGAAAAAAATTTAAAAAAATTTCAGTTTAAAAATAAGTCAATATATGATGTACTCAGTCTCTTGTCTCAGTCTCTTCTTATAATAGAATTAGTGTAATAAAATACATTGAATCTGCTTTCAAACAACACAACATTATTTTTTCGAGCCACATGTCGCTTCATTAACCCTTTCGACCCCAAAAGTTGCCTGAAAGCAACTTCACCTATTTGTCATCTTAAGCAAAAGCTACGATTGATTTATGGGTTTAATTTAAGTAGGCACCAACAAATTAATATTTTTAGAAGTGAATTCAAAGCAAATTACAAAAATTTTACTGTTATCGATAATTTAACTGATAATTTCGTATTTTTGCATTAATATTAAATAATTTTTCTGTAATTAAAAAATATTGATTCAAAATGTATTTAACCCGTTTTAAGCTTGTTCAAAGCTTGTTTAAAATTGTTCAAAAGTAAACTAGCCCTAGAACTCTAACAAAGAGGCGTGGCGACTTCAAATTTTGTGTGTCAAAAATGTTACTGTTATCCCCAAAATAATTTCCAATAATTTATAGCGATATCAGGTAAAGTTTGTGTTCTAATTGAAGTCTACGAATTGGGCGCGTTTGATCAAAACCCCGTTTCTTTAATAATGGTTAAATCAAATCAAAAAGTGATAATTTTGTATTTTTCCATATAAATTAAATAATTTTTCTATAATTAAAACATATTGATTCAAAATTTATTTAACCCGTTTTTAAGCTAAAATTGTTCAAAAGTAAACTAGCTCTAGAACTCTAACAAAGAGACGTGGCGACTTCAAATGTCGTGTGCACACTCCTTAGGCACACTTCTTAGGATTTAAATACCAAAAATTAATATCGAGACACAGGGTAAAATTCGGGGTCGAAAGGGTTAAACTACCAGAGCATTAATTTTCTTTACTTTTAATTTTTCTTAGTTGCTTGCTTAGGCATTAAAGTTCAACGAAGCAGGAACTTAACTATGATATTATAAGTTTTTTAAGAAATTAATTGCGATGTAACTATTACAATGCAACATTATTTTATTTGTTTATAATTATTATTTGCGACAATTAATTTTTACGTTGCATAATAACTGTTATGAGAAATAAATATTCTTTTCATTCTGGATAATTATTATTTTGGGATTTTTTTTGTTTACGTTGCATCATAACTTTTATTTACGACTTTTTTTTATTTACGTTACCGATAACTTTTATTTTGAGAAAATTTTTTTTACGTTGCTTCATAAGTTTTATTTATGATTTTTTTATTTACGTTACCGATAATTATTATTTGAAAGAAAATTTTTTTTACGTTGCCTCATAACTTTTATGAAAGACATTTTTTTTCACGTTGCCTTACCACATTTTGAGTATGAATTGATTTTTAATTGTTTAGTTGTTGGTGCAAATAAGGTTTCTGCAGTTAAGTTGCGTTTGTCAATATAAAACAATTAAAAATTAATTCCTATCCAAAATGTAGTAATTCAACGTAAAAAATTTTGTTTTCAAAATGATAGTAAAGTAAATAATAGTAAAAGTTATGAAGCAACGTAAAAAAAAAAATTTTCTCAAAATAATAGTTATCGGTAACGTAAATTAAAAAAGTCATAAATAAAAGTTATGAAGCAATGTGAAAAACAAAAATCCCAAAATAATAATTATCGACAACGAAAAATATACTTGTTACTTATAAGAGTTATTATGCAACTCAAAAATATTTATTACATGATAATAGTTATAGGCGACGTAAAAACATGCTTATTGGGAATAATTATTATAAAACAATAATTTTAGAAATTTCTTAAATTAGGGCAATTTTTTCATTCCCAAAAATATGGATAATAATTATTTTAGGTCTCTGCAACGAAGCCCCCTTTTTTTGCTACAAAATGTCAATTCAACTGGCATTTCTAACCCACAATTGAATCGCTGCGCCCATCCAACTCCAGTGCCGCCACTGCTCGCAATAGAAACACAAAAAATGCCGCCGCTGCTGCCATCACAACACAGCAAATTAGTTTTCCATGTTCGACTTCAACTTGACTTCAACGCCAGTAATTCGAATCGCTTCGCAATTCAGATATGAAAAATGGTGCACTGCAGTGAAGGCAAATGCCAGATGCAAGCTTCAGCTGCAACCAGGTAGCATGCCACTTGTTGGCCTTGAGTGCAACGGAGCGCCGTGCAGCACCGCGCTGTGTCAACGATGCAGTGACACGGCGGCTCGCACCATTTGAATTCGAATAGAATTTATAATTTCAGTCTAAATGGCAGTTAAATGTTGCCGCACTCGACGCGCTCCGGACAGGTGTGCGCGTCACTGCGAGCCACCATAACTGCTGACCCGCGTTTCGGGTTGCTCTGTAAACACACAATCGTTTCACTTATTCGCTTCATTTGTCTATTTGTATTTAAATTTTTGTTTTTTTCATTCTCAATTTTTATGATTTCGCAACATTTTGTCGAGTTCGAGTGGCACGTTTCAGCAATAATCTGCCATAATCGCATTAAAACAATTGCTGGAGGCACGATATGGCTTACACGCCGGCTTGATGCTTAATTAATTGCGCTAAGAATAGCAACAACAACAACAACAAACACCATAACAGCGAGCATAAAGCTGAGCATAAAACTTGTTGGGCGAGTGGCGATGGCGATGGCGATTGGGACGCGTGCGTGGGCCAAAACGCCAAAGAAAAAAAATAAAAAAATATATAAAATAAAATTTAAAAAACCAAACCAAGCAAATATTTACAATTTGTCAGAAATTTAAATTAAATAAAGTAAATAAATATGTAAGTAGCGCCTGAAGTGCTGCGCAATGATGTTGTGTGCGTTTGTGTGTGTGTGTGTGCGCGCTCGCCGTTCGGATCGTGACATGAAACTAGAAGAAATATTAATCTCAATTACGCGACGACCTTTTGCCACTACGTACAGTTGCAGCACTTTTCGCAAGGAGCACAATTTTTTTATTTTTGTTTTTGTTGTTGCCAGATTGGACAACTACGTGCGGCTGATATGCACAGCGTGTACGTGTTGGCATTGCATATTGAAGACATTAAACCTTCAATAACGAGTGCAGTTCGGGGTCAAATGTGTTGCATGTGGCAAGCGATAGATTTGCAAATGTCTAACAGGAAAAATGTTGCACGAAAAATTACACAATAAGGATTTTGCTTGTTGCTAATAAAGCTGCAAGGCAAAAGTTTGGCCCACTGTGGTTTTGCCTCCAAGCTATTATTTATTTATATTTTTTTTTTAAGCAGAAATTGTTGAGCCAAACTTGCTAATGAAAAGCAAAAGTGTCACTTATAAGCAGACAAAGAAAATTAGTACATAATTTCTAAATTGTTAATGAACACAAATCAGGTTGGAGCGCCTATGTGATAATTTTGGCCCAAGGTAATAAATTCTTTGGCTTTCAGAAAAGAAAGAATAGCATTTAAACTACAATTATTAGGTACATAAATACATACATATTGCATGACATTTAATATGATACAAACAACACTTAACTGATCGACCGAATATTCGTCTTCGGCCTCGGCTAAAATAGCCGAATACTTTAGCCGAAGGTTTTCGCCCTCTAATGCAAGTCAATTTACTCTTTCGAAGTATTTTATCAAATATCGGTTTTATCGATATTTCAGACTCAAGATTGCGATTAATAAAAATTATCTGTAATCATTTATTTATGTCAATTGAATTGTTAGATTTTTTTTTTGTTAAAAACTGAACTCTAAAACTGTTTTTGTTTTTGTTTTACTAAAATATATATATTCTTTTATTAATTCTTAAGTGGAACAAATAAATGAATAGAGAAAGAATGTCTGAATTTAATCATTTTTTTTCTTAAAAGAATTTTTATTAGAATTCGTCTTCGGCCTAATATTTTAGTTATGCCGAATTTTCAATTGAATTGTTAGATTTTTTTTTTTGTTAGAAACTGAACTCTAAGACTGTTGCTCTTAGTGTTGTTTTTTAGTTAGTTGTTTTACCAAAATATATGTATTGCTTTATTAATTCTTCGGATGGAACAAAAAAATGAATAGAGAAAGAATCTCAAAATTGTATCAGTTTTTTTCCCTAGAACAATTTTTATTAGTATTCGGCTTCGGCCTAATATTTTAGTTATGCCGTTTTTCTGCTTCGGCTTCAGATTCGGCCAAAAATCCACCTTCTGTCGGACACTAGTTAGCAGTAACCACAACTGCTGAAAATTACTTGTGGATATATTTTGACAATTTTTAACAACAACTAATAATACAGTCGAGTCTGCTTAACTGCAATCTTCCGATCTTTTAGTTGCAGTTAAGCGATGTTTTCAGTAAAGCAAACTCTGGTTAAATTCCCTTCAAGAAAATAAAAGACATTCAAATTAAGACATTTTCTAATGTCGTTGCAATTTCAAAAGCCAACCGCCCCGCCCCTGTAATAAAAGTAGAGCAGCATTTTTTATATCATGAAATGTGGCACAAAATTTGTTTACTTAGGCGGAGTTGAAATAGTGTCATTTAATGTTTTGGACCAAAAATATTAACCGAATTTTTCAGTTATTTGATTTGATTTATTGATTAATTTCAGCATACAAGTTTTCTCTTTTAAATTGCTAAAAAAAAAATACATTAAAACTGAATAATAATAATTTTAATAAATAACATTAAATATAAATTATTAAATTATTATATAAGTTATGCAAAGCTTCAGTTAAACGAACTAATTTAAAAAATAAATTTAAAAAAAATACAAAATAAAACTGGGGCCTGGGCTTATATTTCAGTTAAGCAGATTTTTCAGTTAATCGACTTTCAGTTAAACGGTTTCGATAGTATAACAAATAATCATATCTGCAAGTTAAGAAAACATTAAAATATATTTTACTAGAATTTAATAAAATATAAACTAATGTTATTAATAATTATTTACTAACTAGTAGCCTTAAATATTTTTATGTTATGGTCATTTCACAAAATCAAGAGTCAATATATTATGTGACATTATTAACATTAAAAATTAGGCATCATTTCGTATCAGTTAGCGGCAACCGAAAGTACAGAAAACAGACGAGTTAAAAAAGACAAGTTGTGAATTATTTTGTGTAGTATCTAAAGTGATACTAAGTAACAGTTAGCCATAACCACTATAAACTAGTTGGAATACAGTCAAAATTGACCAAACAGGTTGACATAAATTATGAATTAATTTGCATGAAATTTTTAATCAATTTTCTACCACTTGACGTTGATAATAAAATCCAGAAAAAGGACGTCGTATGATTGATTGTAGAAGAAGTTTTTAATAGCAACTATTATGAACTTTAGGGGTTAAGTCAAATGCCCATAAAATCTGTTTTTAAAAAAGAGATCAACAACGCTTTTTAAATGGTGACATTAAAGTTAATCACCTAAAATAGCATCGCATTAAGTTTTAATGTGTTTTTATTGTCATATTTAGACTTGTGCAAACTTATAATATTTTTAACATTTCTAAAGTTAAACGTAGCATGTATGTGATAATTTGTTTACGTCACCATTTAAGGGTTAAGTAGGTAAATAATTTGCACGCTTGTGCGTTTCGACTGGATTTCTGTACCTACATACATTGCGAATGATAACCTGTTTGCCTAACTGGAGGCCCAGCCCTATAGCGACACTCAAACACACACAAACAAATACAACGCACAAATACCGCAAGCGGAGGTGGTTGGAAAAAGGAGTTGATTGTGTAGTTGTCAATGTTTATTGACAATTGTCAAGTTGCTGATCCGCGCACGCGCACACAATTATTCTGTATCAAAGTACAAGCATTATAAATATGTACGTATGTGTATATGTACATATGTGTGTACTATACTCGTAAATCGTAAATGCGGCGAATATGACGAAAATTTATTAACATTCATAGAGCAGCGCCAACTCGAAAAGGTTAAAAGTATAAATTACACCGTGCGACAAAAATTAAAAAAATTTTTCACACCGGAAAAAATCCATATGGGCGTGAAATATGAGGCAAAACATAGTAATACTGCGTACTCAGTTTTTCATTTCTACATTCTTTGTCCTTTTAAAAGCACTTCAAAATTTTGAAGGGGATAAAAAATAAAAAAAATATAGAAAATACTTAACCTCGTTAGAATATGGCGATATGTATATCAAATGAAAGAGGAAAGGCTCAAGAATTTAAATAAAATTGATCTTTTATCTATTTGTTAAAAAAGGATATGAAAAAGGTCCTTTGAAAATTGTAATCTTTTATATCCTTGAAAATTTATGTAGAATTTTCTTGAAAAGTAAGTATGTTAAAACCCAAAATCTCCTTGATCACGTGTCAAAATTTCATTATTCTCGCTTCATTGATTTTGCATCTATTTATTATTTAAAATACTGATACTCAAATAAATTAGAATTTTTGTACTTCATTAGAATTGCAGCTTCCGCCTTTGTTTTAATAACTTTCGAACTAATAAAGTTAGAGTAATGAAATTTTGACAGGTGATCAAGGAGATTTTGGTTTCTAACATACTTGCTTTTCAAGAAAATTCGTTATAAATTTTCAAGGATATAAAGGATTAAAATTTTCAAAGGACCCTTTTCATATCCTTTTTTTACAAATAGATAAAAAATCAGTTTTATTTAAATTTTTTAGCCTTTCCTCTTTCATTTGATATATATATCGTCATATTCGAACGAGGTTAATTATTTTTTTTTATTTTTTTTTATTTTTTATTCCCTTCAAAATTTTGAAGTTCTTTTAAAAGGACAAAGGATGTAGAAATAAAAAAAACTGAGTACGCAGTATTACTATGTTTGGTCTCTTGTTTCACGCCCATATGGATTTTTTCCGGTGTGAAAAATTTTTTTAATTTTTGTCGCACGGTGTTATACATCAACATTTCGCAACGCACCGCACCTCGGCCAGTGGATTCGTGTTTTCTACAATTTATTTGAATTTTGGTTTTCTGTTTCGTGCAGGATTTTCCTAGGCAGCCAGTGAAATGTAACCAAAGTGTTCTTAGAACGGGTGAGAGTAAACAACGCGCAGCATTTCATTGCAACAATCGATTGTCCATAGGCAGCGATTGCCCGTTGTGGATGTTGCGCGCAAAAACGAATTTATGTCAGACGACTTTTTTTTTTTAGTTGCATTCTGTTCATTAATTTCTTTTTCCATTTTGCTCGATTTGTTTTTTTGCTGGTAATTTGCGGCAGCGCAGCGCAATCGCTTCATAATTGCTGGCAGTATTTATTTTATTATGTCCATATTTAATGCGCTGCGCCGGCGGCTGCTGTCGAGACTCGAAGCGCGAACGCTGCGAGGCGACGCACGCGGTGTCACACCATTTAAGAATCATCGCGACGGCGTTAGAAATAGAAATAAGTGCGCAGAGTGGCCGCATGAAATCAATCAAAAATGGCCAATTCCAGTTTTTCTTGGCACTGTTTGCGTTGTACTTTGCGAAACAAGAAAATCCTAAGTAGGTCTGCAAAGTGTCGTCTTAACTGCGCCGCACCACAATGTACAACACAACCCAGTGCAGAATGAGCCAAAGAATGCAGTCACCTGGCCGTGGCAGCAGCCAACAGGCAGCGTGCAACATGCAACATGGAGCGGCAGCGTCAGCAAAGTGAAAATGTCATTTCGTGGAATTGGCTAATTGTTAGAATCTTCTGCTGTGGCGCGTACTAAACAGTCTGTTTGCGCTGACTTCATTTGTTGTCGTTGTTGTTGTTGTTATAATTGGCATTGCACTTGTACTCAATGTGGTATTTAGCAGATTGAAAGTTGGCGGTAATTAAAAATGTCTCTGCTTCCAGCGAACCAGCCAGCCGTGTACAACCTACAGCACATTATTGCTTCAAGTTAGTACAGCAAAATACGGCAACACAAAAATAACTATTTCTATTTTCTACAACATTAACTTTGCCGCTTTAAGTAGTCAGCGGTGGCAGCGAGTTTTGCTTTCTCAACTCCAACGCGCTCCACTGCCGTCGCCAGTCTCACCTACTCACACTTTTTATTTCATTCTATTTAATTGTTGTTATATTTCTTCATTTTTTTTCAGAGCTTAAAACAATAGAATTAAATTGAAAAAAAATTATATAATTAAAAAAATTATAATATTCTAAATAGCAGCAACTCGCTGAGACCAGCTGATGCTCAGGTTTGTTGTATTACACCGTGCGACAGCATTTTTCACACCGGAAAAAATCCATATGGGCGTGAAACTAGAGACCAAACATAGTAATACTGCGTACTCAGTTTTTCATTTCTACATCCTTTGTACTGGTAAAAGGACTTCAAAATTTTGAAGGGGATTAGAAAGAAAACATTTTAAAAAATACTTAACCTCGTTCGAATATGGTGATATATATATCAAATGAAAGAGGAAAGGCTCAAAAATTTAAATAAAATTGAGTTTTTATCTATTTGTAAAAAAATAATATGAAAAAGGTTCTTTGAAAATATGAATCCTTTATATCCTTGAAAATTTATATAGAATTTTCTTAAAAAGTAAGTATGTTATGTATATATATGTATGTATATAGGTATGTTTCTTAAAACGTAGTATGTTCATTACTCTAACTCTATTCGTTCGAAAGTTATTTAAAAAAGACGGAAGCTGCAATTCTAATGAAGTAAAAAATTCGAATTTATTTGAGAATCAGTATTTTAAATCATAAAAAGATACAAAATCAATGAAGCGAGAATAATGAAATTAAAGGTTAAATATTTTTTATATTTTTTTTTATTTTTTCTCCCCTTCAAAATTTTGAAGCCCTTTTAAAAGGACAAAGGATGTCGAAATAAAAAACTGAGTACGCAGTATTACTATGTTTGGTCTCTAGTTTCACGTCCATATGGATTTTTTCCGGTGTGAAAAATTTTTTTATTTTTTGTCGCACGGTGTTATATGTCAGTTTCTTTGCTCACTTTTGTCACTCCTTAATTTTGTGGTCAATTGGGTTTTCGCGTCAAAAGCCGCCAATCAGCAGAACCGACAACGCTAATTAATCAAAGCCACATGTGCGGCTCTTGTGTTCTGAACTGAAGGGGCCAAGTTTTATTGTTTCTATTCACAAAGCCAATACAATTGCTTGAATATAATTTCATTTGCACTTGATTTAGTTTTACACATTACTTATGTTTTGTGCGTCAGTGACAACTTTCAGCAGTGGTCTACAAGATTTGCTGACATTGATCAACATTTGGCTCGACGCTTCATTGGTGTCGTCTGAGTCTTTGTGTTTTTAAAAAAATTAAATTTTATTGTTCAGATCAACAATCATTCGATATCCCAATATATGCGCAAGCATTGAATCTACAAAGAATTTGAATGGCATTGAAGAGTTTGGGAAGGGCAGCAAATCTTCCAGCTGAACAGTAAAAGCGTAAGCTGCAAGAAATTTAAACGTTATGGCAATGATTATTTATAACAGTGCACAACAAAATCAAATTTTTTTTTAAATAACAAGGTTCTGACAACGGATTCTGGTAGAGGGGGCAAAAAAAAAATACACGTGTATCGGCGTTTTGAAAGTTTACGTCTGAATTTTTTTTAGGGGGGTCAAAGTTTTTCCCTTTTTGCACATTCGAATACGAAAACCATGTAACCTCACATTTTAGGTATGATATATGATGTGTTCAGCAGTTTGATGTAAAATACTACGAAGAAAATTTTTGTGGAGTATTTTAAGCCTGTAGCTCCTATTTGTATGGGTCAATTTGACCCTTTTTTCTAAAATGCCAAAAATGTCCTGTAAATCAGGATTTTTTAAGGACAAAATGTGCCACGAAAATATTCGCTATAAAATTCTACTATAGGTCTCTGAATACATCAAAACTCAGAAATTAACTTGAACGCCAGAATTAAGCCAAAACTGAAAATGTGTTTAAGTGTTTATTTCGTACTTATTCAAAATGTCCCACAAAACTTGATTTTTGAGGGTTAGTGTGTATGGGAAAAATGTTGAACGCAAAATTTCGCTATAAGTCACCGTACAAAAGAAAGCTCCAGATGTAATATATATACAGGGTGGACGGAAAGTTTCTGCATACATCGTTTCAATTGTAATATACTTAAAATTCTGATTGCTTGTTTTATTTGAAAACGAAATGGGGAAATCCCCAATAATGTGATGGTTTGAAAATCATAAGCACTTCCCTCGTAGATCTACAGCGATTTTAATGCAGGACGGTGCGCGATGTCATACGGCGAAACAGTCAATAAATGTTGCTAAAAGTCTATTTAAGCCAGTATGGGAAGACTGGTCGGGAAATTCGCCAGATCTTAACCCTCTACTGCCCCATACGGCCTTAAGGCACGGTCCACAAAAACCTAGAAAAGTCCACATAAATATTCATTTTTTTTAATGAAATTTTTAGGGCATGTTTTAGATAAATTAAGTTGTAATTTCTTTAATGTTGCAAGGCTGTAAGCATCACATGTTTCCCAATATTATCAGTTGAAAGTTGAAAGTGGACCGTGCCTTAAGGCCGTATGGGGCAGTAGAGGGTTAATCCTATTGAACATATCTGGTCCAGGATTCAAGATTCAGTATTTCGGAGTCCAAAACCTGCCAATAGACTTCAACTCATTGAGAGAGTAAATCAAGAGTGGGATGCCATATCATTGGACGAAACGTCGGTCTTGTGCGAAAGTTTTCGAAAGCGAGTCCTAGAGTGCTACGATAAAAATGGCACACATGGATATAATTTAGTGGTTTAAATAAAAAAAATTTTGAAAAGCAATACAAATGATCCTTAACGGTGTTTTGTTTGTATGCAGAAACTTTCCGTCCACCGTGTAAATAGAAAAATGAGAACAATTTTGGATATTTAAATGTTTTGAAGCATCAAAGGGACGAATTTGTTTAATAATATTTTTAATTTTTTTTTAATTTGGCTTGAAAAAAAAATTTAAAAACACGAAAGAATTTCTTCAGAAAGCAATGCAATATAAGAATAAAAAACATCAATAGAGTCTTTTCTGCCTTCTCTGTTGGGTGTTTTAGGTGTTCCGGAATTCAATGATATGAAAGGAGAAAGACAAGACTGTCATAAAATATGGGACAATGTCAGTACCGATCGTTGGGTTTATTTTCAATTAATTTTAGACACAAATAAATATACCATCAGGACTGAAGTTTGCATAGAGTTACGGAATTCAATGATATGAAATGAGAAAGACAAGACTGTCATAAAATATGGGACAATGTCAATACCGATCGTTGGATATATATTTCAATTAATTTCAAACACAAATAAATGTACCATCAAGACTGAAGTTTGCATAGAGTTGTGGAATTCAATGATATGAAAGAAGAAAGACAAAACTGTCATAAAAGATGGGACAATGTCAGTACCGATCGTTGGATATTTACTTAATTCAAATCAAATTTCAATATAATACAATTGCTAAATGGGTACTAATGTCTCAAAAAATGTCTACACAAACTCGAACATGAGATTAGAAGATAAGTAATGCAACGATAAAAAAAAGTACTGCACATATTTTTTTTAAATGTTCCGAATGTTCTAATGAATAACAAATAATTGAAGATATGTTAACAACAAAATGAAAGCCAATAGAAGAACTAATAGATGAACCATCTCAAATAGATCCCAATGGTACTCGTTGTGGCTAGATAAGCTTTGATAACTTCTTCCAAACTAGAAAAACCTGGAATCAAAGCCACTCGCCAGTCAATGGCTTCCTAATTGTTTTAAATGTACCAACGATTAGCGTAGCAACGAAAGTTCACTCTGATCGGAGCAGCAAAGCTATCACTCTCCATATCGATTACTAAAAATTCTATTTCTATCACTTACAGCTGTTTTTATTTACAAATATCTCGTAGGCAAAAAAAGTATTAACCAATTCTCTGTTTTCCCCACCAAAAGTATACTTCAACAAAATTCCCTCAAAATGTTCCTAGTTCTGATTGAAAAGTAAATCATGCAAAGAAAGTAAACAAAAAGTGCAGAAAAAGTACACAAAAATGCTATTAATAAATTTACGTGTCAAGCGAAATGGCCGTGAGGCGACGCATTGTCAGTCACAGTGAATAGTTGAGACCAGTGGCGGATTCAGGGGAGAGGGGTTTGGGGGTTGAAACCCCCCGAAATATTAGGATCGACTTTAAACTAACTAAACTACATACAAAATAAAAGGCATTTTTTGGCATTTTATGAATATTAAAAAATTACTTTTTGAAACCTCCCCCGAAATATTTTTCTGAATCCGCCCCTGCTTGAGACGCTGCGTAACGTTATGGTTAGCCCCACTGGTTGCCGAAATATTAATTTTTTACTATTTTGTTAATTATTGTTTTTTACAAATATTAAGTACTACAGGCAATTAGTTGGCCTAATGACGAATAATTTTCTATGGGAAAATCACATGGAAAAGTTAGGGGCCATTTGGGCCGATGGGGCCATTTTTTGTGTGTCTGGGCCGCGTACCCAATCAGACTTAAGACATTTGGTAACAATGTTTTGAAAAGCGACCACCTTGGCACCGCAGGATCTATTCAAATTTTTTCGGGGATTGGGTAGAATTAAAGCAAATTAACAGAGAACATCAAGCTACACAAGTCTGACTGTTGCACATGCTGGCTGTTCCAACATACATTTCAATATGTAATCACATAAAAACCATTCATATAGCAGCGCCATATGAAACTGGAGATACTCAGAGTACTCACAATAAATGAGATTAGAATCAAAATAAACTTTGACTTGTTTGCGTTGCTCATAATCGCTTAATAGACAAAGCATATATATTCGCTTCGATCGTATACTATAAATGTTGATAATTATTTATGCAATTATTTCAGTGTGTTAAATTTTTGGGTCAGGGCTTGTTCTAACCAACGAATAAATAAACAATTAAATCCTAAAATAATATGTAAATATTTCGCACAACGCGAAGCAAATTCGAACAAATTCGAACAAGTGGCAAGACTAGTTTTTGTAGGTGCTGCCTGCTTAGCGGTAAAAGTAAAAGTCCTAATGGAAGTTTTATATTTTTAGCAAGACACACTTTCGGCAGATTTAACCAGTTAAGCCTGCAAGTGTTTTTTTGTAGGTTTTGTTTTATGCATAATTTAAATTAAATTAAAAGTTTTCGAAATAAAACCAACAACTTTACAGCTTTTGTCACAGATATGAAACTATTTATAAATGCATAACTACAATATTTGTATCCATTGTCCGTTCCGTAGCAGCTAAGTTGTATTGTTTAAACGACAAGTTTCCTAATTGAGTAGTCGACAGCGCTGTGACTAAATGTTTAACATAAATTACAAACGTCACCTCGATTGATGACGACTGAAAGGAAAATACAGTTTCTATAAAAATCGTCACCACTTAAAAATGGGGAAATACAAAATTTGCAATTCAATTGTGTGAGAAATTGCGGAAAATTGTGCAGTGCACTGTTTGGTGATTTTAAATTTAATATCTGCCAAGCTGCTGACTAGCAATGGTCAGCGATAATTGCATTAATGTAAAAAAGGTAAATACTATTTTAGTTTGTTGAGTCATGTGCAAAAGTATTTAGAGAGACGCCGCTTGCTGCGAATATAAACGAGAAAATGCTCAATAAATAAATGTGTGGCTTTTAACCCTTTCGCTATTTTGTTGCCATATGGCACATTGCTACTTTGTGGACGTCTGCATCCTCTATGGTTTCAAGAATACATTTTTTTTGTTAGTCTTTAGAATAGTTTGAAGTTTTTGGAAAAATACAAAATTAATAAACTGAATATTTGAGTTTAAAGAAGAGAAGTATACACGTTTTTTAATTGTATATCTTGACATAGGAAGAAGAAGCAGAAAAAATTAGAGAACTTTTTAATTTGACGTTTTCTTTCAATTTAGATACTTTTTTTTTTAATTTGGCTGAAGTAAATGAAGAAATATTCAAATTTTCGTTATGCGTAAAAAGTTTTACGTTCAAGTAATTATTACAGCCCCAACGATGTGGTTGCTCTCATAGAAAAACACTCTAAAATACAAGGTTCGAGTATAAAAATTAAAAAATTTCTTATGGAATGTTGCTAATATAACCACATAGAAGCCTAAGACGTAAAATTTAACATTTTAACTTTCCCCAGTAAAAACCTGTAGCGAAAGGGTTAATGAGGCAAACTGTTGTAAGGTCTGCAATTATGAATTAATTATAATGGTTGGAAAATAAATACTAAGGAACAAATAATAATGAATTTCTTAAAGATATTGAATCCAGGTTTTTCAAGCAATATTGTGTATTTTTTAATAATCGAAAATTAATTTCAACACATGGCGTTCTGTTGTGGTTCCAGTTTAAGTGGTGAAGGAAAGTAGGAAGGGACAAGGGACACAAAACTTTGGTTAAACAAAACAATGGGTAAAAGATCAAATTAGTTAGCTAGAGTTATCGGTATTCATATCGTTTTCTTCAGAAAGGAATATTATTTTGTGTATTTCAATGCTTAAGAGTTCACTGTTCCTATTTCATGCTCATCCTTGCAGCTGCAACAGCTGCGACTTGAACCTTATTTCTTGGTGAGTGTGTACACCCCCCTCCCCCATCTCTCATCTTTTTATATTTTGTAACAGTCGACAAAATTTGAAAGAGATGCCAAAGAGATGACTATAACACTAAATTTATAGTAAACATACCTCTTGCTACCTGTAAACTAACAATTTGCTTCTTCTTTCACAACATGGCCAACAAGCGGTGGCAAGAAAAGAACACTTGTCGCTTGACTCGCTTAGAAGACAACAGATTAGCCAACAGATTAGGCATCAACAGTTGGTACTATAAGTCACCTTCTCGACCACAGCTCAGCTCTCTCCAGACGAAGATGAAAATCCCTAGGCTTTCCTTTCTTTGGCAACTTGAATGACCTCAGTTCAGTCAACTTCAAGTCAACTTGTTAGAGTTCATCCACAAATCATATTGGCTTCATGAGGCCCTTCGACTTGCAGTAAGACAGATGCTCTCCTTGTAGTATCACAACGGGCCCATTTCGTGACCTAAGTATGTCTTTCAGCAAGTCCCATGCCCAGACAGCCACCTTCATCTAACCTAACCTATCCATCTTCTTAACATTTCTAATGATCCAAAAATAATTCCAGCACATACCTCAAGATTTCGACTTTTTTTGAAAAACTAAAAGATCTAAAGCATTTATGCTCCACAAGTTCAACGTTTCTAATGATCAACATTACCATCAAAGGCCCCACGAAGTGTTCAGTATTCGATAATTTGTAAGTTCATAGGTCCATAGTGGAAAGAATGGTTGCAAAACGTCCAGGAGGAAGTGCAGGAGGACTATCCCCGGAAGGAGTAAATGTGTCTGTTTTTGCCTCTAAAAATTCCATTTATATTTAAATTTTTTATAATATTTCTATTTAAATATTTGCTTTAACTTTCGAGCCGAATACCATTCGAAACCATATTTTGTACCAGGAATTTTTGTGTTTGAAGGAGGTTTGAACCCCCAAAACCCCCCCTGTGTGCGCCACTGCTCAACTATGATATATCTAGACTCCAGCACGGATGATGAGGGTGACTTCATTTATTGTGCAGAAGTATCACACTTCGTCGTCTTCTAAACACTTATCGCAAACAGCAAACTGAACCATTTCGAACTCAAAGAGATCAGTTTCCTAACGAACTCTATGATCTGTCTAAATTCGACTTTGTCCAATTTAAGCAGATATTGAAATTAAGAAAGTCATCTCTATCAAGGACCAATGGGCCGGACTAGAACAACTATCAGGAATATTAGATCTAAAGAGCTTTCTAGCTGTATAGATTTCAAGCTCCAAACAACAACAACATTTCTCACTCATTTACACATTTACACATTTCTTACATTTACTCAGGTAACTCGTACAACTGGATCTACTGAACTTCTTCAATTATGGCCTTTTGAATTGGTTTAAAAATCCATGACAACACTTGGTTTTTAAGGCCTTGCAATAGGTTAAAAATATTTTGCATCCTGATAAATATAATTCTAATCCTAACCTAAATACCTTATACAACAACAACTACTAAGTCGAACAAATTTTGGCTTTTTGTTCAAATATTGCTCAGTCTTTTTTGCCTCAAAAATTTTTACAGAATAATATCATATGAAAAAGTATTGAAGTATTCAAAGTATTTGATTCAAAATTGAATTAGTTTGAAGTGGTTTAAAATCCATGATTTTGGTTTTTAAAGCCAAGGCTTAAAATATTTCGCATTCTGATAAATATAATTGTAATCCTAAAATACCTTATACAACAACAACTACTAAGTAGCAAAAATTTTGGCTTTTTGTTCAAATATTGCTGTCTTTTTTGTCTCAACAATTTTTACAGAATAATATGGAAAAGTATTGAAGTATGTTATTCAAAATATTTGATTCAAAATTAAGCATCAAAAATTGTACTAGTACCTACTTTTAAAATTTCATGCATTTAAATAAATTATGTTTAATTACAGTGAACACAATTCTTACAATTGAATTCCCATTGATTTTCCATCATTGCAATCATACTTGACACAGATCCATCTGTAGCACCTTTGATACAATTTCAAGTATAAAGAAAATTGCGTTTTTGGAAATTGTAATTTTGGCATGCACAATTTTGATGAAATATTTATTTACAACAACAAAAAATAGAAACAAAACAAAAATTTAAAAATTTAATTTTTTCATGTTTTCAGTCTAATCGATTTCCGTTCCCAAAAGATTTATTTACAAGGTTTTTCAGAAATACACTTTTCAGCAACACAGTGTTCAAAAAGCTTATTAAATCAGAACAGCATTTTATTTGTAATAGTCAAACTTTGGCGATAAGCAGCGCCGAGGTTATCGCCAAACATTGTACACAACCTTAATTGCCGCGGCTACAATAGTTCTAATCTACATATTGAAAAATATTTGTTCAATAACCTTAGCATATAGATTTGACCTATGTCTGTCTGTCTGAGAAGCATTAAGCATGTTTGAAATGTTTTCATTATAATTTTTGTTTTAGTTCAGTCAGCTGACTGGGCGTTTTCGACTGCTGTGCCAAATGTGAATTCAGTTATTCGACGAAAAGTGTCAACTCACTCACCTTAGTCGAGCTCGAATACAACGATGACATTTTCTCGTAGTCCATTGTGTTTTCCTTTGACTCGTGTGTTGCTGTTGTTGTTGTTGGCGCTATTTTACATTAAAAGCGCGCGCGCCACAATTCCAGACGCATGCGCGGCACTCGATCGAATGAAAGGAATCGAAACAATCTACCAGATAGCTGCACTACTTTTCTTCCTGCTGAGTGCGCGGCAGGCGACGGCTGCAGTTTTTTGCAGCGTTTGGTTGCCACTTCTAGACCAAAATCAAAGATGTTGCTCAAGTTGCAGATGCTGCAAGCAACACTGGGGGCGAAGGGGGCGAATGGTATCAGTGTAGCTGTTGGCTGTCGACTGTCTGCGGCTGAATGCAGTCGAAAAACCAGCTTGTCGTTTTCGGATTGTTGTTGTTGTTGTTGTTGTATTCGTGTGCGTATTTATAAATATTGCAGGCGGGAAAATGAAAGCAACAACAAAGCGCGTAGATTTTCATTAGCAGCGACTGGCAGTTGGGCGGCGAACTTCAGATCTGACTAGACGCATGCGTTGTGCACTGTGCACGCGGCCACGTTTGTGGGATGTTGTTGTAATCGTTGTTGTTGTTGTTGTTTTGCAATTTTTTTCTTTTTAAACAGTCTGTGTTATTAGTTACTTTTTTTTGTATTTCACAAATTTTAATGCTTTTTTACGTTCATGTTTATTTGGCTGCTTGTTGTTGTGTCGTTGTATTCGTTGTTATTGTTTTCAATTTTACTGACGAAAAAAATTCATTTGTAGCGATTTAGAATGTGATTGTTACGTTTTGTTAAATGTTTCTTCGGCTAAATTTTTATTAATCGTTGTTGTGCTGACTTATTGAATTCTTACTTTGTGTTTTTCCAATCTTTTGTTTGTTTTGTTTTAATTTTTATTTTTTGTTTTGATTTGGTTTTGGTGCCGAACAATTTCAACTCATGCAAATAACGTTCATATGTGATGGCAGGCACACACTGACAGCCATTTAAATATTTTGATGGTAAGTGTGCGCGTGTGCGTGTGTGTGTGTGTGTGTGCGTCTGTGTCTGCTATAATAATTATAATAAATTCGATTTTGTTTCTTGCTTCTTCGTTTGCTGCTTTGAATGGCGGCTAGTGGCTGCTATCGTTGTTGTTGTTGTTGCTGTTGTTGTTATTCGTGTTTTTGGCATATCACTTGT
Organism: Melieria picta; assembly: GCA_964056695.1. Taxonomy (NCBI): domain Eukaryota; kingdom Metazoa; phylum Arthropoda; class Insecta; order Diptera; family Ulidiidae; genus Melieria; species Melieria picta. Next base: position 109,457,430 of record OZ057398.1, read on the forward strand.
GCAACCTGCTGCTATCATTATCGTTGCTCTTGCTGCTGCTGCTGCTGCTGTTGTTGTTATTGTTGTTGTTGTTGCGAATGCATCAGTTTGCCTTTGGTCAGCCTCGCATCAGCCACACCAACACACTCACACACTTGGCCGCCGCACAGTGCCGACTCGCAGTTTTTCGTTGTTTAGATTTTTGGTATATTTAGCCACTGTCGATGTTGTTGTTGTTGCTGTTGTCGTTATCAAATTTCTTACTGGAATTTCACTGGCCACTCTTGCATGCATAATTCACCACAACTCGTGGACCGCGAAAAATGCCCTTCGCCAACTGCTGCCCCAAGTCTTTCAGATTTGTTGTGTTCGTTTTTCGTATTTTGTGTATCTTTTCTTCTACTCCAACTCGTTTGCCGATTTTTTGGTTTTAAATTACAATTGAAATCGAAATTGAACTGGACAGTGAAAAGAATTCACTTCGATGCGATTTTCTATGCTGTTTTCGCTAATTCTGCTCAAACTACTCCGCTCAAGTCGCAGAGCCCAACCGTTCGCTTTGTCTTTTCGCTCAAATATGCGCGCTGAGATTTTGCAGATCGCCTGTCTTACCTCATGCCTGCACTTCAATTGAAAGTGGAAGCTTTTATTGCCAAACTGGTTTCGCTTTGTAAATATTGTTGGCAGCGTTGAAGCGAGCGAGCAGCGCGTCGCAACGATCACAAACGCCTCACAACGGGCTTCGCCACTTGGCCGCCTCTCAGCCATCGCGCTCGCACTCTCTGGCCCAAGCTCGACTTGATGACAACTTAAGCAAAGCCCCGAAAGCTCGACTTTGATGATTATTCTGCTTTCTGCTTTCCGTGTCAATTTGGTTTTTGAAGCACCCTGGAGATGTGCGTTGCCAAGCTGAATAAAGTTGGACAGAGCAAAGTTTTCTTGCATGCGATACACTGTAAACAAAAATCCATTGTTTGAGAATCGTAGAAACATGATGATTGAACAACAATATTACACATCCATATTTATGATCGAATGCCTTCCTTTTTGTATCGAGCTTGAGTGATTTCTTTGTTTATGCTCATTTTGTAATTTTTATTTATTCATTTATTTATTTATTTATTTTTTATTTATTTACTCATTTATTAATTAATTTATTTATTTATTCGTTTATTTATTTATTTATTTATTTATTTATTTATTGACTTATTTATTTAGTTCTTTCTTTATTTATTTATTTATTTTTTATTTATCTAGCTATTTATTAATTCATTAATTAATTTATTTATTAATTTATTTATTTATTTATCTAGCTATTTATTAATTAATTAATTTATTTATTTATTTATTTATTTATTTATTAATTTATTAATTTATTAGTTTATTAATTTAATAATTAATTAATTTATTTATTTATTTATTAATTTATTTAGTTATTTAGTTTTTTATTTATTTATTTATTCATCTAGCTATTTATTTATTATTTATCTAGCTATTTATTTATTAATTAATTAATTAATTAATTAATTAATTAATTGATTAACTAATTAATTTATTTATTTATTTATTTATTAATTTATTTAGTTATTTAGTTTTTTATTTATTTATTTATTTATTTTATTATTTATTTATTTATTAATTTATTTAGTTATTTATTTATTTATTTATTAATTAATTAATTTATTTATTTATTTCTTTATCTATTTATTTATTTATTTATTTATTTATTTATTTTTTATTCTATTATATCTAGCTATTTATTTATTAATTTATTTATTAATTTATTTATTTATTTATTTATTTATTCATGTATTAATTAATTAATTAATTAATTTATTTATTTATTTATTTATTTATTTACTTATTTTTTTATTTATTTATTCATGTATTAATTAATTAATTTGTTAATTTTTTTTTTAATTTATTTATTTATTTATTTATTTATTTACTTATTTATTTTTTTATTTATTTATTTATTTATTTTTTGAAAATGAAAAATATATCTCGACAAATTTGGGGATTCTATTGAACTCAATTAAGGCTCCGGAAACCTAAAAAGACCAACATGGAAGAACTCTGAGCAACGAAGAGATCTGGCTGGAATATTAAGGAAAATCCTCTCGAAGAGTGCGAGACAGTCTACAACGCCACGGAGTATATCAAAGACGAAAGACAAAGAAAGGATTGTTCTCCTATTTTGGAAAGATTTTAACTCTATCAATAAGCAATTCGCTTCATAGCTGGGCATAGGATCTGTAAAATGCAAATTATTTATTTATTTCAAAAATAGCCTAGAATTAAATAACAATTCATACAGACTAACCAAAATTTAAATACTTATACTATAAGTCTTTTTAACAAATTCTTGAATAAATTTTTTGGAATTAAAAAATCTAAAGAATTTGAGAATAAGTTAGCCTCGGTCAAAGCACGCACAATTGGGGCATTAAGAGATTAATTAGCACATAATAATTTGCACCGAGGAATAAGAAACAGATCTTGACTTCGTAGAGATCTAATCGGAGCTAAGAATTACGGAGTGCAAAGCGTAGGAATAATTTCTGGATCCTTTCAATCCTAGCACCATGGCACGTATAATACGGAGACCCGATGAAGGACGCATATTCATGCCTGAAACGTACAAATGCCATATACAAAAGTTTCAACGTATACGGGTCGGTGAAATCGGTGCTATGACGTCTAACGTAAGCAAGCATGGCATAGGACTTAGTAATCAAAAAATTGATTTGACTAGCGAACGAAAACGTTGAGTCAAAGATTACTCCCAAGTACTATGAATGACCTCTTTTCTATATTATTATTTGAATGGGTCAATAGTACTGTCGCACGGTGTAATAAAACAAAATTGTTCGTTGGTGAAATAAACATAAACAACAAAATATGAAAGAAATAAGATTTTCCCTTTCTGCTCTCCGTCGAGATAGCAAACGGATCAACCCTTTTTTGGAAAATAGAGGATTTCTACCACAAAAAACATGACACATTTTGGAAAGCTCGTAGAACGCAAATGTGATGCTTGAAGCATAAAGCACATTTCTCAAGGTCAAACTTGCACCACAGCTAGCACAACATAAATCAACAACGCCGCAGAATAAATTATGAGATTTTCTAAAAACACTCGTTTCATCGAATTGCTGACTTTTATCGTAGACACATTCCATGCAACCATTCAGTGCAGTGTTTGACATGACATGCATGTTGCTTCTTAACGATGTTGTTGTTGTTGTTGTTGTTCTGGTGCGCATGATGCCGAAATTGCATCTTCCAGCTAAAAAACATTGAAATTGCAACGCAAATAACTTCATTTTCCGCGGGCCACGTCGCAACAGCCCCGCACAGTGCAACATCGAAAACATAAGCAACACGCATATGCGGTCGTTTGGCTTTTCACAACCAACAACAACATCATCCATGAGTCTCACCACAATCACACACACGACGTTGTCGATTCTGTCAATTTTTGTTGAGAAATAAAAAAAGCGCATTGCTTTTGCAGTCGTTGTTGCTGTGCGTATTCATGCGCAATTTTATGTTGTTGCTGTTGTTGTTGTTGTTGTTGTCGAATTGCAATACAAACCGTCAATTTCGCGAAAGAAGTTGATGCACAGCAATGATAACTTTCGATGTGCGAGCGCACAGCTTAAGGTGGAATTTATGGTGTCGCATAAAAAATGCCAGATTCAACGACAGTCAGTGCGCTTACGTTTTTATTGTTGTTGTTGTTGTTGCTTGTGCTGCAACGCTGTCATTCTGATTGAATTGTTGAATGATGTTCACTTATTTATGTGCAAGAAATGCGCAGTGGCGATTCATCCCCCCTCCCACCACTCGCGCTCACATTTCCAGCACTCTCAACCCCCCCCCCCCAAAGTTTTCCTCTTCCAACACGCTGAAACACGTAGGTGCCAGGCAACAGCGACAAAACTTTAGCCAGTAAATTGCTAACACAAAACGTGGTGGCTACGCGACACCGATTGTCGACCGGTCCGTCGCTGCAAGGCGCCTGCTGTGTGCGCGCTGAGTGTGTGTGTGTGCGTGCAAGTTTGATATCCGTTTCCGTCGCAGTCGACTTGCTTATTCAGCAAGCGGCAGCCAACAACCCGCAACCGACAACCCACATCGCAGCAACAATTTTGCGCATAAAATTGCAAACGTCATTGTGACATTTATATTTCATTGCACAATGACATCGATGCAATTTTTGGACAAGTCATAAAAAGGATGTGACAACACAACCACGACAGCGCCGACAAGACACACCAAGTGCCGGCAGCAGCCAGCAAGCAGCCATATCGTTCATATAATACAACATAATGCACTCGAGCGATTTGAAGTTATGCCATTCACCCCATTATGGCGCCCACACTCCTCCCTCCTCCCTGCACCCCGCACCCACTCAACGCAGTTGCTGCTATTTTTACTACAAGTGACTGTACGACACGCAATATTTATGAGCGCACAATTGCAATCTACACCCCCAAGCCATTGCCTTCACCCCTTCCCCTCCTCACTCCTGTTTCCTAGTCGCGCACCGACTTCATGGCAAAGTGAATGATGACACGCTGATGAGAATGGATGAATGTGCGCTGGGAATGCGAGTGTGGCGGGGTGGAAGCAGCACGCGGGTGAATGGGAGCATGACGCATTCGCTGCGCTAAATTAAAAAATACCACCAACATTTTTAGCGACAACTGGGAGTTGTTGTTCTTATTGGTGCTGCTTGTCAATTTTTTAATTTCAATTCCTTTTTGTATTTTTTTGCATTTTCCAATACGTTCATTTATTTGTTTCTTAAGCACACACACACACACACACATATTCATACATTTTATTATTAATTATTTGTACTCGCTTCACTTATGGGACATCTAAACGTTTGTGCAATCTTAATTTGTCTGCTTACACCGTGCGACAGCATTTTTCACACCGGAAAAAATCCATATGTGCGTGAAACTAGAGACCAAATATAGTAATACTGCGTACTCAGTTTTTCACTTCTACATCCTTTGTCCTTTTAAAAGGACTTCAAAATTTTGAAGGGGATAAAATATAAACAAAATGTAAAAAATACTTAACGTCGTTAGAATATGGCAATATGTATATCAAATGAAAGAGGAAAGGCTCAAGAATTTAAATAAAATTAATTTTTTATCTATTTGTAAGAAAAGGATATGAAAAAATTCCTTTGAAAATTTTAATCCTTTATATCCTTGAAAATTTACATAGAATTTTCTTGAAAAATAAGTATATTAAAACCCCAAATCTCTCTGATCACCTGTCAAAATTTCATGACTCTAACTTTATTAGTTCGAAAGTTATTAAAAACAAAGCCGGAAGCTGCAATTCTAATGAAATACACAAATTCTAATTTATTTGAGTATCAGTATTTTAAATAACAAAAAGATACAAAATCTATGAAGCGAGAAAAATTAAATTTCGACACGTGATCAAGGAGATTTTGGGCTTTAACATACTTACTTTTCAAGAAAATTCTGTGTAAATTTTCAAGGATATAAAGGATTAAAATTTTCAAAGGACCTTTTTCATATCCAATTTTTACAAATAGATAAAAAATTAATTTCATTTAAATTCTTGAGCCTTTCCTCTTTCATTTGATATACATATCGTCATATTCCAACGAGCTTAAGTATTTTGTATATTTTTTTTATTTTTTATCCCCTTCAAAATTTGAAGCCCTTTTAAAAGGACAAAGGATGTAGAAATTAAAAACTGAGTACGCAGTATTACTATATTTGGTCTTTAGTTTCACGCCCATATGGATTCTTTCCGGAAAATTTTTTTAAATTTTTGTCGCACGGTGTTATTTGTAGTTTGGCATATAAGTACCCCTCGCTGCCCGTCGCCGCCGGAAATTCCGGTTAACGTATGGTGGCGAAATTGCTTTATTCCCTTTTGGCTTTGCGCGCGCACAGACGACGCAATGCGCGTTTCAGCAGCGCACACGGCAACACCAGCAGCACCAGCAGCGCCACGACGCCCAGCAGCAGCCACACATCCAGCGAGTAGTACCGATAGAAACTGTGCAAAAACCCACAGCAAGAACACAACAACAACAACAACAAAATGCTCGTTAGTTCAATGACAAAGTTAATTAACGCGCTTTTCTCACCTCATATTGCGCCCTAAGGCCTGCAAGTGTGCGGCGCCTTTGTGCCGCAGCACATATTCGGTCCAAAAGATCGCCGTGTCCAGCGGCGTTGCCGGCTGATCGAGCAGCAGCGCCTGTCGTTGCCTGCGAAACAAAATTTAATCAGCAAACTTTAGCAAACAAATTGACTAATCAACATGGACGCAGACAATGGGTTTGGAATTTAACCCTTTCGACACAAAAGTTGCCTGAGAGCAACTTCACCTATTTGTCATCTGATAGCAAAAGCTACGATTGATTTATAGGCTTAATTTAAGTAGGCACCAACAAATTAATATTTTTAGAAGTGAATTCAAAGAAAATTAGAAAAATTTTACTGTTGGATAACAAATAACAAAATAATTTCCAATAATTTCAGTTTGTGTTCTAATTGAAGTCTACGAATTGAGCGCGTTTGATCAAAACCCTGTTTCTTTAATAATGGTAAAAGAAAATCAAAAAGTGATAATTTTGTATTTTTCCATAAATATTGAATAATTTTTCTGTAACTAAAAATATTGCTACAAAATTTATTTAACCCGTTTTAAGCTAAAATTGTTCAAAAGTAAACTAGCTCTAGAACTCTAACAAAGAGGCGTGGCGACTTCAAATGTCGTGTGCACATTTCTTAGGCCAGTTTTTAATGATTTAAATACTAGTAAGTATCGAGACGCAGGGTAAAATTCGGGGTCGAAAGGGTTAATCTTTGGAACTCTAAACTAGTGTTGCCATTTTGGATAAGTTCCGATAAGTTCTTCGTACTATTTATAAAGCTTAGTATAAGGCCGAGTGAGCAGACGGAATAACTAGATTTATTAAAAGTTCAGGACTGTCTCCATCAATCGAAAAACTTGACAAGGAGACTTGCCACACTACTAGTGACAACTGCTTTTTTTTTTGTTCTCCGAGGGTATTTGCCGATAGATAACACCGTGCGACAACAAATTTTACACACGAAAAATCGATATACTTGCGAAAATAGGGGCCAAATGTAGTAAAACTGCGTTTTTAGTTTTTTTCTCTGACGTCAGGATTTTTTTTTAAAGGACTTTGAAATTTCAAGGACATGTCTATTTCAAAAAATTATTTTAAAAATTGAGCCCATTGTAGAATAACAATATGGGTATCAAATGAAAGAGAAAAATCCTTAGAATCTTAGAAAATTTAATGTTTTGGTGCAAAAGGACGAAGAGGTATTAAAAATGTCCTTTTAAAACTTTATCCTTGAATATCCTTGCAAATTTCCAATAGTTTAAAAAAATATATACATATATCTTAAGGACTAATATGTACACTACCACATCCTTGAATTTCGTCCTTCTAACTTTATTAATTTAGGATATAAAAAATTTAATACTTGTCTCTCTTGTAAGCAAACCGTCCACTAACATATCTAACCTCTCTCGTTGTTGTTCCTACATATATCCTAAATATGAAACGTAAAAATTTTTTCATTTTGCCTATTTCTGTGTCTATTGAATTTCAATATCTCTGACTTTTCAGTTATCCACTTCACATTATTTCCTTTAAAGAACCATTTACTCGATTGGCTTCGGCATCTAACTGTTTTAGCTTTCCATTTGCTTTCATCTCCAATACTCACCACACAATACGAACTCACCTGATTGCCCGCCTATACGCCCCGTTGTGCATCACCTCGTCGACGGCGCGCAACAGCCTCTCCGCTGTGATCTGCTCCAGCGGCAAACGCACCGCATACCCATCGGTCGCCGCCTTGGCCGCGTTTACATCGTGATCGCAAAACACCGGCAACACCACCAGCGGCACCGCATGGTAGACGGCCTCGTGCATGCTGAGCACACCGCCGTGCGTGATGAATGCTTTCAGCCGCCGATGGCCGAGTATATCCTGTTGCGGCAGCCACGCGCTCAGCCGCACGTTGCCGGAGACGTCGACCAACTGCGAGGCGTTGCCTTCCCACTTCCACAGCACGTGGTAGCGCTGCAGTCGGGCAAACACTGCCACCAGCAGCTGGCGCAGCTCTTCCGGCATGTTGGCGGCGCGCACTGACGAGCCCATCGAGAAGAAAATGACGCCGTGCGGTGCGGTCGCCATGAAATGCTCCAACTCCGGCGGCAGTGCCTCCGCCGAACGACAGTGAATGCAGGCAATTTCGGCAACGTTCGGATAGAAGGGACGCGGATAGGTGACGCTGGCGTGGCCGTTTTGCAGTATGAACGACACGTTGCGCGAGAGCGCGTACGGATGCGGCACATGAGCGCCCAAATGCGCGAGCAGCACAGCGTGCACTCGGTGGGTGTAGTACTGGAGAGGCGAACGAGCCGAATTGGTGGTCAATTGAGGTGGCAGGAAATGTAAAAAATATTTTAAAATTTAATGAGAGATTTTAAATATTTTATTTTCAGTTTCAGCTATTCAACACATTTTAATTGCTTAACACTAGAATGCCCAAGGTAGTCATTTTGACTACATTGACGTCTTTTATTGTAAATAACTTATGTTGCATCGCTTTCTAAAAAAAATATTTTTAGCTTAATGGAATAAATAAATTAATAATATTGTCCAAAAAATTTTTACCCCAATTTTGCAAAATTTACCTTAAATGCCCAATGGTAGTCATTTTGACTACCTATATACAATTTTCAGCAAATCTTACTGATAAATAGACAAATATGCATCTTCAATTACAAAATATGAAAATTTAAAAAAATTGCAAATATTTTTAAAAAAATATCATAGTAGGTTGTGACAATTCCCAAGTTTTTCAATCCAAAATTCACTCACAAAATTCATTCACAAATTCCAAATTTTAAATTTCATTCCATTTTATCCCATTGATGTGTAAAGTACGCTATTATATTTAAATGATTTTTTTTTATAAACTATAAAAAAATAAAAACTAAATGCTAAAGTTTAATCTCGTGTACATTTATTCATATTTGCTACTTAAAAACCAATAAAATTAAAAAAAAAACAGTATATAATAATGTAGTCAAAATGACTACAAATGGGCATTTTAGGTATGTCAGATTGTCGGGCATTCTAGTGTTAACTGAAAAGCAAATGTAGCTGCTATGTTTCTCTCTTCAAAGAGTAATAAACATTTCAAACTATGGGACAGGCTTCGTATACCGAAAAACACCTCGCCTGGTTAACCCTTTCGCTATTTTGTTGCCATATGATAACATGCTAATTTGTGGACGTCTCTATGCTCTATGGTCGCAAGAATACATTTTTTTGTTGGTCTTTAGAATAGTTTGAAGTTTTAGGAAAAATACGAAATTAATAAACTGAATATTTAAGTTTAAAGAAGAGAAGCATACACTTTTTTTAATGGTATATGTTGACATAGTAAAGGAAGAAGAAGCAGAAAAAATTAGAGAACTTTTTAATTTGACGTTTTCTTTCAATTTAGATAATCTTTTTTTTTTTAATTTTTGCTGAAGTAAATGAAGAAATATGGAAATTTTCGTTATGCGTAAAAAGTTTTATGTTTAAGTAATTATTACAGCCACAACGATGTGGTTAGAGAAACACTCTAAAATACAGGGTCCGAGTATAAAAATAAAAAATTTTTTTATAGAATGTTGCTAATATAACCACATAGAAGCCTAAGACGTAAAATTTTAAATTTTAAATTTCCCCAGTAAAAACCTGTAGCGAAAGGGTTAAAAGCCAAACCTCATTCGCCAAATCTCAGCCAAGGTAAACTTCATCGCTTAACCGCTTTCACTGGCAAAAAACTGTGACTCTGGCAATCGGCCAATAAGTGCACTAATTCAACCACTTAACGACAAAGCCCACTTCATCGAAGGCCGCTGCCAAACCTACGCAAAACTGTTGCTTCCGAGTTGTTTCTACGGCACGCCACAGTCGTCCAAATGCTCGCAACGACATAAATCACAGCGCAAATCAGCACTTAATCCGTTTGCGCACAGCCAGCTACAACAACAACTGCCTAAAATACCAACCACAATCGGCACTCGCCGCACCCCGACCCCAACCACGACTTCAACCCGAACTCACTCACCTGATGCACCAGCTCGGCCAGCAAATGCGTTAGGCAGTTGTGCCAACGCTCCAAGAAGTCCATGCGTTGCGTCAGTGCCGTGAAGACGTGCGGCATCACTGCGTACACATTCGGATTGCCGGCCAGGGCCAGGCTTCCCGTGTAGAAGCCGACCGTATTGATGTAAATAAACGGCACGCCCAGCCGATGGACCAGGCCGAGAGCACATTCCGGAAATGCACCGTCAATAATGGCCAAATGGCATTTTTTCTGTGTCAATAATTCGGTTGTGGCGGCATCGCTCAGCAGACTGTTGCAGGCCTAAAGTGCGACGAAGAGAGGAACGAGGAGGAGAACATAGTTAAACGCTGTGTCGATGTGTGCCAATGATGACCGGCGTAGCCAATTCAAAGTCAATTATCTGTGTTCTGTGTGTGTGTGCGTGTGCGTGTGCATGTGTACATGTGTGCGTGCACAACGATGGTTAGCTGCTTAAGGTATTTTCGCCTGTGAGGCTTTGGTTATTTTCATTTGCACACACACACCTCGGCCGGATAGCGCACTGCCTGCCAGAGTGTTATGGGCGCCTTGCCGGCAAAGCGTGCTCCCACCAAATCCCAATTGGTGTAGTTTTGTATGTAATCGACAAATAAGCTCGGTGTCGCCTCCAGCAGCCCCGCTAGGTGCGAATCGGGTGTGAAGCCATTCAGGAAAGTGATACGATGGCCTCTGGTATGGGAGAAAGAAGAAGCAGATTTAGTCATTTAGATGGTGTTTCAGCTATTTTGAACAGCTTAATGGTTAGCAAAAGTTGTAGTGTATATTTTACAAATAAGTCAAAGTGGGAAAATTTGATCACTGGGATTTAAAAAGTCTAAACTAATGGTTTTACAAAGAAATGAGATTCAAAAGATTTAATCAGGAGTCTTATTGTAATGAAGTTTCTATTCAACTACAGAGCTACACCCAACTTATGTATCAAAATTGTAAGTTTGTTAGAAAGCCAAATATTTACCAAGATTCGGCGTATTATTTAAATACTAACGGCTACCAATAACACCGTGCGACAGCATTTTTCACACCGGGAAAAATCCATCTGTGCGTGAAACTAGAAACTAAATATAGTAATACTGCGTACTCAGTTTTTCATTTCTACATCCTTTGTCCTTTTAAAAGCACTTCCAAATTTTGAAGGGGATAAAAAATTAAAAAAATTAAAATAAAACTTGATCTCGTAAGAAAATGGCGATATGTATATCAAATAAAAGAGAAAAGGCTCAAGAATTTAAATATAAATGATTTTTAATCTATTTGTACAAAAAAGGATATGAAAAAGGTACTTTAAAATTGTAATCCTTTATATCCTTGAAAATTTATATTGTGATCAAGAAGGTTTTGGGTTTTAACATACTTTTTAAGAAAACTTTATATAAATTTGCAAGGATATAAAGGATTAAAATTTTGAAAGAACCTTTTTCATATCCTTTTTTAGAAATATATAAAAGATCAATTTTATTTAAATTCTTGAGCCTTTTCTCTTTCATTTGATATACATATCGCCATATTCTAACAATGTTAAGTATTTTTTATATTTTTTTCAATTTTGTACCCCCTTTAAAATTTTGAAGTCTTTTTAAAAGGACAAAGGATGTAGAAATGAAAAACTGAGTATGCAGTATCACTATGTTTGGTCTCTAGTTTCAAAAATTTGTTTGCGACAAAAATTCAAAAAAAATTTTCACACCGGAAAAAATCCATATGGGCGTGCAACTAGAGACCAAATATAGTAATACTGCGTACCCAGTTTTTCATTTCTACATCCTTTATCCTTTTAAAAGGACTTCAAAATAAAAAAAATATAAAAAAAATACCTAACCTCGTTAGAATATGGCGATATTTAAATAAAATTTTTAATAAATTTTTTACCTATTTGTAAATAAAGGATATGAAAAAGGTCCTTTGAAAATTTTACTCCTTTATATCCTTGAAAATTAATATAGAATTTTCTTGAATAATACAGTCGTGTCTGGGTATAGTGAACGCCCGATATAGTGAACACCTCGATATAGTGAACACCCACATTTTGATATGGAGTCTCTAAATATTGAAACAAATTTTAATCAAAAAATAAAAAGTGTTTTTTGAGCAAATAAAACGAGTTTTTGAACAAAAATTTTAACCTTGATATAGTGAACAACCTCGATACTGTGAACAGGCCTTGCAATAATTAGTTCACTATATCCAGACACGACTGTATGTTAAAACCCCAAATCTCCTTGATCACGTGTCAAAATTTCATTATTCTCGCTTCATTGATTTTGTATCTTTTTATTATTTAAAATACTGATACTCAAATAAATTAGAATTTTTGTACTTCATTAGAATTACAGCTTCCGCCTTTGTTTTAATAACTTTCAAACCAATAAAGTTAGAGTAATTAAATTTTGACACATGATCAAGGAGATTTTGGGTTTTAACATACTTACTTTTCAAGAAAATTCTGTGTAAATTTTCAAGGATATAAAGGATTAACATTTTCAAAGGACCTTTTTCATATCCTTTTTTTACAAATGGATAAAAAATCAATTTTATTTAAATTCTTGAGCCTTTCCTCTTTCATTTGATGTACATATCGCCATATTCTAACGAGTTAAGTATTTTTAATATTTTTTTATTTTTTATCCCCTTCAAAATTTTGAAGTTCTTTTAAAAGGACAAAGGATGTAGAAATAAAAAACTGAGTACGCAGTGTTACTATATTTGGTCTCTGGTTTCACGCCCATATGGATTTTTGCCAGTGTGAAAAAATTTTTTCATTTTTGTCGCACGGTGTTATCAGATAAAAATACACAATGCACAGTGATTCGACTCCATACAACCGCGGGAAAAAATTAGAATGAGTGGTCCGTTCGTCATAAAATTTGGTATACTAGTTAATCATGGTCTGCTGAATTGAAGTCTCTATTTTGTTTTTCTAAAACTTTTGTAGTTTGGCAATGCCTGAGACTTAAATTTGCAATTTTGGTCATTTTTGGTGAGCTATAGCACAAAGTGTGTTCGCTAGATTTTTCAGATTTTACATTTAATCGGTAACTTCAACATTGATAATTACTAAGAGTAACAGAAATTGTCTTAGGACCCTTTAGTTTTGCAATAAAAATTATAACATTAGATGTATGTATTGCATTTGTGCAGTTTTTAAATTTTTCATGCTGATTGCATACTTTTAGGGATAAATAAAATAAATTTTGTCGAAAAATAGGTGTTTAGACCACTTTTCAAATTGAATTATTTTCTGAGATCGGAAGATATCGGAGGATATAATTACATTATCCGACAAAGAAAGAATGCTTCTTAAAATAAAAAAAATCCAAGAACTTACTTTCACATACTTTTTAGATATTTTCCTCTAAGTTTTGCCAATTCTCAGATTTTTTATTAAGAAAAATATTTTAAATTAAAAGTGATGTAAACCTCTCAGCTTTGCAAATTTTAAGGAAACATTAAAAGCGAAAATGACCACATCATTTCTTAACCTATATTGAAAGTTTCAGCAACTTCTTGCTAACCATGTATTTTTACAATTTTTTTTACTTAATAGACTAAAAAACAGAAAATATGTGTTTTGTGTTTTTTTGTGAAAAAAGTTTCAACTTTGAGCCGCTTTTGCACAGACACTAATTAATTTTTTGCACAAATTTTTTGGGGTTTTCTTAGTTGGAGTTTTACCTTTCTAATGACATCGAAATCGTTAAATTCTGGGACTATAAATTTTTTTAATTTTGTCTATGGATCGAATCACTGTGAAATGTAGTGAAAATATAGTAATTTTCATTCATATACAAAACTTACACTCGCATGAATGTTCGTCTGCCAGCACATGTCAACGAATGTTTAATTATTTTTAAACTTCACGGCGGCCTCATACACGCAACGTCAAAGCCTCATGAATGGTTATTTCGGTTTATCCACACGTCGATGTTTGGTGTATGATTTTAGGCGCTTTATGTCCCCACAAATAGAACCGGAGAAGGTGATTTTTTTAAATAAAAGTAAATAAATTTTATTTATCTGCTAATTACCTACTGCAGTCCTTTTAGTTCACGCTTTCGCTCAACTAATTGAAAGTACAAATATTTCTTGGAAAATACTGTCCATTTTTATGGCTCCAATGAGCAACGTGTTTCAATTAGCAGCAGCACAGCAAAGCGTCAAAAGGCATTGCATACTTTAATGCATAATAAATTAAGCAAACCAGCTTGGAAAATTCCACCTAGTTGCTTAAATATCACTTTTTTGGCAATAAATCAAAAAGGTTTTGTGTGGCCAGTCGCCGCTCAAGCAAAAGTGTCTGGGATCCGGAGTCCGGACGCAACCCGAGCAGCATCTTGTGTGGGCAATTAAGGGCGCACCAAATTATTTATGAGTGTATGCAAATATTTTACCACACAATAAAATCTTGAAAGTTATGAATTTTCTCTATCAACCAAACAGAGACGTGACACGAATCTTTTTAAAGAGGCAGGCATTGATTTTGGGTCACATAAAGTTGGACAAAAGTTTAATGAAAAATATTTACTGAATGCCTATAATGTGAGTTTAGTGACTTTTGTGAACCCTGCTCAATTTTGTTGGTAGAACCGAAACTTTGAAACTATAGGGTGTTTTTTTTAGAGGTATAGAACTTCGAATTGAAATAAAACACAAGAAAATCGTTTTAATGTCCATCAATTTGGCTTTATTGGAAGGATAATTTTATGCCATTAATGTTTAAATATGATTTCGGGCATGTGGCCGCCGCGGCTGGCTCGAATAAAGCCAATTCTACAGGTCCAATTTTCAACCACTTTTTCGAGCATTTGGGGCCGTATGTCGGCAATAACGCCACGAATGTTGGCTTCCAAGTCCCCTAACGTTTCTGGTTTGTTGGCGTAGACGAGCGACTTCACATATCACCAAAGAAAATAATCCAATGGTGTCAAATCACACGATCTTGGTGGCCAATTGACAGGTCCATTCCGCGAAATTATGCGCTCATCGAATGTTTCCTTCAATAAATCGATTGTGACGTGCGCTGTGTGGCATGTAGCGCCGTCTTGTTGGAACCACAACTCATCCACATTCATGTTGCGCAAAATCTTCCATAAAGTTGATGGACAAAGCTCCAATTGCTGTGCACGGTGGCGAATCGATTCATTCGGGTCCTCTTCAACATTTTGCTCTACAGCGGCAATTGTTTCTTCGGTGCGCACTGTTCGACGTCTCTGCGGATGCGTATTATCACATAGAGTAAACGTAGTGCGAAAACGACCCATGGTTAACCGAATTAATTGCTCTGATGGACGATTATGTCGACCATAAAATGGACGGAGCTTGCGGTAAACTTCGCGAACTGAACCATTATTTTCGAAATAAATTTGCACGATTTGCAAGCGTTGTTCTTTTGTCAACCTGTTCATGATGAAATGGCAAACCAAACTGAACATGAATGACATTAGAGTTGCCAGATTTGACCACAAAATGCCAGTTTTATCTCTATTCGAAAAACAAACCTCTAAAAAAAACACCCTATACATTAAATGAGGTTGGAATTGTGGCATTTAAGGAACGCTTAGTTCATATTACACCCATGTCATACCACAAATAAATCTTTGGATTCTTCAAAAGCCAAACACTCACTGCAATTTCCTAATGAATTCGAAAATGCTGATCTATTGTCACTGAGTCAAAAATATTTTATTAAGAAATGCTGCGGCTAAGCCTTTGATTTTCCAAGTCCTTATCGTCTTCTGGAACCCTTAAATTATGCCAATTTCAGTCGAGCAAAAACTTGTATGTTTGTTGAATTCTTTGTCAATATTTTGCACGCTACTGTAGTCCAAACTTATTTGCAAAGCTTTTTCCATCCGCTTGATTAATTTTTTGCAATTTGTATGTTTATTTGTGTTCGACGTTAGTGTGTCGGTTGCGGCCAACAAGTGTAAATAATGTTCTCCGCACGCACACACACACACAACAATACAAAACCCATACCAATTATTGTGTTTCAATTAGCTCGTTCATCATTCATAAATACGCAATTCACAGTAATCGTGCGGCAGTAATTATTATGTTGTCCATTTTCCGCACAAAATCCTTTGCAAATTTATTAATTAAAATATTAAATTGAATGAACCCTTTGTTAATTGAAAATATTTACAACACACCATAATTTATACAATAAATTAACATATGCACATTTTGTTGCGATTCTTTATTGTGTCTTTGTTTATTTATTCATTTGTTGGCCATGTGGCCCTTTGGCCGTATTTGCTTGCCCCAGCCACAATGTCGGGTAATTGTAGCCTTTAAGAGTGGAACAAATTTTCATAAGTTCATAAGTTCATAAGCAGTAAGGGGAGGAAGGCAGTAGGAAAGGCAAATTTCGGTCAAGAATTAAAATTCATTCTGACCTTAGTACGAAAAGCACCACAAAGAAAAGTGAGAAAAGCAATAGGCAACTGTCTTCGTGCGAGGGTAATGTAAACTTTGAACTGTCTACTAAGTAAATATCGAAATATTTTGAATATAAAATTAGACCAAAAACAAAAGGATGTCATTTAGGATACCAAAAAAACTCAGTGCGGAGACAGAAAACGCATTCGGGCATAAATAGAAATATTGAAGCTTCCCTTTTTGTTTCATAACCTAACCGACCTAATAGCTTTAGGCAGTCTTCTTTGCCTGCAGAATTTCTATATCCCCTACCCCAACTTCTGCTAAAGTCAGTGATGAATTACACTGTACAACACAAAAAAAAAATAACAAGATTTTGAAACGGATTCTGGTAGAGGGGGCCAAAAAAAAATATACGTGCATCGGCGTTTTGAAAGTTTACATCTGAACTTTTTTTAGGACATTTTAGTACCAATTTTGAATAAGTACGAAATAAACATTAAACACATTTTCAATTTTGGCTTAATTCTGGCGTTCAAGTTAATTTCTGAGCTTTGATGTATTCAGAGACCTACAGTAGAATTTTATGGCGAATATATTCGTGGTACATTTTGTCCTTAAAAAGTCCTGTTTTCCAGGACATTTTTGGCATTTTAGAAAAAAGGGTCAAACTGACCCATACAAATAGGAGCTACAGGGTTAAAATGCTCCACAAAAATGTTCTTCGTAGTATTTTACATCAAATTGCTGAACACATCATATACCTAAAATGTGAGGTTACATGGTTTTCGTATGCCGATTCACCATAAGAATGTGCAAAAAGGGGAGAACTTTGACCCACCTTAAAAAAAAATTCAGACGTAAACTTTCAAAACGCCAATACACGTATATTTTTTTTTGCCCCCTCTACCAGAATCCGTTGTCAGAACCTTGTTATTTTAAAAAAATTTGATTTTGTTGTGCAGTGTTATTGAAAATTTATTGAATTTGTTATTTACTGTAACAACAAAGAGTTTGAATGAATCTAGATGCGGAATGTCTTTCTTTAAAAGCATTTTGGAATGAAATTCTATTTCCCATTGACCACATTGAACCAAAATTGAATGTTACTTTCAGTATATTTTTTTTTTCTTCAAAACAATTGAAATGGCTTAATACAAAAATCCATTTCGCATATCGCCCAAGTTGATCGCATGCCTTCGCAGCAAAATTAAATTGCCAAGTCCATAAAGCTTAAAGCTAATCCAATTTGCCAGAGTGCTGATCTTGAGTGCAACGTGTATTTGTTGCTGTTGTTGTTGTTGTTGTTGTTGTTGTTGTTGTTGCGGTTGCTGCAGCACAAATGCAACCGATATACGATTTTGATTGAGGGTGCCATATTGAGTTGTTACAAAAGCAATGCAAGCATGAAATGGAAAAACCACACACACACAAACACGCACACACAAACACGCACACACATACACGCCAGAAGAACAAACGCACCGCCAAGCGAGAGTAATGCATCCTTTAAGCAGTTTAACCACCTTCGGGTTTGCTGCCGGCAACAAATGTAATTCACACACACAACACTTTGGCTCCTCGAAAGCGTATAAACCAAGGATCAACGTTGAAAACTTGCATGCAGTTTGCTTACATTTAACTTGCACGAGCACAGCAAAGGGTACTACAGAAAAACTGGGGGAGAGCTGAGCAACGACAGCACGAAACACGAACGATTTCACTTGCTGCGTAAATTGTTGGCAACTCTGCGCAGTCAATTAAACTTCTAGCCGACGCAATAGAACCGCAGGGACACAACAAACGGAGTTGGCCGAAGCCGGTGCGGCGCGACTGCCGGTAGGTGAGCGAACACATTTGCTCGAGCATCGACAGGAGTGAAATCCCAATCAAGCGTTGGCACAACAATTCCTAAAGCACCGAAAAGACCCAAAGCGAGGCGTTTCTGTGTGTGTGCGTGTGTGAGTGTGTGTGTGTGGCGTGAGTGAGCGAATCAACATAACCACGGCAACTGGCAGCAGCTGGTGGCAGCGGCACAAATGAGGCGTGTACCCTAAAACCGAGCTCCACATGTGCGCCGTCTGCGAACATTATCAGCTGAGCAGCATCAGTTGCAAAACGGCAAGCAGCCAACAACAACATGAATGAAGCAAATAGAAAAAAAACAAACAAAAAGTATGGGGGGAAATAAAGAAAACTCAGACGTTAGAAAATTAAATAGAAAATAGCAGCGAACGCCAGCAGTGCAAGTGAGAAGTGAGAAAGAGAGCGAAAGATCTGACACTGCAGTTGGGCACTGACAGACGTGTGGGGCGACAACAAAAGCAGCGGAAAAGTAAACGAAAGTTAGCGCATGGCGAAAAGGTCCTTCCAAAGGCAAAGGGACATTGCACCAAAGTGCATTGGCTGCACTACGACAAGACGGCAACAGACAGACACACCAGCAACAAAGGTGACGATGTGAAAATGTTAAGCAGCACACAAAATAATGGATCGAAATGCGAAAAGCAAATGGAAAAAACTTAAAGCGCTAAACGAAGGTTGAGTAAAGTTTAAAATAATTATGAGGTATAGAAAAAACATGCTAGCAGAGAAGTTAGGGAAACTGCAATAAAGAAGGTCATTTTATGATGCAGTTAGAGGAGCAAAGTTAGTGCGTGTATTTGTAGAGCTTTAGAGTTTCTTTATAATTTTATATTTAAGAAAAGTTCACAAAAGACTGCAAATAGAAAATTAAAACGGTAAAGGATACTTCTAACAACTACACATACAACATGTAAGTAAATCAAAATGCGAAATGTTATTTACTTACTTAACTTGCCCATAACAACTCGTTGCCGGGTTGCGGTCTTGCCAAAAGTTCCAGGCGCCTCTTTCTGCGCGTCTTTTCGAGTTGGTCACACTAAGAGTTGATAGGGCATTTCTCAACTTGATCCATCGACCTCCAACTACCGAGTGGAACACCCTTTTGACCGAAAGTTCATCGTCCATACGGGAGACATGGCCAAGTCAGTGTAGCCGCTGGATGTTGATTCGCTGTGAAATGTATATAAATAAATTAATTAAATAATAAATAAATAAATAAATAAATAAATAAATAAATAAATAAATAAATAAATAAATAAATAAATAAATAAATAAATAAATAAAATTAATAAAATTAATAAAATAAATTAAATAAATTAAATAAATAAAATAAATCAAATAAATAAAATAAATAAAATAAATAAAATAAATAAAATAAATAAAATAAATAAAATAAATAAAATAAATAAAATAAATCAAATAAATAAATAAATAAATAAATAAAATAAATAAAATAAATAAAATAAATAAAATAAATAAAATAAATAAAATAAATAAAATAAATAAAATATAATATATATATAAATAGATAAATAAATAAAAATCATTGAAAGATGTTTGCGTGTACCATGTTGTCTCTAAATTTTATAAGAAAATCAAATGAGTTCATATTGAACAGTTTTCAATCATCTTTAAACAATTTTAGCTTTAGGAAAAAATAGTAAAAATCGGTGAAGAATGTTAACGTAGAATTTTGTAACACGTTGTCTCTGAATTTTTGGTTTTTTTTTAACATAAATTAATAATAATTTAATTCATGTGTTTTTTAACCATTCGTTTGGAAAACGTCTTAAAACTTCGCTGCAATACTTGAAAGGTTCCATAAAAAAAGAAAAATTAACTGCATTCACTGTAGCACTTCTATAGTACTCTTCAAATAGCTTAAAAAACAAAATGAAATACAATAATTGCAGAAGAGAAAAAAGCTAAAATTAAACTACTAAAATTGCTTTGAAAAGTTAACCAAGAAATTATAAAAATTGAAAACAGCAAAACGCCAAAAGAAACGAGATATTTGTAATCCTTTCGAAAAGAAAGAGAAGAAACAATTTATATATAGTTTCACAAAAGTAACTAAAATAATCAACAAGCACTAACACTGCTGCAACTATGACTATGCATAACAACCACAACAACAACCAACTACGCTTAGAAGCCACAATCAATGAAAGCACAGCACAAGTGGCAACACTTTTTTATAAAACTTTTACGCGCTGGTCTGTCGTTGCAGCTGCTGCCGTCTTACACCGCAGCCAGCTGTCAGTTGAAGCGGCAATATTGGCGGCAACCTGCAGCAGATAAAGTTTTACAAAGTTTTTCCCTACACACTCCCCGATGTGTGCTTACCAACGCACTCACACTCTCCTCAAGCCGCATTACGATTGCCCTCCAATGTCCTTTCAACGCTCAAGTCCGAGTCGACGCCGCCATGAAAGTGACAAATAAATAAATACGCGTCTGTGTGCGAGTGTTTGCCAGCACTCATTGCTAAATCGTAAATGTTTTTGCTAATAATTAAAATATGCAAATGTTGAAACTGACTTTAGCGACGCTGTCGTTGTCGTTGCCCGTTGCCCGTTGCCGGCACACGTTAACGGCATCCACCGTGGCGCATAGAAGAAGTCGCACGCCGAGTCCGTGTGTCGGCCATATGCAAATGTTTGCGTACAGCTGTGCCGAGCGACTGTTTACTTCATTTAACTTTTTCACTTCTTCGCTGCTTCTTTGTGTTTGTGTTTTCATTTTTGTTTTTTGTGATTTTATTTTGTACAAAATTTGCATGTAAACTGGACATTTTTCTTTCTCTCGTTGTTTGTTCCGCAATGAAATGGTATTTTCTGTTCTTCTCTCCTCTCCCCTCACACCGTAACGCTGATGGGTTCTTTCTGCGTATACTCAACGTTTCACCAATGGGCAAAGCACGTTCGTCATTATGGCGGCAGCGAAATGTTCCAACGTAATTTTGTGTAAATTGCCATATGCAAATGTTATGGTTAATTTTTGAACTATCGCCGATCAGATAGCGGGGGATAAGCTGGTAATTTTGCGTGCAATATGTGTGATTACTGCTAAATTAATACACAAAGTTAAGTGGACAGACGCATACGTGTCATTGTGTGATTAAACCGAAAGTTGGTTTGTTGTAATAAGGTAAGAAAATTAAGGAAGAAAGAAAGGAAAAGTAAGAAAATTAATTACAACAAAAATACTTCATGGTTGATGTGCTTTAATGTTCACATTATTTTTGGTTTAATGCATTGTTCGAAAAGTCTGTGGATAACTGAAAAATAGCTTTTAAAAAGTGCTCAAAAACAAATACGAGGCACATCTAAATTCTCTTCTGATACAGAAAAGCAGCGCTAATTTAATGGAATCATTTTCCTTAATGATTTATTTCTGTTCACGACTTAAAAACGGATACGTGAACTGATACATTTATTCAAAATTGATTCTTGAGAAAAGCTACAAAAAAGGAGTATTTGCATAATGTTTCGGTGAGCTTTAGAACAATTTTGCTTGCAGGTCGTATGCGAAGAATTAAGTTAGTACTAAAATACAGCAATCTCTTCAATAATAAAAAGGTAGATTGGAACATTTAAATTTGTTTATATCTTTGACTTTCATGAGTCATCATTTTCAGCAAACACAAAATCCAGCAATTTGTCCGTAAACTGGTGTTCAGGTCTGAAATGGATAACCTTCGAATGGCCACTAAAGGAACTGTTTATCCTGACTGACTGACTGACTGCCTGATGCATCATTGCCCAGCCCAAACCGCTAAAGCTACAAACATTAAATTTCAACTGTAGGTATGTCTTGAAAAATGAACCTCCACCAAGACTGGATTTTTTAAATGCGTGGTCTAAAAGGGCAATACATGGGTTGAGGAGTTTTATGCAGAAACGCGATTTAAATGAGTTATTTATTTCAAATTTGGTGAAAACACTTCACATAAAAATAGTTCGACTCGTATTTTTAATTTTTACGAAAATAAAAATCTGATGGGATCAACGATGGGTTCAGAGTTTGTATGAAGAAACATGATTTTGTTTACGCCTTTTGACTTCAGACTTGGTAAAATTACTTTTCGTAAGAAATAATTCGACACGTGTTTTTCACTTTTTTGAAAATAGAAATCTGACGGGCTCAACAATGGGTTAAAAGTTGTATGGAGAAAGAAGATTTGACGGGCCTTTTGACTTCAAACTTGGTGAAAGTACTTCAAATTTAAAATAATTCGATATGTGTTTTTCATTTGTTCGAAAATCGAAATTTGACAGGCTCAACGACGGGTTAAAAGTTTGTATGGAGAAACTGTAAAAAAAACATGAACTAATTGACCTATTGACTTCAAATTTGGTGAAAGTACTCTTTGTGATAAATAATTTGGCACGTGTTTTTTATTTTTTCTAAAATAAAAATCTGACGGGGTCAACGATGGTTTAACAGTTTGTATGGGGAAACCTGATAATAATGCGCCAATTGACTTCAATTGTGGTGAAAGCACTTCAAATGAGACATAATTATTTTTAGAAATAAGTATGTTTTCATTAAAATCTGACGTGATCAACAAAGGGTTAAGAAGAACTTGATTTATTGGCCCCATTGCACAGTGATTCGTTCCATAGACAAAATTCAAAAAGTTTATAGTCTCAGAATTTAATCATTTTGATGTCATTTGAAAGGTAAAACTCCAACTAAGAAAATCCCAAAAAATCGGTGCTAAAAATTAATTAGTGTGTGTGCAAAAGCGGCTCAAAGTTGAAATTCTTTTCACAAAAAAATGTAAACACATATTTTCTGCTTTTTAGTCTATTGAGTAAAAAACATTGTAAAAATACATGGCTACCAAGAAGTTGCAAAACCTTTCAATATAGAATAAAAAAATGATGTGGCCGGTTTCGCTTTTAATGTTTTCTCAAATTTTGCAAATCTGAGGCTTTTACAACACTTTTAGTTCAAAATATTTTTCTAAATATAAAATCTGAAAATTGGCAAAACTTAGAGGAAAATATCGAAAAAGTATGTGAAAGTATGTTCCTGGATTTTTTTATTTTAAGAAGCATTCTTTCTTTGTCGGATAATGAAATTACATCCTCTGATATCTTCCGATTTCAGAAAATAATTCTATTTGAAAAGTGGTCTAAACACCTATTTTTCGACAAAATTTATTTTTGTATCCCTAAAAGTATGCAATCAGCATGAAAAATTGAGAAAACTGCAAAAAAGCAAAACATACGTCTATTATTATCGTTTTTATTGCAAAACTAAAGGGTCCTAAGACAATTTCTGTTGCTCCTTACAATTATCAATGTTGTCGTAATTGATTAAATGTAAAATCTGAAAAATCTAGCCAACACACTCGTCGTATAGCTCACCAAAAATTACGAAAATTGCATATTTAAGTCTCAGGCATTGCCAAACTACAAAAGATGAAGAAAAACAAAATGAAGATTTCAATTCAGCAGACCATAGTTAACTAGCTTACCAAATTTTATTAAGAACAGACTACTCCTTCTAATTTTGTCCCGCGGTTGTATGGAGTCGAATCACTGTGCATTGACTTCAAACTATATAAATACCTCTATATACTATATATACCTCTTGTTACAACAGCCCCTTGGGACCTGGGTTAAGCTTGTTTCAAGTATTTATGTTTGTCGCTATATTGAAACTCTGTGGCTGGTCGAAAATCCAGCGGTCTTCAATAGGCATTGAAATTTGTGGAAGTGCATCGGTCATATAATTCATAAAACTTTCGACAACATCATCAATGAAAGGAATCCTCAAAGCAATTAAAGAAGAGGAAGACTTGTCACAACGAAAGGCGTCAGAACAGGTCAGATTGAAAATTTATGATTTGAGTTGGAGAAAGGTTAAAGCATTGACACTAAATGTGGCCATTGGGGGCGACCTTAAGCTTCTTCTGAATAGGTAAATATATCCTAAAACATTAAACACAAAAATATTATGCAACAATGACTCAAAGATCGCCTGCTTCTTGTAGTTACAAATAATAACAATAACAAATACAATAACTAAATAACTAATAAATAATGTAAGGACCGATTAAGATTGAAATAAAGTAGTAGTAAAAAACACTTACAGCTCTCTGACAAATCGCTGGACTCTATGGACTGACTGGACTCTGGACTTGATTCTATATGCACTCAGATTTGTGTCGCAGATTTTTCAAAGACATAGCCAGTTTGCAAAACAATTTGTGTATTTTTTTATGTTATGCCAATTGATTAGAAATTTAAAGAATTTAATTCAAGTGAGTAAGAATAACCTACAGTTGTCCTCTCCAAACCAAACAATTCGGAAAACTCATTGCCACAAGCTACCGTACTCACCGTTCCGAACCCGCGACCGTCAGCCTGGCGATCGAACGCTGTTGATTGCCACTGAACCGTTTAGTTGTTTGTATCTTCTCCAAACCGAACACAAATGTCGTCAAGTCTTTCGACTTTACAGCCAAATGAATTCACAAGTGCATCTGCGCAATTCTTGATTGTTACTATTGACTACACATCTATGTTGGTGTGTTAGTGTGCGTGTGTGCATCACATGGCTGTGCGTCAAGAGTGCAAAAATTCAATGTAGACAAAAATAATGGCAATCATCATCGTTGCGTTCGCTTGTCGGCGTTGTCTGTCAGCGCTCGGGCTCCGCCTCACTGCACTTACAAACACACTCGTCGCTGCTCTGACAACACACCAAATTGCGCCCCAGCACAAGGACGTCTATGTGTGGTGTGCCGACACTTACTAAAAAACATATACATGTGAATTTCTTTATCGCTGTGACCCAAGAAGGTTTGCCTTCAATTGAATTTATCGAAATGCGTTTTTCATTACTTTGCTTTGTGTCAAGTGAAGTATGCTTCCCGTGGGTCGTGCGCGCACCCACTTGAGCCAATATGCATCAACGAATCAATCGCACACAAGTGCACATCTTGTGTATGTCTGTGTGTGTGTGTGTGTGTGAGTGAGGCAGCCAAAAGACAAAACGCTGCCTTCGCACGCCCATCCCAAAGAAAACCCTCAGCGGACTTTGCATATTTGTGCTCTGCGACAATGTAAAAAATTCAGCACGAATCTCATGCAAATGCACACACACACACAACACACACACACGCATGACTTCAATTGTGCGTCTGCACAATTCTCGCCGGAATTGTTTCACTTTGTACTTGGCGCAGCTTTTTTCGCTTTTCGGAATTGCCTTGCCGGCGCTTGCGCCCCACGAGCGCCGCCTTACGCCGAATTTCGCCGTCTTCCGGCCCGCTTCGGCACTGGATAAAGACGATAATGATGTTGTGTAAGTATGCAAATTTACAAGGATATTCGTCAAATTCACGGATTTCAAGGATTTCACAAACAAAAACCCAAACAGGCAGTCGACAGACGCTGCCTGCCTGCATGCCGCAGCTGATTGTGTTGTTGTTGTTGCTTTTCTCGTTTGCTCCAGCGTCGTTGTGTTTTATCCAACATTTTATCGTCGCAAAGTTGGAAACCATCTAAAATTGTTTTAAGCAGGATTTGGAATTTAAAATCACAATGTGGAAAATCGATAAATTAGAATTTCAAATTTCGCGGAGAGGGCAACGGCAGCGGGCCTCAAAGAAACACGCAGCTAAATTAGGCACGAACAGTACTTGAAGATTTCTTGTCAAGTCAAGGCGCGCGGCTTCCTATTTTCTTCCAATTTCTCTTTGTCGTTTCGTTTTTGAGAATTTCATTTGTTCATTCATTTGCTGCAATAAATGAGAAAACTATTATTGGGTGCGGAATTTATGGCTTTGCGTACAGCCAGCAACAACGTGTCAAATTGCATTCAAGTATGTCAACAGATAAAAGTTGACATTTAATTTCGCTGAGTTAAAGAAAGACTTTGTTTTACTCGAATACTTGTCAGAATACTTTTTTTACTCGATGAAGCTTCGGCAAAAGAGATATTCGATGCGGTAGCTGAAGGTCGATGGCGAAGGGGGAGACCGTGTCTCCGGTGGAAGGACAAAGTTGAGGAGGTCCTATCATCTCTTAGTGTGACCAACTGGAGAAGACGCCTGAAGAGAGCTTTTGTGACAAGCCGTAACCTACTAACGGGTGGTTATGGCTTATGGAGTTAAGTAAGTAGGTAAGTAATTAAGACTAGGTCTTTCCTCTATCCTCACTTGCTGCTTGCTTTTTCATTTCGATTTCAAAACCTTTTGTCTAGACCTCAAAACTGGGGACACTAGACTTGGAAGTGGTGGTTTTAATATTTTAACTTGGTGGACTCTTTTGACAAACACAAATATCTATGTTGGATATTTGCCCAGACAATAAGACGGAATGTAAATTGAATACAGCCATGTCAGTCAGTCAGTCAATGAGTCGCAAACTCGAGTTTAAAGGTCCTTGCCAGAACCAAAAGCCTAAAACTTCTGCGCGTCTCATCTCACACCAGTCCGCCTAAGCTACGAGTAGCCACATTGTGCATTGGAGATGTCCCAAAATTTGTCACAAAGTTCTCATCGTTTCCACCACAGTAATTGAAAAAGTCGCACCGTCCAATTGTGATGTCACAATGAGTCGCAAACTCGAGTTTAAAGGTCCTTGCCAGAACCAAAAGCCTAAAACTTCTGCGCGTCTCATCTCGCACCAGTCCTCCTAAGCTACGACTAGCCACATTATGCATTAGAGATGTCCCAAAATCTGTCACAAAGTTCTCATAGTTTCCAGCACAGTAATTCAAAAAGTCGCACCGTCCAATTGTGATGTCACAATTAGTCGCAAACTCGAGTTTAAAGGTCCTTGCCAGAACCAAAAGCCTAAAACTTCTGCGCATCTCATCTCGCACCAGTCCACCTAAGCTACGAGTAGCCTTATTGTGCATTAGAGATGTCCCAAAATCTGTCACAAAGTTCCCATAGTTTCCACCACAGTAATTGAAAAAGTCGCAGCGTCCAATTGTGATGTCACAATGCGTCGCAAACTTGAGTTTAAAGGTCCTTGCCAGAACCAAAAGCCTAAAACTTCTGCGCGTCTCATCTCGAACCAGTCCGCCTAAGCTACGAGTAGCCTTATTGCGCATTAGAGATGTCCCAAAATCTGTCACAAAGTTCTCATAGTTTCCAGCACAGTAATTGAAAAAGTCGCACCGTCCAATTGTGATGTCACAATGAGTCGCAAACTCGAGTTTTAAGGTCCTTGCCAGAACCAAAAGCCTAGAACTTTTGCGCGTCTCATCTCGCACAAGTCGGCCTAAGTTACGAGTAGCCACATTGTGCATTAGAGATGTCAAAAAATCTGTCACAAAGTTCTCATAGTTTCCAGCACAGTACTTGAAAAAGTCGCACCGTCAAATTGTGATGTCACAATGAGTCGCAAACTCGAGTTTAAAGGTCCTTGCCAGAACCAAAAGCCTAAAACTTCTGCGCGTCTCATCTCGCACCAGTCCGCCTAAGCTACGAGTAGCCTTATTGTGCATTGGATATGTCCCAAAATCTGTCACAAAGTTCTCATAGTTTCCAGCACAGTAATTGAAAAAGTCGCACCGTCCAATTGTGATGTCACAATGAGTGGCAAACTCGAGTTTTAAGGTCCTTGGCAGAACCAAAAGCCTAAAACTTCTACGCATCTCATCTCGCACTAGTCCGCCTAAGCTACGAGTAGCCTTATTGTGCATTAGAGATGTCCCAAAATATGTCACAAAGTTCTCATAGTTTCCAGCACAGTAATTTAAAAAGTCGCACCGTCCAATTGTGATGTCACAATGAGTCGCAAACTCGAGTTTAAATGTACTTTCATACAAACAGCTTCCACTTCTAACTAACCAACAACACTCATTGCATTGAGATTATATTTTTAGTTTCCCAAATTCCTTCATTAAAATATTAAAAATTGTCTCGCTTCTCGGTGCATTTGCCAGAATCCTCAATGAATATCATTCAATTCCATTCCTTTCACTCTGCTGCCTTCACACTTGTGCCCTCACGCTTGTGCCAAAAGCCTACGACAACAACAATAAATAAGCATTTCCAGTCCAGCACGAAAGCGAGAGCACTCATACGCCCCGTGTGCCGCCACCCGAACCCCGTTAAATATGCAATAAAATATTTCTGGCACTTGAGCTAAAATCCAGCGCAATAATTTTTATTCGCAATTAAGCAGTTCAACTGTTGTTGCTCTTGTTGTTTTTGTTGTTGTTGTTGTTGTCGATGTTATTGCTGTATAGTTTGCTGCCAGTTTAATGTGTCACATTTGCGCATAAAATGCAAATAAATTTTAAATAGCCACGTTACGCCTTTGCGAAAATTTTTAATGTTGGCGGTCGTCGGCTCTTAAGTAAGAAAATCGTTGCGTATAAATTAAAAAGTGAATTGCACATGAAAATGCGAACGGGCGGCAGCCACCATTTAGGCATCTCATTACACGTTGCCATTTAGCACTGTGGAATTAAATCGCTGGCAGCGCAACTACGCCGAATTCAGCTGAACTGCATTTGCACGACAGACGAGCAGGCAGGCAACACAATCCGTAATGGCAGCGCGCTGCTATGCAACATGCAGCACAGCAACAACAGCAACAATGAAAACAGAAAGCGTCAGAGTGTAAAGCGGCGTCAACGAATGTAAATTACTATTAATTACATTTTAATGACGCTTGTTTTAAATTCATGGCTTACAATTACACTCGCAGTCACACATACGCACGCAGCGAAAGCGAACTGTGTGACTGTGGCAGTGGCGGTGGCGGGTCACAATTGCAAAATGAATGCCGTACGCAACTTGAAGGAATTTCCGCCTTTATGCCGTTGCCATGACTTCAACAACAACAACAGCAACACTAACAGCTGCAAACATAATAAAAACAAAAAGGCGGCAGGCGCGACACGAGTGGCGCAGCATATTGTCATCAGTGGCGCATATGCAACAGGCAGCCAATGCAGAGGTGTGCTGCCGCCATATGCGTGCATGTGTGTGTGTGTGTGTGAGTTTGCACTTGTGTGGTACTGTGCACATATATATAAAATCATACGCAACAAAACGCCACACGAACGCGACTACTGTAGCTCGCTGTGGTACGCTGACCAGAAAAAAGTGATGACGTTCACGCAGTTGTGGAGATATTAAACTGAAATTTTTTAGATTAATACTTTATATGGTGAAAAGGCGAATCTATATATCTGAGGCTCATTTTTTTCGCCCGTCGTCAAATTTGCAATGGATTGGAGATGAAAATCTGGATTTTAAAATTCTGAGACGGATTTCGTGAGAGAAAATTCTAGAGTTATGAATAAAAAACTTGTCACTGACCTATCCAAAAGTATGTAGCTTGGTGTGAAAATTTGAAATCCAGTGATACTTGTTATATTTCTAATTTTATTAACCCTTTCACTATCTTGTTGCCATATTGCAACATGCAACTTTGTGGCCGCCTGATGTCTCCATGGTTTCAGTAATCGGATTTTGTTGATCTTTAGAATAGTTTTAGTAGCAAACTAAGTTTAACCCTTTCCGGAAATTGGTACGATATATCGTACAATTCTTTCGAAGATTTTTTATTTGAAAGCAAACGCAATTTTTATGGAACAGCTTTTTAATTTTCATTAAATAGGCTGTGTTGTATCATTCTGTTTAAAAATATAAATCATAATAGCCTTGGCTACACAGTATGAGTGCGTTTTGTAAGCAGCTTTTTGCAAGAATTTGAAAAACCAGCAAATGACGATACTTCTGCGTAGGAATTTTTAAATATGTGATAATTTTTGGTACCAAAAAGCGAAACAATTTCAAAGTTGGGGTCTCAGTTGATTTATAAAACTTATTAAATTTAACATTTTTTGCGTCTAAATATTTTTCCCGAGCCTTTAAAGAAATTGTACGATATATCGTACAAATGGCCACAAGGGTTGCAAAGCTTTGTACGATATATCGTACAAAGGGAAAGCAACGGTTGCAAGTTATGTTTGCATTTTTTTAAAGTTATGGGTTTGTTAATAGAATTTTTGCGTTTGCATGCCTGTCACGCCCATCTGTAAGTCACGTGACTAATAAAATTCCACTATTCGACAACTTTTGATTAAAAATAAGAATTACTAGACGAGTTTCTGTTTTACTGGGCAGACACAGGTTATGTACGGTTAGACATGCGTATTTGCCACTCCCACTACGATAATAAAAATGGGCTATATTCAGTGCCTTTCTGTAAAACTGTACGAATTTTAATTGATTCTGTGTTTTATTCAGAGGAAAAGGGCTTTGCAACAACAACAACGGTTATATAAGGCCGAATAAATGTGAATCAATTGTTTATATATATAATTTATATAACTTTCGATCAAAATGAAATCCCGTTTTGATTTTTTGTTTTTATAATTTATGTTTTCTATCAAAAAAATCAATGAATTGTTCATAAAACTTAAAAAACCGAAACCAAAAATTCATGAATTTGTACTCCTTTTCGAACCATTGTACGATATATCGTACAAAATTGATGAAGCTGTAATTCTCAACCAAAATTATGTTTTTGACATTTTTTTGTATTGTATTGCTAAAATGTTCAATAAGAGTCCATATTTTGAATTAAAAATTTTTATCTCAAGAAATGTGGAAATTGACCGGAAAGGGTTAACGAACATACCACGAACTGTATGAGCTGTTTGAAGACATCGACGCAGTGCAGCGAATCAACATCCATGTCTCCTATATGGACGATGAAGCTCCACCGAAAAAGATGTTCCGCGCAGTAGTTGGAGGTCGAAGGCAATGAGGGAGACCATGTCTTGCTTGGGTTCGCTATATCATTAATTTGTATTTGTTACTTTAACGCATACCTACAAATTTTTCAAATAATTCAAACTTTTGTTGGCATCCATCAATGCGCATTCAAGTTATCATTTCACATCGAATCGGAATTTTGCCAATGTTAGTTACGCATCCGGTCCCACTGTGCGCCACTCACCGGTGCATTCTATACGGTTTACACTGCCACTTTGATATCTCACGTTGCATTTATATTGCAACATTTGCAGCGCGTTGATGCGTGGCTGCATGCATGCCGCATGCAGCATTTGGCTTTTCGCACACATTACCCTCACACTAACACCCAAACGCACACACACACACACACACACCTGGGTTCGACTTTGCGAAATTTGAATTTCAATTTAACGCGCTCGCATTTGGTCGTTGACTGTAAATTGGCATTTAAAATTGTAATTAAATTACAATCGGAGGCGGCGCTTCCGAGCACTTCGGGTGTAATAACAATTTTTGTTTGCAGTCAGCGAATTAATAAAAATCCAACTAGAATTAATGCGCATTCGTACTGTGTGCAGTTCAAGTTCGCAGTAATGCGATGCGCGAAAATGCGCGCAATTAAACGCCGAATTTCGATTTAAGCCGAAGCTAAAGTAGAAGCCGAAGCTGCCAAAGTCTGAGCTCCATTTCACAAGGCTTCGTTGTAAGCAGCAACGACTTATGCAAAAACTCAAGTTACGCGCTGTTCAACTGCCCGCCACCCATTCGTTGCGCCTCTCCGACACACAGCAATAAACAGTCAAACGCGCAGCAATTATTGTAAGCGCGCAAATGAAGTCCAAGTCCGCCGCTGGTCGGCCGCCATTTTGCTGAAATATAAGAACATTAATTTTAACACAACATTAAATTCGGTTCGAAGTTCTCCGATTGCATGCAACGCCGACGTGAACAAACCATAAAGTCTGGTGCGAATGAGCTGAGATGGTGCGTTCAAGTCCGGCGTGGCGTGGCGAGGCGGGTCGAGCTGGGGCAGTGTGGGGCGCGGGAAAGACGAAGCAGTGCAATAAAATTTAACAGCAGCGCACAGTCCCAAGAGATTCTTAGTGTTGTTGGTGTTAGTATGCGCCGCCACCTGTCGAATGTTTAAGCCAATGTCCATAACTGTGAAATGAGACAAGAGGCGAGAAGAAGCGCGGTGCTGTCGGATGGGAGAATAATAAAAAGTATGCGAAAGCGATTTGAGCACATTAATTTACAATAATAAATGCTTGGCAACGGTGGTAATTGAGGGGAAAACATAGTCGTATTACAGGTAGAAAAAATCCTGCTTGCAAAGAGAAACGGCGTAAAGTATGCACAACAAATAAATGAGGAAACGCAAAGGATCGAAGGGTCAAAGAAATCGAAGTCTGAGAAATGGTAACTTTATATATAAGTGAAAAAATGTGCATAACTAAGCAGTTCGATACTCGGTGAGTAGAAATTAGGAAAGAAAAGAATGGTGGTGGAGATAGGTGATGTGATTTGATGCAATGTGATGTGATGTGATGTGATGTGATGTGATGTGATGTGATGTGATGTGATGTGATGTGATGTGATGTGATGTGATGTGATGTGATGTGATGTGATGTGATGTGATGTGATGTGATGTGACGTGATGTGATGTGATGTGATGTGATGTGATGTGATGTGATGTGATGTGATGTGATGTGATGTGATGTGATGTGATGTGATGTGATGTGATGTGATGTGATGTGATGTGATGTGATGTGATGTGATGTGATGTGATGTGATGTGATGTGATGTGATGTGATGTGATGTGATGTGATGTGATGTGATGTGATGTGATGTGATGTGATGTGATGTGATGTGATGTGATGTGATGTGATGTGATGTGATGTGATGTGATGTGACGTGACGTGATGTGATGTGATGTGATGTGATGTGATGTGATGTGATGTGATGTGATGTGATGTGATGTGATGTGATGTGATGTGATGTGATGTGATGTGATGTGATGTGATGTGATGTGATGTGATGTGATGTGATGTGATGTGATGTGATGTGATGTGATGTGATGTGATGTGATGTGATGTGATGTGATGTGATGTGATGTGATGTGATGTGATGTGATGTGATGTGATGTGATGTGATGTGATGTGATGTGATGTGATGTGATGTGATGTGATGTGATGTGATGTGATGTGATGTGATGTGATGTGATGTGATGTGATGTGATGTGATGTGATGTGATGTGATGTGATGTGATGTGATGTGATGTGATGTGATGTGATGTGATGTGATGTGATGTGATGTGATGTGATGTGATGTGATGTGATGTGATGTGATGTGATGTGATGTGATGTGATGTGATGTGATGTGATGTGATGTGATGTGATGTGATGTGATGTGATGTGATGTGATGTGATGTGATGTGATGTGATGTGATGTGATGTGATGTGATGTGATGTGATGTGATGTGATGTGATGTGATGTGATGTGATGTGATGTGATGTGATGTGATGTGATGTGATGTGATGTGATGTGATGTGATGTGATGTGATGTGATGTGATGTGATGTGATGTGATGTGATGTGATGTGATGTGATGTGATGTGATGTGATGTGATGTGATGTGATGTGATGTGATGTGATGTGATGTGATGTGATGTGATGTGATGTGATGTGATGTGATGTGATGTGATGTGATGTGATGTGATGTGATGTGATGTGATGTGATGTGATGTGATGTGATGTGATGTGATGTGATGTGATGTGATGTGATGTGATGTGATGTGATGTGATGTGATGTGATGTGATGTGATGTGATGTGATGTGATGTGATGTGATGTGATGTGATGTGATGTGATGTGATGTGATGTGATGTGATGTGATGTGATGTGATGTGATTTGATTTGATTTGATTTGATTTGATTTGATTTGATTTGATTTGATTTGATTTGATTTGATTTGATTTGATTTGATTTGATTTGATTTGATTTGATTTGATTTGATTTGATTTGATTTGATTTGATTTGATTTGATTTGATTTGATTTGATTTGATTTGATTTGATTTGATTTGATTTGATTTGATTTGATTTGATTTGATTTGATTTGATTTGATTTGATTTGATTTGATTTGATTTGATTTGATTTGATTTGATTTGATTTGATTTGATTTGATTTGATTTGATTTGATTTGATTTGATTTGATTTGATTTGATTTGATTTGATTTGATTTGATTTGATTTGATTTGATTTGATTTGATTTGATTTGATTTGATTTGATTTGATTTGATTTGATTTGATTTGATTTGATTTGATTTGATTTGATTTGATTTGATTTGATTTGATTTGATTTGATTTGATTTGATTTGATTTGATTTGATTTGATTTGATTTGATTTGATTTGATTTGATTTGATTTGATTTGATTTGATTTGATTTGATTTGATTTGATTTGATTTGATTTGATTTGATTTGATTTGATTTGATTTGATTTGATTTGATTTGATTTGATTTGATTTGATTTGATTTGATTTGATTTGATTTGATTTGATTTGATTTGATTTGATTTGATTTGATTTGATTTGATTTGATTTGATTTGATTTGATTTGATTTGATTTGATTTGATTTGATTTGATTTGATTTGATTTGATTTGATTTGATTTGATTTGATTTGATTTGATTTGATTTGATTTGATTTGATTTGATTTGATTTGATTTGATTTGATTTGATTTGATTTGATTTGATTTGATTTGATTTGATTTGATTTGATTTGATTTGATTTGATTTGATTTGATTTGATTTGATTTGATTTGATTTGATTTGATTTGATTTGATTTGATTTGATTTGATTTGATTTGATTTGATTTGATTTGATTTGATTTGATTTGATTTGATTTGATTTGATTTGATTTGATTTGATTTGATTTGATTTGATTTGATTTGATTTGATTTGATTTGATTTGATTTGATTTGATTTGATTTGATTTGATTTGATTTGATTTGATTTGATTTGATTTGATTTGATTTGATTTGATTTGATTTGATTTGATTTGATTTGATTTGATTTGATTTGATTTGATTTGATTTGATTTGATTTGATTTGATTTGATTTGATTTGATTTGATTTGATTTGATTTGATTTGATTTGATTTGATTTGATTTGATTTGATTTGATTTGATTTGATTTGATTTGATTTGATTTGATTTGATTTGATTTGATTTGATTTGATTTGATTTGATTTGATTTGATTTGATTTGATTTGATTTGATTTGATTTGATTTGATTTGATTTGATTTGATTTGATTTGATTTGATTTGATTTGATTTGATTTGATTTGATTTGATTTGATTTGATTTGATTTGATTTGATTTGATTTGATTTGATTTGATTTGATTTGATTTGATTTGATTTGATTTGATTTGATTTGATTTGATTTGATTTGATTTGATTTGATTTGATTTGATTTGATTTGATTTGATTTGATTTGATTTGATTTGATTTGATTTGATTTGATTTGATTTGATTTGATTTGATTTGATTTGATTTGATTTGATTTGATTTGATTTGATTTGATTTGATTTGATTTGATTTGATTTGATTTGATTTGATTTGATTTGATTTGATTTGATTTGATTTGATTTGATTTGATTTGATTTGATTTGATTTGATTTGATTTGATTTGATTTGATTTGATTTGATTTGATTTGATTTGATTTGATTTGATTTGATTTGATTTGATTTGATTTGATTTGATTTGATTTGATTTGATTTGATTTGATTTGATTTGATTTGATTTGATTTGATTTGATTTGATTTGATTTGATTTGATTTGATTTGATTTGATTTGATTTGATTTGATTTGATTTGATTTGATTTGATTTGATTTGATTTGATTTGATTTGATTTGATTTGATTTGATTTGATTTGATTTGATTTGATTTGATTTGATTTGATTTGATTTGATTTGATTTGATTTGATTTGATTTGATTTGATTTGATTTGATTTGATTTGATGTGATTTGATGTGATTTGATTTGATTTGATTTGATTTGATTTGATGTGATTTGATTTGATGTAATGTAATGTGATGTGATATGATGTGATGTGATGTGATGTGATGTGATGTGATGTGATGTGATGTGATGTGATGTGATGTGATGTAAAGTGATGTGATGAGATGTGATGTGATGTGATGTGATGTGATGTGATGTGATGTGATGTGATGTGATGTGATGTGATGTAAAGTGATGTGATGTAAAGTGATGTGATGTGATGTGATGTGATGTGATGTGATGTGATGTGATGTGATGTGATGTGATGTGATGTAAAGTGATGTGATGTGAAGTGATTTGATGTGATGTGATGTGATGTGATGTGATGTTATGTGATTTGATGTGATTTTATGTAATTTTATGTGATTTGATGTGATTTGATGTAATGTGATGTGATGTGATGCGATGGGATGTGATGTGATGTGATGTGATGTGATGTGATGTGATGTGATGCGATGGGATGTGATGTGATGTGATGTGATGTGATGTGATGTGATGTGATGTGATGTGATGTGATGTGATGTGATGTGATGTGATGCGATGGGATGTGATGTGATGTGATGTGATGTGATGTGATGTGATGTGATGTGATGTGATGTGATGTGATGCGATGTGATGTGATGTGATGTGATGTGATGTGAGAATGAGAAGGAATTCTGCAAGCCTCCCATGGCACTCAGTCCATTCGTGCCATTGTACTATGCCCAAAGGAAAAGAGAAGGAGAGAAGAAAGGGCAAGAGAAAGAGAAAGGCAACAAATGGAGGAAGCAGATAGTAAAAAAAAACAACGGACAAATAGACCGACGGAACAAACGAAGGGAGGAAATACAAAAACTGAATCAAGAGTTGATGACAAAGTGTAGAGAGTAAAACAATTGAATACGTACAGAATTTTTCAATACAGACGGTCGCAATTTGTTAGGTTATAGCAGCCATGTTGCTAAAGTAACATCTGTCAAATTTATTTTCAATTGTTTGGTGTTATTGTTTTTATTATCCTTAGCGACGAGGTCCGCTCCCCCTTTCCCCATTCACTTGAAATGTGTGCTGTAACATATTTTGGAAAAATAGTGTTCCATACACATTTCAAAAACAGGTGAAATATGTGGTATCACAATGGGCCTGCGAGTGTCTCTTACAGAGGCAGCCACCATAACCTAACCTAACCTGATCTAACAAAATTGCCTGATTTAAAACGATATCAATTCACACGAGATACACCAAATTCATCCCACAAAATCACTGTTTGGTACGAATTTGGATCTGGCGGAATCATCGGATCAATGATACTTCTTCCAAAATGAAACTGGCACTGTCGAGTCTTACAGATCGATGATTAGCAACTTCTTATGACCCCAACATACAACTTGTCGGCCTCGATAACCCAGCGGGTAGCGCGCTGGCTTCTCATACCGAGCGCCCCAGGTTCGTTTCCTGGCTCGGGCTGGAAAAAACGCTCATCTACTTCTATCGCTATCCACATGAAGGAGATGAGAATTACAAGAATCGCACAAGTGCGCTCTTGGCAGGCAATGGCAAAACCTCCAAGTGTGACCGAAAAAACTGCCAATCGCCGTTCGGATTCGGCGTTAAACTGTAGGTCCCCTTCCCTCCCTTTCCCCATCCGTTTGAAATGTGTGTTGTATCACATGTTGGAAAAAACAGTGTTGCATACGCATTTCAAACGGGTGGAATTTGTGGTATCACAACGGGCTCGTTAAGAGGCCTAAGTGTGTCTCATACAGAGGCAGCCACCGCAACCTAACCTAACCTACACTTTTAAATGTAGATATTGGTTTTTTAACGAGAGTGCAAATCTTGAGGAAGCTACACGCGATTCGTTGGATATGCTTTTTCATTATTTAATATATAAAATCAATAATACAACATAACGCAAACGCCTAAACGATTGCACGTACAACTAAAAGTTCATTATTGTGTGCGTGCGGTACGAGTATGCGAAAGTCAGAAAGGCCAACCATTAAATTGGAATTTACGCCAATGAGTTCTTAATGCACAACAAAAACAACAACAACAAAAACTCGAACTGCGTTACATTTACGGAAACGAAGCAAACAAATCTTGTATTTCATTCAGTGGGCGCGCACTCAGCAGCCCTGCACACACATACTTAGAGCGCGTAGGTGTGAGTGTGAATAACTTTGCGCTCTATGTGTGTGCGGCAGATAGCAGTCAGCAGTCGAAAATGACCGGAAAGCGGAAACAACTTCAACATTGTGCGCATCCCGCACCCGACAGCCCCTCGGCCGAAAGTTTGACGCACTCAGTGCCAGTGGCGAGCCCGAGCTCGAGCACGGCAAGGGGCCTGCATAATTTATTTGCAAATTATTATTTAAACTTTTTCGCAGTGTGGCTGCTTTTAAAGGAACAGCAAATAAGAAAATACAATAAAATGCTTTTTACTTAAGCAGCGCCAGCAGCAGTGGCCACGCCACAACCGCCACGCCCCGCCAAACAAATATCACACCCTCGGCTGGCCGGCGTCGGTGCATAAATCACCGAACGAATGCGCGAACTTTGGCGTTGGCCAGGAGCACGCTGCTCGTTCGTCCGTCCGTCCAGCGGCCTGTCTGTTAGCCGCCCATTAGTGTCGGCGCTGCCGCGCACCGTGTTACGCCTCACTCGCGCGGCGGCTGCTGGGCGCGTGCGATATGTTGTTTATTTAATGGTTGTTGTGCATTTGGCCGCTGTCGCTGCTGCTGCTGCTTCTGCTGCTGTTTGGCATTTCAAGACATAAATGATTATCTGAAATTTTGTTAATTTTCAAATGGATTTTTCATTTGCACTCATTTATTTATGGCGCCTTGCACGCGTCATTTCGGCTTTAATTTCCATAAAACTTTCATTTAAGATTTCATTCAATTACATAAAATAGTTGCCAACCTTGGCACCGAAGTGGACACATGTGTCCTTGGATCAGCGCCTTGCGAGTCGTCGAGCGGCGCTCATAATTGCCAACATGTCATGCTGACAAAGTAATTCGCAATTATCTCATCGTTGCATGCTGCTTTTTCCACTTTCATGGCATAATCCGGCGAAGGCGAGCGTCGAATGCAGCAACGCCGATAATTGCTGCTGCCAGTGTTGCTGCAGTGGCTACAGCCAAGCTTATTCAATTAAATTGAGAACTCAATTTCAAAATCGCATTTATCATACCATTAGAGCCAAATCACAACGACAACGACAGCGATTGCAATTGAGCAAAGGCGCCCAAGTGCAGTGACAGTGGGTGGGTGGGCGGCCCCCGCAATAAGCGTCGACAGCGAGCACACAAGAGCGCACTTCGACTGCATGCAAAGACTATAAGATGAGTGGGGGTGGCAATGCCAATCGAGAGGAAGCGGCAGAATATAAGCCATGTACCAGACCTCCATAAAAAATCCACAGGAGAATAAAAATTTCACATTACAAGCATCAGTGGGCAATGACAACGACGCTGAGGACGCCGAGGACGAGGACAATGCCAGCGACTGCGAGTCGATACCACTAAAGTAGTCGCCCCAGACTTGAGCAGCTAAAAAACAAACTGCTCGGCAGAAGCACTGCGAAAGCAAAACGACAGCAAAGAAAGAGCTGAAAATTATACTCAAATGAAGGATGACTTAAGTCCCGCACGAAAGCATGGAAAAACAAAGATCAAAAATAAGAAGGAATATTTGGTGCGGTCTGGAGCAACTCATAGTTCGCTAAACTAAACACTGAGGAAGAGGCAGAACCAAGTGAAGAATCTCAAATAGACGATTCTATCCATTGAGTGCATGACAATGAAAACATAGAACTGAGGAATACACGTAACGATCACAAAAGTTATAAACGTAAATTTGGACTTTGATCGTGGAAGCGTCGAAAAAGCGTGTTTATTTTTCTTATTTTATTTTTAACTTTAGCACATGAAAGGTTAGAAACTCTAGAAGGGTCTTCGAATACTGGGAATAAATTTGCTATAATTAGCATTTAGTAGCTGGGAAATAACACTACTTGACACGAAAAATGCTCCTAAAAATAAAAGTATTTCTTAGACTAATCTTCGGCTGCTGAACACGAAACTGAAAATCAAAAAATTTCCTTAAGAAGCGTTTTCGAAAAATCAGGACCAAAATATGTCAGGTATGCAAAACATAAATGTTTTGGATCTCAGTCTGTAGAATCATACATCTAAATTTTCTTCTATTTCAAAGTTCTGAAAGTTAAAAATAGAAAATTTAGTTAAAAGGAGACAATTTTCCTTTTTCATTTGATACCCATATCTTCATCATTGCACAACCGCCATATTAAAAAAAATATTTGAAATGTGTATATCCTTAAAATTTTAAAGTCCTTTAAGAAGGTTTTTGGGTCAGAAAATGAAAAACTGACTATGCCAAGATACTATAAATTACCTCAAGTTTCACTTCTATATCAACATTTGAATGGGTCTCGGAAAAATTAAAAAATTTTTTCGCACGGTGTAATAAATGAAAAGTTGGTATTTTCACTCCGTGCATCATAACTTTATCACTTTTCTTTCAATTCTATTGATGTTAGGCTTAATATTTGATCAAATAATATATCTTTCATCTTAGATTTTAAAACCAGAGGAGATCATTTATTTTATCTATAAAAAAGTGTTAGAAAATTTATGATTTTTGAAATTGGTCGAAAAATTCACTTTTTTACAACTTTCATCGTCAGTAACTTCCCCAAATTTGGACAATCTATTTATCGTTGGAAAGGTTAGTTAATTACCTTCTGAATGACGTGCCACTTGTGTTAGTCGGATGGTTGGTTTACGAGATATGTGCTCATAACTGAAATAAGAGGGGAAAAACGTGTTTTTCGAAGATTTTTCGAAAACGCTTCTTAAGAAAATTTTTTGATTTTCATTTTCGTGTTCAGCAGCCGAAGATTAGTCTAAAAAATACTTTTGTTTTTAGGAGCACTCGATGAACCCATTTTTTGTCGAGTAGTGTAATCATTCAAATTTCTCTAGTTCTCTCGGGTTAGCAAAATATAATCGAAAAGCACATTAAATCGCAAGAAACGAATCTGTTCTCAACTCTCCACATACCAGTAAGTCTCCCTCTTGGAGAGATATCATCCGATAGAATAGAAAATCACATTAAATTGCAAGAAAAAATCTGTTCTCAACTCTCCACATACCAGTAAGTCTCCCTCTTGGAAGGAGAGTTTCCGTTCGAACAAGAAAGCACATTAAGTTGCAAGAAACGAATCTGTTCTCAGCTCTCTGTATACCAATAAATCTGTATCAGTGAGGTACATCCTCCGATAGAATAGAAAATCACAATTAATCGCAAGAAAAGCATCTGTTCTCAGCTCTCCACATACCAGTAAATCTTTCTCTTGGAAGAAGATCCTCCATGCGAACAAGAAAGCACATTAAGTCGCAAGAAACGAATCTGTTCTCAACTCTTCACATACAATTAAGTCTCCCTCTTAGAAGGAGATCTTCCATTCGAACAAAAAAGTACATTTAGTCGCAAGAAACGAATCTGTTCTCAGCTCACTACATACCAGTAAGTCTCCCTCTTGGAATAAGATCCTCTATTCGAACAAGAAAGCACATTAAGTCCTAAGAAACGAATCTGTTCTCAGCTCTCCACATACCAGTAAGTCTCCCTCTTGGAAGGAGATCTTCCGTTAGAACAAAAAAAGCACCTTAAATTGCAAGAAACTAATTTGTTCTCAGCTCTTCACATACCAGCCCTCTTGGAAGATGATCCTCCATTCAAACCAAAAAACATATTAAATCACAAGAAGCGCATCTGTTCTCAGCTCACTACATACCAGTAAGTCGCCCTCTTGGAAGGAGACCCTCGTTCAAGCAAGAAAGCTGTTAAATTTCAAGAAACGAATCTGTTCTCAGCTCTCTGTATACCAATAAATCTGTCTCTGGGAGAGACATCCTCCGAGAGAATAGAAAATCACATTAAGTCGCAAGAAACGAATCTGTTCTCAGCTATCCACATACAATTAAGTCTCCCTCTTAGAAGGAGATCTTCCATTCGAACAAAATAGTACATTAAGTCGTAAGAAACGAATCTTTTCTCAGCTCACTACATACCAGTAAGTCTCCCTTTGAGAAGGAGATCCTCCGTTCGAACAAGAAAGCAAACTAAATCGCAAGAAACGAATCTGTTCTCAACTCTCCACATACCAGTAAGTCTCCCTCTTGGAATAAGATCCTCTATTCGAACAAGAAAGCACATTAAGTCTTAAGAAATGAATCTGTTCTCAGCTCTCTATATAAATCTGTCTCTGGGCGATAGAATAGAAAATCACAATTAATCGCAAAAATATAATCTTTTTACAGTTTTCTACGTACCAGTAAATCCCAGATTGTTCTCACCTTCGTACAATCAACTAGGAAGAAAGTTTTAACTTTCTAAAATGTTCTCTGAAGTATGAAGAATCAGGGCAATCAGCATGGAATATGGAATGCTAAGTATACACGTTACAAAAGTATACTACAGTTCAAGAAGCGTAGATTGTAGCGAGAAGAAAGCAATCGTGAACTTCCTTTGGTCCTGTCCAGCCTTAACACGCACTTAACTTAAAAGCATTTCACTTCACTTCACTACCCTAATACTAATTCAAGGACCTAAAAGGACGTTTTGGAAGATTCTATATTTATAGTACCTCCACATGTCTGATTTTGGTGATTTAGATGAACTTATAAATTGCATTGCCGTTTTAATCAAACGCAGCATAGCCACTGCAGCTGTGTGTAGCGTGCACACAAATTTAAAGAAAAGCCAAAACAGAGATGTCGAGCAATAAAAACGCAGCAAAATACGCACCAGCGATGCGAGCAGCAATGAAGAAAAAAAAACGCCAGCAGATTATC
This sequence comes from Melieria picta, assembly GCA_964056695.1. Taxonomy (NCBI): domain Eukaryota; kingdom Metazoa; phylum Arthropoda; class Insecta; order Diptera; family Ulidiidae; genus Melieria; species Melieria picta. The sequence continues at coordinate 109,500,548 of OZ057398.1, forward strand.
TGCAAGGCCAATAAGTGCCGCACTCGAACGACGCTGCCGGCAGACATCATTGCCCAATGAATATGATAAATGGACGCCGGCGTCGCCGCCACTGCCATGAAGAGGGACGTGGTGAAAAAATTGCTGGCTTTTCGCGCATCACTTTGCAAATCGTAATCGAAAACGAAATCGCCTTCAATTCGCTTTAGTCGGCTCCTTACCACGTTTGACCTTTTACTCGACGACAATGCGGCTTTCGGGCACTCGGTGATGAAATGCCTGGCCACTTTTTGGCTATAACTTAAATATTCGAATCAGCGCGGCGGTCGGCGGCGTTCGCTGTGCGCACAACGCAATCGCATCGCATAATCGAATTAGCGCGCTGCAAGTTGCAGAAAAATGCCGCCTGCATAATTTCGATGGCGCAGACATTTTGCGCCGCGCACTGTTTCACCATTTCTCCTGATCCTATCAAGTAAATTGAATTCGGCAATTCGAGGCGAACTTTTCTGGGCCGCCTGGGCTGCTTGCGCCACTGCGCATAATTTCAATTTCACTACTTACCTTTTTGTCGGCTGCTGTTGGCGCGCGCCAAGTTTGGCAATTTGTGGCTGGCGCAGTTTTCGCGCTTTTTGCCGTTGCGTCACTTGGCGCACGATTTATAATCCGAGTTGAAGTGTCTTTGTAGTTGTTTCGATAATTTTCGGTGATTTCGGCATTTCTTGTCGTTAAAACTTTTTACTGCACACAATTTGGTTTTTTTTTCAGTTCGTAAGCCGTTGTGGTCTTTGTATGATGGATTTTGCTTTTACGACAAAAGTTTTTGCAGTGCTCGGTAAGAGCTGAGTCAATTACTCAGTAATATGACGAAACTAAATTAGCTTCAATGGAATATATTTTGGTATAAAAAGTCGGTAAAGTTCTCATAATTGAGAAACATCTATTGGCTTCTAAATTAATTACGAGTTCATAATAAGTTTAAAAATTGTGTCCAGGAAGCTTTTTAAGGTCATTTGAACTTGAATTTTTTCGAAAAGAATTGAATCGTTCCCTATATGAAAAGAATTAGTCTTTCGGAGGTTTATTGTAGTCAGTGGCGCACACAGGATTTAATTTTGGGGGAGATTTTGCGTACAAATTTTGAGCCGAATACCATTCGAAACCATATTTTATACCAGCAATTTTTGTGTTTGGGGGAGGGTTTGAACCCCAAACCCCCCTGTGTGCGCCACTGATTGCAGTGATCAGCTTCGCTAATAATGACTATTCGTTGACAACTCGATAGCTTCACAATTAATCCGCCTGCATTGACATTTGTCAAAAACTGCAAATCCTCCTACTCCCCAACTGCACTGGAACTGTCTCAGCATCTTCAAACACAGCCGACATAGTCTACATTTTTAATTCTCAATGAGTTAGGTTTCTCTCGTCTTGGCTTAAAATCTTGTTGACTTCCCAGAAGTATAAAATTTTTAAACTAGTGTAGAGGAATCTGCAATTGGTTACCTCCTTCCATCCAAGGGGAGATATCTATCATCTACTTGTGAACCATTCTCTCCATAGTGAAACTGCCCAGACTGGTTCTAAGTTCCGATCCACAGAAATTATTAATGTAGGATGACAACTTAAGGGGTTAGGTCCACTCTTAAGGCAAAAAAAGAACGCTTTTTTGCAAATTTTTTCTGAAGACGGGTTTCATTATTTATGAATAAATCTTTTTGTACATTAAAGATACACATTTCAAGAAGTTACAAAAAAAATTTCATGTCAAAATGTCCATAATATTAAGAGATATAGTCAATTTGCTGAGACACCAAAAAAAAAGACGTTTTGCGGTGATCACGATTGCAGCAGTCTGGATCATCTGAAACCAAAAAAGCGAACGGGGATCTTTAGTAAATCAGTTAATGCTCCGGATGGACGAAGGGTTTGTTCATATTTTGATTTGTCGCAACATGGCGGACGTTCAAAGTCAACATTTTTTTTTTACCCAAATTTTCGTCACTTTTTCGGCTATAAAAAAAAAAAAATTTTATCGTACAAAAAAATCCTTCGTCCATCCGGAGGACAATTATATGTAAAATAAGTCGTTAAAATTTCAATAGGATCAATACAGCCGTTTTCGAGTTACAGTGATCACCGACTTTGAAAACGTGGTTTCGAGAAAAACGCGTTTAAAGTTTTGAGTATAGTTCAAATCTTTCAAAATTATACAATAGAGATGTATTTCAATGTAGTACATCTCGGCGAATAATAGTCCGATTGATCTAAAAATTTCAGCAAATACTTTTGAAATGTTATACTTTTAGAAAATGTAATAAAAAAAAAATCGATTTTTTGAAAATCATGAGTGGACCTAACCCATTAAGGAGCTCGCATAGCTCACACTCACCCGTTGAGTTACACGCAGAAATCATTGTGTGGCCCATTTTTGTTCAGTTCGTCCCGTAATATAGAAACGATCAGTGGCGCACGCAGGATTTGATTTCGGGGAGGGTTTTGTGTAATTTTTTTTGAGAACTTTCAAACAGAATAAAATTTAGATGTATGAATCTACAGACTGAGATCCAAAACATGTACCTATGTTTTCCCCCCTTTACAGATTTTGATCCTGAAAGTTCAAAAGAGAAAATTTAGTTGAAAGGAGACAATTTTTCTCTTTCATTTGATACCCATATCTTCATCATTGCACAAATGATGAAGATATGGGTATTTAAAATTTTAAAGTCTTTTAAAAAGCACTTTGGTCCTTTGAAACGGACTTTGGGTCAGAAAATGAAAAACTGACTATGCCAGGTTACTATAAATGACCTCTAGTTTCACGCCTATATCAACATTAGGATGGGTCTCGGCAAAAAAAATTTGTTTTTTTCGCACACTGTAATAAATGTAAAGTTGGTGTTTTTACTCAGTGCATCATAACTTTTGATATTTGCACAAATATATATCTTTCATCTTCGATTTTAAAACCAAAAGAGATAATTTATTTTATCTATAAAACAATCATTCGAAAATGTATGATTTTTGAAGATGGTCGAAAAATTCACTTTTTTTACAAATTTCACTGTCAGTAATTTCTCCAAATCTCATCTGATTTGAACAATTTGTATATCTCTGGAAAGGCTAAGGCTTTTGTTAGTCGGGTGATTCGTTTACGAGATATGTGCTCATAACTGAAACAACAGGGAAAAAAGATTTTTCGAAAACGCTTCTTACAAAAATTTTTTGATCTTCAGTTTCGTGTTCAGCGGCCCAAACTTAGTCTAGAAAATACTTTTATTTTTAGGTGAATTTTTTGTATCGAGTAGTGTTATTGATGATTGAATATTGATGATTGAATATATATGCGACGGTTATAAATAAAAATCTGTACTAACTTAAAGATATTTCGGGTGGGGTTTAAACCCAAAACCCCTCCCCTGTGTGCGCCACTGGAAACGATACCTGCTAAACAGAAATGATTTATGAAGCATTTACATATACAGAAACACAACTTTATGAAAGCGTGAAGCAAAGCCATATACATTGCTAAAAATATTAAAAAAAAATTTCAACTCTAATTTTCAGCGCTTTGCATTTATTTCTATATAAATTATAATAGTTATATATGCATGTATAACATATCAGTTGTTTACATACATATGAAGTAAAAAATATATAAATAATATTTAGCAACACAAACATTGTTTTGCATTTGCTTAGCTAATCCCCAAAATAAAATCCACAATTCCCGGCGGTTTCGAACTGATGGGCATAGAATTGCATAATAATTTTTTTTTCATCAAAATTTTCTTATACAAGACATAAAATTCAACAAATTGCAAGTGTCCTACACTATGCCATAAAATATTTATTCATTCTCCTCTTGATTGCGCTGCCCTGTAGGCACTCACACAAATCATCAACTCACACTCAATTTCGCGTCCACAAAATCCCGCAAAATTGTGCAAAACTTAATTTTCTATAGCTTCTCATATCTACAGCCGAGTGTGCCATAGAATGCTTACATATTTTCACGCCTTCGCGCGGCATCTGCTCACCTGAATACACTCGCCCGGAGCAGCTGGAAATTCATGAGAGTGCGGCCAAAAAAAGCATTGCACCGAAATGTCACAAGCGCCAAAAATTGCCACGCACTAATCAAATCACGTACTTTGCCAACTTAAATGTGGGCACTGCCAGCACTCACACTCACGCACACCCACACACACACTCGCACTTGTGCAGCGGCAACTTAAATAGATGAGCTTAAAAATAAGACCGAAAAATATGCTACGAAAAACCAACCAACTTGTACTCACATTTAATTCCCCAGCAACGTCATTACGAAACTTGGTATTAATGCATAAAAGCGGCAGCCACCAGACACACACGCACACGTATTTTATAAATGTGTGCGTGTCGGGAGTTGGAAGCTGAGAGCTGGCACATACGCAGCGCGCTCCACACGTACGCAGACGCGCAATAAAATGCACGCTGCTTCTCGCTGCTTCACTGCCACTCGCCGCAACTAATGCAAGCGCCTGAAAGTGCGCTGTGTTTAATTTCGAAGCTGAATTACGACACCATTTAAACTACGACACCATTTTAAAGGACTAATTTCACTGATCCCAAAAGGAATCACAAATGAAAAGAAGCCACCGCGGCAGGCGCCGCACAGTGCTTCGACTCCATACAAAATTGCGGCAAAAATAGAAGGAGTACGTGAAATTCGCTGAAAATTTGCAGTCTAAGTCATTTTGGGCTGCTGACTTCAATATTTGTGTTTTGTGTTTCCAAAAAAAATATATAGTTTAAAAAAAATCGAAAAATCGTTATATATTATTTTATTATCACCGAGCCCAAACCGCTGGAGCTAAAATGATGAAATTTGGTCAAAAGTTGTATTTTAGAAAGTCAACCCTTAAAAAGAAGCGATTTCAAAAACGTCGACCTTGAAAGGGGGTGGTGAAGCTTATATGGAAGGACATTGCTTTTTGGTCGGATTGTTTATAAATTTGATACATATTGTTACGAAATACTAGTTCTAGTGGGCTAGTACGTATCTCTGGATTGCGCAATATAAATAAAAACACACTAAATTTCTCGAACGCAGTCAATGAAAACCAACAGTCACTTTATTTCACAAATTTCACACTTAATTTGTCTTTGCACTTAATTATTCGCTTAATTATTTCGTGTGGCACCTTCACTAGTCAAACCAAGACTGACTCGCTGCGCCGCACCCGGCTGCCTTTTATACCTGTCCGGCCATCGCGCAGATCGTTCTCGCACATTCCGGAGTGGACTAAAGGTTTCCATGATGATCGCGACCATCATTGCCAGATTGGACTAAAAGTTGCCATCATTGCCAGGTCGAATTATAGCACGGCGCGACAGAGTTGCTTTGCACAGCGACAAACTGTCTTATCGTTACAATATATACGAAACAAATAATAATGAAATAATGAAGTTGCTTAAAGGAAATCATTTTTTTGTTTGATATCCTTAGAGCTAACATGGATATGACACAGCCATGAAGATGCAATGCAGCTCAATTTATAACGGCGAGACTATTATAAAAATTATTATTCAAAATTAGACCTTCTTCAAAATTTGACATTCCTCCTTTTTTTTAGAATAGGTATATTTGCATTAAATCACATTTTAGCAAACAAATTCCATAATAATGAAAAAATTGGATAATGTGGCTCATAATGGGTTAAATAGGCGTGCCATACCTAATTTTATAAAAAACATTCATAATTCGTGGCATTGACTTGGTTACACATTTTGATCGCAATTTTAACTCAAGCGATTTCTGTACAAAAATCAACATTAGTAGTCTCGAAAAAATTGAATATTTTCCAAAGACGCAAAAAGACGCAGAATTTTTTTGGCGGATTTAAGAGAAGAAAGTCTATCTAAAAAAGGTCATAAAAAGGATTTACGCCAGTTCACGCCATTCGATTTAAATTGCCTTTCTAAATTTGGTTATTTTTCATTTTCATTGATTAAAAACAATTCATTTTTGAAAATTCGTACAAAAAAAGTTATTTATGCTATACAAAAAAAACCAATCAGCGGTCCTGCTACTATCAATGTAATTTAAATATTAAAAGAAATTAGTAGCCTATCTACAACAACACATTTTCTACAATTTTTGGAATACAAGCTCCTAAATTTAATTTTTCCTCTTCATAAATTTTTGTAAAAATATATCCGACTTTCACAAGCTATATCTCCTAGTCTCGACAATTTTTGAATAAAGTATTTCGGATCCAGTTTAATTAAACAATTACCTTTAACATGATACTATTTTTGTCAAAATCCGCGAGAATTTTTTTTCTTATTTTTGTCCACCCTCGAAGCACTGTGCGCCGGCAGAAAGGCAGACAGACAGGCAGCCACACGGAGCTATGAAAATTTTGCACTAGCACACACGCGCCTTCACATACAGCCAGACAAGTACGTTTTGCTGTAAATGTAAGGTTAGGTCTGGCATGACGGCGGCTTATGGCAGATAACGAAGTTGCTCGGCTTGTATGTTTGTGTAAGTTGCATGTCGCAGCATCAACAATCAACTTCGTCATCTCAATTTGCTTATTGTCGACTGCAAGTGAACGCTTCAAGTCTTCGCGCCAAACTTCTCATTAGTGTTGGTAATTGCAGGCAATGTTTTGGTTTATGCATTCCACACGCCAACAACACACGTATACACTTCGCGTTCACATGCACCCATACATACATATTTATGAATGTATGTTTGTGCATGTGTGTGTAGGTGATAAGCACAACACGGCAACTGGCATCGTTGCTCATTGCAAAAGTTTTTACTACCTCACACACCAGACGCCAACTTGGCTGAGATATTGCGAACATATGTCGAACGCGGCCATGGCTGTGCCGGAAAAACACGCCACTCTCCACGCAGCGAGTGGTGTAAGAAGACATGTAAACGTATTACTTACATGATTTCGCGCGCCAGTTCACACACAGCAGCCAAACGGAAACTGGCGAGCGCCGCGGTGCAAATCCCACGGAATGCCATTCTGGCGTTTCTAATGTGCCAAAATACACGACCGCCGCAATTGTAGATGTGCTTGCAACCACAACTATTCATGTGTGTGTGTGTGTGTGTGTGTGCGTGTTCGGCAATGAGCGCGTACAAGTCTCACAACGGAAACCCATAATTAGTGCAAATTTCTTTTCTTCATTTGTGCTTTCCAAAAACTACACCCACACACCCACACCCACACACACGTCGAGGACGCACAGAAGCGAAACAGCACGTGCCCACACACACTCGCTGCCGTATTAGCGACAATTTCCTCGAAACTTTGCGCACTAATTGTGAGCAAATAACGAGAGGAAGCCAGCAGCAGCACAGCAGCCGTAAAAATAGAAATAACTTTGCATTTACTTTTCATTTAGCGTAAATGATTTACTCGGCATTGCCCGGTGCTTAGTTATGTGCTTATTGGTTTGTATTTGTTTGGCATTCGCAGTGCTGATAAAATGTGTTTACCTGCGCCAGACCACTCGGCAAATGGCAGCTGAAAGTATTCAAGTCCGTGAGGCGGGTGATTATTGCTAAAGGCTTAAATATTACACGCTATGCGAGTTAACTTAAATGTTGCAAGTTTGTTGGAATTCGCAATTCAGCTCTAACTAACAACTAATATTTAATATTTTGCTATAAATTACAGGCCAATTAAACTTGCAAATATGCTAAGCATTTTTTAAATTACAATACAAGGACATCAATTTTTATTGAAACAACTACTGTATTTATTTATATTTGTTTACAGCTAATTGAAAATGGTAAAGATTCATTCTTGGAAAGCGACGAACGTCCCACTGTATCAACAATATCCCATCCCACAGTGATTCGTTCCATAGACAAAATTCAAAAAATTTATAGTCTCAGAATTTAACGATTTTGATGTCATTTGAAAGGTAAAACTCCAACTAAGAAAACCCAAAAAATCTGTGCGAAAAAATAATTAGTGCAAGTGCAAGAGCTGCTCAAAGTCGGAACTTTTTACACAAAAATTTGTAAACACAAAAAAAATTGTAAAAAAAATTGTAAAAATACATCGATACCAAGAAGTTGCTAAAACTTTCAATATATATTAAGAAATTATGTGGCCATTTTCGCTTTTAATATTTTCTCAAAATTTGCAAAGCTGAGGCTTTTACATCACTTTTAATTCAAAATATTTTTCTAAATTAAAAATCTGAAAATTGGCAAAACTTAGAAGAAAATATCTAAAAAGTATATGAAAGTATGTTCCTGGATTTCTTGTTATCATAAGAAGCATTCTTTCTTTGTCGGATAATATAATTACATCCTCCGATATCTTCCGATCTCAGAAAATAATTCAATTTGAAAAGTGGTCTAAACACCTATTTTTCGACAAAATTTATTTTTTGCATCCCTAAAAGTATGCAATCAGCATGAAAAATTGAGAAAACTCCAGAAACCAACTTAGCTGCCGTTTTAAATTAAAACAAGATTTAATCGATTCATATTCAAGGTCACTAAATCTTAACTCTCATGCTAAGGTTGCAATCTCATGCCACGGTTGCATGTCAAAGTAACTCTTAGAGTCCTGAGAGTTTCCAAAAACCAACCTGGCTTCCGTTTTAAATGAAAACAAGATTTATAAGCTCACTCAATTCATATTCAAGGTCACTAAATCTTAACTTTCATGCTAAGGTGGCAATCTCATGCCAAGGTTGCATGGTAAAGTAGCTCTTAGAGTTCTGAGAGTTTCCAAAAACCAACCTAGCTGCTGTTTTGAATTAAAACAAGACTTAATCGATTCATATTCAAGGTCTCATGCTTAGGTTGCAATCTCATGCCACGGTTGCATGTCAAAGTAGCTCTTAGAGTCCTGAGAATTTCCAAAAACCAACCTAGCTGCCGTTTTAAATGAAAACAAGACTTAATCGATTCATATTCAAGAGGTCTCATGCTAAGGTTGCAATCTCATGCCAAGGTTGCATGTCAAAGTAGCTCTTAGAGTCCTTAAAATTTCCAAAAACCTGCTGCTGTTTTGAATTAAAACAAGACTTATAAGCTCACTCAATTCATATTCAAGGTCACTAAATCTTAACTCTCATGCTAAGGTTGCAATCTCATGCCACGATTGCATGACAAAGTAGCTCTTAGACTCCTGAGAGTTTCCAAAAACCAACGTAGATGCCGTTTTAAATTCAAACAAGACTTATAAGCTCACTCAATTCTTATTCAAGGTCACTAAATCTTAACTCTCATGCTAAGATTGCAATCTCATGCCACGGTTGCATGTCAAAGTAGCTCTTAGAGTCCTAAGAGTTTCCGAAAACCAACTTAGCTGCCGTTTTAAATTAAAATAAGACTTAATCGATTCATATTCAAGGTCACTAAATCTAAACTCTCATGCTAAGGTTGCAACCTCATGCTAAGGTTGCAGTCAAAGTAGCTCTTAGAGTCCTAAGAGTTTCCGAAAACCAACTTAGCTGCCGTTTTAAATTAAAACAAGACTTCTAAGCTCACTCAATTCATATTCAAGGTCAAAACTCTCAGGCTAAGGTTGCAATCTCATGCCACGGTTGCATGTCAAAGTAGCTCTTAGCGTCCTGAGAATTTCCAAAAGACAACCTAGCTGCCGTTTTAAATTAAAACAAGACTTATTATTTCACTCGATTCATATTCAAGGTCACTAAATCTTAACTCTCATGCTAAGTTTGCAATCTCATGCCAAGGTTGTATGTGAAAGAAGCTCTTAGAGTCCTGAGAGTTTCTAAAAATCAACCTAGATTAAAACAAAGCTTAATCGATTCATATTCAAGGTCACTAAATCTTAACTCTCATGCTACGGTTGCAATGTCATGCTAAGGTGGGAATCTCATGCTAAGGTTGAAATGTCTTCTGATTTCTTTGCAAGTACACTCAAAATGTCCGTTTTGATGCTCGAAGACAGTGTTGGCAAGCCCCTGTCATCCTGTGTTCGATGTTGGCTGAAGCCAACCTGAGCGTCGACCGAGCCAGGCAATGTTTTCCAATGGCATGGTTCAAGCCATGCCGGAAGTCGTCTAGTGTCCTGCCCCCCGGACAGCGATGGCGCATGGCATGCAGTGCAGAACACTCGCTACAGTCCCGCTTAATCCATATACAATTTTAATTCTTCAATCAAAATATTTTGTAATGCCATAATGAATTGTCCACCGATTTATTTTCCTAAAGCTTTAACCAAGTAAATAGTTTGAGTCTATTGAAAGTTCAATTCAATTAAGGTTTAAATATTTTTAAAGTCCAAACAGCAGAATGCAGTCAAATTCAACAATTACTTTAAGTCTAAACTAACATACATACATACATAGATTACATGTAATACTGATAGACCGCAATAAGTTGCTTAATGTTCCAGAAATCAGCAACATTTTAATGCTGTAAGTGGCATTTCAGCATCTTGTGACAAGGCTTCAAGCAGAATATTGCCGACTTATTCGACGTCTTCACTTATCCAATTAAAATGCAATAAAGTGAAATTCGCAGCATACGCGCACACACGCTCGCTCGCACGCAGAACAAGCCGACAACGACTTTACAAGCCTCTTCAGGCAGCAAGAAAAATCGAAATGCTTTATCCGAGCGATTACAAGTGGCTTTGGCCTGTAAGCCACTTTCCAGCAATCAGTACGGGCGGCCAGCAGGTAGCGGCAGGCGGGAGCAGGTGCGATGGCACGAGCGGCGAAACAGTAAATTCGTAGCAGCTTCAAGTAGATGCCAAGGCATGACGGCCGCAAATTGAAGATGACAAAATGTCGGAATATCCGTTGTACTTATACAGCACTGCGGCAGTCGGGCAGTCAGACAGTCAGCGCGAGGGCGCCGAGTGGCCGAGTAATTGGGGACAGCGCAAGTGCATATTGAAGAAATTTTGTTGCTGGCCAATGTTGTTGTTGTTGTTGTGGCGGTAGTAGCTATTGCCAGTTGGGACAGTTGTTGTTGTTGGCGCTGCTGCTGCAAGCATATCTAGCGAAATAATCAATAAATTACACACCTGTCTGCGCGCAAAAATATTTTATTACAGACAGACGCACACACACTCGCGCATATAGTCGGAGTTATAGTGGCAGCAGAAGACATTCACCCGGCTTGTTGTTGGCTTGCGACAAAAGGACAAACAGGACACAGCATAAATAAATGTGCCCAGGAAAAATATAGCTGTCGCAGGACAGCGTGTTGGGTGCTTTGGCGAAAATATTTTCAAGATTCCTTTGGCACATTCTTCAGGTTTTCACTCCCGCCCCCATCGGGCCACAACGCCGGCCAACGTAGCGGACCGGCTGATTGTGTCTGCGGCGTGTGTTCGTGTGTGTTTGTTGCGGCCTCCGAAGTGTGGAGACACTCGCCCAAGAATGCATCCCCCAGCAACAGTGATAAAATTTGCCCACGGGCCCACTACCCCAAACCTTCAACACGGCCGGCTTCCTCTCCCAACGCCGACTTCCTTTCCCGTTACTTTAGAGTCTTTGATTTTTTTTACTTCTCGTTGGATAGCGCTTTGTGTCTTCGTTTTGTTATTTCGCCATTTTCTATTTTCCACTTTTTGTATGCTTTGTGATCGGCATCAGCCGCACCGCAAAGCGAAAAAAGTGTTCTTCATATTTTTCCGCTGGCTGCGTTTTCAATTGTGTGCTCGCGAAAAAGCAACAGCACCGACGCACTATGGCTCGTTTTGCCTTTTTTCGTTGCAAAAATCATAACTTCTGAACTAGTGTCCGACCGAATATTCGGTTTCGGTCCAAGTACGTGGTTTCAGTTTCAGTTTCGGCCAAAAAAAGGCCGAACGGCCGAAACCGAAACTTTCTATAATATTTTTTTACATTTTATTGTGTAGCAGATATATAGTGAAAGGAGGAGTAATTTGGATGCCCCAATGTAAATAAACTTTTTTTAGCATATAATACCAAATTATTTAATTTTGAATATTAGCGAGTAAGGTATGAAAGGGTGATTTTTTCATGTTTATGTTTTTAAAAAATGAATAAATTGTTTTTATTAATAAGTATTTATTTATTTATGTTATGTTATGTTTGTTCTTTATTTACTTAATGTAAAATTCGTTTGTTGCAAAAAAAGCTTGATATGGTGATTTTTATTTTAACTAGAAAGTTTCGGTTTCGGCCGAATATTAAAAAAAAACCGAAACTCGGTTTCGGCCCAAAAAAAGTGGTTTCGGTCGGACACTATTCTGAACCAATAAAGATATTTAAAAAATTTAAACTGCATCTGAAAGTGTAATATCCAAGCTTTAAAATGAGCATAAAAACAGGGTGCCACAGTGGGCTTTAAAATTCGTTGCCAAAGTTAAGATTTACTAAAACTTCATACTAAAATGAAATGACTTTTTTGTTTGCATTAAAAAATTAATTTTTTTATATATTTTTTCCAATAAATTAATATAATTTATTGATATAATTAATTAATATAATTAATATAATTAATATAATTAATTAAGGAATGCCTAATAATGAAATCATTTCTAAGCTATAAGTATCTGTAAGTTATTTTTGTGATCTTACAGATTTCATAGATGAAATAACTGGATCAGAAGAGACTGCTGACATGTTGAAAAGGTCTTCAATTTGTCTAGACCGATATCTTGCAAGTGTTCATACATCTATACCTTTTGTAGTCCTTATTTTTGCATTCTTGAGCTTCTTCAGACAATTTCCCTATTGGTAAGCACTGGTATTCTATTAAATCCTTTCCATGTGCTAAAATTGTATGTACCGTAGGAGTAAGTTTCTTCTCTGATTAACTCAATTGAGGCTGCAATTGAGAGTTGAGTTTTGGAAGTTAGGTAAATAATTGAATAATAAATAACCACCCTCAATTTCGCGGAGGTTATTTTTGGTATATTTTTTTTTTCTCGATCAAAGTTGGAAAAAAGTTCGAAATATAGACTTTTCGAGCAATCGGTAGATCGAACAACATTTAAGACAAAACAAACATTTCTTATTTTTAGTATATTAACAATTAACGTACCTTTTAGAAAAAACCAACAAGTTACCGATTGGTCGCTTCATTTACATACAAATCAATCTTAAAGATGACAAAAAAAACCAAAAAATACATATTTTCTCGATGTAGAAAATTGTCAACTTTGAGCGGCTCTACCTCCCAAACTACTAATCCGAATTTAATAAATTACATTTTCGTAATTCCTGGAATTCTCAATAAGATGCGTGTATTCATTTTATCGAACGCTTTCATGAAATTTTTGATTTTTGCAACGATTTTCCGGCGGCTGGGCCATAGTGCGACGGCGAACAAGGTTAGAGGCCGCTGCGAGTCGCAGTAGTCGCACTCCATAGACGCGCGCACTAATATCCTGTGCGCAATATTTCGATTGAGTGGGCGTTATTGCGCGCTTTATCCCGTGTCACTTGCGAGCGCAACGTTCGGAACGCTGGCGACGCGGCAGCCACAACAACAAAGTTACTAATGGCGCTCTATATGCACACACAGTGCGCCGTTATGGCGTAGGGTCTTGAATTTTTGATTTATGTCCTTTCTTATGCTTTTCCACCTCTTTCTGGCGGTGGCGGAAGGCAGCAGCGACGGCATCTCTAACCATTCCTGGCACAGCACTTGTACACACATTAAATGCGCTCCTTGGAGAGTCATCAGCATTCCTCGAGCGGTTGTGTTTCCTTTTTTCATTAGCGACACTGCTGCATAGTGCGACACAATAGTGTGTATGTATGTATGTAAGTGTGTGTGTTATGTCTGCGCCTATCTCCTTTGCTCGGCATGTGTAAGGCATAGTTTGTCAATGCCTGCCGGAGCGCTCTTTCCACACGTATTTCCCAACAACAACCATACCAGCCACGCCAAACAATGCCAGCCAACGTCAAAAAAAAAACAAAACCTAAAGCACGAAAAGATTAAAAATGTTTGCGATAATTTGTTGCATCAACAGGCGATTTCGTTGGCTTTCACAACTTTTGTCCACACCAACCGGCGGCCAGTGACCAACAGACAAGCCACGTAGCCACTGTTGTTGTAGTTGTCGTCGACGTTAAAGTTGACTTTCATTAAAGTTTCAAGAGTTTCATAAAAGGCAATTTGTTAAAATCAATGAAAATTTCATTGTTTGCACTGCGCCGTAAATAAGTGGTGGCGACATTGAATTGTGGCCAAAGTGGCAGTACGCCATGTTGTGTCGATATGGGTGTGGTGGCTAAAGAAACCAAGTTGTAATGCGGCAAATCAAAACAGTAAACTTTTATTTGTTTTCATGGATAATTATTGTGAGTTTCGAGACAGTTGTGCAAGTCTATGAGAAAAGTAAGGTTTGACTTAAATAGTAAAGAAAAAAGCGCTGAATTTGTTAGCCTGTGTGATGTGTGTTTGAAATATTAGAAATTTCTAATACTATTTGAATCAAACTCAATCTGTTTCCCAATGTTTGCTGTTCGAAAAAGATGTGTTCCTGCAATGAAGTCAAATTTTCGAGTGTTAGTATTTGTTTAGTTTGCAATATGTTAACAAAATTATAACTAAAATTAAAGTCTTAGCTGCTATCTACCAATTTACAGGGTATTTCAATTGAAATGTAACATGTTAAATAGTGGTTTCTTTAATCAGTATTAGTAATTTTTATTTGAAATTGGTCTCAAACTGTCAGAAACTATATTCTTTTAAAGGACTTTTATTTCATTTTCAATATGACCTCCTTTTGACTCAATAACAGCAGCCAATCGACTGGCAAATGCATCGCAAGAAGCTCGAATTTTCGTCCACTCACGGATCAGGACACGTTTTAGGGCATCGATGCTTTCATATTTTTTTTCGAGACCTTACTTTCCAAAATGCCCCATATGGCAACGTCCATAGGATTATGGTCGGGAGAAGACGATAGCTGCCCAGGGTTTCAAGCAACCTTCCAGTACAATTTCTTGGTATGATCGATCGTTAATTTCACTGTGCAAGTCGAAAAAAGTAACAAGCGGGGACCTACTGAGCGACTTTTCTATAGGTATACTGAGTTGAGATCCACCAGGCGTTTGGCTGGATTGGCTCTAGTTTAAGAGAAATCCGACTTGAATTGATTTGAATTTTGCTCATTTCAGTCCAGTTCGTCGCTTAAGTTTTCGAACGTTTAAATGCTAATTGGTCCTAAATCGTTCTGAATATCGCTTTACTGTCCTCGGCAAATTTGTAGATAATTAACGACCAACAAATTTGCTTAAGACACCAATCCGAAAAAAATACAGTACCTTTCGTTTATAACGAACCCGTTTAAAACGATTTTCCGCCTAAAACGAACCAATTTCAAAAGTTCGCGCTGTATGTTACGGACCCCTTTTAAAGCGAACTTTCGGTTAAAACGAACCATTTTGCCCAGTCCCTCGAAGTTCGCTTTAAGCGAAAAGTACTGTACATTCAAACTGTGTTTTCGTCAAAAATGTCCCAAAAACCCCAGTTTTTCGTCGAGGCATAAATGCAGTATAGCGAACCCTCGTGAAAAAATAAATGAGCATGCTTCTATATAGACGGCTGGCTCCTGCATCTAACAAACTAAAAATTTTGCCTGGGCAACGCCCACAAAAGGCGTGGCTCGGGGTCAAAGTTCAAACTTTTTATTAAAAAAAACTCAATTAATCTCGAACTGATTTACACGATATGGTTATCAAACGAAAGGTCTTTTCTATACTTTCTTTTCTTAGATACGTAAAATGTACTAATAAAAAGTTTTAAGCGGAAAAAACATTTTTTTATAAATTTTTTTTTAACGGATTTTTTTTCCCAAAAAGTCCATTACTAAGGTACAATAAGTTTGTTACCATATTGTAGCCTGTGGAATTCCCTTTACAATGAAATATAAAAATGTATACTTTTGTTTTTTCTGAGTATATTTTTTAAATTTTTTCTAACTTGACTCTGGGTCCAAAGCCATTTCAAATTCACCTTCGCCATCACTTACGGGCAATGAGAGCTGAAGGGGGTTGTACAAAGTACCTGCCATATTAAAAACGATTTGAAAAATCTAGATTTCTAGCTTTAAAAAGATTTGAAAAGATCTAGATTTCTAGCTTTGCATTATTTTAACCCTTTCCGGAAATTTGTACGATAAATCGTACAATTTCGACGATTTTTTATTTGACAGCGAACGCACTTTTTCTGCAACAGCTTTTTAATTTTCATTAAGTAGGCTGTGTTGTATCATTCTGTTTAAAAATATAAATCATAATAGCCGTGACTACACAGTATGAGTGCGTTTTGTAAGCAGCTTTTTGCAAAAATTTGAAAAACCAGCAAATGGCGGTACTTCTGCGTAGGAATTTTTAAATATGTAATACTTTTTGTTACAAAAAAGCGAAACAATTTCAAAGTTTAAATCTCAGTTGATTTATAAAACTTATTAAATTTAACATTTTTTTCGTCTAAATATTTTTCCCAAGTCTTTAAAAAAATTGTACGATATATCGTACAAATGACCACAAGGGTTGCAAAGCTTTGTACGATATATCGTACAAATAGAAGGCAAAGGCTGCAAGTGATGTTTGCATTTTTTTTAAGTTATAGGTTTGGTAACAGATTTTTTGCGTTTGTATGCCTGCCACGCCCATCTGTAAACCACGTGGCTACTAAAATTCTACTATTCGACAATTTTCGATTAAAAAGAAGAATTACTAGACGGGTTTGAGTTTTACTGGGCAGACACAGGTTATGTAAAGTTAGACATGCGTACTTGCCACTCCCACTACGATAATAAAAATGGGCTATATTTAGTGCCTTTCTGTAAAGCTATATGAATTTTAATTGATTCTGTGTTTTATTGAGGGAAAAACGCTTTGCAACAACAACAACGGTTATATAAGGCCGAATAAATGTGAATCAATTGTTTATATATATTTTATATAATATATAATTTATATAATTTATATATATATATAGTTTATATAATTTATATAACTTTCGATCAGAATGAAATCACGTTTTGATTTTTTGTTGTTATAATTTATGTTTTCTATCAAAAAATTCAATGAATTGTTCATAAAACTTAAAAAACCGAAACCAAAAGTTCATGAATTTTTACTCCTTTGCGGACCATTGTACGATATATCGTACAAAATTGATAAAGCTGTAATTCTCAACCAAAATGATTTTTTTGAAATTTTTTTGTATTTTATTGCTAAAATGTTCAATGAGAATCAATATTTTGAAGGAAAAATTTGTATCTCACGAAATGTGGAAATTGACCGGAAAAGGTTAAAAGATGCATTAAAGCCACATCTTCGTGTATTAGTATTTGTTTAGTTTGCAATATGTTAACAAAATTATTACTAAAATTAGAGTCTGAACTGCCAAGCCCAACTTATCTCAAAAATAATTTAATTAATTTATGTTATTATTCATTTATAAACAAATTAGTTGGAAAATTCAATTGGAATAATTTCAAATGATCAGCAACATTCATTATATCGTTTCAAAGACACTAATTAGTAGTGCCTCAACCTCAACCGCCGATTTATCTGCAAGCGGCTCATTCAATAATAAAATTGTGCCTAAAAATACGCCACTCTTGGCCGCTTTGCACGCACTTCCGCTCGCGCGGAAAATCAAAATCAGTGCAACCTCCGCCATTATTGCAGTGACGGAAAAAATCGCTATCAGCATCCGCCCTCGACAAATAAGTGCTTTTAATTTGGCTGCCCAGATTGAGCGATTGCGTGCTTCCTGATGATACGACGACGCGCCTCTCAACACCGACGTTCGTCAGCCATAAATGTCGTCGCTTTTTTTAGTTACAAGTATTTATTTTTTTCTGCACAACGTTGGCGCAACGACAAAACAAGGCAAATGGAAGCAAAACGCAGCAACTGCTCGAATAATAAATAATGTAGGAAATAGTAAAGTGAATTGTAAAAAAGTTAATTGCAGTTAATGACAACATTAATCACAGGAAAATGAACCAAACGAAGGCAAATGTCGAAAGCGGCAACTACACGGCTAACGATGCCGCAAACGCCGAAGACGAGCAACAAAATCGCTCAAGCAAAGCCAGGCACAACACAAAACCCAGAAAAAAACAAAACAAAACAAAAAGAAAGAGCAAATAGAGAAGCTAAGCGACCAGAGGCAGAACACTTGTATACAAGCAGCTATTAACACGACCTGCGAAAGGACAGAAAACAATAAAGCAAAGCCGACTTTATGATGGACTACAATACAATGCCACACTGTGGCTCAGAGGAAAAATGAAAATGAGCCCAGCGCCAAGAAAAAAACCCTAAGCAGTAATAAGACAAGCACAAAAATAAAGGAAATAACGCCAAGGCACAACAACAACAACAAATTCAAGACACTAAATTCATATCCAGCAAATCCTGCTCAACTGCAGCCTGCAAAGTGAAAAAGCACAACACACACACACACACAACACACACAGACACACGTGGCTCCTTTGTGTCGACAATACCGAGCGGCAGCCATATTCCGAACAAAAGCAATTTTCGCCAAGTTTCTTCAAGACAAATAAGTCGGCCGGATCAAAAGGACCTTAAGCGCAGGACAGTAGCAATGAATTGCAACAACAACAATAACAACAAAAACCACTAATAGCCCAAAAAAAAAAAACAACAAGGCAAAGTGCTTGCGATTAGACGCGCCAGCACATGAGACGTAGAGCCGCTTTCGAACAATAAAAAATCGACAGCGCAGCAGTCGAAAGGAGTTATTGCATTTTGCTGCCTGTTGGCTTCAGTTGTGCGGCATTTCTTAAATTTTTTCCTAAGCTACGCTTCGGACTTGTGGTCTTTGTAAAAAATACTGAAAATAGTGTGAGGCAACTGCAGCAGAAATTAAGCGAAAAAGTTGATAGAGAAACGGAAGACGGCACAAGACACAAGAAGGCGTTCTTTTGCTGCTCAAGTTGGCCGTCGTCAGTGCGGAATTATGCTGAATTAAAGAAAAATAATAGTTTGACAGCTGAGTGGCGGACGACGGCGAACGCTGATGGTATGTAAATAGGAATGGCCACGCTCGAGTGCGAGCAGACAATGGACCTCAACAATGTCGCATCGCTGTCATTGTTGTTGGCCATTAACGCGCCGTCAATGCCATCATCGTTCAGTGCATTTTAATTAAGACTACAGCGCAGCTTAATGGAGTTTTATCGATTGGCCTTTTCGCCTGTCGTTTTTTTCGACTTTGGCCAAGAACGTTGGCTGTTCGTCTGCTTGCGTTTTAATGAGCTGTAAGTAATTATGATCCTTGCGACGGCAACAGGTTGCGGCACAGACAATGGCAAACGGATACAGAAAAACCGATTGAAAGGTGATTAAAGCAATTGTGGACCGACAATTGTTCGACTATTTGTTAGTTGGTTAATAAATGAAGAAACTTGTTAGAGATTCAGCTGAAGATGAATGATAAATGCGCGAAATGGCAGTGAAAATGGAAATGACAGTAATTAAGCAAGTTTTAGATGATCACATAGAATGGCTGTCAGTGTGCTCTGCAAGCTTCGAGCACGTGTCCCCCAGTTCAGAAAGATGGCAGAGAAAAAAATTGCTTTGAGTAGAGCGATTTTTTACTTGTTTTCTCTAAGAACAGGACTCGTATTACACCGTGCGACAAAAATTAAAAAAATTTCCACACCGGGAAAAATCCATATGGGCGTGAAAGTAGAGACCAAATTTAGTAATACTGCGTACTCAGTTTATCATTTCTACATCCTTTGTCCTTTTAAAAGGACTTCAAAATTTTGAAGGGGATAAAAAATAAAAAAAAATATAAAAAATACTTATCCTCGTTAGAATATGGCGATATGTATATCAAATGAAAGAGGAAAGGCTCAAGAATTGAAATACAATTAATTTTTTATCTATTTGTAAAAAAAGGATATGAAAAAGGTCTTTTGAAAATTTTAATCCTTTATATCATTGAAAATTTACATCGAATTTTCTTGAAAAATAAGTACGTCATAACTTTATTGGTTCGAAAGTTATTAAAAAAACAAGCGGAAGCTGTGATTCTAATGAAGTACAAAATTTCTTATTTATTTCAGTATCAGTATTTTAAATAATAAAAAGATACAAAATCAATGAAGCAAGAATAATGACATTTTGACACGTGATCAAGGAGATTTTGAGTTTTAACATACTTACTTTTCATGAAAATTCTATATTAATTTTCAAGGATATAAAGGATTATAATTTTCAAAGGACCTTTTTCATATCCCTTTTTTACAAATACGAGGTTAGGTATTTTTATATATTTTTTTTTTTTTTTTATCCCCTTCAAAATTTTGAAGTCCTTTTAAAAGGACAAAGGATGTAGAAATGAAAAACTGAGTACGCAGTATTACTATATTTAGTTTCTAGTTTCACGCCCATATGGATTTTTTCCGGTGTGAAAATTTTTTTTAATTTTTGTCGCACGGTGTTATTCTTAGTGATTACGCCGAGGCCAAGACACGCATTAAAATTGCAAACACTTCAATCAATACACACACACACACTTTTATTGCTCACACACGCACACTCAATTCCTCTTTCATTAACAAATTAAACGCACCAATGGCACCGCGCCTAACAGTATGCAATACGTTCCAATGCAGTGCACATAATGCGCAGTAAAGTGATTTTATTTTAAAACGGCAGCGTTTCACTGCCCGCCCGCATTCGCTGTCGTCTTCCCCCCACTAGCCACTTAAACATGGCCCAGACATTTTCCTACATTCCGCGCCCCTTGTACAATTCCTTCCAAGGCACACACACAAAGCCAGGCCACAAAATAAAGCCATCACAAACATATTAGCCTCGAGTAACACCTGAGCAAATAGATTTATATCCACGATAAAATATACACTGCCATTTCGGAGACCCTGTTGCCTAAGCCGAAAAGTAGCAAAGTAGCATAACCTCACTTTCTTTTATTGTGTGGCTGCTCGAAAATAACGCCAAGACACAACAACATTAGCTGCACACACACACAAACACACACACCCTCGCAAAGACTTTGCAAGCAAATGGCAAAGCCAAAGCGAAAAAAGCCAACACGCCGCAGCGGCTGAAGCAAAAAGTGGCGCAATGGAGAGAAATGCGAAAGAAGCAAACTTTTTATGCCATTTGTGTTTTTTTACGATTCGCTTCCGTTGGCGATAGATGTGGGCGGTCAAAATTGGTACAAATTGCAAGCGGAAGGGCGCGCGCGGCAGCGGGCACATAAACACACAAATGTCATTGGGGCATATGTTGACAGGGCCACAGCCCCACACCCTGCCACACCGCCCTCGCCCCCTACATACAAACATGCGTGCAGCGAGCAGACAACGCCCCCGCCCAAGTAATAGCAGCAGCCAATGTAGCATAATTCTCGGCGCCACGGCTGTTAGAATTGCCGCAAATTATTTACACACTGCAGGAGGCTAAATTGCCGCGCCACCGCACCGACTACTCCGCACTTGAGCGGCGCAGATAATAACAAAAAAGCACACAAGAAAATTTTTGTGCAATTCTTTGCACAGAATGTTTTTTGTTTTTTGTAAAAAACAAAAAAAAACACATTGCAAAGTAGCGCAGAACAAACGTTTCACGTAAAGTAACATTTTAACCCAAAGTTTGCCAAACGTGCACCATATCCATTAGGCGTGCGCACGCCTGCCGCCACCAGTCGGGGCGCCGTTGTCCGCTCGACGCTGCGCTGTGCCAAAAGAACGTGCCTGCTTCAGGGTCGCGCGTGGCGGAAGCGGCCGCCGCGTTCGCTGGTAGAACTTTCCGAGTTGTTGCGCTGCAAATTGTAATTTTAAGCGAAGTTTGAAGTTATTTTAAGGACATGTGAAGGAAAAGTTCCGAGTGGTGGCACATTCATTGCACACACACAAACACACACACAGACGCACGCACGCTGCGGCCCCACATGGGGTTTCAGCGCGAGCCGAAGTTGCCATATTGAATTATGGTAGAAGGATAATGTAAGCCGCAGTGTAGAAAATCATAGTCTCAGAGCGAGATAAATTAATGCGCCGGAATTTGAAGCGTTCTAAGTCACAACAGAACTCGAGTTGCGCAGGTAATGAAGATGTGACAAAACATAAAAACAACAAATTATTTATAGTTCGCTGAAAAACAAAATGCTGCAATCAATCAACCATAGCAATATAAAAATTATTTTAGATTTTAACTCTCCGTCAACGTTCAAACAAAAATAAATAATAAATCATAGATAAAGGTCTGCATTCTCAGCATCAAAATCAAATACGGTCAGCTTCAACTATAAATCTTTTTGGATGCACTTCGCTTTAGACTATCTAAGATTTCGTTACAAGAATCAAATCACAAAGAAATTGCATTTGATTAGGTTGACTACTATCTGCTACGGCAGCTGAAATAAATAGAAAGTTAAAGCTAGCACCATAAACTTAAGATTCTCATTAGGTCCTTACAATTCAGGATCTGCTCAGTTTTATCTTAAACTTTAAGTGATTTGAACAATAAGAATTTGAACCAAAGCGCTACTTGCTTCATGAAGGGTCTTGAAGAATAACCTTCGAGTAGAAGTGCGACTATTGCAGCATGAACCTTTTTAAAGCTAACCTTACACTTTGAGTTTAACCCTTTCGGGACTACTGGGATAATACGTCCCATCACGTTTTTAATGCCCCTCAAAACAATTATTCAAATCTTACGACCCACGCAAAATTTTTTTTCGATTTCGGTGTTCCCACATAAAAGAATGATTTCGAAATTTGTGAGCATCCAATATAATTTTCTAACCCCAACATTCATGGCATGAGAAAATTTCTACTGAGAGTATTTTGGATTTCAAAATTAAACTCCGTTCCGAAAGCGTTAAGATTTGAACTAAGACATCTGGCGAGTTATCTGCCAACACAATCTCTACACAATCTCAAGTGGTACTCACTTCAAAATGGTCACATTTGGTTGGAATAAATAATTTTAAATAAGCGTAGTAAGTCATTAACACTGAATGCCCAGTCAATCCAACCTTCCCTTGATTTCCATATAAAATTATGTTGCAAAATAGAGACAAAAATTGTTTAATAATTTTAATTTTAAGTTTTTCTATTTAATTTGACTTCAAAAATTTTTCAGTACTCCATGTAATAAAATATAAAAAACATCAGTCGAGTCGTTTTGACTCCATGAAATGATTTTTCTCTGTTTATTTTTGCTTTTAAAAATAGTTAAAGTCACGCAAAATTTTCCAGTAAGCCATGTATTAAAATATAAAAAGCATCAGTGGAGTGATTTTGACTCACTTGGACCTTCTAGTATTAAGGAAAAACGTAAGGAAAAGTTTTCTCCCTGAACATTAATTTAAAAAAACTAAACTTACTTTTATTTATTTTGGCTTTTGTTTATTTTGGCTTTAAAAATAGTTAAAGTCACGCAAAATTTTTCAGTAAGCCATGTATTAAAATATAAAAAACATCAGTGGAATGATTTTGACTCACTTGGACCTTCTAGTGTTAAGGAAAAACGTAAGGAAAAGTTTTCTCCCTGAACATTAATTTTAAAAAACTAAACTTAATGCGAACCACGGCAGTTCAGTCACACAGTAACAGTAATCCAATTCTCCTCATCAATATATGAGATATAAAAAAACAATATAACATGGACCCATTCAACAACTAAGATTGTGGTTAAAGACCCGACTTCATGCGACAAAACTTTGGTACACTTCATATGTGAGTGCTCAACTTTCGGGCGGTATGTCCTCGGCAGTATGATCCTTCAGGAGGCAGAGCTATTAGACGTACTTAGCTTCGTAAAAGCAACGCTCCGACATATCGAATTTCACAGCTTATGGGAACCTTTCTTAGTGCAGCCGCAAACCCAACAGCTAGAACTCACAGTAGACTGGTCCTGCTTCGGGCTCTGCAAGCTGTAGGGTGAAGCGTTTCTTAGAAACGGATCTCTTCTAACTTTGCTACGGTAGTCACTCTTGAAATTGGACCCCATTACTTACTTTGCAAGGAGGAAGGCGCAAGCCAGAGTACAAAGGCAAACTTTTGCCTACGTGCCTGCATTTCCGAACGTTCCTTCACCCATCAGGAACCATAAGCCAAGCACTTACTTCTTCCCTTTATTTTTCTCAATTTTAATGATTTTACTAACATTTCAGTTTCGAAATTTAAGAGAGATCTTTCGATTTTCTTTTCTCAACATAAATTCTTTCAGTATTTGTTTTTCTGTGATGTGCTGAATTGTCTATTTCAACCTTTTTAAATGCATTATTTTGCTTAGCCATTTTCGAAAATTTGTACGATATGTCGTACAATTTTTTCCAAGAATTTTTTTTTACTTCTACGGAAGAATTTTTACATATATAATATTTTATTGTGGCAAAAAATCAAACATTTTCAGTTGATCTTAGATTTACAGTTAATTAGATTCTCAGTTGATTTACAAGACTTAATAAATGTTTAAATATTTTTCCCGAGTCTTAAAAAATCAGCTATATTCAGTATCTTTCTGATACGTATATGAAAATTAAGTGATTAAGAGTTTTATTAAGAGGAAAAAATTACTTTGCAACAACAACACTTATATAAGGCCGAATAAATGTGACTCAATTGTTTTACATATATTTTATATTAATCCGATCAAATTTAAATCAGGTTTTGATTTTTTTTGTTGCTAAAATGTATGTTTTCTTTCAATAAAATCAATGAATTGTTCATAAAACTAAAAAACCAAAACAAAAATTTCATCAATTTGATTAAGCTATAAGTCTCAACCTAAAAGATTTTTTTGATATTTTGTTGAATTTTATTGCTAAAATGTTCAAAAAGAGTCAATATTTAAGGAAATTGGCTCAATACTAAATATTTTTTTACTCAATACTGAAAAACCAGCCTTACTTCTGTCGTTTTCCTTTTACATATCCGAACGATCATCAGAGCAATGAGTCCTTTGTCCATGTAGGGGAAATCAATTTTTAAAAACGTCTCTTAATCACACAAATTGACTACTTTATATCTCAACAAAACCAACTCTCCATTATTCAAAATTCGCATCTAAATTTTTAATTTTTTTATTTTTCCATTTTACAAGTTTCCAGGACACCTAACATCGCCACAACTAAATTTGGTTTGCATCGCCTAAATGTTCCCAATTGAGTGACAGTTAATTCAACCTGAAAATACTTCAACTCAACTTTCAATAAAAATTAATTACGTCTATGTACACTATAAAGTTAAGACATTAAAGAAATTCTCCCCCGGCAGGCCAACATCCTTAGAAGAAGAAGCACACCTTCTTTCGGACGATGCACATACCACAATACATATAAGTGTGTGTGTGTAGTGTGTGTGTGTGTTTGCCTGTGTCAACAAATTCCTTAGAAAAACTACTCGACTGTGTGAAACTTGGCTAAGAGCAGCAGAGCAAAAGCGGCGCGCAACTTGTGGACGCGCCGCACAAGACTCAAAGCAAAGCAACAACCCCAACGCACGAAGCGAGCAAAATAAAGGAATTAGGGTATTTGCAGTTAATCTCTTAAGTAAACGCCGGCGTGCTGGGTGAGGACGCCAGTGTACACAGTTGGTGTTTTTCAGAAGGAAGGCTGAAGGGTCGCGCGTTGTGTGTGTGTGTGTGTGTGTGTGTGTGTGTGTGTGGTCGTTGCAAATAGTGTTGGCAGCGGTGGCATTAGAAATGGCTTAAAAGCTTTTTATAACCTTTTTGAAAGCGCGTCTTGTGTACACACAAAATATGCCTGTATGTGTGTATGTGTGTGTGTGCTGTGTACGTGTTTCTTTGTTTGTTCGTGTGTGTCGCAAACACACGGAAATTTAAATATGCATGTGTCAATGTGGTCACGCCAGGGAGCTGCTGTGGCCACTGTGGGCCCCGTTCACAATCACAGCCACAGGCACAGCTGTCTTCGAACGAACTAGCACCAATAGCAACAACAGCAACAACAACAACCACACTACCTAGGCATGCTACACGTATGTGTTAGTGGCTGCAATATAACATTGTTGCTGATGTCGTCATTATGAATAGATGGGCTCTATGCTCGCACATACACACAAACATACACACACACTCACTCACTTACACAGCCACAGACACTGCCGGGCGTGCTCACTCGTAAATCTTTTAGCATTCCACTTGAGCTGTTGAACTTGTTGCCACACTCTCTTTGTGCTATTGTTGCTTTCGGCCGAATACTGCTGCCATTGTTATGGTGTTGTTGTTGTTGTTGTTGTTGTTTTTGTTGTCCTCTAATGCCAACAACAGAGGTTAAAGATTAAAAACATCAACTTAACTTTTACTTTTATTAAATAAATTAAATAAACTCACACATGCACTGCGGCTGCTTTCTCTTTTGCTGCCACAGACCCTCCTCCTGACCTATGAACCTTTGTTAGTATAGATACATATGAACTATACATACATACATATGTCGCATTGTTGGTGATCTCTTTTTTACTTGTCGCTGGCTTTGACTTTCTCGGCAATCGGCGTTCTGTGCGTTGCGCACTTTTTAAGTTTCTTCTCCCGACGTTCTGCTATTTGCTCCATTGTTAGGTATATTTTGTTGTTGTTGTTGTTGTTGTTATCGCCGCTATGACTTTGTCATATTTCTTAACTTTGGCGTGAGTTTCCTTTAGGACATTTTATTTGTCACGTAGTGTTTTAGCTGCTTGTTTATTTTGGGTTGTAAAATGTTAACGTTTAGTTTTCTGCTAAAATGTTTTTAATGTTGGCTACAACCAACAACTACAACAGCAATAACAATGAACACAATAAAAACAACAAACACAACAACAACAACAACGGCAACAATAACAGCACAAATAACCGTAACAACACAAATGCTGTAAATCCTGGACGAATTTCCCGTTTACGATTTTACTTGTATATAGTTTTCATTTCATTCCATTTGGCTGTTTACGTCACCCGACTGCGTCGCACTTGCAGTGTTTTGAAAAGTTGCTCAGCATAGATTTTATAGACTTGTGAAAGTAATTTTCGCATCCTGCATTACGCCATCAAAGTGATAAGAAACATTGCTGACAGCTGAAAGTGGCTGTGGTGAAGGCAGAATTTCTTTATGCAATTGTTGGCTGTTTTAAATTCAGAAATTATACTCTTCTCGTTTTTATCATAAACGCCTACAAATTCAAGTGGTTTAGTGAAAATTTAAGCTGCACATTTGTTCGGTTCGTTCAGAAAACTTTGTAGACGTCTGCAATTAAAAATAATTTTGCACAGTTATCGGACAGAAATATTTTTGTTGGGCGCCTTAAGAGACCATATTCGTACTAAAAATACAAAAATTTAATAATAAATAACACCGTGCGACAGTATTTTTCACACAGGAAAAAATCCATATGGGCGTGAAACTAGAGACCAAACGTAGTAATACTGCGTACTCAGTTTTTTATTTCTACATTCTTTTTTCCTTTTAAAAGGAAGAAAAAAAAAATATAAAAAATACCTAACCTCGTTAGAATATGGCAATATTTAAATAAAATTGAATTTTTACCTATTTGTAAATAAAGGATATGAAAAATATAGAATATATAAAATATAAAATTTTCTTGAAAAGTAAATATGTTAAAACCCAAAATATCCTTGATTACGTGTCAAAATTCATTATTCTCGCTTCATTGATTTTGTATCTATTTATTATTTAAAATACTGATACTCAAATAAATTGGAATTTTTGTACTTCATTAGACTTGCAACTTCCGCCTTTTCTTAATAACTTTCGAACCAATAAAGTTAGAGTAATGAAATTTTGACACGTCATCAGGGAGATTTGGGGTTTTAATATACTTACTTTTCAAGAAAATTCTATATAAATTTTCAAGGATATAAAGGATTAAAATTTGCAAAGGACCCTTTTCATATCCTTTTTTTACAAATAGATAAAAAATCAATTTTATTTAAATTCTTGAGCCTTTCCTCTTCCATTTGATATACATGTAGCTATATTATTTTGAAGTCCTTTTAAAAGGACAAAGGATGTAGAAATGAAAAACTGAGTACGCAGTATTACAATGTTTGGTCTCTAGTTTCACGCCACATGGATTTTTTCCGGTGTGACAAATTTTTTTTATTTTTGTCGCACGGTGTAATAATTGTCCGAAAAACCTGAGTTGAAATCTTTGATTAATCCAGTGCAAGAAAAGTTCGGTTATGCTAACTCCTTTTACATGGATTTAACCAAACTTATGACTGCTCTTAACATAAAATGCAGTTAACACATTACCTGTAAATGATACTAAAATGCCTCAACAAATTAGTTTCGGTTGTTACAAAAAGGTTGTCCGTCTAATTAGGAGCAATTCCAATAGGCTTCAGGGACCTTTGGGCCTAAAGTTATGAAATTCATGTAATTTTATAAATAATTTTACTAGCCTTTCAAGTTTTTGGTTCTCGAAAATGCTTAGTGAAATGTTATAAAACCTCAACGTTTCGGTTGCTCCAAAAACTATTTTTCCTTCCGACTTTTCACTGGTTGTAACATCCAAGTTGATAGTCTAAGAACCATAAGATAGTCAATTTCATATGATAGCAAATTTCATGGGCATTCAAAATTCGTACTTCAAGTTTTTGAAATGCCAACGAAAATTTCAACAACTTGGAAAATGGTTTAGTCTAATCTTATGACCACAAGATAGCACATTTCATATTATGCCCCTCGATTTGCAGGATCTTTCCTTCCAGTTTCTACGTTGCCAACGAAATTGGGGGAAAATTTTTAGTTTCATTAATTTCAAAAATGTGCAATTCAATCAATTCAACAAGCTTTAACTAACAAACTAAAAACAATTAAGTCATAAAATGTATGTCATTTTGTAGATTACATCAAGGACTTCTTAGATCCTCGCTGAAGGTCTTCAAAATAGAGAAATGGAAGAAAATCATAAGCTTCGGTTGGGACAAACATTTTTTTCTCACAAATACTTCCAGAACTTCAACAGGTTCTAGTTCTCTAGAAAAATTTCAAGTGTTGAGAGTAACTGATATGTCAAAGGAAATTCAAGAAATACTTATTAAAGTTTCGCTGAATTCAAAATTATTTGGTCCGCCTAAAAATGTACAACCGCAGCGGCAGCCGCCGTGGCTCAGTTGGTTAGTGCGTTGGACCGCGAGTCGAAGGCAGCGATCCAGGTTCAAATACTGCCTGTAATAACACCTAAAAAAAAAAATAACGGGAAAACTCCTTTTCTCTTTCGGTGGCTGTCGTCTCAGCTGGAAATGGCAAACCTCTGAGAGTAAAAATTGCTTATGAAAAAGCTCCCAACTCGCCGTTCGGAACCGGCATAAAACTGTAGGTCCCTTCCACCCGCGTACAAATTCACACGCACAACACGGGTGGTTGCGGGAAGCTAGGCCTTAGTCTCCCGTAAGCGGGCTGTCGTGCCAGTAAATTATTTATTAAATTATTATTAAAAATGTACAACATCACCAGCCGAAGCAAAAAACCTGTATCACATCTAGCGATGACAGGACTCAATTATGATACTTGATCCTACAATGAGATGTTTTGTAGTTCCGTTTCCGGTTTAGTTTAGTTGAGTCATCCATTCCATAGAAACCATCTCAGCTGTTGGATATTATTTTACTGATTGTTGAGACACGCCTTCATTTGTTAGAACTTTTTCTCCCATTAACAAACTATGACCCAATCATTTGAAACGCTCTTTTGTAAAATCTGCTTAAAAACTCAAATTGAATGGCCACAAGCTGCGGCTCCGCATTCATTGCAAAACTTGAGCTTACTTAAAAAAGAAACACTTAAGTGAATACTTGCAGCAAATTGCACATTTTCGTGATTGCTTTCCTTTTGGCTGTGCGGCAGCGCGGGGCCCAGAAAGTGACATCCCATAACGAAATCAATAAAGCGCAACCAGCGTAATTACGCATAATTGCAAGCCACATAAAATTGCAATGTCTGCAACAAAAACAAATATTATAAAGAAGCTAAACTAAATTATCAATAAATACAACAAAAACAACAACAATGTTATTAAACGCAACCAGCCAGCAGACCGAAACCCAGATGGCACCAAAGTTCCCAGCAGATAGCAACAACATATTGCAGCCAACATGGCCGCAACTCCGCCCCCATCCATTCTTGTCCTTTTGTCGAGGCAACGCATCTTCGCGCTGGCGTGCTGACAGACCAGATGTGCCACATCGGCAGCGCATAATTGAAATATAAAGTATGCGCAATCTGATTAAAATTACATTAAAACAACAACAACAACAACAGCCGCAGCGGTGTCATGCAGCGTGGCCAGCGCCAGCTGATGTACACGCAACACAAAATACCAATAGCAACAACAACAAAATCTAGTTACGCAAAACAAGCGAACAAGTTGTCGAAGCAGCGCGCGAGGACATCGCATCGCCAATTACAAGTTTCCTAAGCGGCCCACAGCACACAGCGCACAGTGCCAGCAATAAGACATGCGCCACCAAGGCCAGCCATCAAAATGCCGCCATGCCACTCAAGAACAACAACAACAAAAACAACAACAGCAACTTTGATATGCCATTTGCTGTTGGCCGCAGACCGCAGCGACCGAACGCTCGTTGTAAGCGATATGGCGTTTCAATTGCAACAACAACACTAACTATATTAAACAGATACCAGCAGCAACAGCAACAGCAGCGCCAGCAACAACAATGAATTGAAAAACTTTGCAATTTTCTAATTAAAGTCAAAAACTTGGCGCAATTTACTTTTATTGAAAAGTTCATGCAGCATTGCTCGATTTTGTGGTTATTGACAAGCTTCGCCCAAAAAAAAAAGAAAATAAATAAATACATAAACTTAAAGTAGAAACAAAAATAAGAACCGTAGGCAGCAAACGATACAAAGGCAGCATATCGATGACTTTGCGCGCCCACAACAACAAAAACAAAGTCTAACAAAAAGTTGCACACACTCGTCATTCCTTCGGCCGGGAAAATCGCCGCACTTTGTTCATGTAATTTTGAATTTTTGATTTTATGATGTCTGCTAATTTTTTAATAAAAAAAAGCAGATTTTTAATAAAAAAAATTCAATAAGCACAAATCAGCTGCACACCTGCGGTGAAAGCTAAGCGACCAATTCGGATTGCAATCTGTGGTTTATAAAAATATAAATAAAAAACTTCTTAAATATGTGTGTAGAGATTAGAGTGAGCGAGATGATTAACATAGATACACAAATAGTCAAAATCGAAATCTGTAGAATCTATGAAATTTATCGAATAAGTTCAGGCTCAATTTTCAAGCTCAACAAATTCTTACGAGTTTCAATATTTATGCTCAATGTTAATAAATCTGCTTCAGGGAATTACAAACATTTTATAATGGCACGCAAACAACAAATACTACTTTCGCCTTCAACAGCTCGTCCAGAAAATCCCTGAAGAGGTCAATGGACTATTACACTACTCGATAAAAAATGGGTTAATCGCGTGCACCTAAAACAAAAGTATTTTCTAGGCTAACTTTGGTTCGCTGAATAAGAAACTGAAAATCAAAACATTTTTTTTATTTTAATTTTTAATTTTTTTGGTTTCGAAAAACCAGTTTTTCCCCTGTTGTTTCAGTTATGAGCACATATCTCGTAAAAGAATCATCCGACCATCACTGTTCGTCGTTCAGAAGATAATACCTTAGCCTTTCCAGCGGTTTATAGATTGTTCAAATCAGATGAGATTTGGAGAAGTTACTGACGGTGAAAGTTGTAAAAAAGTGAATTTTTTTCGACCAATTTAAAAAATCATAAATTTCCGAATGTTTTTTTATAGATAAAATAAATTATCTTCTCTGGTTTTAAAATCTAAGATGAAAGATATATTATTTGAGCAAATATTAAGCCTAACATCAATAGAATTAAAAGAAAAATTACAAAGTTATGATGCACTGAGTGAAAACACCAACTTTACATTTATTACACAGTGCGAAAAAATTTTTTTTGCCGAGATCCATCCAAATGTTGATATAGACGTGAAACTAAAGATCATTTTTAGTATCCTTTTTCATTTTCTGACCCAAAAACCTTCTTAAAGGACTTTAAAATTTAAAGGACATACACATTTCAAATATTTTTTTAAATATTTGCGGTTGTGCAATGATGAAGATATGGGTATCAAATAAAAGAGGAGAATTATCTCCTTTTAACTAAATTTTCTATTTTGAACTTTCAGGACCAAAATACGTCAGTTATGGAAAACATACGTGTTTTGGATCTCAGTCTGTAGATTCATACATCTAAATTTTATTCAATTCCAAAGTTCTGGAAATTCTTCTTAATTTGAACAATCTATATATCACTAAAAAGGCTAAGGTATTATCTTCTGAACGACGGACAGCTCGTGTTAATCGCATAATTCGTTTACGAGATTTGTGCTCATAACAGAAACAACAGGAAAAAACTGGTTTTTCGAAGATTTTTTGAAAACGCTTCTTAAAAAATTTTTTTATTTTCAGTTTCGTGTTCAGCGGACCAAAGTTAGCCTAGAAAACACTTTCATTTTTATGTGCATTTTTCGTGTCGAGTAGTGTTAGCGGACAAAACTTAGTGGACGGAACATAGTTAAGCTTTATTTATCAGCAGGGAAAGGATTTTGAGGACCTAAAAACCTATAAAAGAGGCAAAATAAAATAACAAGAAAGGCACGGAAAGGCACTAGAAACTGTCAAAAAGGCAGAAAAAGGCACTAAAAACTGCCTAAAAAGGCAAAATATGGCATTAAAAACTGTTAAAAAGGCAAAAACAGGCATTTAAAAATAAGAAACAAATAATATAAAATCTAAAAAAAGGGGGGACGGTATGTTTTTTTTTTAATAATTTTATTTCATCTGACGTATGCAACATACAATATTTATACCTCGTTTTTTGTAAAAGAAAAGGAACATCAAGGTTTTCAAAGATAGTTTGAAAACTAAAACTAAGATATTTTAATTGAAATGTAGGCACATATTTTAAATTCATATTTTAACTTCTCATATAAAAGCATAAAAGCCGTACTTGTATCACAAAAAAATAAATAAAATGTTTGCGCTAACCGAACTTTTTTATTTTTGGCATGTTTTTTTCTTTAAATTTTCCACTGCACAACAAAAAATAACGGCTTAGGGAATGATCAAATCAATGTAAAAACATCGATAAGTTAACGAAATTGCAATGTTGCTACTTAATTTTTTTTTAGTTTCAAGGTATTTTTGCGAAACAAAAGCGGGAAAATATTAAAAACGAAAGAAAAATAAAAAGGCGCTCGACAAATCTTGAAGAAGGTATTTTGTGGCATTTATAGGTAAAATAGGCACTTAAAAGCCAAAATAAAATTGGTATATTTCTAATCAGGAGGACCTAATTCGTGCTCATTTTCAATCAGAAATGCTCTATCTAGCAGCAAACAAAAAAGGCAATTTCCACAAAATCCTTTCCCTGTTTATCAGCTTTAACTGGTTGCAAAAGTTCTCTCCAGTTGGTCACACCATGAAATGATAGGACGTCCTGAACTTGTTTCTTCTACAAGAGACACGCAGTCGACCTCCAACTACCTTTTTCACCGGAACTTTGTCATTCACCCCTTACCTTACAGCCCATTAAACCATCAATATTCAAACAGGATGCAAGCCACCTCATCGGAAATAAAATCATATGTTTACGATAATGAGACAGAAGGTAGTTCTCAATGGCTGAGTGCTATGGAAGGCCTTTAGCTCTCCGGTTCACACTCATATCGTCATGAGAGGAGCTTCCACGTTCATAAGGCCCCTCTTGGCTACGCCCCTGTCATAGCATTATTTCTAACATTTAAGAAAAACATTCGTACTACTTATGACAAAATCTTGTGCGCGCCATTAAATGTCCTGTTATTTTTTCATACACACACGCACACATAACACACCCATACAGCATGCGAAGAAGCACATTGCACGCGATTAAAATGTGCAGCAAAGCAATTTAAAGCATTTCGCCTCAGAGCGTGTGAGTGCGCGCTCTTAATTCTCTTCGAAATGACACAAATACAACACACAATTGTGCAAATGTGCATGTGCTTTGCTGCACTTTGCACACAGACACACACACACAGCGTCGACGAAATATTGCAATTTCCATAAAATTTGCATGCGAAATGCTCGAACGCTTTACGCGTTCGGCGTGCGGCGTGCAGCAACATTTTGCGGTCTCGCCTTTGAGCAGCCAGCGCGTAAATGTGTGTTGTCAGCGTGGTTGTTGTGCGGCGCATTGTCCTCACTGTTGTTAATGTACTGGGTGTTGCTGTTCGGTTTGTAGCGTCCGCATTGGATCCAAAACCAGCACACACTCGAACACGACGAAACCCAATAATAACAGCAACAAGCGCAGTCGCATGACCAACGCCACTGCCGCCACACTGCCAGCAATGCAATACAAACGGCAACGCTGGCGCAAGACAACGCTTTGCATAAATAAGTTCAAGACAATATCCACAAGAAAAGTGCGCAGCAACTGCAGCTGCTGCATGGCTGCCGCAAGAAAAATGTTGCTGCAACAAAACCGCAACTTCTACTTTGGCAAAGCAGCAAAGTGCATATGTATGTTGCATGTGTGTGTGTGTGTGTGTGTGTTTGCGAGCGCAACATGCAATTCCCGTTTCCCTGTTCCTGTGCCCATTTGCGTCTGTCGCGGCCGTCTGCTCGCTTGCTGGCATTGCCAAAGCTGCGCTGTCATTGCGCGTAAATATTTTATGAAAATTTACTTCACACTTTTGCATCGCAAACTACCCTCCCCCCCTCAACCGAAAAGATGCACACAAAGGCCCCACAACAACAACGAAAACAATACCAACAGCAATAACAGCAACAACCTCAAAATAACGACGCAAACAAAAATATTAAAAGCGCAACTAGAGAAACAAAAAAAGTGCGCGCTGGCGTTAAGCGCGAAAATAATATTTTAAATTGCTTTTACGCGTAGTGCACTTTTTGCCGCTCTACCACTTTTTTGTTGTTATTCTTTTCTCAGTTTTTACTTTTCCATTACGCGCATTTTATGTTGACGCAAATTACGCGCGAAAGTCGGCAACAGAAAAAATGGCCACACAGCAGCAACTACTCCCATTTAAACATCATTAATCTATTCCTTTGTAATTTTCATTATTTTTGGGGGTTTCCAGCTTTCAAAGAGCTCAGGAAGATTTCAACAAAACAATGCAGAAAACGCTAAAGGTTCCGCTCTCTAAGGATCGACTTGTGTCGTCAAGGAAATGTTGCCAAAACATGAACAGAAAGTATAAACGGAACGGAAAATATAAACAAAGTTCCGTTGATGAAAATATGGAAGGAGTAATAAATGTATCAGGCAATGTTTGAAGCAATTTTCTCCACTTCATCTATTAAGGCGACCAGCCAAAGATGCAATTTTGCACATTAAAATGCAATCATAAATGTGCTCGCTGGTTCATAAATATTCTCACTGCGTGGATGAAATACACAGCGATTCTGCGGTTAGTCTCGTCCCCTTCCACTTCATGAAGTCATCACACATCCATTCTTCAATTCCTCTAAACACATAACTGGTACTACAGCCCCATAAGAAAACTGAACCCTAGGTTTGTATATCGATGAAAGTAGTCAACAATTCTATGTCAAGTTGGAAGCTTTTTCTTAGGCAATTTCACTATTAAAGGTTTTTTTCCGGCTGAGAAAGAAACGATTTTGTTTTATAATATTTTTTCTTTTTATTTCAATTATTTTTAAAAGTCTACAGCCCCATAAGAAAACTGAACCCTAGGTTTGTATATCGATGAAAGGAGCCAACAGTTCTTTGACGAGTTGGAAGCTTTTTCTTAGGCAATTTTACTATCAAAGGTTTCTATTTATCGGCTGAGAAAGAAACGATTTTGTTTGCTAATATTTTTTTCTTTTTATTTCAATTACTTTTTAAAAGTCTACAGCCCCATTAGGAAACTGAACCTTAGTTTTGTATATCGATGAAAGTAGTCAACAATTTTATGTCCAGTTGGAAGCTTTTTTTTAGGCAATTATACTGTTAAAGATTTCTATTTCCGGCTGAGAAAGAAACGATTTTGTTTTCTAATATTTGTTCTTTTTATTTCAATTAATTTTTGTAGTCTATGGCATAAAACCTTATAACACTGCACAACACAAAAAAAATAACAAGGTTCTGACAACGGATTCTGGTAGAGGGGACCAAAAAAAAATATACGTGTATCGGCGTTTTGAAAGTTTACATCTGAATTTTTTTTTAAGTGGGGTCAAAGTTTTCCCCCTTTTGCACATTCTTATGGTGAATCGGCATACGAAAACCATGTAACCTTACTGTAGGACATTTTAGTACCAATTTTCAATAAGTACGAAATAAACTCTGAAACACATTTTCAGTTTTGGCTTAATTCTGGCGTTCAAGTTAATTTCTGAGCTTTGGTGTATTCAGAGACCTATAGTAGAATTTTATGGTGAATATTTTCGTGGTACATTTTTTCCTTAAAAAGTCCTGTTTTACAGGACATTTTTGGCATTTTAGAAAAAAAGGGTCAAATTGACCCATAAAAATAGTAGCTACAGGGTTAAAATGCTCCACAATAATATTCTTCGTAGTATTTTACATCAAATTGCTGAACCCATCATATACCTAAAATGTAAGGTTACATGGTTTTCGTATGCCGATTCACCATAAGAATGTGCAAAAGGGGGAAAACTTTGACCCCACTTAAAAAAAAATTCAGATGTAAACTTTCAAAACGCCGATACACGTATATTTTTTTTTGGTCCCCTCTACCAGAATCCGTTGTCAGAATCTTGTTATTTTAAAAAAAATTTGATTTTGTTGTGCAGTGTAATCTAAAAACTAGCAAAAAATTAACAACATCCATGGCCTTCTTAAAATCTGTGACTGAAAGGCATATCTGTAGACTAAATATTTTGATGTCTGACTACAACGAGGAATCGAACCTAGGAAACCTACTTTATTAATCTCTGATGAATTTAATTTTATTCATGTTAAAGAAAGACCAGTCTTTGAAACAAACTTAGTTGTGTTCACGAATACTTTTCACTCTTTTTAAACACAAATAATTACAAAAGAAAATTCTCCTAAAGGCTGGAAATTGGCCACAAAAAGTTATAAAAGCGCAGTATTTCGTTGTTAATATGAATATTTTTTTAAATGTGTAGTTCCTTAAATCCATTCCAGAACTCATTACCGCGTTTCCCATTACGGCTACATTGCTCTATATAAGTTTTTTCCTCACAAAGTTTTTACCAAGTTTCAATAATTCATCATGAATTCCAGTCTTTTAGTACTTAACCCTAAAATGCTGGCCAATCCAACTTTCCCTGAAAGCCCATATGGAATCTTGTAGCAAAATAAGAATAAACATTTGTTTAACATTTTTCCATATACACTAGTCAGAATAAGTTTGCGTACAAGGGGTACATAGTTTTTTCATATGAAAAATAAATCACTTAAAGTAATTTTTCAAAAACAAAATATTTTTTCTTTTTTCCATAAACTTAGTTCTTTTATTCTATTAAGATAATAATAACAAAAACTTGACCAAATTGTAAAAGAAGGGCCAAAAACAAAATGTGTTATGAATTCACCTCAGAAAAAGTTTGCGTACAAGATAAGGTTATGTAGCAAAAATTTAATTTAAACTATGTTTTGTCCAAAAATTAATAACTTTTTGGATATGCTTTTCTCGCTTGAACTCCCTGCAGAAGTTTCGGCGTAAATTTTATTAAATTCGATGTTTTTCAGCGGTTATTTTGTTATATCATTGAATTGTTATATTTGTTTACTATATCTTTGAAGATGGAGTGCTGTTGGGCTCAGGGTTCAAGTAAACCCCTAATATACTCAATTAGATGCACGTTAGGTGACTAGGGAGGAACTTTTTCAACTTTGTTGAGCCAGTTAATAGCAAACATAGCTTCACATTGTATGCATTGCGCCTTAAGGTCATCGTAAAGTTGAAACAAATGTTGGAACCTGATCCAAAATTTTGAAACCTTGGCTTACATAAGCTTTTAGAATATGTAAATAACCCCTCGGAAGTATTTCTGAATAAAAAAACAGCCTGCTCACTCCTTTTCTTGACATGCAGCCCCATCCCATATCCCCACATATGTATGCTATGCTTCACTGTTAATTTCAGATTTTTGTTATTAACAGGATCCTCTTCAAAGTAGTTGATGCCTTTTGATGCCAAATATGCCAAACCATTATCAGAGAATAATAAATCTTCCCACTTTCCATAGATAACAACTCATCGTCCCGGAAATCCGGTTTTCTAGACTCTTTGATGGACTCTTTCACGAAAGAAATTCTGTGCTCCTTGTTAGTAAGCTAAATATTGGCTTCTTACATGCTGTTCTGTAGGGGAAATATGTTTTTTTCATGACTTTTCTTATAAAGGCACTGCTACTGGGTTTTATAAAATATTTATGTACATTTCTGAAGATATTGGATGCAACTAGATTATGATGCACTGATCGCAAAACAATCTAATCCTATTGCTTGGGTAGCTTAAGAAAATGGCCAGATCGTAGCAAATAAGCAAGAATTTCTGGTTTTTTCGAAATTTAAGATGGCTTTTCGAAATGGCGAAATGCTCTTCGAAAAGTTTCTCTAATTTCACGAAATTTTTTGTCAATTTGGGAAAGATTTAGTAAGATTATCCTTTTATCCATTTTTATTTTTTTTCGCTTGGGTTCTATTGCTTTCTATATAATTTTAAGCACATATACGTTTAAAAATCATTTACAAGTCCGTTTACTGTTCAATGGAATACAAATTTCCAAATAAAAATGAAAAGCATAACTGGAAATTCCCGTAATTAGTTTTGTACGCAAACTTATTCTGCACCGTTTTGTGAGTATATTGTCAATAAATACGAATATATGGAAAATTATTGTTTTAATGCATCTAAAACACATCAAAAAGTGCAGTTCAGGCATATATGAATAATGTGGATAAGTTTTGGCAAACAGAGAACCCATTTTTGAAGTCAAAATTGATGATAACTTAATTTTGACTTGCCTGTACGCAAACTTTTTCTGACTAGTGTATGTATATATCTTTGGCTATAAAAATAATAAGTCTTAGAAGATTTTATCATAGAAAGCGATGCAATAAATTAATTAAAGACTTCACTGAGGTAATTTTCTCTCACTTCTAGACTACATTACGCCCTCATTTTCTACATCTGTTTCTTATTTTTTTTTCCTCTTTTGGAAACAGTTGTCACTATCGCTAATTAGCGTCCACTCTCTCTAAATAGTCGCCCCTGTTTTCGTATTCAAATGCGGCGCTGAAATGTATCGCTAAAATCTATTGCATGAAATTCCCTAATGTGCGCAACTTAAGGTAGAAAAAAAACATTAAAAAATAAAAAAACACATAATGCAATTCGCTGTAGCTCATTATTTTATTTCACTGCCCACTTTTTACATACAGCGTTGTACGATATTTTTGCCTTTTTCAACTGGCAACTGCGTTTCATTTTATTTATAAACAAAAATTCATGCAATTAACGAATTCTTTCCCTTCCTCAACTCTTTTCAGCCCAGTCGCCAACTACAGCAGCATCATCATTATCATTATTATTATTATTATTATTATTGTTGTTATTATTATTATTGCACTGCAGTAGAAATCTTCAAGTTATTAGGAAATGCGCACACAATTAGAAATCAGAAAACAACCAACTCGAACCAACCAGCGGCTGCAGCAACGTTTGTGTTCATCATAAGAAAGGACGATGTCAGCTGTTGGCCAAATAAAAAATTCATTTACGCCAGCAATTGAATCATGCTGCCGTTCGGCTGGCCCTGCTGTTGTACCAATTGTTGCTGGTGTTGTTGTTGTTCTTGTCATTATTACGATGGCTGCCGCTGCCTTTTGTATCTCAGGCGTGCTGTGTGCGTGTTCGTGTGCCTGTGTGTGTGTGTGTGTGTGTGTGTGTCACACACGCTTGGTTATTGTTTGGGTTTTTAAGCGACTTTACGATTAAATGATGACCGTGGCAGCGCATGATTTGGCCAACAAAAGCAATGTCAATAGCGGCATTTTTGCTGTGCGCAACAATCGCCGTACGCGCATAATGTACGCCAGCGCGCAGCAAAGGAGACAAACCAAAGTCGTACGGCCAGCGCTCGTTAAATTTCTCTGACAAATCTGCGCTGAAAAGGCAAAAGTAACAACAACAACAACAACATGTAGCAGCAATGGCATATACAGTCGTGTCTGGATATAGTGAACTAATTATTGCAAGGCCTGTTCGCAGT
The DNA here is from genome assembly GCA_964056695.1 of Melieria picta. NCBI lineage: Eukaryota > Metazoa > Arthropoda > Insecta > Diptera > Ulidiidae > Melieria > Melieria picta. The sequence goes on from OZ057398.1 coordinate 109,540,805, forward strand.
ATTGAGATTGTTTACTATATCAATCATTTACTCAAAATACACTTTCAGCCCAATTCTGTACACTTGATAAATTCACCATATTGACTATTTGTCAAGTTTTTACTATTTGTCAAGAATTGGCATTCTGTTACTAAAAATAAAAGCTCTTTCCTTGATAAATTGTCAAAAGTGTGAATGCTATTGACAACAGCTTACAATTTGAAATTTTGCCTGGAAACTGGAAAAATTGTGCATGTTAACACTTTTAGCGGTTGAGGAGGATAGAAGAGAAGAAATCAGAAACAGAAGAAAACAAATAATTTGTCTTCGTTGGGCGAAGAAAAATTCTTGGCGCCACACGACACACAGAGAACTTCGCTATCTTTGCCCATACGCTTTCTGGCAGCATTGCATTTTTTTGGACATGGATCCTACCAAAAATGCGTTGGTAATAACTGTAATTTGCCTATGAGCCAATTATCTGTCTCACAAAATTATAAGAATTTTTAATAAAAATTTAAAAATATTTTCAAAAATGACTTCTCTTCCATTTCTTTTATTTGTCTTATATTTGACAATTTGACAGCTATCGCATATTCACCTTATGTTTAATTAAGGGGAGAGATCAGTTAAACTGGTCTTTTTTTCTTTTTTTTTTTTTGGTACAAATAATGTTCGAATCTTTCCTTTTTATTTAAGAGTGTATTAATTGAATTTACAAAAAAAATTTTTTTTTCTCCGATGCGCCACAAAATGGCCGACTTACAAAGAGTTGAAGTTACCCCTCATTTTTATTGGCAACCAACGTAGAGTCCGCAATTTTTATCTGAAATCAAAAAATCAAAGCACGTTCTGTTAAGAATAGATAGAGCTATGAATCCCCCTAACAAAATATGCAAAAAAATAAATATCGCGAAAATGCCGACAAAGTGAAAAAACAGGCTCGTTTTTGGACATAGACGTGATGCCAGAGGGGTTTTTTCGCGAGCTTGACAATTCGCTTTAGAACAGATTACGTAAAAAGGGTACATAAAGGTGTGTGCCAAATTTCAAGTCAATCGGACATAAACTTTCCGAGTTACGAGGGTTGCCATTTCAAAAAGTGCAACTTTTCAGGAGACGCGGTTGAAGTTTGGAAACAGGAAAAAGGAGAAGAATTTATTGATTTTACTCACTTTCAGCTAAGCATTATGAGAGAACGCGTTCGAATTTTGAAAAATCCTCTTAGGACGATGTTTTCAAGGCATTGAACTAACCGATTCCGAAAAAAAAAAAAATTTCAACTCTCCAAAAAATTTAACTGATCTCTCCCCTTAAATGAGCTTTTTACTTTATCAATGTTGCATCAGAATGCCAACAAAGCTTTTGCTTGATAAAAATCTTGACAAAAAAACCTTGATAAAAAATTTGTCAAGAATACACAGAATCAGGCTGTTTGTGTATATAAATTCAAGAGATAATTAAAATAAATTAGTAGGGAAACATAAATGTATGCTTATTAAAAGAATTGGCGAATGGACGTTTGCTTCTTGCTTTCACAAAGTTTTAAAAACACATAAAGAAGCCCACTTTCAACCACAATCGGTTGCATTCGACAAAAAACATAACCACTAAGGTCAAGAAAAAGCTTATTTTGTAACAATCAACAGCAAAAATACAAATTGGGGGAATACCCTCTTTCATTCTTGATACCTTCTTGTGTTTTTTGTTGCTTCTTGCTTGAAATTGCTTTCAAAATTTTGTTCACAGCAGCAAAAATACAAATTAGGGGAATACCCTCTTTCATTCTTGATTCCTTTTTGTGTTTTTTGTTGCTTTTTGCTTGAAATTGTTTTCAAAATTTTGTTCACTATTTAGAGGTTTTCGATCGTTCACTATTTACAGTACTCTATGTAAAAATTTGGATGTTCACTATATCGAGGTGTTCACTATACCCAGACACGACTGTATGCATTTCCATTGAACATGGCGCAATTGTTTACCTATAGCTAGAAAAAATACAGCAAGAAATGAAGCGAAATGGCAAAAAAAAATTGGCGACGAATGGCGCTGGGAGCGCATGAAAGAAGCCAACGTGAATTATTACTCATACGCCCCGAAGGCGCGCGCTCATATGTGCTGTTGCGTAAGTGTGCCTCATTGTTGTTGTTGCTGCGTTATTGTAGCACAAAGGCAATAGTGCGGTTTTAACAAACAATATAAACAACAACAACAATAATACGCAACAATTGTACGCAACTAACATTACTGCAAGCCGCTTTCAATGTAGCACAATAGTTGTGCCGACACCGCGCACCAACTTCAGCCGCCAACGCTCGGCCAACAAGCCAGCCAGCAGCCAACCGACCAACAGTGAAATATTGCGGTAGCCTTCAAATGCTTTTATGCTGTTACAGCATGTACACCGAAATGCTGAAATCCTTTTATGATTGTTATAATTCTAGGTTTCCTTTTCCGCTTCTTGTCCGCGCTGCGTTGCGTTCGCCGCTTTCATTTTTTATTGTCATTGTTGAGCTGGCATTATTGTTATTGCTGGCCGCTATTATTACAGCTGCCGCTGTTGCCGTCGTTTCCGCAATATGTCGCTACAGCTTATAACTGTCTGCAGCTGATGATGTATCGATGTGGTTAACATATTTCTAGCCCCCACAGCATTTGCCCCAAATGACTGGCTTTCGGCTTGCGCTTCGCTTCACTTAGTCTTCTCGGAAAAGCGAATAATTTGCGCTTGTGGTAACGTCGCGACGGGTGTGCTTCTTTTTTCGTATTGGAAAATTAAAAGTTAATTTCGAATAAGCCGGGGGAAGGTTGCGCCCGCCACACAATGGCGGCAATTTAATGTGGCAAATTTGAGGATGTGTGGCTTATTAGGCAGAGTGGCACTTACGACGCTTAAGAGTTCCTTTGCGAACAACTTTACTAATTGCTTATGCTCGTGTTCGAATGAAACCAATAAGCGGCACTCTTCTCATGTCGTTGGATCACTTTATTTTTCGTATTAAATAATCATCTGAAAATTTAAGCAACTTTTAAATCTTACACATTACCCCAGACAGCCGAAAGCCTCGCTGCTAGCGCTGTTTTTTTGCCCAGAAGTGTGCGCAAAATAATGATGCATTTGCCTATAATCAATTCACAAATAAAGGCTTATTTATTGCTTATGCTAATTGACGTATGAGTAACATTTATTGATTATGATTTCGTTCTACATACATTTATGAGTGTGATGTGTGTTTGTGTGTAAATATAAATTAACCGCCTTCCGTGGCTTAATAGCATAAATAACCTTTGAACTTAACCTTTGAACTTAATAAACTTCACTTTTTTTCATCAATATTAAATCTTAATAAGCTACGCATAAATAACGGCACATCTTACACCCGACTTATTTTACTTTGATTATTCTCTGACAACGTGCCGTCACATGTTTTTATTTAGCCATCAGCTTTCAATGCATTTTCCGCTCATTTTATATATAAAGTGCATACTTTTTTATGAAAATTATTATTATTGTTCGCATTCTCTTTATAAAAAAACAATGCATTGCATTGATAAGCATATAAAAACAGAATTCTCAACTTATTTTATTGCGTAAATAGAATTTCACTAATTGTATACACACTTCAGCATCCTCGGCGCTGTCATGACCAGCCTCTGCAAGTACAACAAACGCAACAATATTTCAAACCATCAAAGCACATCGACATCAGCAGCAGGTACCCACCATTCTCCTGTATGATGCGCTTTAGATTCTCAATGCAAAGCGTCTTCAGTGCACGCTTCTTCGGTGGACCCATTTTGTGTGGAAACAGCACAGACGTGTCGACCACAACGCTATGTATCAGCTTCAATGCCTTCAAATCGCTCTCCAAACTGTGTCCCACTAGCACCGTTTTCGAGTGAAACATGGACATCAAGATGGCCTGCACATCGCGCAGCGTTCGCGTCTCATTCTGCAGCATTTGCTCCGTAATGCCGGAATAACTAAGTGAATTGAACGTACGTATTATTTGCATATGAAGTTTAAAAACTAAAAGCGCACAAAACAAAACCATCAAATAAATCTACACATCGCCTTACAGTAAATTAGCGCAGCAACTGTGCTGCGAATTTGAAAACACCCGCGCCCTCTGGGCGCCTACTCTCTGGCTTACTTACATTGTATTGTAGTCGACGATTTTATTATCTGGCTTTACGAGCGCATCGTAAACCGTACGCGCATTGATATCGACGACAGTGACACGCGTCAGCTCGATTCCCTCCGTTGTGTAACACATCTCGCAATCGAGGGCGTAAATGTCCTTCTTGGTCGGCACATAATCGTCGGCTTTATCGATTGTGGTCACGTAGCCGGTCAGATTGTCGACGTCAACGAAGTCGGTGACATGGTAATTGGCGTAGGTGCAGCCCGGCGTGCCGGCCGGCTGTTGGCAACAACGATGATGGTTGTCGGCATAGCCTGCAACACACATACATCTGCATTATTACCGACATCTGTTAATTGTAGGGGCCGCGTTCACACTCACCGCGACGATAGCCCGTGCTCTTTGGATGGTAGTTGCACTCGTCCACGCACACCTGGTCGAACATGGCCAGGTTGAAGACCTTGCCGCAGCGACTGCAGTAGCGTTCGCTCTCGTTTGGACGCCGCATCGGCTTCATGTTCGTAATGATCGCGGTGCCCGCGCGCTTGCCGGCACGCGGAAATCCATTGGACACCAGCTGTTCGTCCGTGAGACGCAGCTCGTAGATCATGTCGTACGCCTTGTCGCCGGGCAGCTTGTCGAACGGCTCGCCGCCCGCTGTGGCGTCGCTGCGTCTGTAACGATTCAGTAGACAGAATAGCAGGTGCCGCATCAGGTACTCGTTCTTAGTCATGGTTCTTATAGTGGTAAATTTTGATTTCACGTTTAATAGGAAAAGAATTTTGAATGTTTTTATGTTTCTACGGCCTTTTTAAATGAGGAAACGAACAAAAGTTTAACAAAATAGAAATGTTTGAAATGTTTAAATTATTTGATTTTTGTGTATGTTTTTTCGGCGGCAGAAAACGAATTGAAAATTCAAAACCTTATTGATTTTGTAATTGAAACAGACGTTGAAGTATTTTGTAAATGCGAAATCCGGACAAAACGGAATACTTTTAGAACTATGAAGATGTGGAAGTTTGACAGTTTCATATTTCTAATTGAATTTTCGAAATTGGACAGAAACACTTACATTTTTTTCTGCACACTCCAAGAGTTACTATTGGCCAATTTACCGGCCAAGACCACCTCGTGCGAGATCATTTTATTAGTGTTGGCGGGTTTGTTTCCTGAGTCTGCAAAACAACCATTCATGTTATATATATAATTTGATGGCTTTCATTTGACAACAAGTCAAGCACGTACCCGCTGCCTCTTTCCTGAGCTTGTTAATAGCTAATAAGGCGCTACTCTTGTAGATAACCGGAGTATTGCATTTCTTGAAGACGGCCAACTCTTCGGTTTGTGCCTACAGCAAGAATTAGTTCGATTGGTCACACCTCAAGTGCGGTAAGCCGGATTACACTTACCCGCTCCCACGCATCGGCAACATTTGGGTAAATCACTAAACAATGCTTTACCATCATCTCATAATACTGCATGCGTATGTTGAAGGAGATCTTTGTGGAGTGCGACTCCAGCACAGGTGGTTTCGGGGCCTTGGCCTACAAAATAATTTACTGATATACCTACTAAATACCATAATAATCGAACTGGAACTGACCGGCTCTTTGGCTGCCAATGCTGCGGTCGCTTTATGCGCCACTCTGTTTGTGCTCTTGGTGGTCTGAGCAGGCGTAAACATGGGTCGTTTCTCCGCCTTCAATTCTTCTACCTTCTTTTTGGCCCGCTCTAATGCCAGCATATTGGCCACTGGCGCAATGGTGCGTGCTAAGGATAAATATTAATGGCAATATTTAATACAAGCTGTAACTAGTTTTCGTCGCTATTCCTATATCTACAGTTCAACAAGAGTTACAAGAGCAGAAGACAAGACCTGAAGTTAAACGGCAGAAAGAATCAAGTAGAGGTTAGTAGCATAAACGCGTATGGCCTAGTTCGATTATTCTGCTCATTTACTCCGGCATTACTATTCCATATTCAAAAAACTTTTACTAACAAGGCACTCGCGTTGGTGGCGTTAGGAAACTCTTTGGTATAAGCGGTGTCAACGTCATGCTCTTCTCCTTCGCCTTGCGCAGCGCCTCGGTGGCCTCGCGCACTTTCTCCTCGGCCTCGCGCACCGCAGTCTCGGTGGCAGTGGCCTCCTCAGTTTGCTTTCTATGTAGCGCAGTCTGGCGCTCGAAAATCGCCTGCAGTAATATAAAGAATTATCGATTTTTTAAAGTTAATTTAAACTATGCAAATTGTTTGACCTGCATCGCGTTTCGTATGTGATTGGGTTTGCGCAGCAACAGCGGTGACTGTGTCTTAAACTTGTCTGCATTCTCGTACGCTACGCGTTTCTTTTGAGAAGCAATCGCTGCCGCTTCTGCGTCATCTTCCGACTGTTTGCGTTTCAAGGCTTTAAATTTCTCTTCAGCTGAATTGGGCTTGTTGTTATTGCTATTGTCGTCGTTCTTGTGCAGCGAGGCAAACTCCTGCTCCAGCTGATCGTAAATCATTTCACATTCCTTCATGATATCCTCCTCGGTGTTGGCGAAAAGCTCCGCTGTTTCCATCTCAAAGTCGGATTTGTCTGGAGAATTTGATGTGGAAGTGGATAGAGACTTGGCGACCTCGCCATTTTGCTCGCTATTCTTATGTTTAGATTTATGCTTTTGCTTATCTCGGTCCCTATCCTTAGTGTCTTTCTCCTTTGATCTAGACGAAGACCCACTTTTATGGGTTGTCGAAGTCGAATGCCGATGTTTGCTGGTTGATGCTGTCTGCTCGGTGGCAGCATCGGAGCGATGTTTAGCGCTCGAACTGGCACTGCTGCGGTGCTTTTCCTTCTCACTACTTTTATTGGAGGATGACGTGGACTTGTGTCTTGACGATGATGATGATGTTGCTGAGGTGGAAGTTGCCGATGGTTTCTCTCTGCTGTACTCTTTATCCTTGTCTCTATCTCTCGAGTGTCTTCTTTCCTTATCTTCTTTCTTGTCCTTCGACTTGCCTCTGTCTCTGTCATGGTCCCTCTTTCTTTCTTCTTCCCTGCTAGATTTGCGCTCCCGCGAGCCATTTCTTTCCTTCGATCTCGAGTGCGATTTGTGTTTATGCCTGGATGATGTGGAAGTAGTTGAAGTGGTGGAATTGGCACGCTCTACTTTATGCTGATTCTCTTTACTCTCACAAACGCTACTTGAACTCTTTGTAGTTTCCTCGCTTTCCTCCAACAGTTCAACACTGTCATTCAGCTGCTGTTTTGTTTTGACAATTAATTTCGGCAAGCTGCTACTGGTAGGGCCTGACTCATCGTCTTTGTCGGCCACAGTGGCAACTACACCTGTGTTATCAGTGCCAAGATCTCCAGCATCAGCCAATATTTCGTCATCAATGATGCCACTTAACTCATTCAGTTCTTCTTCGCAATCATCGAGACTTATTAGCGATGCATTTGGTTCGCCATTGCAGCTGCCTGGTATATACACCGGCACCTCGCTTGTCGGCCTAATTTTCTTTGAGGGACTTGCATTTAGTGCGGGCTTCTCGGGTTGGTACTCCAACTTCGGTTTCGATTTAATGACTACTGCCGGCAGTGGCAGCAACTTTGGGGTTGGTGTATATTCGGGCACTGCGGCCGGCTGTGGCGCAGTGCGCTCATCTACAAAATCAAAATTATTCGCGTTTAAATGAATGTTAACACCAACTACACGAATTACGCACCTTTTTTGACATGTTTGTAGTGACAATAGGGCCGCTGGCAGATTGTTGCGTCTGTTCCAGTGGCCGTACTAGTGTAATACGGGCAGGGAAAACTCTTGAACAAACCCAATGAGGGCAACATCTTGCATTCGCCCGATTATTAACAGTGCAATCACCGCTTAAGGAAACACAAATTTTATTTACGAACTAAATGCATCGATATGAAATAAAATGAAAATGCAAAAAAATTTCAGCCATTCAGCTGGTGAAAATGTATTTCAGTCCTTGGCGAAATGTCAATTTTCGCATTGGCCGACGGCAGTGATGCCAAGTTCGCTACGAAGGTTGCATTTTTGAAGTCTAATGAGATCCAAGGCGAAATTGTATTTAAATTAAACTGTATTTAAATTAAACTGTCTAAAAAAACATAATGTGGGAGGAATATTTTTGATTTTCATGAACTTTACATGAAACAGTTTTATATCGGCACAGCAAATAAATGAACTGACATTTACAATGCTGCCAAATGGCTAAAGTTAATGCTGCTTAAAAATTTAAAACCCATTTGAAATAGCAACTTAAATTGTTATATTTTATGAAATGCTGCTTTCTTACTACTTATATTACTGACTTACTATTCATATTGGTTGTAATATCTTATCTCCTTAATAAATGTTATTTCAAAACCTTATCATATTTAAGTTCATTAAAATCCGCCAAGCATTTCTCTCATAAAAGAGGTTTTCGGTTTTATACGTGTTCAAACAATTAGAAGGTCGAAACCATATACATATGTAGTACTACATATATGGTGGAAACTCATCAAATTATTATTATTCATTCATTATTTCACATATTTGAAGATATCGAGGTATCACATAATGTCAGTATTTCGTTGTAATAATTTCATGAGACATACAAAAGGAATTAGAAGCAATTTTTAGTCATTTTCAGAGTTTCGAGCGCACAAATATTGTATTAATCGGCAGAACTGGCAACGCTACCGCATTCGCTCTTTTCCACTCTCTCTATTTACTTGTGCATACAATGACCGGTCTTAGAGGTGCTTTATTGTATTGCTATTTTAATAGCAGTAATAAGATAGGCATTGGAATAAAATACTTGTAGCATTATAACTTCTACTTGGTTTTTTATTAGTGTTTTATTTTAAATAAATTTGTTGAGTCGTCTGCGGCAGTCATATACACGCATCGTCCAAGCAGCATTAAGGTATCTTATCTGTAATTTTGTGCGTTGTTACTTCCCCATTAATTCACTGTGGTACGCGTCTTTTAGTAGCGTGAGCCATTTTCTTGGATTGCATTGGCATTGTTTCTGGCGTTGGATTCACACAGGATAGGAATTCATACATGGCAGCAATTCTTTCTGCACTAAAAACAAGCTTGCACGACTTATTGTTTACGAGAATCGACTTAATCGCTTGATGGCTCATTAATTCGATGCAAGTGAGTTGTTGTTTTTGCATTTGTAATTAACATTCGCTACTATCTCAGCTAATGCGTTCTTCTTGCTCGACTTTATCAGAAAAGTACACATTGTACGCTGGAAGTTCAATACTCTTTGCCAACTTTAAGCAGCTTAGCGCTATTTTCTGCATTTGCTGCGTACTGTCTCTCCCATTGTTTTAATGTCTTATCGCCAAACTGTCACAGGTGGCAGTGGAGGTTCGGTCGAGCGCCTGCGTTCACTAATTATGCCCATTTTCAAAGGCAGGTGCGACGCCGGCGCGCAAATCAAACAGCGGCATTAAATGTGCACGCTACGCGCTCGGCTACTTTCAGTTGCTCGCCAACGCTGAATCAGTGCAGAAGACACACTCATTAAACACCGATTTGCAAAGCAGTTCTTTATTAAGTAAATATATTGCTCAGTTCTTGCATTTTAGCTGCAAGTGTGTGAGTACATTAAAAGGTCAGTTATGTGACTGCTGTTGTGTTTAAAAAAAAAGTGCGTTGTGGAAGTGAAACGCTGCGAGCAGGCAGCTTGATTTGGCAATTAAAGACGTTGTAGGGCTAACACAACGCACAGTGGGTGTGTCTGACTAATGTCGACAATGCAGACTTTTGAGCGATGTTATCGCTTTTATCTTCGACTTCATTCATTGATTGCAGCAAAGCATTCTATAACGCTGCGTGGTGATTTCTGCAGACTCATCGTTTATGCTTGTCCAAAAAAACTACTTTGGTGGGAGCTCAAAGTTCAGAAGTGAACGTAAATAAACAATTGACTACACGCGCGCTGCTAGCAGCTGGCCAATTTGAATTTATATATCCATTACATTTTATTGAAAGTATCTCGAATATTGCGCCCAACAAGTTCCTCCTCTTAAGTGTGGAACTTTAACTGCAAAAAATTATAAAGAAATTATAAACAAGAACCATGAAGTAACCGCACGTGGCCACAATTAATTCAAGAAGCGCAGCGTTCCTTTGGCAGTAGTGAGGCGTTTTCACTATGTTAAATTTGTCTTCGAGCAATGTTTTAATTGCAAGTTATGTGCACAGTTTAACGCAGTGTACTGCACTGCGCACTGCAGTGCAAAGTGTACATAAGCAACAAATGACTACAATGTACTTGACAGCCAACAGAACGCCGATGCTCTCACAGGCATTTAGAGCTACGATAAAACACAACTAATTTGATCCAACACTGAAATATAAGAAGAATCCAAACAATGTGAGCATTTGAAAAAAAATAAATTTCAGTATGCTGAACAAAGTTAAAAAAATTCAAAAAATCAAGAATGATAAAATAAACCTTATCAAAACATTGTATTTTCAATTGTACAATAAATAAAACGTGCATACGTGAAAGGATTATCTGATGCTGATGTATGAAAATAAAAATGATAATGATTAAAAATAAATAAATATATATAAATCGACCAGAAATGCTCCCAACACCCTCAAATACTCGAACATTGCAAAATTTACAGTTTTTGTTTTTTCATAAAAAGGGAAAAATCAAAATGAGAGCTTATTGATCCTTGTGTATGGAGCGCTTATCGAGCGTTTTAACCGGAGCACAAGGAGAGCGCTGATCGTTCCTTATGGATGGAGTGCTCACCGAGTGCTTCTAAGGGAGCATAAAGGGAGCGCTTCGCTCCAATGACATGCAATGATAAAACACAAGGAAGGCCATAAGGAACGGGCGAGCGCTCACTGCTGACTAAGGAGCGCTCCCAAACGGCTCCTCGAGCGCTTGATTTCCCGTTGGGAAACAACATGGCAATTTCAATTGAACTATGACGTGTGTAATTGTGACGGATAGATTTGGTTGGAGCAGAGGTTTCTCTAGCAAAGACAAGCCAGCTGAATCGTCTGCTTTTGAGCATTAACAAATTATTTGCTGGGTCTTTTCCAACAATCAGCGAGTCGAAATCATAGCCGGTGGACGCTGCATTATTAAATGCAGCAGAATGAAGTTTAGCGATACACTTTTTGTAGTTAGTGCACATTACAAAAAGTTGTTTCAAAATACACAACTAAAAAGTAAATACACTGCCTATGGCACAATTGGCTGTGCAAAATCCCCTAGAAACCCATGCTTAGCACTTATGTAATCGCATTAATGGCTTACGCGGTTGTGTATTTACAAATGAAATTATATATTGTTGTGATAGCCGCCACTTCAGTAGCTGTCATTCATTACGTACGATTAATGTCGACCTATACTAAAATAAAAGTCCCATATTGCATGTGCTGCTACTATGTGCTCCATTTTGTGCACTAATTCGTAATCACTCAGCTAAATTTATTAAAATATGCCAAAGCCATGCAACCAAATTTTTTGTTTCGAATTAATTAGCCCCTTTGCCCAGTGGGCAATGCCGCACAACGTCACTTGCGTTTCACTACCAGCATATAGTGACCATTCCGTCAAGTCAATACAATTCAAATTGTCTAGAAAATGGTTGGACTTTGTCACAAACAACAATAAAAACAATGAGAATTTCTGTCTGCTCGCTTGGACTCGTGCTATCGCAGGCAAACTTGATCTTGTGCAGCGCTCCGACGCACTTACAATCCGTCTATAAACTTGTACAAATTTGGTGCAATTTCAATCGGCAGACTGTTAATGCTTCATATTTTACATACACATACATCATAAAATACTCCTTGAAATGCATTTATTAATAAAAATTTTCATGTGGTATATTAACGTATTTAGTTTGAAGTATGGATCGTGCGAATGTTTTCTTTCTGGGCAAAAATGATGCCAACACCTATGACGATGACGAGCAGCTGCCACCGCTGCCACTGCCCAGTCTGCACGACACGCTGCAGCGCTACTACGAGAGCCTGAAGCCGTTTGGCACGCCCGCCGAACTGGCCCACTCGTTGTCGGTGATCAATCAGTTCGAAAAGGGTATTGGCGCCGAATTGCACGCCAAACTGCAGGCGCGCGCTGCCAAAGAGAAGAACTGGGTGGACGAGTGGTGGGACAAGTACGCCTATCACATGTTGCGAATGCCCTTGAATCCCTACATCGTGATGGCCATGCCGGTGAAACTGGAAGATTTCGGCATACCCGAAACGCCAGCGCGGCTCCTGAAGGTTTCCGATCAACATCTGTGATACTTTCAGAACTTGAATAATATGCATTTTAATTACTAGAATCTAAGCCGCATTATCTATCATACGCTGGAGTTTTGGGAGATGCTGCACAAAGCCACACTAAAGCCGCTGACCTCAAACGGCGGCAAAGTTAAATATTCGTCCGCGCTCTACAAGCGCTTCTTCTCGACCACACGCGTACCGGGTCTGGAGTATGACCACATTAGAAAATACTTCAAAACTGGTGTGTGGAAACTGGTGATCTAAAAATAAATTTAATAAAGCAATTATAAACCGATTTTCTTTATAGCTGCCGAGGGCAAAACTCCCTCTCATTGTCTCATCTCAGGCAAGGGCCGGCTTTTCATATACGACTGCCTGCATGCTGATGGCACTTTGATTACGCAACAGGAACTTCTGGTGCTGCTGCAGCGCGTGCGTAGTATACTAGACTACGAACCGATGGGCGATTGCGTGCCCGTGCTGACCCATGACGAGCGCACTGGCTGGGCGAAGGTAAACGCTAAAGTTGTCTTCCGCCTCGAACGATTTTCATACAAATTTTTTGCGCACAGAACTATCAACACCTGCAGGAGATTTCAGCGAACAATAAGAAAAGCATTGAACTAATCGAAAGTGCCGCGCTTGTGGTGGCCTTCGATGAGCACGAACCACAAAACCAAGAAGAGATTTCGCGTGTGATCACCACCGGCGATTTTCACTCCAAATGGGGTGATCGCAGTAGTACCATAATTGCGTATAAGAGCGGACGTTTTGCTTATGTGGGCGAGGTAAATGAATTGGTCCTCTTCTCTTGAGCGCTTGTTTTGTATTTCCAGCGGCATTGTCGTAAATGAAAATATCTGTGCACTTGCAGCATTCCGCCTATGATGGCACCGTGAGCGTCAGCTATGCCATCTATGTACAGATGAGTATTTGCGAAACCGACGAGCCGGACTGGAATAATCTAAAGGACGTGAACGTAATGGCGCTAACAGAAGTGCATTTCGACTTGGATGACACGATACGCGAAGAGATTCAGCGAGTGCAGCAGGAATGCGATGAGCGAGTATGCATGCACTTGCGTCACTATTTGTAATGAACTTAAAGATTACATTCCTTCAAATCAGCGCACCCACGTCATGGTAACACACGACATCTTCCAAGAGTACGGCAAGGATGTGATAAAAACGTTCCAGCTGCATCCGGACTCGTTCATACAAGTGGTCATGCAGTTGGCCTATGTGGAAATGCACAATGAGTGAGTGCTCCGGCACAAGTGCAGCCAAAGAACATTTCAAATCGAAAGCATTCTTTGCAGAATTGCACCCACCTACGAGACTGCGCTCATGCGGCACTACTACAACGGCCGCACCGAAACGTTACGCTCCTGCACCTCGGAGGTGTATAAACTCATACAGATTGCCACTAGCCCAAACGCCAACAAAACGGCAATAGCGAAGGCGTTTCGCACCGCTGTCGAGCATCACAATCACATGATGAATGAAGCGCGCAAGGGACACGGTATCGATCGGCACCTCTTCGGGCTGTGGTGTGTGGCCTACGAGAACCAAATCGAAATCCCCGACTTTTACGCGGATCCATTGTATATGAAAAGTGGCGGCGGGGGAAACTTTGTGCTATCCAGCAGCACGCTCGGCTACTCGATGAATGTGGGTTTCGTAGGACCCATGACACTCGATGGCTATGGTGTTTTCTATACTATTTGTCCAGAGAAGTAAGCTGGTTTTGGAATTGTTGTACCTGTGAGCAATAATGTGGGTTTTAACAGATGTTTTATTTTTCATTTTCTAGCATCTACATTCAGGTGACAGCATTCCGGGATAGTACAAAGACTAGTGGTCATAAATTCAATGAGATATTTAAGCAAACCTTTTGCAAAATAAGGACTGCCTTGGAGGAGGAGAAGAAGCAATCAAAATTGTAGATTAGCTGTGTGGCAAATATTTATTGTTATATAGATGGGAAGCTTTAAAGTTGCTGCTTATACAATTGGTGCCGTGCAATATGTTTGACTAGAAATGCCTTAACTAGTAGACCTCAAGTGGATTTTTGTACTCTTAAAATTATGTGAATAAAGTCTTTAACGAAAGCCACAAAGTTAATTTGAAGTTGCTTTGAGTAATAAAAGAAAAATTTCTCAACTCAACTCTTAAGAGTCATACTGATTTATTCCACACATCTGATAATCGTTAGTTTGACTGTTTGTACAATAGCTCACTGAGCATAAATATGTTTAAAATTGTCTTATTATTTAAATTTCTTCCAATAATGGCCAACATCTTGTCTTACTGACGTGCCACGATCCCATTGGAAGCATTCAATTGTATTTGATCTCTGTTCGATTATCAGTTCATTTAATAAGTAACATCTCAACTAACAAAACCAAGCATCAAATTGGTAAACCCATGCATCTCATTGGCTTCCGAAATGCAACTCTGTCATTAATTCTTATCAGAACTCTGGCGCAACGGGCCACCGAAAAATTAAACAACAACAAAGCAATCAAAATATAATACCGTTTTACATGCAACACTGGCTAATTTCTTGTCTGCTATTCCGTCTTCTCCACGACTTTCATACTTTCTATTTTCTGTGATTGCGTTGTGGAGAAACACCTTTTTCCAAAAAAGAATATTTGGATTTGTGAAAAGCGAAAAGTAAAACGACCGCCGCAAATATTATAGCGAATCGTGACAAATAAGGTAAAGCATTTGCAAATACCCGAATTACCTGCATTAGAGCGCAATTAACTCGGTTTGGCAGGAGATTTTAGCAGCGAAAAAAATCGAAATGGCCGAAGTTGAAAAGGTGTCATCCACGGCCGCCGCTTCCACAGCTAATGTATCGGCCGCTGATATTCCGGCCTCTGGTGGCGCTAGCAGCGTTGCCGAGTTTGGCACGTCGCCGACGCAGGAGCGCTCCAGCAACTCGCACCCACATGACTCCGAGTACGATACGGCCTCGGATCTGGAAGGCGGCGAAGAATACGACGACGACGATGATGATGATCTGGACGATGAGAGCATGACCGATGGCGAAAGCATAACGGATGACGACGACGACGTGGAAGATGATGAGCGGCCGATGATGGGCGCAGAGAAAGCGGATGCAGAGGCACAGAAGAAGGTGGACGAGGACCGCAGCAATCCGCAATACATACCGAAGCGTGGCACATTCTATGAGCACGACGACCGCACGGCAGAGGGTGATCCGGACGTCACGCTCGTAGCAGGCGAAACCGGTGATCCGCACGACGGAGCCAACGGCGTGAAGTCGCCGCAATCACCGACCATTTCGCACGCCTCCAAAACGATGAAGAAGTGGCAACCGGCATCAGGTGTCGAACGCTGGTCGCACGATCGATTCGAAGAGACCGAGCAGGCGCCCAAGTCCCGTGCCGAGCTGGTCTCTGCCTACGGCTATGACATACGCACCGAGGATGCGCCGCCACGCGCCCGCCGACGCCGTCGTTACGGACGTGGGCCCAGCAAGTACTTGCGCAACTGGGAAGATGAAAATGCCTACCTGAAGGCGAGCAATAAGGATCGCAAGCCACCGCGGCCTTCAGATTTCCCAGCACTGAATGAGCGCAACACCAAGACCCGCAGAGTGCGCAGTACTCGCGAGGAGAAAGAGAATCGCATGGAGCGGCGTGCTGCAAGCGAGAAATTGGCCAGCGAGGGCAGTGTACGTTCTGGCAATCAAGAAGAGCGACGTGATGGCAAGGCGAGCGGTAGCAGCAACCAGAAGAGTAAAAACAACTATGGGCGACCCAATGCGCAGGTAGGTCGCCAAGCGGCCATGGAATTCAAGCAGAAGCAGCGCAACGGGCAGTCGCAGCAGCCGTCCACTTCGCAAAACAACGTGCAGAACAGTCGCAATGATGCACAGTACGAGCGTCAGTCGAATCGCCAACAGCATTCTCACAACTCCATACCCAATGACCAACAGCCACAGCGATCAGGTGGCGGTGTCGGCAACAAAACACAAACACACTCGCGGCAGCAGGCGCAGGCCCAGCCTCAGCAGCACGACGCATACAACAACAATCAAAGCAATAACAAACAGCACGAGCACGCGTCGTACCAGCAGTTGCAACCGTCACAACAGCAACAGCCCATGTCCATGCGGCAGCCCGTGCAATCGAAAAACGCGGCGTCCGGTTCGAATCTCTCGCAGCGCCTGCAGCAGGTGCAGAACCGCAACGATCCCAGCCACGTAGGCAGCGTGCAGATGCACGCTTTAGCCACACAGAATCAGATGGTGAACCAGCAGCAGCAGCAACAGCAACAGACCAACATGATATTGTCGCCAGCACAGCCGCAACAACAGCTGCCTACGACCCAGATGGAACAGCGCGGTCCGCCGAAACGATACTCGAGCTTACGCCGCTCACAGCACGAGGCGCAGCACCTAGCCGAACAACTGCAGCAGATGCAGCTGCAGCAGCAACATCAGCCGCCGGCACCCATCATGCTACCGGAACCACATATGATACAAGCCAACTTGATGCAGCTATATCACCAGGAGATGCAGGTACTGCAGACGAACCAGCCGCCCGGTCAGCCCAAGCAGCCAACATACGCCACAGTTCCCGCAGGCACCCAGCCGCAACCACAGCCGTATGCAGCTGCTACTGGCGCTGCAGCGGCACCCACGGCCTATTACGTGGCCGCTGCTCCAGATGCTTACACCGCCACGGCGGCTGGCAACGCGCAGGCTCAGCCGCCCGCCCAGTACGCGCAGCAGCCTCCGCCCAATTATATGCCCGCCACACAGCCGGCGCCATCAGCCGCTCCGCTGGCGTACGCGGCCGCACCACCGCCTACACAACAGGCGGTGCCCGTAGCTGCGCCGCCCGCCTACGGGCCGGCTACAGCAGTGCCACCGACTGCAACTGCTGCAGCAGCAGCAGGCGCTCCGCCGCCCAACTCCAACTTTTCGAATTACCAGAATTACAATACTGTAGGAGGCACCACATACTTCGTGCCGCCGGCTCAAACAACCACGCGCCCGGTGGTGCTTCCGCAACGACGTCCGACCAACGCCATCCCCATACTGCCGCCCTCGGAGAAGAACAAGCAACGCGCAGCCGAAAGCAAAGATGAGACAAAGACTGGCGGCGCCAATGCGACGTCGCAGCCGGCCGCCCCAATTGGCAGCGCCGAAAACATAGACCACATTATTGACAATATGTTTGTGCAGCGTCCAGCACTGCAGCCACAGCGACAGGCATTCCAGCCGCAACAGGCCGCTAGCTCGCAAGCGCGCAAGAGTTCCTCGCCGTCGAGCGGTGCCGAAAACAACGCCTCCGTCAGCACTGCTGAGCTGAGCAGCAACAGCAGCAGCACTGCACCTGCCACTCAAGCAGACGACGCCGCGTCCAACAACGTGCCCACTACTAGCAGCGCCGACAAGGTGAGCAGTGGTAGCGTTGACGGTGCAGCAGTCGAGAGCAGCAACAACAATACGCCAGTTGTGGCACAGGAATGAGGAGCGTTCTACCGGCCGTTCCATGGCAAAAGATTATGAGAAATACAGATCATCGCAAGTCATACAGAAATGTTTAAGTAGCACGCAGCGCACTAGGCGGCTGCCACTCTCTCCCCAGCACCCGGTTGTTTGCATTGAAAGAACAAACGATAGACCTACGTGCACATATGTGTTCTCATTTCCCCTCTGCAACGAGATAGTTAAGTCTGAGATCTTAATCTCCTCGCTTTGGTTTAGAAGCGCCATTTGAACTAAATTAACGTTTACTCTGGATTCAATTATTATTTTGTTTTCGAAAACCGAGTAGTAGGAATAATTGTCGTATATTTAAATCGCACTGAAATGCAACGCGTACACACTTATCCCAATACCTACATAGCTATACATATATACATTTAAATCGATAGAGAACGCACTAACCGTGCATGCATATGCGATACTAAAACCGCATTTGCTTTTAAATACTGAACTTGTATCAAAAGTTTATAACTAGCAATGAATTACAATTAGATACCTTTTGACGATGAACTATGAATACTGGAAGAAGAAAAAGATCAACATTTAGCGATTTACATTCACATATTCCTTTTATTTACCGTTTCATTTTCCTTTTATTTATTAATGTATCATTTTTTACTTTTTTGTAATTTAACATTTTAAAGATTGTGTAAACTATATAATCCCAATAAAAGTCGAAATCAACATTGAATTGAATTGCTGCATGAACATACTTACATACATACATGAGATTGACGACGCTGAAAGCCTGGGATTAAAAAGTGGGATATAACCGCGAAACATCGTATTTCCTGAAACCAATATCGAAGAAAGAGAAGTGAATGGAATTCCATAATGCATTTCAATGAGAACAGTCAACCGATCAGATTCAGTTAATTGGATTTGCTTCGTTACTAGTAGGATCTTCCCAAATATGCATGCTTGAATGAAAGGAGATACCACAGAATAAACTACTTTTATTACTGTTTATTCTGTGGAGATACTTAACTAACCAGTATTAAGAAAGTCAAATAAGATATTCGAGTAAGATAAGCAATAACAAGGCGAATTAACCCTTTCCGACATGAAAATAAACCCGTTTTGTATGAATTGTATGGGATGTAGTCCAATATATTGGACATTGTGACTGAAAGGGTTAATAACGGTGACCGCGTAAGGGCAACAACAAAATTCCCTTGTATTTTGTTGTTCGGTTTGTGCAACTTGATTGTCAAAATCAGCCAATCAAAATCAAGCCATCGGCAACCAACCAACCAAAAACAGCCATTTTGACAATCTAGATCTCTTCCTGCATTAAAAAAAGAAAATCAGCTGGTTCAACGAGGTCACCTGTATTAATTCGCCTTGAGCAATAAGTCACAAGAAACTGAAAATAAGGACGATTAAGAGTTTTCGGCAGGATGAGAGATTTGCTAATAGATTATAAATTTAGAGAACCCTAATTTCTCATAGATAGCTCAGACTCTGCATGTGAGGCGAATAGTTATATTGTGTTCGGGACATATGTAGGTACTTAGTGAATAACTCTGGTAACAAAAACGCCGGCTGAACAGCATCCATGGGGTTTTACGATCAGTAATAAAGGCTTTAATTTCCATTTCATGCACCATAGATGGTTCCACTTGAAATTTTCGAGGTGCACTTTGCAAACAGAACTGCCAATGAATTTGTTTACTCTTATCCTTTTATACCTTCGAAATATCTATCACGTGTCACTTAAAAATTTCAACCGATCCTTTTGTCTCCAAGCCGCCTTCGCACTTCGGCGCCGTTATGCGAACGTTTCATACACTTGATTACAACCCTGCATAGACCTAAACCAAAATAAAGCAGAATGTATAAGAATGCGAAGCGAATTGGCTAATAGAGGACAACAAAAGTAGTCACTGGGCAAGTTCGTCATCGGCAGTGAAGAGCAAAAGGTGTCTGAAAAATATCTTCACGAAGCGAACAGGAAATTGGTGCAAAAGTTTTATTGCGTCGAATTTGTGAGCTTAGTTCGAGTCAACTGTCAGAGCTGCCCAACCGCCTCCAGTGAGAATGTCGCGCATTATTGCAGTGCCCCCGAAAAAGCCTTCCGAGGTAGAGATCGACAAACCGCTGAACAATCTCATCCAGAGCACGTACAGCGGCGCCAGTCCCGATGAGAAGGCAGTTTTTGCCGAGTCCGTGAATGAGTTCGCCAAGCAGCGCAACACCGCCATCTGGAAGTTCTTCGAGAAGTACGAATCATCGTTGGAAGTAGTTTACAAGTAAGTCGGGCTCTTTGTTGGCATTCCGCTGAAGTGTTGTTGAAGGGCGGTGCGTACTGCGCGGGGTTACTAAGTGGCCACAACAGAAAGTGAGTCATACCCACAAAAAGCACTCATCAGCGCCAGCATCAACTGAGGCGAACGCATGACGTCGTCGTTCGCCGCTGTCACCGATTAAATAATCTCGTTAATTACTCTTTTCGCCTTGCTCTGTGTTTATTCAACCGTTTGTTGCATTGCTAATGGATTATCGGCTTTCTTTTCTATGTGTTCGCAGCTATTATGATCAAATATGCGCACTGGAGACCAAGATCCCAGTCAACGAACTGCAGATACCCTTCAAGTGGAAAGATGCCTTTGATAAGGGCTCCATCTTCGGAAGCAGAATCAGTCTGAGTAAGTGTTGTTTTAATTTATTGCTTACGACTCAGCGATGTAATCTTGAATTGTTTTCTGAATCTGCAGCTCACACATCGCTGCTGTACGAAAAGGTCTGTGTGCTGTTCAACATAGCTGCACTGCAGAGCACTGTGGCTGCTGCGCAACCATTGGACAACGACGAGGGTCTGAAGATTGCGTTGAAGCTGCTGCAGCAGAGCGCCGGTATTTTCCAATACTTGAAGGGCGCCACCCCGGCTGCAATACCGTCGGAGCCCACGCCTGATCTGAGTCAGGATACGCTGACTTGCTTGCAGGCGTTGATGGTGGCGCAGGCGCAGGAGGTTTTCATACTCAAAGCGATTAAAGGTCAGTTTTCAAATTTGTCAAACCATTAAAATACTAAGCAGTGTTTAAAATTGAATTCACTCCAATTTCTATCGTTGACACACTCATGCAGACAACATGAAAGATCAAATCATCGCCAAGCTCTGTTGTCAGTGTGAGGAATTCTATGCTGATGTCTTGCGCGCCATGCAGAAAGAGGCCGTGCGCAGCCTGTGGGACAAAGAGTGGATCCCGACCATTGCCGGCAAGCAGGCCGGCTTCCATGCGTTGACGCAACTATACCAGAGTTTGGCTTGTCGCGCAGCGAAGAAAATCGGTGAGGAAATAGCGCGCCTACGCTCTGCCGTTGACTTGTTCAAGGCAGCTCAGACGCGCTCGGGCAACTCGACCTATTTGGACGAGTATTTCAGCCGTGCAAAACGCAACTTGGCCGAATCTACCAAGGACAATGAGTTCATTTACAATGAAATTATACCCGAGTTGAGCTCGTTGGCTGCGCTGGGCAAGGCGCAGTTGGCCAAACCGTTGCCGTTGGCCGCACCAATGTCCAGCAACTTCAAGGATATATTCGCCGATTTGGTACCCGTAGAACTGCACCGTGCACTCACCGCTTCTGATATGCGAAAGAACGAAATCGTTAACGCTGAAATTATGAAGTTGCGGGAGGCTACACAGTCCCTAAACGGAGTCTTGGTCGGCCTAAATTTACCAGCTGCGGTGGAGACAACAGATGCCGGCACTGGTCTGCCGCCATCGCTTCGCGAAAAAGCCAACGATGTTCGTGCCAAGGGCGGCGTCGAGGCGGTAAACGGCTATCTGAAGGAACTGCCCGAGCTGCTGAAGCGCAATCGTGAGATATTGGACGAGACAGAACGAATGCTGGACGAGGAACGCGATTCGGATAACCAGCTGCGGTCACAATTCAAGGAACGCTGGACCAGAATTTCATCGGAGAAGCTAACCGAAATGTTCCGTACCAATTCGAAAAAGTATCGCGAGGTCATCACGAACGCCATCGAGGCTGATAAGGTTGTGCGACAGAAATTCGAAGCCAATCAGAAGGTAGAAACAACGAGTCGCATAACATCATCCAATCAATTTTTAACTTTCTCTTCTCCGATTATTTCTTATTTCGAATTGTCTACTGCAGGGCATTGAGTTGCTTTCGATGCCACCCGAACAAATACACCAGGCTATACCTTCAGCTGGTGGTAACGTCGATCCCAACTGCTCCAGTGTGCAGAAGCTAAAGGCGCTCATGGAGGCTGTGGAGACCATAAAAGCGGAGCGCGATGCAATCGAGTCGGAGCTCAAGTCCGCCACTTTCAACATGAAGGACGAATTTTTGCAGGCACTTCAGAAGGACGGCGCCATAGACGAGCCAGCTATCTCCCTCTCGCGCATTGGTCAGGTGCTCAATCCACTACAAGAGCAAGTAAAGGAAAGTGTCGAGCGCCAGCAGACGCTCATAGCTGACATACAGCAAGGTCACTCGGAATTCATTGCGGAGACTGGCACATGTGGCACTTCGCGCGACAAGCTGTATCAGGAACTGGCCACTGCCTACGACAGCTTTATTGAATTGCTGGGCAATTTAAAGGAGGGCACCAAATTCTACAACGACCTCACTGAGCTGCTGGTCGTATTTCAGAATAAAATTTCCGATTTCTGCTTCGCGCGCAAAACAGAAAAGGAGGAGCTGCTAAAGGATTTGACCACAGAGTCAAGTCGTCAGGCGCCGGGTCCGACGCCGACGCTGCCCTCACACTACGCCTCAACATCGGGTAGTGGAAGCGGTAACTAATGCAGAAGTTTGGTTGTTTCTCTTGAATTCGTACTCATTTATTTACTATTGCAGATAATATTAGCTCTTCGGCTTCAACTCCGTCCGTGCCTATAGCACCCATGCCATCCACTGGCAATATACCTTATCCACAGCAAATGCAGGGTATGCCCATGCCATACGGTGCTACGCCAGGTGCTCCGTACCCCACGTACGTTCCGCCACCTATGCCGCAGGGCTTTAATCCGTATGCCACGTTACCATATCCAGGAAGTAAGTTTCAGCTGCTTCTTTAGCAAATGCAAATGGTATAATTCTGTTTGGCTTGCATTTTCAGATCCGTATCAGTATAGTGGCTTCCCCCAGGGTCCGCAGCCCGGCCACTACGGCACCTACCCGGGCAGTTTCGCGAATCAACAAGGTGGCTACCCCAACCAGAAGCCACCAGGCTGGTAAATAGCACGCACTGTGCCGGAGATAACACCGCTTTCTAAAATTACTTTTAAATACCATTTTCTCGTATGGAATCTTATTAATTTGCTGTCTTGTTTCGCGCATTATTGTTTTGTTTCGTGTTTCTTTGAGAACGCATTTTATGAATTTGAATATGCGAAGATAATGTATCAATTGTATTATAGCTGGGCATATTACCAGTCCGGGCGCATTACTGCAGGCGTAATCTAAATAAAATATCCTCAAACATGTAATTCCAATTATATAAAAATGAAGTTATGCAATTATTAAACGGTAGTGATTTACACACAAAATTTATAAATGTTCATTTTCCTTAAAATTGAAAGTTGTGTGGCAAAAAGTTTATAGCAATAATAACTTTTGTATAACATCGGGTCAAAAAAATTACAAAATTCAAGTACAATCTTGGTCGAATAAACAGCCAAACTTCAATTCACAAAAAACTCATTTCTGTAGCGCCTGAAAAACTCTTCCTTGATGCACTTTACTACTTGCGGGCTGCAGATGCTGTTGATCAGAGTGCGCTTTATACCGCTAAATGGCGGAAGTTCCGTTTCGGTGGACAGCGAGTACAGCCGACGAGAGTTCTCCACCAGCAGCGCTCGGAACTCATCGGCTGGAAGGCGCGAGACCGCGCTGACGCAATTCTCCGGCAGCTGACTCAGCAAATCCTCTAGCTGCCTTTCATCCAAATACTGATAGGAGTGTCGGTATTTCTTCAATTTTTTAAACTTGGAATCAGGTTGCTCTGAGGTAGCGTTCGTGTATAGGAACTTCAAAATGGTGAAAAGCTCCGTTTCGTCGGTAATCTGCTCTAGCTGTGGTTTATGAACGAATTTTGAGTTTTTAATACTTTATATAATAATGTCCTAAATATATCCAATTATTATCGAATTTGCCTTACTTGATTGGGATTGAGTACATATTTGAGCACTTCACGCCGTTCGCCCTTTACAAAGCTCTCAATTAGAAACTTGACTATGCATTCCTCTACCTGTGCGTCCACATCCAATTCCAGCGGCACCCAATAGTTCACGCTCAGCGAGATGTCCATCGACTCGACGTAGTGCCACCAGTGCCGCGGCACGATCAGCACATCGCCCGGCTCCAGTATGCACCGATGCGCCCACTCTTGCATGCTCTGGAGCTGTGATAATTCCCTGGGATTTGGCGCATAGAAGTTCTCCAGACAATATACGCTGGACTCTTCGTACGGAATTCGTGTGGTAGTCAGTGGTGTTTCCGGTGGAAAGAGCAGCCACGACTTTCTGCGAAAACATTTTTTTAATTGCCTTAAAAATACACGCAAGCACATTCTCACCTGCCATACACCTGCACAATCACATTGCAACCGTAGGTGTCGTAGTGGCAGGGCGTGTTCGCCTTCTTTGCGCTCAGCCAGTAGTTACAGTCTTCGGACACGCCTCCAAAACCGAAGCAGCAAAAGTCCACGCTTTTACGGCATGTTGGCGGCAACTCCGGTGCTCGCTTGTAGTTCAGTCCGATCCAGTACTCCTTCTCAACGCTCTGCTCCTGCAAAAACTGCATCGCGGTCATCTTGAGGGGCTCACGTTTGCGCTCCCAGTGCGGCGACTTGTTGCCGTCGTCGCACGCCATTAGCTCGAACATAGTCGTTGCATTAGTAGCCGCATCGAATTTCCGGCACCAGTCCTCCAGCGAGTAATCGAAGCAGCGCCACGGTGGCTGAAACTTGCGCAGCACCAGCGGCCGGCGCGCGTTCAGCACAATTTCACGCAGTTGCAGCGGCAGCGCACTGCTGCTGTGCTCGTCGACGGGCGCAATGTCAATTTCGGTGCTTCTCTCCGTCTCGACAGCATCTACGCGGGACGCTGCCATTTTGCTTCTTTTTGCCGCTCGAATTGCGTCGCGAATTTGCCGGCATGTAGACAAATAGGTTGGAAATTGTTTTCTGATACCGTTCACACTATACGAACTGCCAAACGAGCTGACGCATAATAACGGCAAACGATGCAAGTGGCCGTTACAATTTCAAGCGGAATTATGTAAAATACTCGGAAAATATGCACTGAAAGTGAGATAGTTACACTTTATTATTTCTACGCGAGGTTGCATTGAATGTTTAGCTTACGACTTGGTTAAAACGTTTTCCCGGTTTGAAAGAGACCAATGAACTCAGCGATGGGAATATAGTATATTCAAGGCAATCTGATTTGAAATTTCTTCTAGATGCATGTAAACTATGTGCAGTTGGACTTTCTTTGCGAATTGCTGGCGTTGCAACAACACTGGCCGCTTCGGCATTTTTCTAAACAGAAAACAGCTGTTTACGGGGTTGCATTGGACTTAAAACAAATGGCACGAAGCATACTTTTTAAATGACTACTGTTAACAATTCAAGGCTAAAAAAAGCGTAGCACTAAGGCCGCAAACATAGTGGAGCGGCGAGCAAAGCGAAGAGCAAAGCGGCGAGCAAAGCGACGAAAAGAAATACACGCTTTTCGCTTTTCTCGTCACTATGTGCGCTTTGCGTCAAAAGCGTGTATTTGTTTTAGTCGCTTTGCTCGCCGCTTTGCTCGCCGCTCCACTATGTTTGCGGCCTAAGTTGTGCACTAATTAATTACTCGACCTGCAACTACCGTTCGCCGGAGCTTCATCGTCCATACGGGAGACATGGATGTTAATTCGTTCATATTCGATAGTCGTCGCCAATACGAATACGGCTGAAAATTTTGCGAAGTAGCTTCTTCTGGAACACCCCAAGGGCCCCTATATCGTTTCGCCTCAATGTCCATGCTTCTGTGCCATAAAGGAGCCCGGGCAGAATAAGCAGTGATAAATTATCATAATACAAGTGCAAGCTCGGTATTCGCGACTACCCATTATCGCGACGGCCCGGTTATCGCGACGGCTTAATTTTTAACATTGCAGGTTTTATAATCGCGACAGTTTACGAAAAACGAGGTTCTATTTTCGCGACTTTTATCTGTTTTTTTTAATTTTATTACAATGTCTTTAACCAAAAAAGGGGAATCGCCACCTTTTGGTATATTAACCTTTTTGGATTTTTAAGCCGACAACAGCACTATATGAACTACGTGATTCAGCTGTTATTTTAATAAATTATTTGCCAAAAAAGCAACTCAAAATCTCCTACTTCTTTAAAAATGTTTAAAATGTAAATATATCAGTTAAAACAATTGTAGTTTTAAAAATTACATACAATTTTTCAACAAATTTTGGGTTCTGTTATCGCGAAAATTCGGTTTTCGCGACAAGTCTGGTTTTTAATTAGTCGCGAAAATCGAGCTTGCACTGTATATAGCATATTTTTTTTTTATAAACGAGCCAACTCGCAGGGGATACTCCTTTAAATTCGAGGCATTGCGCTGGTTCAGGAAGGATATATAGGTTGGGAGAGAGGATGTTGGGTGAAGAATTTGTGGACTCTTGCCTTGAACGCATCAAGATCATAAGTGCTGGGGAAAACATCTGCAGGGAGACCATTCCACAATCGCGCTGTACGCATACTTCTAGAGTCCGACCGATTAATCGGCATCGGCATCGGCTAGTATCGGCCAATAAAATTGGTATCGGCATCGGCCAATAAAATAACTATCGGTATCGGCCTTTTTTGGCCGATACCACATCGGCCGTTTTTGGTCAATGGCATATCGGCGTACTTATTTTCTTGGTTTCATTTTTTGTTTTAATTTTTTGAAGCTGAATCGCACTATATTTATTTTTCATGTCTCGCTTTATTTATTGCACACGTTAAACACGTCCGTCGATAACCCCTAAAATAAAAATAAATTGGAGCTGATGGATGATTTCGTTGTTTTATTTGTAATATCTGAAAATACGTTACTTAAAAAGAGCAGAACAGGGTTCTTACCCCTTTTCGTATTTTTAGATACTGTTTAATATAAATGTTTCCTAGAAATGTTTTTTTATAAAATCTAGGTATTCTTAAAAACACAGATTTTCTCGAAATGTCTATGCATTTCGTCTATTGATATGGACATCAGAATTTTATTTAGTTTTTAATTATTTATTTTCCCGTATTTTGGTTTCTTTGTGATGAATATTACAATAAAATTTATATGTAATAATTCCTTTTGTTATTTTGTAAAATAGACTGTGTTTTTGATTAAATTCATTAGTGTTATTTTTTCTATGGAATCGGCATCGGCCGATTCTCGCCCTTTCGGCCGATTAATCGGCATCGGCCAATTCTTAACTTCCGGCCAATTAATCGGCATCGGCATCAGCCAACAAATTTGGTATCGGTCGGACTCTACATACTTCGTCTTGCCCTCATTTACCACCAGACCTATTTTCGCAGATTCTCTTTCGATTACATTAATCTCCTAAGTAAAATATTCTAATATGAAAGTTCGGATCGAGCGGTTAGACTCAAAAATCAATGTGGAGCTCGAAAATGTTAACAAAGTTTGGCATCACAGCAGAAGTGGAGTAGAATTGTCAAGCAAGCAGGAAGCTCACCTCATAACCATCAAAATGTCCTCCCAATTTTCACTTTCAACTACTAAATCAATCCATTTCAAATACATAAAAATCACCGGTACACGCAAAAACAGTTTGTATCTGACAGCGGGAGTAATTTCGACGCTATTTGTGTCGTAAATCTTGTCCAACTTAATTTGCTGCACCGACAAATGCATTGCGTGCGCGTACTGCATGTCGTGGCGCCTCCTATGAGCCTATAAGCAAAATACAACAACACATCCAACTTCAAAAGCACATAACTTATTCAATTTTCTCCTGCAATGAATTCGCAAAACATTTTCAAATTACCTCGGCATAAGCGTACGAGTCAAGTATTCATGCTTGAGACTCCACTGCTGATTGCTGTTCCCACTCTAAATCTAAACGCTGCACGCAATTACCACGAAGCGCACAACAGCAACAACAACAACAACGACAAGAATTGAACAAATAAACAAACATTAGCGCATGCGCAGCCTACTCGCCAGCTAGAGTCAAGTAAAGCTGCACAATGGTCAACGTACAGAAATGAGCTGCGCGAAATGAAAAATGCGCAGGTGCGCATTAGTAAATCTCAACAATGGCCGTGTCGCTGCGAAAAGCAAACAAACTAAGGAAATTTCGTTACGCAGACATTGATGCAAGAACGTACCGTCGACACCGTCCGTCTTCGATGACTGCAAAACATGGGTACGGCATGCGCCCTCACACCTTCCGACCATTGTTATGAAGTTGTTGCCGCTTGAAGCCGCCAGACATTGGCGTGCGAGCACTTCACGGCAATACACAATTGCGTTAAAAAGCGATAAATTTGTCGTGGTGATTATGCCGAAAGTCGAATAAATTGCAAATGACTTTCATTTAAATGCGACAGAAATAATAAATAAAGCCAAGTGAAATCCGAATGGGAAAAGGAGTGATGGGTGCTGAAGTTGACGTTGAATTGCCGCTGAACTGGTCAAGTTTTGTTAGGTATACATAGTTGCGCGACGAGAAGTTAACGAGTTATTGCAATTACAAACGACTTTATTGTTATGATCTTTATCTGCTTGTATTTACACAAAAAATTAATTAATATTTTTAAATAATTAGATGACGTAAGAATGTGATACTAAGTATGTGAAGTTGATTGTTTATGTATTTAACATTGTAATTATGGTTATACGTTAAAATTAATGGTGATCTCATTTTTATCAGGACATGGTACAAAGTGCTTTCTCAATTAGCTAATGGCGAGCAACAAGTCATACAATTAGACTTACCAATTATTATTGATGGGGATGGGACCTCCGTAGAAACTCCAAACTCACCGTCGAAATTTTAATATCTGCACCATAAAAACTGTGATAAGTTAAACATTGCTTGATGAATCTAAATGCAAGTCTAATCTAAAATTAATGCATAAATTTCAAGTGGCCAAAAGTTTTTCACAAAGCTGTTACCGGGTTCGGGTAATTAAATTTATTGTTATTTGTTTATGGAGGTACTTGCCTAATTACACTGTGCGACAGCATTTTTCACACTGGAAAAAATCCACATGGGCGTGAAACTAGAGACCAAACATAGTAATGCTGCGTACTCAGTTTTTCATTTCTACATCCTTTGTCCTTTTAAAAGGACTTCAAAATTTTGAAAGGGATAAAAAATAAAAAAAATATAAAAAATACTTAACCTCGTTAGAATATGGCGATATGTATATCAAATGAAAGAAGAAAGGCTCAAGAATTTAAATAAAATTGATTTGGTATCTATTTATACAAAAATGATATGAAAAAGGTCCTTTGAAAATTTTAATCCTTTATATCCTTGAAACTTTATATAGAATTTTCTTGAAAAGTAAGTATGTTAAACCCCAGAATTTCCTTGATCACGTGTCAAAATTTCATTACTCTAACTTTATTAGTTCGAAAGTTATTAAAAAAAGGCGGAAGCTGCAAGTCTAATGAAGTACAAAAATTCTAATTTATTTGAGTATCAGTATTTTAAATAATAAAAAGATACAAAATCAATGAAACGAGAATAATGAAATTTTGACACGTGATCAAGGAAATTTTGGATTTTTCCCAGTGTGAAAAAATTTTTTCATTTTTGTCGCACGGTGTTATGGAAAAATACCAAGCAAATATCAAGTTGGAACTCCAACTTGAAATGTCATATTCATCGAACTTAAATTTAATCAAATATTTAGGTCAAATCTCTTCAAAAATAGAACTTGAAGATTTTGCAAATAAAAACTTTTATTGGCATCGCATTGACAATCAATTCTTACTAGCTTCATTTATTTAAAATTTGAAATATTTTTATCCCACGATCTTGAACAGGTTTTCGAACAGATGCTGTGAAGAAAACAAAAACAACCATAACCCTGTTTTGGCTAAGCGCATTTATTGGTAACTAATGCGGCCTGCGACTTGGTATCAATAAGTGGTGTCGCCCTGCTCACATTTGCATAAAAGTAGACACTGCGAAAGTCTCCAACATTTCTGCTACGACCGTAGACCGTCATTTACCATGTCACCGAAGCGTTGTCGAAACCCCTGCGCAATGATTAATGTCGCCGACTTAATATTGTGACAATTATTTATAATTTCTTGCCTGGTCCAATGTGTGGCTCGGAGATTAAATTGTGCGCTGAAGTTCAATGCACGAAAGTAAAAACGCGAATTTATGCAGCCGAAACGCGCAGCTGCTCTCAAATGTTCTGGCGCCCGAGGCAAAGCAGCCAGAAAACAATCCGAACGTGGGTTTGGGTTTGGCAAAACTTTTCGTGTATAGCGCGCGCGGTCATAAGTCAGCGCACTGGCGGCACGCGTGTGCGTCTCTCGGTCGGAAACCACCAAAACCACTTTGCAGATGAGCGGCTGCTGGCCGCTGCCGACTTAATGAATTTTAAAATGCTAATAAAAGTCATTAGGAAAAGTAAAAAAGCGAACCACAAATCGTCGGCTGTGTGCAGTTGTGTTTACACACCAGTTTTCACTTGGCCAACTCTGCTTGACAGCACAGGTAACAGACGTTAACCCATTTGCACAGATACTTGCGGGACAATTTCCTAAGGTTTCGAGCGGTGTAATTGCGCCACGCTTGTTAGGCAGCTGAGCGGTGACGGACTGGCGGAAATTACACCATTTGTGATGTCGAACGATTTTCAGTGGCATGAAATTACGTTTTCAATTTAATAAACGTGTGGCCTGTGGTTTTACGCTACGTTTTAAGAAAAGTTCAAGTACCCCTTAAGTGCTCTAAACTTAACATAACGAAATTCATTTGTACATTTCATGAGATATGTGGCTCATTGTTATCATGCTTTTTGACTTTTTGATTCACCCTATTTTACCGATGTCGGATTTGGTTATCAATGAAGTATTTATTTGTAAGAAAGAATTCAAATTTAGATGCGAAAAATCAAAGGGACTAAGTTAACCCTTTCGCTATTTTGTTACCATATGGCAACATGCTACTTTGTGGACGTCTGCATCCTCTATGGTTGCATTTTTTTGTTGGTCTTTAGAATAGTTTGAAGTTTTAGGAAAAATACGAAATTAATAAACTGAATATTTTAATTTAAAGAAGAGAAGTATACACGTTTTTTTAATGGTATATCTTGACATAGTAAAGGAAGAAGAAGCAGAAAAAATTAGAGAACTTTTCAATTTGACGTTTTCTTTCAATTTATATACTTTTTTTAATTTTGGCTGAACTAAATGAAGAAATATTCAAATTTTCGTTATGCGTAAAAAGTTTTATGTTTAAGTAATTATTACAGCCACAACGATGTGGTTGCTCTCATAGAAAAACACTCTAAAATACAGGGTCCGAGTATAAAAATTAAAAAATGTCTTATGGAATGTTGCTTACATAACCACATAGAAGCCTAAGACGTAAAATTTAAAATTTTAACTTTCCCCAGTAAAAACCTGTAGCGAAAGGGTTAAGTAAGGTAGGCCACCCCATAAGCATCTCATATGAACCAAGTGATGACACTTTGTGTTACCAAAATATTGAAAATTAGAGAAGCTTAGAAATGATTTTAATGACATGAAAGAGATCAATACTTCGATTATTATTTGTCAGAACCAACAAATGCAGAGCGTGTATTGTAAAAGTATGAACTAAATATGTTGTTGCTTATTGTTATTGAATCTATCTGATCTTTGAAAAAATCGAAGTAAATTTCAAGTGCTAAAAACCTTGAACCAGCTTCACGGGGCAAACGTATACGTCACATTTTACTCTCCACAGCACTGTTCCCTATGTCTATCCATGTCAACAGCAGTCGGACCTACATTACAGAACTAGTTTGATAGTTGCAAGTTGGTTGAGTGTCAAATCTTAGCACTGCCTGACTATCAGTTCCCATACAAATAAATCAGCTACAGTATCTATTTTTCACTACATAAACCAATGTCTTTAAATTTACAAATTGAAAGATACAACTTGCAAACGACAACATAATAAACTAAATAATAGTTGTATAGTCATAGTTTTATAGTTTTTATTGGTAGTTTTATTTAAATAATAGTTTTATAGTCACTTTGAGCCAATTCAAGGACTTGTCTCGATAGTGAATTAGGAGTAGTTTTTTTAAAGTTATTTTCTTGAATCCATTCAGTGCCATAATCAAAAATCCAAATCGATTATGTTCAACTTTGGCTGTTACTTGTGCCACTTTGAAGATTTCTCGCCTCATGCTTCTTCTGTCATACATGTTGGAAAAGCAAAAACTGCAGTGTACGCCATGATCAAAATTTAATTAAACAGCATAATTTAGTTACTTCATAAAACTTTTCACTCCCACCTAAAATATCCCATCTTCACATCAGTTAAAACTGCTTAAATGAACTAACAACATCATTGTGTGGCTTGACTGAACTTTCTGCGGTTTCAAGTGGGGTGTGCAGTTGTCAACAAAACCCACAAACTTCCAAATGTTGTTGGTTATTCTTCTTTATATATCTGCTTCCACGGACTGCCTCACCTCATCAGACAAACTCAAAATTCCATCACTTACTATATTTCAACTTTTGGGTGCACACAAAGCAGCAACTACAAACGAAAGTGAAGGAAGCAGCAAGAAATCGGCGAAATTCTTTGAAAAAGATTTTGATTTGTGTAAACTTGTGAGTGCATAAGAACTTGCAATAAGAAACAACGGCCGAAGGCAAAGCACGGCAAAGCGCTTCCTCTGGCGGACGTTTATGTGTATCCTGGCGATGGCATGACGAATCTCTCAGCTTGGGTACCTACAACTTGGGTAGCTCACATTCCCATCTTCAACCTCATTGACGCTGCAAAGTTTATTTTTGGGCGCATCACCAGCCAGTGCGATGGGTACTGATGTGTGTGTGTGTGTGTGGTCTGGCGTGTGTGCCGCTGCCGCTGCCGCTGCCGCTGCCGCTGCCGCTGCCACTGTCGCCGTCATCGATGTCTGTGCGTATGGCTGCTGTTGCGTCAAGGAGCATTCCTGAAAAGTCAATAACTTGCACATTTGCTAAAGACCATTTTTTGCTCGTCTTTGCTGTTTTTCCATTTTTTTTAACTTTTTTTATTTTTTTCATGTATGACTGGAGTTCACTTTTATGAATTCCAGAAGTGTTGACACGAGTTGCCAGTCAATTCATACGGCGACAAAGGTGCGACTGCTTGTGTGTGTGTGTGTGTGCATTAGGTGGAGGCAAGCAAAGCGACAAGACGTTTATTTCTTCTGTTTTTTTATATATTTTTATTTTTGTTTTTATTCGTATTTTTATACCTTTAGGGTTTCTTATAGTCACTTTATTATTATTGTAGTCAGTCGCGTTGCTAGTATGTTCGATAATAATCTATGTAAAAAATTCATTTTGCATATAACATACATACATACGCAGAGGCCTATGTATGTAGATATGCTCGTCATATGAGTATAAAACAATAAACCTCACTTAAGTCCACTTAAAACCTAAACTAAACAAAGGAATCACCATACAAAATACGCGCGTATAAAAATAAAACTCTCTGCATTTACTGCACTCTTAAACAAAATGTTTGTAATTTTCGTTGCCAATTTTCCTCTTGGCTTTTGTTGATCTTAAACTACAATACAAAAGCTCTGCCTTGAGGATTAGTAGAGTGGTATGTATGTATGTGTGATTGGATATTATTAGCTGGGTCAGCTCCCGTTGGCTGACAGAGATGTCGGCACGCAACAGTCGATCCATCCATCGACATTCGATATGCCGCATCGGTATCTGCTATTATGCGGCCTAAAGTAGCTGCACATGTTGGGCCGTTGTTGTTGGCATGTTTAAAACGTGTGTATGTGTGTGTGTGTGTGTGAGTGTCTACTTAAATTTATGCGCTCGTAAATGTTATTTGCAGCTTGTACCCATTTTACACCGACATTGAAATAGCAAACATTGATTGAACGGTCGTCGCAGTGCAAAAGTTGTACAAAATTATGTAATGTGTGTTTGTGTGTGTGACAGAGAGAGAGAGTTCGAGTTCTGACATTATCTCGTACCTGTATACAACTTTAATTGCTAATTAGTTTCTATGTTTACGTGTTCACTTCTGACTTTGCGGCGGCTAATTTGCAAATGTTCGTAACGTTTTCCGTTTTTCGTCTTCCGTCTTTCGTCTTTCGGTGAATCGAGCACGCACAGTTGTGGCAAAGTGACCGTCTTTTGGGTTTCCGCTGCCTGCGTCCCCGTCTCTTACGATATGATGTTCTTGTAGTACAGCGGCTTCTTCTGGTTCTCCTTGATCACGTAGAAGCCCTTCGGCTTGCCGTTGCCCGAGAAGTACTTGTTGAAGCTGTTCTTGTTGACCGCAAGTGCGGGCGCATAGTACGAAGGCGACTTGAGCTTTAGCGACTTCTTGTAGTTGGACTTGTAGGACTTCTCCACGGTGTCGTTCTCCCATGGCTTCGCCCAGGTGGGTATGTCCTTGATGTCGATCAGCTGATCCTTCTTTGCGTGGGCCAGCTGCGGAAAGCGTTGCCGGTCTTCGAGTATCTTCTTGATGACCGGCAAATTCCAGTGGTAGATGCGGCCCGGCTTGCCGTTCGAGTTGAAAGGAAACGACACCTTGTTGCAAGCATGCAAAGAAAAATCAATCAATGAGAACAAAACTCGACAGTGTTGCACTCAAATTTACAGCTTTTCATGCAAGTGCAAGCATTTTGCAGTTTTATGTGTGCAACTAGCATCCGACTTTAGATCGCATATGATTAAAAAGTCACGAAAAACCAGTGTTGTGCTGGAAAGTGTGTTTACAAAGCAATATTACTTTGTACTTGATGCGTTCGCATGTGCGACAACGTCAAGTGCGGATCTCAAACGGCCACTAATTGGCACCCCATCATCGCTATCAAGTAGTGAAAATGTACAAGTGCGCAGTTGCCACTCGCGCCTTACTTCATCTCCGGCGGCCTTAACGATATTGGCGGTTATTAAGCAGCAGCAACTTACAAATTGCATTTTTAATTGGTTGTGGAAAGCACCAACGGACGGCGGTCAGCGGCCACAGACAGCTGAAGTGTGTTGCGGCAGCGCGGAGTTATGCTGGCAGTTTAATTTTTGCGTAAATCGGTTTTAGCATAAATGCACCGCACTAACTGTGCTGGCTGACAATGTCTCGGGAGCAGTGTCGGCGCTGCTAAGCGGCCAACACTAAACTCCTCGACCGGTGCGTGCGTGCATGCGTATGATCGGCGACGGAGCCATTCGCATATAAAATGTGCATTGCAACATGTTGCTCGACACATTAATTCCAGTCACAGCGACTGACAGCGCATATGAGCGATTTAAAAATAAACTCGAGCTTTGAAGTGGGGCGCAGGGGGGCAAGTGTGGTTTGTTGTTGAGTTTGTCGCTGATGTCATAGTACCGTGGCGACAAACTCAGTTTATGGGAAATGAAATCCAGAATAGTTGAGGACGCCCTGCTTCTGGAGAGAACTTTTGCGGCAGACCGTAAGCCGTTGTTGTGGTCAGTTAAGTAAGTAAAGTAAAGTAAAGTAAGTATTATACTTTTACGGAAAACACCAGCTATTACTTATAGCAGAAGTATCGATTTATCGGGTCAAGTCATTACAAGAAAGGAAGTTGCGGCCCTAACTTAGCAATTCCCTACAAAAGCCCGTGGCGATTCCAACCAAAGCAACTCTAGAATGTAAGTAAATATTATAATTTTTGAATATTTTTAGGTCCTATCATGCTTAGTTGTGGCTAATTGTAATCTTCGTAGGTCATACTGATTATACGTTTTTAAAAAAGAGTGGAAACAATTATTTCTTGACTTTAATTTTCTCACTTAACTTGCATATTACTACGATTACGATTACTTTCTTAATATAGTCAAAGTTTTGCCTATTAAAAGGAATTCTTTGTAAGGTGCCACCCCTGCTCGATTTTGATGTTCCAGCAATCCAAGCAAAAAAATTCCTACCGTCATTTAAGGTATATATGACAACATAAATTTTAATATGGTTTTTGAGGGAGCAGACGCAATAACATGGTCTGGGTAAAAAAAGTGTCAAATTTGGTTAAGAAAAAACTTAAAAATAAAAATTTAAGGTTTTTTTGCGGTGAAAAAGAAATCAAATACGTGTAAAAAACTTAGGTAAATATCAGTGTTGGACTTAATTTGTAATGCTTTTTCATAATCCGAAATGATATCCGAGCATAACGTAAGAGGAGAACATTTATTCAATAATTTCCAAAATGGCGTGAAAATGTAAAGTGCCACCTTTTTTTCTTTGTAAAGTGCCACCCCTCTTTTTTCATTGTTTTGTGATCCTTTCGGTAAAATGACCTTTTTATTGCTCATTAAAATGAATTTAAAGTGTTCTTTGTAAAGTTTTCTTTAATCCTATCATGAGGAATAAATTAGTTCAATTTTGTTTATTAATTTCCATATAGTTACCGTTTTATTTGTTACCATTCAATTTGCATTTTACTTTCGGCCATTTTCTATTCAATTCAAATTAAATTCAATAATCTGTCGTAAATTTTCGAAATCATGCATTTTTACTTGAGATTTCTACGTTTTTAGCAATTTTTTAGGGGGTGGCACTTTACATAAAAAAATTGTAGGGTGTCGATTTTTAACACTTTGGGAAATTGGCTGTAAAATTAGTATTTACCAAAAATTCAAATGAGGTGCTTCTTTGGATTATAGCTCTTTAAACTCTCTTTCCAACGGTATATTAACTTTGGCGATAAGTTAATTTTCTAACGAGTTATACGCAAAAAAGCCATGGGGTGGCACATTACAAAGAATTCCCCTACTTATAAAATGCTTCATTGAGTAAACGTTTCATAATATCCGTTTTGGAATACTCATTTTTTGTCCTGACTACAATAATCTGCATTTTCAATTCTGAGGTTTTTAGGCTCCTAGAACTGCATTTCGTCCCACAGCGTGCCATCAGCCACAACTGCCGCTGTTGAGAGCAGCAAACAACAGCGGTTTGAGTGGCGTCTTGTTGTTGTATTTGGCATAGGCCGCATAGAGCGAATGTGGGTAAACATAACTGAAATTTCATCCATCAGATGAATGCTGCGTGCTGTGCTCCGGCCCCAGTGCTGTTAGCTGGAAGAAGTGCGCTCCACTGGCGATGCTTATCTGCCATCGAGATGCGCGCGCACAGCGCAACAACCTGCACGCGGCGACAACGATACTGCGACGCGCAGTTCGCTTTTCGCGATAACTCAGTCAGTCTGGTTTTGCAATTTTTCGCCACTTTTTTTCATTTTAAAATTTGATATTTTTGTTTTTGCTGGCTTGGCGCAAACTATATACGGGCTGCACTGGCTATGGCCGTGCGAGGCGATGGGCTTTGTCTATGGTTGGATGCTGGCGTGGCGTAATAAAATCTCGTTTACCTTTTTCCCGTTAGCATTCGGCACCTCGGTCTCTGGCTGTGGCAGCAGCGCATTCTTGGCACTTGCGCCGCCGCCGCCACCGGGCGCCGCCGCTGCGGCCGCCTTCGGGCTGTTGTAGTAGTAGACGTTTGGCGGCAGTTTTATGATGAACATGTGTGAATCATCGGGCGAGGCATGACGTCGTGACTCGATGGCCAAACGTTTCCGGTTGTGGCTGTTGGGCGCCTTCACTTTGGTGAAGCCCAGCTTGCTGGCAAGCGCGATCACCGGCGACACGCAGAAGAGGAGAGAGAAGAAGAAAAATACCAGGCACGGACGGTGATGGGTTAAAGAAATATCACAAATTATTTTCTACAAAACGGCCGACGCATGTGTGTAAATAAATGTGTGCATGCGAGTGTATGTGTGTGTATGTTACATGAATTGAAATGCACTTTAACGAATTTCATGAATATTCCATCATGTGCTTTTTTTTTTTGCATTTTGTCTGCTTCACTTTACAAGTAGTCATGAAAACCGTGTTGTTGTGGTCCCCCTCAAGCCGCCAACACGTCAAGAATCGCTGATTTTAATTAGCGTTTCCCAATATATCGCGTATGCATTTGTGCAGCTACCTGCCTACACACACACACACACACACACAGAACACCGCACACCGCACATGCCTAGGAATACTCACTTTAAAAGTTTCTTATTCAGCCCGTGCGGATTCTTGGCCAAGTTCTTTAATTTTTTCGTTCTTGGCGGCTTTGCTGCCATCGCTGGCATGTCTCCCTCCAGCAATTGCTGTTGTTGTTGCTGCTGTTGTTCATATGGTTGCTGTTTATGCTGTTGCTGCTGTTGTTGTTGTGCTCGTTGCTTTTGTGGCTTTTGTTGTTTGGTAAGTTTATCGTTTATATCCAGTCTTTTGATTTTGTAAATGGTTGATTGTGCTGTTGTATCCTTTTTCAGTCTGTCCTCGGGCTCGCCGCATTGTGCAAAATAACTCAGGGATATAATGCAGCACAGGCTGTGTGAAAGAAGAAGGAGATATAATGGGGCGTAATTACTCAATATTTTAGGGGTAGTTGAAATTTAAATAATCCGCCGAGAAGTAGACTGAGTGCATGCGCTGGAGCACGGATAATGGGTTTGGGGCAGGTGGGGCAGTGACTCGAAAAGTGAAAGCAGCTTGCAGGTGTTTGCAGGATATGCAGGAGCGGAAACTCGACACGAAAGTTTGTTGAACAATGGCACAAATAAAAAATGCGCTAGAATAACGATGAACATTTTCACATACTTTGCAATCATGTTGTGCGGAAGGAAAGCATGAACTGATTAACCCGAATGAGGCGGAAATCTTTTTCGAATTTTGCAAACATTTTTTTGAAAATATTTTTTGAGCGATTTACTATGAAGCATAATTGAAAAAATCAGGGACCGTACCGGTTATAGTTTTTATCAAAAAAGTAAGAATTTAACTGTTATCTTCTAACTTTTATTTTTCCCGACAAAAATAAAAGTTATTTTGTGCCTTTTATCATTTCAGGCAAAAATAACTGTTATAGTTTACTTTTATTTTATCGGTAAAAAATAACAGTTTTTTTGTGACTTTTATTTTTTCGGTCACATATATCTGGCAATTTGAATTTTTTCAAAGGCCGTTTGACCGACTAGAAAACTATTAAAACTTTTTTTTCGTCGCACAAGTCTTAAAGCTCAGAATGTGTGGTCTACTGAGACGAAAAAATGGTATCAATAGTTTTTTAGTCGGTCAAACGGCCTTTGAAAAAATTCAAATTGCCTGATATATTTGACCGAAAAATATAAGTAACAAAATAACTGTTATTTTTTACCGAAAAAATAAAAGTCAAAAGTAAGAGTTATTTTTGCCTGAACTAATAAAAGGCACAAAATAACAGTTAATTTTAACTTTTATAGTAAAAGTAAAAAATTTAAAAGGCGTGTAAAATTCATAAAGCTGAGTCCATTACGATCATAATGCCATTATGATCGTAATGGACTATACTCGTATGAATGGAGTATATTTGAAAAAGTCCACCGGCAATTTTTTCGTTATGCCTTTTTGATTTAAAAATTGTAAAATAACAGTTATTTTCGGTCTCTGGAAAAAATAGATTTTTTAGTGCATGTTTAGTGTGACCATAAAGTCACGCTATGCGTTAGCGGGTTAATAAAAGGTGAAACTTAATGTGAAATATTATTTTACATTTTATTATTTTTTTATTAATTCTAAATTTTAAATATTTCCCAGCAGTGCATAATAAATAATTATTTTCATACTATCAGCGTTTTTAAAAGAGAATTCTGTGGGATCCTTACAGTTCCATGACTTATATAAGTATAGAAAAATAACGAAAGAACTACTCAAATTGACAACAATTCGCTTAATACGCTTGTAAAAGTGTCTTTCGTTGGTGTTTTTCCTTTATTATTTTGATAATGTTTTCTATTTATTTATTTAATTTTCTTCATCAAACTCAGCAATATTTGATGAGCATTAATTAAAGATCTAAATGTTGCAAGGTATTGGCAGAGAAAGTATAGTTATTCTTCATTAAACTCTTGATTCACAATAAATTGAAGGTATTAACTTTTTCGTAAAGGTATTCGAAGCGGTGGTTGGAGGTCAACGGTGAAGAGGGTGACCGTTCTCCGGAGGAAGGACTAACTCGAGGACGCCCTATCATCTCTTGGTGTGACCAACTGGAGAATGCATGTGCAAAAAA
The DNA here is from genome assembly GCA_964056695.1 of Melieria picta. Classification (NCBI taxonomy): domain Eukaryota; kingdom Metazoa; phylum Arthropoda; class Insecta; order Diptera; family Ulidiidae; genus Melieria; species Melieria picta. The sequence goes on from OZ057398.1 coordinate 109,581,048, forward strand.
GAGACGCATGGAGACAACTGCCGTAACCCGGTAACGGGTTGTTTTGGCCATTTAAGTAAGTAAGTGAGACTTGATAATATGTTCAAACATAAATTTCCTTGGTATAAGCTGAGTCAGGACTCAAATCCTAATCCTTAAACTCAGCGGCCAAAGCATTAACCCTTTTTATACTCGGACCCTGTATTTTAGAGTGTTTTTCTATGAGAGCAACCACATCGTTGTGGCTGTAATAATTACTTAAACATAAAACTTTCTACGCATAACGAAAATTTGAATATTTCTTCATTTACTTCAGCCAAAATTAAAAAAAAAAAGTATCTAAATTGAAAGAAAACGTCAAATTAAAAAGTTCTCTAATTTTTTCTGCTTCTTCTTCCTTTACTATGTCAAGATATACCATTACAAAAACGTGTATACTTCTCTTCTTTAAACTTAAATATTCAGTGTATTAATTTCGTATTTTTCCTAAAACTTCAAACTATTCTAAAGACCAGCAAAAAATGTATTCTTGCAACCATAGAGGATGCAGACGTCCACAAAGTAGCATGTTGCCATATGGCAACAAAATAGCGAAAGGGTTAACTACTGAGTCACGATGGGTGCTGATTGTTACCATTTACCTAAAAATAAGCTGCAACGTAATTTCAATCAATTTGTTTCCATTACAAATACCAAATAAAAATTCATTACTTCAATCCACTTAATAAAAAAACTGACTTCACTACAATCATGGACATACCCAAGAACAAATTTAGGACGGGTTAAGGACATAACTAAATTTAAAAATTCATAATAGGGAATTTAAATAGAATATAATATAGAATTCTGTATATATATAAAATATATAAAATATAGAACGTCGAATTCAAAGGGGGAGCAAATGCCCTTCCCTGCTCCTACCTGGCTACGCCCATGACTACAATGTAAGTAATGTGAAAGCTAGTTCTCAAGCCAAATTAAATAACTAGGCTGTTTGATTCAGCCATAGAGTTGATTAATTAAATTTTCCAAGACTTTCGCCACTGAACGGCAAATTAGTTGAAACCCTAAAACATTAACTAAAATATGTGAATGCTATGCTTTGTGTATTAGCAGAATATGTAAACTAATTAATGCAATGGCCAATTGCCAAACAAAGTTATCTTAGCTATCTTAGCGGCTGTATGCCCTCGCCGAACACTATACAGTTATCGCAGTTAATTTTGCACAATGCAGCGCCGTCCGGAAGATGGGAATGAAATCATTTGAAATTGTACACCATTTCAAAAGTGCAAATAAACCATGTAATCCCTTAATTAATTAGAAAAGCATCAGCGAACTCCATTAAAAAGCAATGACTGCATGCGAGCCGGTGATATGCCGGAAAGAGAGAGAGCACGGGCTAGAGCGAGAAGGCAGCGTGAAATTACTGAAAGGCACGTACGTACTTGGGCCTTGCTGCACAGTGGAAATAGGAAAAAACAATGAGCAGAAAGCAAAAATTGCAGCAAATAGACAACGGCAAGTAGTGGAAGCAAGACGACGTACAGAAATTTCATGTGCACAAAATGAAATTGTTGAAAAACTGTTGACCGCCTAAGAAGTTTTCAAAGAAATTCACTGCTACTCGATCAACATTATAATACAAATTGTCTGGCACATTTTGCGCGCCGCTGCTACGAGCGCTGGCATACTTGTATGTTGATGTACGGCAAGTGCGGGCATGACTGCAGTAATGTCTGCGGTTTAAGTGCGCGCACCGGCGAGTGAACTGCTGCTGGCGGCAACTGGCTGGCACAGAACGAAATATCTCACGACGTGTTCAGCATATTGTAGAGGCTTTCGGAATTATTTATGAAATTGTAGAAGTTGTGCAAAATTAAAACAAAACAACAAACCAACTTGAAAGAATATTAACAAGAAAAGATTTAAAGTTACAATAGGAAAAAGACTCACTCGTACGCGTTTGCCCCGAGGGACAAACTGTGGCCACATGCTTACATAGAACATAAAAGTATATGGTAGTAGAAATGACAATGTATGCTCGCATAAATATTTAATATTTTACAACAACAATGCAGAATGCAGTGTATAGGAATCATTTTCCATGGGGCGCTGCTGCACAAAAATAAAATAAAACCATTGAAATCAGCAAAAGGGACACAGACCACCTGCGAATTTCCATAGCTAAATTTTTTCGAACTGATTTGTTTGTCTCTAGAATGTATTTTAAATAAAATTGAATTTAATTACGCCTAAACCACATTCCTTAGTAGTTCATGAGTTGACGCCAACTAATCTGTCAAGTTGGTAAACCCTCTAAAGACGCAAACCACCCTCGAGCAATTTCAGCTTGGAACATTTCGAAATCGGTGGCGAGTTTGTAGGAGTTGCAGTGCACGTAATAACTCAGCCATTCGGCGCTGAATTATTAATCAATTGCAAAATGTCTTATGCAGGCCACAAGCATAATCTGCGCGCTGTCGTGCGTTGCAGCCAACCAGATTGCAGATTGCATGTCAGTTGGTGTGATATATTGGCATGGCGCATCTGAATAATGCATGATTCCGCACAATGCCGAAAGACCTTTCAACTCGCTCGCACAGATTGTGAGCGCACATTTTTAGGTCGCTTTTGTTGTGACTAAATAATGGCAGCACACTGTCGCTTCGACATATTGTGTGTTGTAATTGGCTGGAATATGGTTCAGAGGCACAACAGAATGGGACAAGTATGCAAAACATGAAAATAAAATGCCTGCAATTTATGTTTTTACGAAAATGCAATGGTTGCAATCAGAGACCTAAAATAATTATTATCCATATTTTTGGGAATGAAAAAATTGCCCTTATTTAAGAAATTTCTATAATTAATGCTTTATAATAATTATTCCCAATAAGAAATTATTTACGTCGCCTATAACTATTATCATGTAATAAATATTTTTGAGTTGCATAATAACTCTTATAAGTAACAAGTATATTTTTCGTTTTCGATAATTATTATTTTGGGATTTTTGTTTTTTACATTGCTTCATAACTTTTATAAATGACTTTTTAATTTACGTTACCGATAACTATTATTTTGAGACATTTTTTTTGTACGTTGCTTCATAACTTTTATTTATGCTTTTTTTCATTTACGTTGCCGATAACTATTATTTTACTACATATTGGATATGAATTAATTTTTAATTGTTTTAAATTGACAAACGCAAATTAACTGCAGAAGCCTTATTTCCACCAACAACTAAACAATTAAAAATCAATTCATACTCAAAATGTGGTAAGGCAACCTAAATAAAAAAAATGTCTTTCATAAAAGTTATGAAGCAACGTAAAAAACATTTTCTCCAAATAATAGTTATCGGTAACGTAAATAAAAAAGTCATAAAAAAAAGTTATGAAGCATCGTAAACAAAAAAAATCCCAAAATAATAATTATCGAAAACGAAAAAAAATTTGTTTTTCTCATAACAGTTATTACGCAACGTAAAAATTAATTGTCGCAAATAATAATTATAATCAACAAATAAAATTTATGTTGCATTGTAATAGTTACATTGCAATTATTTTCTTAAAAAACTTAAAATAGATTTTCGATTCCATTATTTTATGTAATCCTCTAATGGAATGTTAGAATTATATTGCATTTATAAATTTAACATTTTAGACAGTTTTTGTACTTTTTAAACAAATGTTTTCAGTAATTTAGCTCATATAAGCCTTACAGTCTCACTTCTGAGTTTACGTTAATTTAAAATTCTGGGAATTAGGGTTAAGAGAAAATAAACTACATACAATATACAGTTTTATGTTTGTATCGTTTGTAAAACAGTATGTAATTCTCTAATAAAGAAGAAGACAAATAATGGCAAGAGTGATTCTAACGGTTTTATAATTGTATTAAAATTATATGCGAGTTGGTCGTACGAACAGTGGCTGTGGTGGCTGTATTATTAGGAATATTGCAAAATTTTGCAAACTTTGGGCTTTTCTTAGCAAAAACAAAAACTGTTTCCGTTTGAAAAACTTTTGCACGTCAGTTAGTGCGTTTTTGAAATATTTTTTTATGTTACACTAAGTGCAATAATTTTTAAAATATAAGTAATAACACTGTACAACACAAAAAAAAATAACAAGGTTCTGACAACGGATTCTGGTAGAGGGGGCCAAAAAAAATATACGTTTATCGGCGTTTTGAAAGTTTACGTCTGAATTTTTTTTTAGGGGGGTCAAAGTTTTTCCCTTTTTGCACATTCTTATGGTGAATCGGCGTACGAAAACCATTTAACCTCACATTTTAGGTATATGATGTGTTCAGCAATTTGATCTAAAATACTGCGAAGAACATTTTTGTGGAACATTTTAACCCTGTAGCTCCTATTTGTATGGGTCAATTTGACCCGTTTTCTAAAATGCCAAAATGTCCTGTAAAACAGGACTTTTTAAGGACAAAATGTACCACGAAAAAATTCTCCATAAAATTCTACTACAGGTCTCTGAATACATCAAAGCTCAGAAATTAACTTGAACGCCAGAATTAAGCCAAAACTGAAAATGTGTGTAAGTGTTTATTTCGTACTTAATCAAAATTGGTACTAAAATCTCCTATAAAATTTTTGGATTTTTGAGGGTTAGTGTGTATGGGAAAAATGTTGAACGCAAAATTTCACTATAAGTCACCGTACAAAAGAATGCTCTAGCTTTAGGTACTTAGGTTAGGTTAGGTAAGACAGGCAGCTTGCTGGTTCTCAGCAAGTACACTCGGAGGCCTCAAAGGTCCATTGTGATGCCCGATTACTAAACTACTTAAACTTCAACTATTTTAAACTTCGCTCTACAGTTTCAAATTAGCTCGATTATCAGAGACACAAAGGAAAACACTTTTAGGGTTAAGCTTATTTTTTTAGTTATAAACCCCCAGTAACTAGACGACTTTCTATAATTTTAATATCTTAATTTTGGAAAATGTTTTTTATAAATAACTTGGATAGTACATCAACTTTCTGAACATAAGAGGACTTGTTTGAATTATAATTTCAGTTTAATAAATTCAGTTTTTAAATCGTTTAGTTTTTGTTAATGATTTTACGTAAACTTGTATATAATGAGCGATAAATATTCTACAGAAATTCTAACAATACTCTTCATACGACAGCCCAATACAAGACGGAGGCCTAGTTTTCCGCAACCATCCGTGTTTTGCAGGCGTATTGGTAGACTGATAGAAATTAAATGTTAAATGCTTTTTCGGAGCCATAAACACCTCAAAGCAGAGGTGTTTGCCCTTTGCTATTGGTAGAGCAGCGATCGAGGCAAAAGTTGTCTTTACTTAGTGTTGACTGAATCGGAATTCTGATGCGCGATCCAAAACACTAACCAATGACCCACGGCAGCTGCCGTTTACCATCAATTTTTACATAATTTGTTTATATAATTTGTATGATTTCATAAAGTCATAAATCCATTACTTGATTGAATAAATTGAAAAACTTTATGTTTATTCAATTATGCAAATTATTATTATGACAAACTGTGCAAATTCTCACCATATCAATGACAGCTTAATGAGCAGCATTTTGTGGCGCTTCTTGTGTTATGACTTCTGTGGGATCTCGTTTCTGCTGTAAGCGGGCTGTCGCCCCTACGACACTACGTTGTCGGCTTCCTCAGTTGCACGTGCAACAATCAACACTGAGTTTAAAGTGAATTATTGTGCACAAGTACAAATTGAAATCAAATTGAATTGCAGCAAATGCTTCGATTTATATGCGTGCAATAAATTTCGCGAAGCCACTGTTGTTGATCTTCCCGCTGGTGGCCCCAGTGCCGCGGCGTGTGTGCGCGGTGAAACGAACAAATGAATTATGAATGCAACACGCTCGACTTGCAGCCAAGTTTACTCGCGGCCACACAAGCGCACGCACAAAGGAGTGTCGTCTGTTCTGTTGCTGTCGTCGACGGGCCGCAACTCGAGCTGGCAGTGCAAACGTTATCAGAAAACTTTGCCGAAATGCAGACGACAATGCTGGCGGAGCAGGTCTTTGAAGACTGGCAGTTGCGGTGGTTGTAGGAGCTTCCGCACGAGACGGCACAATGTTGACTGGCGGCGTGGTTGTGGCGTGTGGGTGGTTTGGGTTGCGGCGCTTTTCAGCGATGTATTTCAAATGCGCGCTAATGATGACAAATCGATGATAAAACGGTGGCGCAACGCGTTGGCAGTGAAGCGATGCGGTCGTGGACGGAAAATTGCACTACGAAACCAATTGGCGTGCCGCGTACAATGCGTAAAAGTCGCGAATCGAGCGTGAAAAGTTGAACACTATGTGCCGAGCAGCAGCTGTGTTGTTGATGTGCTGCCAGTGGAAACTGAACTGAACTGAATTGCATGCGGCAACTAGCAAGTGGCGCGTTGCAACAAATCAAAGGCGAACGCTGTGAGCAACTGCGCAATCGCAGCAAACACATTCGAGCACGATAAAATCTCGGCAAAGACTGAGCGGACTGCAAGTGTTCGCTGGGTTTTTACAATCGCCGTACTGGCAGCGGCAGCAGCAGCGCTACGGAGTGCGCCACCAACGTGCCACCAAAGCAGCAAAGCAGCACAGCACACACAGTGTGGAAAGAAGAGAATCGCGCCGAGCGCAAAGAATCCACAATAACCGCTGGACAGAGCGCACCAACTCAACCTTCAAGTCGCTTCTCCACCTGCGGTCGCCGTGGCCGGGGCGCACACACGATTTTTTTCGTTGACTACTTGCTTTTTTCCTGCTTGCTGTTACTAGTGTTGCTGTTGTTGTTGTTGTTGTTTGTGCCAGCGCAACTTTATTTACCATGCCGGCATGCAGCAAACACCAACAGACAAAAGTCACGGTTGTCGGCTGTGACGACAATAATGACGATGTTGGCGATGATGACGGAGCGCTGGCTGCATGTTGGCACTGTTGTTGTTGTTGTTGTTGCTTTGGTGCTCTCTGCCGTCGCTAGTGGATTATGCCTGCTGGCCATGGCATTCGGTCAAAAGACAATGAAAATTCTGGAAGATAACAAAAAATATCGCTACGAATATGAACAGCGAAGCGACCGCAGAATTTGGTAGCAAAACAATATAACACAAAAAACACAACGAAATGGAAACAAAGTTAAGCAAGAAAAATGGTCAGGCGACGAGCCGACAACAAAAAAAACAACAACGAAGAGCGCGAACTATCCATTCAGCGATTGTGGTCGACGGACGTGGAAGCGCCTCACCGAAACTTGCCGCCGGTATAATGCGTCAACGGCTACAAGTTGTGTGCAACAACTGTAACAAAAAACAACAACCGAAAAGTCGCCGATGTGTATGACCGATTGTTGCGAATCGTTGAAGTTGCGTTTGAAGATTTGCGGTAATAGCCAGGAGCGGAATACGCTGCCCACGGCCGATTTTTCCAATCGATAAGCACGACAGTAGGTGCTTGCGATAAGCAGTGCCTAATGATGTTTGCTTAGTTATCAAACTGTGAAGAACTCTTTAAAGTCAGAAGAAAAAATTGCAATTAATTTGAAAATACGTGAAATTTGCCCAAAGGCTGAGTCTTTCTTTCAGTAGCATCTGTGACGATAAAAAAAACTAGGACGTCTTGCTTGTTATGAGTTGCCACTGAAAGAGAAATGCTGAGAATGGTTCGTACGATGATTGTCTTCTCTAAGGCCATTCGAGCCCATTGTGAGTGTTTTGAAGAAAGAAATCCAGCTATGATTTCAAGATTCAAACGACTTTGACCCATTGACGAAGCTGAGTAGATTTGTTCTTCTGTACGTTCCATGGTACGAAGTTACGGTGAGGCGCGGTGAAAACTCCACTTTTTATTAGTTGAATTCACTTTTTGTATGTCTATCCAGCTTTTTCTCTTATCAAGTTTAGCATCCCAGCAAACCAAACGATATCGAAACGATATAGCAACGATATCGTTAAAGCGAGAACTTTTCTCGTTTTCGAGTATTGCTAAAGTGTCTAAAATGATATCGAAAAACGAGAAAAATTACACTATCGTAACGATGTCAAAAATTTCAGAATCGATATCGTTGCGATATTGAAATTATCTTATCTGAGATATCGTAACGATGTCAAAAATTTTGAAAATTTCGATATCATTTCGACAGCGTAATTTTTCTTGTTATCAATAGCGTTTTGGATACTATTACGAACAAGGTTTATAGAAAACAAGGTTACGACATCAATGACAGGAAAATTGAAGTTTTCACCAGTGACGTAGTATGAATTGTTTCAAACTGTCAAGGAACAATGGGACGAGTACGACCTTTTACAAAATTAATATATCCCAAAAAAAAAAGATTATATGAAAATGCATATGAAATTATTTATTTCGTTTCATTGTAATTAATATTTACATACTTATTTATCAATTGCTCAATTGCTAAGAGCGATTTAGAGGTTACGCAGATTTTGCCTCTCTGTTTATATAACACTCTTGCTATTTAATGTATATATATATATTTTATTAAAAATACTTTTTTTTAATATTTTATACCAATTCATATTTTAATTGTTTAATCAATATAACAATATTCTTTTTTAAATTAAAAACGACCAGGTTTTCTGTATATGATTCCAATTTTAACTTGAAAGAAAATCGCCCTTCTCGTCAAATTCTTTCAGTAATGAAAATGATACTGTCGCGTTCACACATGTACCCAAAATGCTTCTCAAATAACCTCAAATAATGCATTGCGTGTGGATCTGCGGCTTACACAAAATTTGTAAAAATCGTATTAAATATTAACAACGCAGCACATGGCACAACAATCACAAATATTTAAATTCACAAATTACTTACATTTTTTTTATGTCTTTTTGCCGACATTGGCCCCCTGCACACTTCATTGTTTACGTTCTGTTTTTTATCAAAAACTCATTACAATTGTTGCAAACTGTTTTCACGAAAACGTTAAATTTTGTATTTTGTATTATTCCAAAGATTCCACACCGTTTTGGTCAAATTTTCGCGTTAAAATGTAACAAAATTCAAAAAATGCCGTTGGCCAATCAAATCTTTCATAACGAATGAAAATAATTTTAAGGTGCCCAATTGACATAGGATTAAAATTTTATTTATATTTATTTTTCAAGATGAGGAAAAATACAAAGAGAAGCAAAACTTTGTTTTAGCAAAATTCTGCACATGTCATTGCAGAATTGGCAGAAATTAATTAAACTGTCAAAAAATATGTCTATAAACGTGTTTTCCGTCTTAAAAAAGACTATACGCACGAATAATAAAAATAAAGTAATATACTCTGAAATGGTCACCTTATAATTTTTCACCAGTGACATCATCAGCCGGATGTCGTAATCTTTATTTTATCATTCTTGATTACGAAAACTTATTTTCTTTCTGAAAATTGAAATAAAACGCATATTTTGCAGTACTGTCGCAAGGCCAGTCCATTATTCAAATCAAATAACGATTATAAGTACACGTAAACTCGTTTTTAAATGCGCGCACGTTCACGTAATGAAAAAAAAATTAAAAAAAATTAAAAAATTTCATTTGACTAGAAAATTTTCAAATTCTTATGCCAGCACGAGAGTAAACCCCCATGAGTCACGGATTATAGCAAGATGAGTAAACCCTACCTATATAGTCGTATCTTAGAGACCGCAAGCTCCGTTACTTTCGTTCTTTGATGCAAAATAAAATCCCCAACAGTAGTGCAGAAGTAATGGGGAAGTTTTATTAAGTTACAACAACCCACCAGCAACCAAGAATTTGCGCCTTTTTTTCATAAGAATTTCATTAGTTAGCGCCATCATGATTGAGTGCTCTGTGGCCAACTTACCACGAAACCACATCGTTATCATCACTGGAAGCTGCTATACATGAAATATCTGGCATCCCGCAAAAATGCGTTGAAAAAGTTAGAAATTTATGTAAATTACCAAACAAAAAAGCCAATGGCAAAAATTAAAATGTGTTCATGCTTTTGTGTGCTGCAACACCAGCCGTGCTTCCGAACCCCTTTTGTGCCTTTTGTGCCAATAATGACCACCTCGATGGCAGAAGGAGGAGGATCAGCGCAGCCTGCGCCCGAGGGTTGTGTCAATTGCTTGATTTATTTGTGTGCACACACGCTCAGCTGCAACGGTGCATCGTCTAGCGTCAGCGTCATTTGGCGCGCAGCGAGGAGGCCGATAATAGCCGAAAATAAGTGGTAAAACAAAAGACGTAAAGTGACTAGAGTCCATGTTACTCGGTCAGTGCGAACGGAGCGCGATGCCTGCAAATTGGCCAGTGACGAGCATAGGGTGAGACTCAACCGGCAACGGCAGTGCCTACAAACAACAACAAAGCCACATCGATAGAGGTGAAGAGTCGTCGACATGGAATTGAGTGGAATATGTGTGTGTAGAATTGGAGGACCCAATTCTGCTACGGTGCCGAGCCGAGCAGATGTACTTAAGTGCATTTGCTTGGCCGCAACAACAAGTTCACGGCGAGTACGTTGACGCAACAAGCCAGGCAACGTGTACAGCGCCGCCGTTGTTATCGCTGCTGCTGGCGTTGGCACTGGGCGCTGTTTTAGTTGCTTTCAGTTGTGATGTTGTTGTTGTTGTATGCGGCACATTGGACTAGTGTATTGCACCGTAACAATGATAATGCACAGCAGGCGGGAGGTGGGCAGCGTGGCGAGCTAGCGGCTTATAACAGTAATAGCGAGTGCGAGTGTGGATGGATGGATTGGCGGAGTCCCACACACGCGCAACGTAGAGCGCTGCCAAAACCAACACTTATCTACTCGTAAGCTGGAGGGCGAGTGGGGGACCCCGAACAATGGCATTGCCGTTGCCGCTGACAGCCGCACAGCTGCAGCTCCAGTTTGGGCTTGAACTCGAGCTCAAGTGGTAAACAATCGCGAGCGTAATGCGTGCGTATGCGCCGCACAAACGAGGCCCACTTGAGCCACTCTAACCGTGCAGCGCCAGAGACAATGGCAGTGACATTGATGCACTTCGGGCGATTATTTTCAAACTCGAATTAGAATATCAAAATGCCACAATTGGTCCGTCTCCCTTGGCGGGGTATGAGGCAGCACGTTCGGCAGCTACCCAAGTATGTGAATAGCGGAATGTTTGGCATTTTGTTGCAGTTGCTTGTCGGCCCGAGTAAATGTTGCACGTTGTTGGCTCAATTTGTTCGAACCATGGCGGCCGCTGCTGCTGCGCCTCATCCGCCATTGTTTCCTGCCACGTGCAGTGGGGCACGCGGTGGGTATTGCTGGCGTCGTTGCTATTTGACCAAATGCCATTTTATTGGGTGCGCTGCATTTTTCAGCCAAATTTTAAATTACACTGTTGTGAATTACGCCCCGAGTCCAATTGGCATTTCGCTGTTCTCCGCGAATTGCAGTTTGTGTGTTTGTGTTGCGGTGCCTGTTGTCGTGTTCATCGCTTCCAACCGCTGCTCGGTGGCGAGTCGTTAGAATTGGCATCTGGCATTTGGCTTTGGATTGTTGTTTGGCTGTCGTGCGGCAGACGTTAACGAAACATTGAGCAGTGTTCTAATAAATTGCAAGTTATGGTCATGTGGCCAACAACGGTGTTTTGTTTGCTGTGCCATGTGTGTGTGTGTGCGAGTGTATGTCGTCTGCATGTGCCACCATTTATTCACTCACACACATAACTCAGTCGATGGGTTTGGTTCATTTCCGCGGTGGGCGGCATAATTTCGTATATTATTCGAAGGAGCAAAGCACATTATTTTTGCAGCCAACTGTCCACTTGCGGTTAAGTTATACTTTCACTGCCCGAGGGGTATTGTTTATGGCACATGTTGGCAAAGCTAATGTAGTTGTTGCTTTTTGCAAAAAAAAGTTCAGACTTTTGTTTGAAAAAAAATTAAATGTTTAATATGAGCTTTTTAAATACCCAATACACAATAAAATTAGTTTCCAATTTACGAAAATCCTCTAATAATGTATAGATAATGGTTGCATTTATATTTAAAACATTTGCTTTTTACTAGCTGAAGATTTTAAAAGGTTCTACTTCTTTTCTAAAAATCGAATTTGCCTAGCGAGCGTGTTTTGAATCGAATGCTGTGTGGAGTTAACACTCGAAATCTTTAAATGTTTTCACGTTTCCTTTACAACTAATAAATCGATCGACTTGAAACGAACACATTATTAAAAAATATAACTTTTTTCTATATAAAAGTACAGTGGACGTCCAGTATAACGAATTTTCGATTTAACGTACGGCCAAATTTTTTCCATTGATGGTTCTATATTACGAACAAAAGTGAAGTTTGCTATTCCATATAACGAATATTTATGTTGTTTTTCACCCTTCGAATTGTTTTTATTTGAGCATTCACACTCTTTACAAATATATTATATTTATTTCATTTACTGCTTTAAACGTATCGTTTGTAGCAGGAGTTTCACTTAAAGAACTATTAAGCAGGTATAGTGGAAAAATATGTCGGAACAATAAGCTATGAAATAATTTACATGTTATGAAGTACTTTACAAGGTATATATACAACAAAGTGAATATATGGTACAACAATATGGTAGTCGTATTTACAACAATATGGTTTGGCATAATATAGATGTTTGTGTAATGTTATTCATTTGACAAGGTTGCTCTTAATCTAAGGCTGTTTACAATATAATAGTACAACATTTTGATCGGGTACGGGTCATGGCAATTTGCCAATGCATTTAAGTGGTCATTTGTTTGGGCAAGATAGCTCTGTACGTATCGCCTTCTAATTGCAAGGAAACTCGGACACTCTAGGAGAAAATGTTGTAGGGTTTCAAGTGTATTTAGGTTGCACAACTTACAAATATTATTTTGATCAATTTTATAAATTAAGCCTTTAATGCAAAACCTTAGAACGTATTTGGTTGACAAGCGAAGTTGGGCGAAAACCTTGCTCATATAAAATTGGTTGCGGTGAAATAAGTAAGCTGCTACCTTATCATCAAGTGCCCTAAGTAACTTACAGTTAAGAGAAGAAGTACTTGCGCAGCTGAGTACATCTTGAAATTTCAGGTGGCGGTCGAAGCGTTCGAAAGCAACTGGTTTCATGCTTAGCCAGTTTTCTGCATTTAGAGATTCCCACATATTTTTTAAACCAATTTTATCCAGGAAACAGTTAAACTGAGTAACCCAATTGTATTCCATTTGTGCCACTGAGGACTGCTGGAGATGAGATAATCTAAGAAGGGCGATTTTTGGTAAACGGTTTTGATCCATTTGAAGCACTTTGATAATGTAGTTCCAGGCGGCTTTAAAAATCTTTGAGGCAACTTTATATAGACCCAGCTCAAGTCTTAGATGTGCATTTGGAGTAGCTTTTGGTAATGCAAGAAGTTTTTTGAAGTACGTAGTTTGGACAATCTCCAATTGGTCGGTGTACCTTAAGCCCCAGACTTGGGCCGCGTATAGAAGAGACGAAGAGATAACATTATCAAAGAGTTTGACTCTTCCATCCCAAGAATCTGCTTTGCAATTGCTTAAGGTCTGAAGAGCCGCGCCTAACGCAACTCTACCCTTTTTAATGGCCGAATCAGTCGCACTCTTCACACTCTTTACAATAACAATGAATGTTTGGTTTTGTCAAGTGAACGGCACCTCAATTGTTTTTGTTTTTGTTACGTTAAAACTCTCAAATTTACGTCAAGTTACCAACATTTTCAAATTCTTTGTATGCATTGCTGATCATTTTCACAGGATTTGTGTTGCGTTCGGTCGGCTTTTTTCTTTTAACCCTGCATTACTATCGTCTATTACACTAACGCCATTACTAACTATGGGTGTAATCCACCCACAACTTTTTATTATCCGTTTTACTTATCCATTGAGGTAAAATAAACAAAAACCAAATTTTTTCATAATCAGAACATCATAACATATGAAAACAAAAATAAATTGTATAATTTGGTTAATTCATTTATTTAATATAAACATTTGTTTATGTGTATCTGAAATAAAAAGTTGTATTGGGGAAAATAGCCACATCATGCACAATTTTTAAGCTATGTTTCTTGGGCTTAGTGATTTAGAAAGCTAAAAAAGTAAGTAATAAATAATTATTTAATAATTTTTTTCGGACCGAGGTAAAATTTTGCGTAAAAACTCAAACAAAAATCAACAATATACCTGCTACTTTTTAAGGTTACACCGTGCCACAAAAATCAAAAAATTTCCAAACACACGAAAAAATCGATATACTTGCGAAACTAGGGGCCAAATGTAGTAAAACTGTGTTTTTAATTTTTCTTTCTGACGTCAGGATTTTTTTAAAGGACTTTGAAATTTCAAGGACATGTTTATTTCAAGGAATTATTTAAAAAATTGAGCGCATTGTAGAATAACAATATGGGTATCAAATGAAACAGAAAAATCCTAGAATCTTAGAAAATTTAATGTTTTGGTGCAAAAGGACGAAGAGGTATTAAAAATGTAGTTTTAAAACTATATCCTTGAATATCCTTGGAAATTTCCAAAAACTATTGGAAACAAAATTTGAAAAATATATATCTTAAGGACTAATATGTACACTACTACATCCTTGAATTTCGTCCTTCTAACTTTATTAGTTTAAGATATAACAAATTTAATGTTATAAAAATTTTGTTACTTATCCTAGAGCATAATTTTTAAGGATTTTCTACTAAGTAAATGGTCTATACGTTATTTAAAAAAATTGTCGCCAGAAAGTGAATAAAAATATGTACATGAAATTTATAAAAAATAAAACTTGATTACTAACAATAGGTGTTAAGCATCCAGCAATATTATAACGCTACTACTATCGTGGGTGTAACACACCCAGTTACTTTTGAATACAATTGTATAAAAACAATTGCTTTCTTTATACAAATGCAATATACTCTAAAACCTTCAGAAATATGCAAATGTGGATTACATTATAACTTTATGTTGGTTTTGGTTAAAAAATCTATATTTTACTAAGAAATTGAACTCACAGGGTGGATTCTACCCTAACGATAGTAATGGAGGGTTAAACCTATTATCTTCTTATCTATTCTTACGGAAAATAACGTTGTGTATTTTGATATAACTTTAGTTCTATATCATAAATAAACGGTTTTAAAAATATATATTTTGTTTTTCATATGTTTGAGTTAAGTTTCTGAAATTGGCAATGTCCAAAAATATCTCAATTTTAAAGACATTCAAGATGCCTTTTTATAAGCGATCTCTATGAATCCCTGTAAAAGCATCGGGCTTGTAGTTTTTGCCTTTCCACACATGCGACCGTCATCATCAACAACAAAACTCAGACTTTATCACTTTCTTTTTCGTAGATTTTTTTTCCATGCATGGACACGCAAAGGACTTTTCTCGTACCCCCCCAAAAAAACACTAAAGAATAAAGACAAAATAGTTCATTCTAACAAAAGAAAGCAAATGGCAGACTACAAAGTGTGGGCAAACGATGGCACGACAAAAATATTGGCAACAGTTGTTTCCGGCAAAAATGATTGACAATGTGTGATGATGGCGCGGTAGCAAAGGAAGGTGCCGGCGGCGCTGAAGGGACATTGTGTTGGCCAAGTACACCGCAGCCAGTTCCGGGCAGTCATTGTTTGCCTTCTGAAGAATGTGCATTGTGAAGGCGAACCGAAATGTTGCAAAAACGTTGCATGACCAAATTTATCGATTAAATGAATTATAGTAGTCGGTGGATTCTTTGGACCAGCTGTTGGTGGGGTTGTAGACATGAGCGTTGGCTGTTTTTTGGCAAATTTATTATTCATGCTAGACGCTGAAGGACTTTTACCCCGCCATCGCGTTTACGTCGCCACAGTCGGTGCACGTAATTGCGCGGGTTTTTTGTTAAATGAATTCCACACTTTATTGCGATTGGAGAGTCACAACTTCCTGCTTAGTGACAAGCAGAAAATCACCTCCAACAGCTCTAACTAAATGATTACTACACAGCTAATCTTTCGTAGCTTCTCAGCGCTCGCCACATTAGTGAAATTCTCACAATCATCTCTACATCTAAGCAGCGTTGCACACACGGACAGCAACTTCGGCTGCGATAAACCACACACACACACACACACACAACACACACTAGGCACAGCGCGCAAAGACGTTAAATAAATCATTATTGGCATAAAATGAAGAGGAAGTTAACTGCAGTGCAGATGGGAAAAGCATCGCCGGCGTGCGCAGTCCAACAGTCAGCAAAATCGGGGACACAGCACTGCGACTACAGTCCAACTGCAGCGGCGGCGTGTTGGCAAATCATCAACTTTGGCGTAACTAAAGTCAATTATGGTCAAATGCGTGCAACAAGCAATCGCAATCATATCTCCCGTATGTGAGAGCACACCGTACGGGCCAGTCGTCGCATGCCTTTGGCCTCCGGCCGTCGGCCACCAGCCACCGGCCATCGCAAGCAGCCGCACTCATTCCGAGCATTTTCCACACATCATTTCTCGATGCTCGTAATTGTTAAAATGTGATTACCGGCATATGAAAAATCAGCGCTGCGCCGCGTTTCTGCATATCACGGCGCTGTACCAACTCCAACTGCAGCTCCAGTTCCAGCGCCGGCAGCAGCAGCACCAGCGACTAGATCCCGGCCAGCGCAGCGCTTCGTGGCGAGCAGTTAAAGCGGCTCGCAATCAATCCAATAAATGCAAATTACACTTGAATGAGTGATTTTTCTAATATCGCTGCGATTATTCCTACATAGTTTTCCTCTTACTTACTTACTGACTTGCAGTCACCCCATTCGCCTCTCGCGGCAGTGTCAATTCAATTGAAATTCGCCATACATCGTCGTTGCGTTGAAGTTGACTCGAGCCTCGAGGTGCTGGCTCAAGTACAGACGCGCAGCACGTTAACGCTGATTGGAAAGCATTCCTTGGCCGAAATGATGGACCACTCGTTGTACTCGTGCACAAGCGAGCAAATACATTTATTTCTCGGTTAGCTGGAGAAATTTGCTGAACGGTAAACAAATTCGCCGAACTAGGAACTAACTGCCTGGCAGATCCAAAGCTAAGTACAAATAATATGTGTGTGTGTGTTTGTGTGTTTGTGTGTTTGTGTAAACGCATACAAACATATGTCAATAGATGTATGCGAATGTAAAGACGAAATTGCATCACCATCAAAAAAGTTCTTAACAAAAACTTCTACATAGGAATAATACGAATATTTCAGACTACGGCCGCTACAAGGTGGAATGTTGCTCATAGGAATTCGGCTTCATAGATTTAACATTACGCAGCACACATTAAAGTGCTAAATTTAAATACAAATAATTTCAAATGGTATTCAAAGTAGGTTAGTTGCATTATACACAGTGCGACAATTATGTATTAAGACTCGAACCATATCTCAGCAACCAAGCGCGCCATCTATGTGCTCGCACATGCGTTTTGAAGCTTCAATCTTCCTCTACTAACTGTCAAACTGTCATTTCATGACATTTGGTTGACATTTAATATTTATTAAAATTCATTTTGCAAAACACGTTTTCGTTTGATTTTGAAATTTTAACATGGAGCAAAGAGCGGTCCTTAAATTCCACGCAAAAATTGGTAAAAGTGCATCAGAAACATTTCAAATGATGCAGCAAGCGTATGGCGATGCTTATTTATCAAGATCAAATGTTTTTTTTATGGCATAAACGTTTTGTGGATGGCAGAGAGTCGCTGGAAGATGAAATAAAAGAAGGAAGGCCAATTTCATTTCGGACGCCGGAAATGATCCAGAAAGTTCGTGATTTTATTGCAGAAGACCGCAATGCTTCACTGAAAATTATGGAAGAGGCCTTAAACATCAACAGAGAAACTATCCGACTCATTCTTCACGAGGATTTGTGCAAAACAAAGGTCTGCGCAAAATTTGTTCCACACACATTGAACGAGGAGCAAAAATTAATGAGAGTCAGTCATTCTACAGACATCGTTGCAGCCGCAGAAAATGATCCAAACTTCCTGAAAACAATTGTTACGAGTGATGAAACATGGTATTTCCAATACAATCCAGAAACCAAGCGTCAAAGTGCGGAATGGAAATCAAAAAACTCACCACAAGCCAAAAAATCACGAAAAGTTCTATCAAAAATCAAAACAATGCTCATCACATTCTTCGATAGCAAAGAAATTATCCACAAAGAATTTGTTCCAACAGTTGCTGCCGCATATTACCTCGAAGTTTTGAAGCGTTTGATGGCCAGAATCCGTCGTATTCGACCAGAATACCGCGATCCAAAAAGTTGGTCTCTGTTGCACGATAATACACCGAGTCACAGAGCACTCATTGTTCGTCAATTTTTGGCTCGGAATCAGGTCTGTGTGTTGAATCATCCGCCGTATTCACCTGATTTGGCACCGTGCGACTTCTCTTTGTTCCCGAAACTGAAATTGAAGTTGAAAGGATGCTTTTTTGATGACATTCAGACCATACAACGGGCTTCGACGAGGGCACTGGAGGAAATTCCGAAAAATGAGCTGGAACACGTGTTTGAATCACTATTAATGCGATGTAACAAGTGTATTGAATCAGGAGGAGAATATTTCGAATAAATATACCGAAAAATTAGCAGATATCGTGTTTTAATTGTGTTTTCTAGAGGCAATCTTAATACAAAATTGTCGCACTGTGTAGGTATGAAAGTTTTTCGAGTAAGTTTAAAGCATTTCGATTACGTATAAGAAAAGGTGAATGAGCAAAGCCTGTAGATCCCTTTTTTAAGAGGAGAGATTTTCTTTAAGATAGAATTACTTCAGGGATGGACCTTGGAAAATATGCAAATTCATTTACCACCGTTTTAACCTCGACACAATTCAACGTTAAGATAATTTTGCACCATGAAATTTCTCACTTCGCTCATTACTTGAACAAGTTAAAACTTGATTTTTCCATGCCAACATTTAGAATTCACACGTTTTTTTTCTTTTTCTATATTTAAAAAATTTTTTTTTAATAAAAACTGAACATTGTAAGCCGCCTTCCTTGCAAACTTCAGACTGGAAGCGTATCTGTGATACCATTTAATTTTCAATAAATCCAAGTAGCAACACCTAAACGTACACTTCTACCGGTTTTGCATACAGCGCCGCTTGGCAAGCTTCAGCTGCCATAATTCCCGGCGATAAGCGGTCGACGGTGCGCGAATTGCATGATTTCGCACTCGACAAGTGGGTAAAGAGTCGAGAGTAGGAATACGAAAGATCTTGTTAACCGATTGTGCCCACCAATTGAAGGCTCGCACGGCGCAGATGACGCACTGAAGTGCGTGCAAGCGTTCTCGATTTACGCAGAGCACTCCACTAAATCAATACGGAAAGCCTCGAATGCAACTAAATGAAATGAAGCTGCAGCAGCGGACGCGCACCAACGGCAAGGAGACGCATTCGCAGAAACGGGCCACAGTCAGATGCCATGCCACAGTTGAAGTTGCAAATTGATTGTGCAATTTGAGTGCTGGTTTAGAGTGCGGAGTGTCGTGATTAGATCGGCCAAATTGCAACAACAACAACAACAACACTACATCAATTGTAATAGCAAACAAACCGAAACTTAAGTAGGCGCACAGCGTATTTACAACTGGGCGACTGAGCTGCATTTCCGTTTTGCGTGTTGCTGCCGCAAGATGCTTCGCCAACCAATGCAAAGTGTGCCGGCAAATGCAAACGGTCCAGCTGTCCGCTCATCCGTCCGTCCGGCTATCCGGCTATGCGTTGAGCACGAACAATGATCAACGCTCTGTGCAGCAGCCCGGGCCACCGCTGGCCGCTGTGACCCAAATACGTGCCGTCATCATCTGCCGCATCGTCAACTTTGGTATCTATTGCATGCCACAATGTTGCAGTCATGTGTGCATTTAATTGCATTCATTGTTTTGATCTGCGCTAATGTCCATAACCGCGTGGCGTTGTGTGTGTGTTCGTATAAGCGTGCGTGTAAATTTTCCTCGTTAATGCGTTTTGCTCTCTGTAGCGTTTTCGTTGTTCTGGCTGCAATTAATCCTTTTACGTGAAATGCCAGTCTCGGTTTGATATTGCGGCTGACGCCCCATTTGGCGCTGGCCGCGCAATAAAGGAAAACTAAATTCTGGCCGCTGGTCATGAAAGCTTTCTGCTTTTGGCTAAAGCGCGGAAAATTAACATGGTGCAGAGATGATTTCGTCCATATTCGAATGACATTAATCCGTTAATAGCCCCTAAAGCAGGCATTAAATCAGTTTAGCGCTTCTTAAAATTGGCCGTAACGCTGGTGATAATTGTAAGTTTTTTGTTGCTGGGAACTGTCAATGTGCACATTTGCAATTTGCACGGATTTCCACTAATTGCAATGCTAACTATTTGGACCAAAATTGAAACGAAATAAAACATATATTGCATTCATCTTCGAATCCTTGTCATCCGTTTAAAAAATAATACCAGTATAGAAGCTGTCAGGCGAATATTTACGTTCTTATCTCTTAAAATATGATGTAAAAATCACTACACTCGCTTTTAAAAAATCTGTGTAAAATGTGTGCAATTAAAAAGAAAGAACACTTTTGTTAGAACTTTAATATTTTCAAACTACCTGTTTTGATTTTTTGATACATGAACAGTGCGACAAATATGTATTAAGACTGCCTCTAGAAAACACAATTAAAACACGATATCTGCTAATTTTTCGGTATATTTATTCGAAATATTTTCCTCCTGATTCAATACACTTGCTACATCGATTTAATAGTGATTCGGAATTTCCTCCAGTGCCCTCGTCGAAGCCCGTTGTATGGTCTGAATGTCATCAAAAAAGCATCCTTTCAACTTCAATTTCAGTTTCGGGAACAAAGAGAAGTCGCACGGTGCCAAATCAGGTGAATACGGCGGATGATTCAACACACAGACCTGATTCCGAGCCAAAAATTGACGAACAATGAGTGCTGTGTGACTCGGTGCATTATCGTGCAACAGAGACCAACTTTTTGGATCGCGGTATTCTGGTCGAATACGACGGATTCTGGCCATCAAACGCTTCAAAACTTCGAGGTAATATGCGGCAATAACTGTTTGATCAGTTGGAACAAATTCTTTGTGGATAATTTTTTTGCTATCGAAGAATGTGATGAGCATTGTTTTGATTTTTGATGGAACTTTTCGTGTTTTTTTGGCTTGTGGTGAGTTTTTTGATTTCCATTCCGCACTTTGACGCTTGGTTTCTGGATCATATTGGAAACACCATGTTTCATCACTTGTAACAATTGTTTTCAGGAAGTTTGGATCATTTTCTGCGGCTGCAATGATGTCTCTAGAATGACTGACTCTCATTAATTTTTGCTCAACATTTCAACATCAAACGAAAACGTGTTTTGCAAAATGAATTTTAATAAATATTAAATGTCAACCAAATGTCATGAAATTTTGACAGTTAGTAGAGGAAGGTTGAAGCTTCAAAACGCATGTGCTCGCACATAAATGGTGCGCTGAGATATGGTTCGAGTCTTAATACATAATTGTCGCACTGTGTATTCTGGTTTCCAAACTTGCCTACTTACTTACAAATACTTGGCTTTATTTCAAGTAAAAAAACAACGTTTATGATTTAATCAAATTTTAATTAATTCCGATACAACACCGGAATAGAAAATTGTATTGTTAAACTTTGATTTGAATCAATCTTAAAAAATTCGAAAAACAAAAACCATTCATTATTATGTGAAGCGTTCGCTTGTATTCTTGTATTCACACTTTTTCCCCCCTAGTTCGCGTAGGGTCGACCTTCTCCAGGTGTTTTTTGGTCGACCGCGACTTCTACTCCCTTGCGGGTTCTAGTCCAGTGCCATTCTCGTGATGCTGTCGGGTGGTTTTCTTAGTGTATGACCTATCCATTCCCATTTTCTGCGCTTTATTTGCCTCAGAATGAGTTCCTCATTGGTAATCTTCCACAGCGCGTCGTTACTAAATGTGTTGTCCTGCAGATGATTCGCAGGCATTTGTTGACGAAAGTTTGTAGCCTCTGGGTGAAGGCGTTCGAGACTAGCCATGTTTCACTTCCGTACAACACTTATTATTATTCACACATACATATATAAAAAAGTTTACAAAAAACTATTATAAATAAATGCTCTATTAGAAAAATGTCTACATTTCCAATAAATATTTTAGACGAGTCTCACCACAGTGTGGTGAAAATTGTACCAGTTTAGGATAACATGGCTGCTTTTACAAATTATCAAAGGCTTCGACGAAGTTACGAACTACGGCAACACTGGAGAATGTTTTGACAATAATCAGCTGTTTATCAGCTGTCGATTTTTTGCCGCCGTCATTGTTTTGAATCCGTCGCAGTATGATTTATTTTAAACAATAAATCGTAAAATCTTATTCGCAAAAACAACTGCATCCATCATATCATTAGCCACAGACTCTCATTGACACCATCTACAAAATGCATTTGCGCAGAGTTTACGTTACTGTTGGCACAACCAAATTCGACTCGCTCATTGCCGCGGTGACCTCCGCACAAGCGCTACGTGTACTCAAATCGCGCGGCTGCCAGGAGCTCGTACTCCAGCTGGGTCAGGGACAGCGTGTGGATCACGGGAAAATTCAAAGCGAATATGGCATCCAAGTAAACCAACACGAGTTTAAATTCGAGTCGCCACGCAGCGACATTGT
This sequence comes from Melieria picta, assembly GCA_964056695.1. Taxonomy (NCBI): domain Eukaryota; kingdom Metazoa; phylum Arthropoda; class Insecta; order Diptera; family Ulidiidae; genus Melieria; species Melieria picta. The sequence goes on from OZ057398.1 coordinate 109,603,712, forward strand.
CAACGCCGATCTGGTGATTGGACATGCCGGCGCGGGCACCTGCATGGACATACTGAAGCACGGCAAGCCTGGTTTGATAGTGGTCAATGAAGAACTCATGGACAACCATCAATCGGAGTTGGCGTTACAGTTGGCCGATGATGGTTATCTTTATTATTGCGATGTTAGTCGCCTGGCGGAACGATTGCAAGAAATTGACCCCAGCGCTTTGCGGCCATACGAGCAAAAAACAAACATAGACAAGTTTGTTCACTACTTAAATGAAATGATGACCTGTTAGTCTAAGTTTCGTACTACAAAGCAAATTAGCTCTAATTTTAGTGTAAGGGTGCAATCGAGGACGTGTAATTATTTGTAATGCGTGTATAAAACTAATTCAAACAGTAAACGTTGTTACAATGAAATTATATTATAATGAAAAGCATCTCCATTTAGTCCTCGATGTATTCGAATGGCTCTGGGGGTTCAGGTTCTTTGACATCTTCGTTCTTGGGTCCATAGGCGGCAACCGGTTCGACCAGGTCATGGCTATCGACACCTCGGCCAGAGTATTGCATCACAATAATTCCGCCAATCGTGACGTCTTTCAGCGGTACATACGTCTGTCCATCGGATAAGCTGAGAACTTTCAGCTGCTGGCGCATGACACGTGCTGGATTCTGCAATATTTCGAAAGCTGGCTCGGGCTCCTTTTTCTCTTTCTTCTCTTTCTCCTTCTCCTTGTCTTTATCTTTTTCATCCTTCTTGTCTTTGTCACTGCCAGTAGCTTCCTTATCTTTATCGTCCTCTTTCTTCTTCTCCTTTTCGTCTTTCTTCGATTTGTCTTCCTTTTCGGGTTTCTCGTCGACTTTCATTTTCTCGTCCTCTTTCTTGGCCTCTTTGCTGTCTTCATCCACATCCATTTTATTGTCCTCCTCTTTTTTGTCTGCGGTTTCGCGGCGCTTTTGACGAGCGGCAATGGATAGGACAGCTGTGGCCACTTTCTCACGCTCTTCGGACTTCTTCTCTTCCAGTGGTGCCGGATAAGCGTAAAGTGATGGCTTTGCGGCCGATTTGAACTCCATCTTGGGCATTTTCAAATCCGGGTTCAAGCCAATTACGCAGGTGGGAGTGAAGGCCAGCGAAAGGGCATGTGCCAGTGGGAACCAGTACCAATACTGAGTGAAGACCAGCATGCCCACCACGGCCTGCAGGTTGGTATGGCCAGTGCGCGACTGCAGCGACAATGTTGCGTTACGTCCACCAGCGTCAATGATGCCTGCGAAAAAATTAAATCAAGAACATATTAACTTGTACCATTTTAGCGATTCTATGAATAATAACACACCTTGTGCTAAAATGGCACCATACTTCGCCATCACGTCCTCGTGTTTGTTGCTGATCACTTCAGCGTAAAGCTGGCGGAAGAAGGTCGTTTTCGGGCAAGTCTGATCGGTGTGCTGGATGAGGATCATAGCGGAAGCGATAAGTGCGCCTTGCCGCACAAAGTTCACCGGATCGAACTTCACCATGGGCTCCAAAAGAGCAATTGCCTCCCGCAGACCTGTGCCGGCACAAGCAATACCCAACGCCATGGCGGCGCCGTAACGAACGTGAGGGTTGTAAGACTCGGCCAGCAGACTCACCACTGACGGACATTGTTCCGGCGTGCGGAACAGAATAAAGCCGATGGCGGTGACTGCGGCACGGCGCACGTCATCATTTACGTCGGACACGGCAACGTGCAGTAAATTGCGTATGGCCTTATTGCTGCCGGTGCCGTTGTAAGCCATGGCAATGGTGTACATGCCGGAACGACGCAGCACAGGATCTTTGTCTGTCGACAGGCTGGTAACGAGCGGATCAGCCTCTTCTAGGCGAGCGAACATGGTCAGCGAAATGCCAACCGCCAAACCGCGCAGAATCTTTTCGTGTTGTGTTTCTTGTGCATACGAGACCATATCCTCGATGGCTTGGGCATTCTTGGAACCCAGCATTACCATTCCCATGGCAATACCTGCTGCTTCACCAGTGACAGCGTCGTCCTGGTACAAATTGAATTTCAACTGCTCGTACAAATCCTGTCGGTGAGTACCCATGGCAGCTAGGCCCAAGCCGAGACAGCCACCGTGACGCACATTTTCGTTTTGGGCGTCTTTCAACTGCTGCAACAGATAGTCTATGATGTTGGCGCCGTGGTTGGCGTGGATTAATCCCAATGCATAGAGGCCACCACCTTCGGAGTAGCCCGAACTGGGACCGGTCTCCTTTGGCAAGTAGCTCTGCATCAGGCCAAGTGAATCCTTCTCATGACCGCGATGTATGACACCCAACGAAGCGGTGGCTGTAAGTTTAGCCCAGTTGGTGGCGCGTGCCAGCCAGTCTAAGTTGTCGCGCAAAAACTGGTCAGATGTGGTGCCACTATGCATGAAGGCGTTGGCTATGACGGTGGCAGTGTGACAAATCGACACACGCACTGCTTCCTTGGTGCCGCGCAATATTTGCAGGTCAGCATGGTTGCTGCGTATGAGGAATTGCAACTGTAAATCGATGGTGACCTCACCAGACAGTATGGATATAAGCTTTTCGATATTCTTCTGATGCGCCTTCTCAGACTCATTCAACGAATCAATAGTGCGTTCAATTTTAGCATCGCCTACAAGAAAACAAAGTACTGTAAATATGAACAGAACAGAAGCATTAAAAATCTTATATACCATCAGCATCGCCAACTACATTCTCGGTGGTCTTTACTTTTTCATCACTCGTGGACTTGGTAGCGTCGTCACTGCTGCCGCTGCCAGCAGTGGTAGTACCCTGTGGCTTGAAAGTGGTCGGCAGCGCGGTTGGTATAGGTGCAGTCTCCTTCAATGCCTGCAAAACCTTGCCCAAAAACTCCTGCGTAGCCGACTCGTACAAGTCGAATGCAATCTGATAAGCCATTAAATTGTTGCATTCCGCCGGGGATCGGGTAAGCTTATCCAACACCTCGGCCACAGCCAGCGGATCTTCCAAGAAAATCAAACACTGACACATATTCACATAGTCAGGAACGTTCAAATCACGATACAGGCCTACTAGGCAGCGCAGCACTTCGTTACGGAAACCACGATTCTGAATAAGCGACATTGTAACATTGTAGGCATAGGCTAGCATGCCGCCCACGTCAGTTGACTTCATGATGGACGCTTCGAAAATGTCCATACGGCGCGTCTCCAGTGCAATACCCAAAGCCTGCCGGTATTGTCCGTCGTCCAGACAGCGTTGTATCATACGATTCACAATACCTTCCAGGCGAGTGTCCACAATCTTGGCATCCTTCGGGTTCTCAATGAAGGCTACACGCTGTGCGATATAAAAGTCAATGCACTTGGCAATTATGGTCTCCGTGTACTCGTTGCGCGAGTTCACGTCGAACAAATCACCAGCACCCAATGCATAGGTCAAAGCATCTTCAAACGAGCCCAAGTGATAGAACACTTTAGAAGCAACCATGCCAGCCAATTTGTGCTCGGGAAAGCTGCGGTCCTCATGCAGCATTTCAATCTTTTCAATGGACTCGGAAATCTCTGGCCAAAACTCATCAACAATGTTGTCGAGCTTTTTCAGCGCAAATACCTTCAAATCGGGCATTGGCTCGTCCAGCAACGATATTATGCCTGCCGCTGATGTGAGACTCATTTTGGAGTATACAGACTGTAAGAACAAGAAAAAAATTTACGCTTGTAGAGCAAGTTGGAAGTAGCAAACTCATCGCTCGGCCGCGGTCGTTTCTAACCTCACTATTAATACGGAGAAATTCAATTCACTTGCTCGCCGTACAGCGCTTGCACCAACTCACACAATTTGTTTTTTCGCTATTTCACAAATGTTTGATTTAAATGAATTTTCAATTAAATATTAAAAATTTTATCCAACTTTTGTGATCTTTTGTCGGAAAGCTCCAAAATTGCAAATCACTTTTCTGTCAATGAGAAAACCAACGAAACATAGCCAGTGGTGCCACACCGAGTTCTGATGTGTGTGGATGAGCTGGCAAAAGTGTAGTAAAATTCACAGATGTCTCTGATGAATAGAACGGCAACACTGAATATTAAAGTAAACAAACAACTTGAACGTTCTGGGACATTTTCAATTCAATTCATTACAAATTAGAAAAATCAACGACCAATAAAAAAAACTAAGCAATTTAACGATTACTTCAAACATCCTGCAAAGTTCGTGTGATTATATTGTGTGGTATCGAAAATGGCAACGAGGTATGGATAAATTTCATTCATTTTAACATTTCGATGGTTGAACAATTGTAAACAAATGTATCTTAGATGCGATTTAAAAACTGGAATTTATGGATTGCATACGACATTTTTTCACTCCTTGCATTTATATACATAAATAGCCCATACGCATAGTGTTGTGGTAAATCTCATACAGCTGAAGGCATCTGGAAGCGCCAAGTATATCCGTGCAGTATTAGCCTTGCGGTATTAGATTGTTAGATATGGATAAATGTACATATGTACATAACAATAATACACAATTATTCGATAATTACTGGCCAGTTCATCTATGAAGTGTAAGATCAAACTTGTATTTATTTATTATCAAACCCGTGGACCAGTATTTATCAAATGAATAACCTCCCTAACTAGATGTGATTTGTTACTCAATGCTTCTAATTTTGTGGCTATAAATTGTTCGATTAGATTACTTATATGTTTGTTTTATTTGTCCTTCCAGCATTCAGAATTAGCTGTTGAAAGAAATTTGCTACGTTGCTTCAAATGATGAAATTGATAACACAATTGATGCCGGTTGACGATACTTATCCTCGCTTAGCGAGGCACCAGCGGTCTTTAGTGGGGTAATGAAGATTGTTTGGTTACACCGATGTAAGACGAAAAGTTGCTGTGATAATAGTAATCATTTAACAGAACTCAAAAATTTCACAATGAATAAAAAGCTTCGCGTTCCGGCATCAGCTCACAGTAAAGAACCAATTTTCAAGCAATGCACACGAGAGTATGAAATTGTGGAAATACTTGAAAACAACGTGTTTTATGATTCGGTGGATTTATTACTTGTGCTGATAAAGGTCACTTAGCTGTAATCGTACTACTAGTTACTATTGGCAACAGACCCCCGCCGAAGCACTGCCAACAGTTGAAGAAGAGCGCCCACGAAAGCGCAACCAAAGAGCAGAACGCGCTCTTTTCCTGCAGACAACGAAATTGACAAAGCCCGTCCGCGCTAGCTGGGTGGTGGAAGCTTGCGCTCTCTGTCGCGTTGCCGTTGTTGGTGCCGGCCCGACGTCTGCCTTGCGTCGATTCAAGTGGCCGGCCAGACCAGCCGTCCAATCAGTCGGTCTCGTGCGCGTGTTGGGCTCTGAGTTGGTAAGCGGATTCGGCGAGATCCATTTCATATTGAAGGAAAGCAATCAAAGCACAAAGAAGACAAATAACTCGCGCGCGAGTGTGCGGCCAGCAACGGCTGATTTGGCTGGTTCTTCGACGCTCGACACATTCGAAATCGCAAAACGAAAACTTGTACAAAAAGTATAATCGCCACATACCTGTCCACCGCAATTACAAGTTCAATTACCAATACAATTACTGCAAATTGTGATATTAGTTAGATTCGTGCCAGTTCGCAGCGGAGAATTCAAATTCGTGATTGAATTTGAGTGATTCGTTTTGTTCGCGTTGTTGCAAACGGGCTCTACAAGTCTGTAGAGCTGTAGCACAGTGTAAAGCATTGTTGTTTCGTGTGATTTTTTGTTTATGTGAACGCTGGTGTGTGTGTGCTGGGATTCACGATTCAACGCCTTCCGTTTCGATGTTAGATTGAATTGTTGCCAACACAGTCTTCAGCAACAACAATTGCCGGCAGAGCTTAATTACTTGCGAAAGTAAATAACTGTAAACTAAAAGAAATATATAAAGAAGCACAGACACACACACACAGACGTTATGAATCGGACTAGAAAAAAAGTTACGCATCCTGCGAACCCATACTCAACAGCGAATGTCTTCTCACGTTGGAGTTTCTGGTAAGCATAATTAAGCGTATTTTAATACAATTTGTTTGTGATTTTTAGTTTTATCGACAGTTCAGTTACCAAGTGACAGTCACAGACAGTCATCTCTTTATTCGCCCACTTTTTTGCTGGGCTACATTTCTCAAATGTGCGCTTTTTCAAATCACAATAACAAACTCGTTGTACACTGAGTAAAACAATTAGGATTTATTAAATTGCAAGAAAAATCACTTTCAGTAGAGGATTTTTTGCTTACAAACGAGTATATCACCAGTGAACACAAACAAGAATTAGTCTTTGTAATAACCAATGATACACTCTGCTCTGAAAGAAGTTTTTGCATTCACAGATGATATATACATTAGGTGTCAATGTAATAAAAAATGGCGAAAATTCAATACATGGGTGCATCAAACAACTGTTTTTCAACACATTGAATTTTTAAAGTTTAAAAGAGAGCTTGAAGAGTAGCTTGCAACGGTGCCAGTCAGTTCCCATCAAGAAAGACAAGAGATACGCTCAAAAGTGTATGTTTGTTTGTATGTAGAGTGCATAGACACTACAAAACAAATCTAGTAGAACAAAGCGAAAAGATGTCTATTATTTTCTATACATAATTACATACATACATACTGACATTACATTCTGCAATAAAAGAGGCACATCAGAGGCCAGTCAATTCAGGATGACAAAATTGTTTATGAACTAAATGTAAATTTCAATCTTAAATTTGCAACGTGAAACATTTTGTCGCTGTGTATTTTTCGGGTTAGTGGGGTTTATTTACTGACGTCGACCGGCACACGACTACATGTGACCCTGAGCAATTTCAAATAAACAAATTGAGCGTAAAGTCAGCGATTCTCTCGCTTTCACGCGCACACGATTTCACTCTCTTCTTCGGCGGCTGGAAACACTGCGTCAGGGAGTCAGTTTTTAATATGATTCCTTTATGTCTTTCTGTATTGTCATTTTAATGATATTCCGTCATAATTTGTTCGAATTGCGTGTGCGTTATCTGCAATGTTATTAACAATTTGATTGTGGTTTCTACTATCAGAAAGCGCGTTCCAAAAGCGGAAGTATTGTTTGACTAAGATGACTAATTACACTAATAAATCACACAGCGTGCTCGTATCTTTACGCTGCAGCCGGTCGATATGCGTTGACCTTATTGGCACTCAACGCATGCATTTTAAATCATGGCAACCAAGTGTTGTACTAACGCAACACTTTGGTGGCACACTTTGTTTGCAATATAAATGTGTAGGGTTGAAGGACACTAAGTATAACTAGTCGCGTGATGATTCAACAGCTGAACGGCGCTGGACAGTGGTGATAAGCGCCTAATTAATTTATGTAGCGTTTGCACGTGTGTGGAGTGTTTTCATACATATATATGTATGTATGTATGTACTGAGTGTATGCTGCACATAGACTAGACGCAGCGCTTCTGTTCGATAGCATTTTTGTTACCGAATGTTGTGAAATTATTTATCGTTAGTGTTTAGCGTTTTTGTTTACTGGCTCGCTTTTACACACAACGCGCACAATTCTCGCCGAGGCTATCGCCGCTACAAATTTATGAGTCTGCGAAGAGCTGTTGTGGCTCTTTAATTGTTAATTAATATTTTGTTTTTATTACTTTATAGTAGATGCAAGAAACTTGTTATTATCAACATTTGATTATCGCTAACATTTTTTAATGATAAGTTACACTTGATAAGTTACACAGGCAAGATGATTCTATGCAATAAAGTTGATGCAAAATCTAATATAAATTTCAACAGTTTGCCAAACACTTTATCGTAATTTATGTACCTTTTGTAACCGTAACCCATTAAAGCCGGGTACCAGTTCCGCCCATACGATTTTGATAAAATTTCATACACGACCTGGAATTGACCCAAAATGATCAGAAACAATTTCAGCTTTCTATCTCTGCACGTTGCTGAGATATTCATTGGGTATTTTCTACCCATTAGGCAGCAATGGTAGATTTTTTCCATACTTTTTAAAGTGATCAGCTAAACACGTGAACTAAAGATGTATTGTTTACAGGCGAGTTAGGAGGCAGATTTTTGTGAGGTTCTAGGGCCACTACGTTTCGCCACATTTTCCACCTCCGGAAAATTCACAATTTTTGGAGTCTGGTAACTCTAGCTAGATGGCGGAATTTTAGGGTGACCTCCACTAGACTAAGGTAATTCCATCTTTACCCCAACCATCCCTATCAATGATTTTGAGATATCTCTACCACGAACTTTTCTGTGATTTAAAAAAAAAATCAGTTTTCATGGGTAAAATTTTACCCATTAGGCAGCAATGAGTTAATTGCGCTACCTTCAAATGCCACTGCAAATAATTTCAATTGGTTGATGATAACCTGTCCAACGATATCTAATTAAACACTTCCATAAAATCGATGTGCTTAGAAAGCGATTAATATATTTTTTATTAAACCAATACTACATATTTAGCTGTTCCCGGCAGCTTTATTTGCAAAAAATTCGATTTATATGTATGTATTGATCTAAAATAAATTAGGTGAAGTGGAAATTTACTTCGGTATTAAAAGCATAACTGGTTTAAAACACATTTTTCAAGAACAAGCTGACTGTTAATTGATCCGGAAATAATTCCTCTGGCTAAACCACTTCAATTGTCTCAACTATTTACTTTACGAGCACTTGAACCTATCTTTTTTCTGATAGAACTAACAGATATAGCAATTATATGATGTTAATGCAAAAAATGTACACTGCAAAAGTCATACTCGCTGTCACAGATGTGTTGAACTTTTAGATGGCTTTAACTTATTTTTAATTCTACCATCTTTTCTCTCTCTCTCTCTCTCCCTGAATGCACGCAGGTGGATGACAAATATCTTTCGAAAGGGCCTCAAAGGACCCCTGAAGGAGGAGGATTTATACCAAAACCGCAAAGCCTTGGACAGTGCCAAACTTACCAACAAGTTCAACAAACTGTGGGACGATGAGCGACAACGTCCGAAGCCTAGTGTGGTTCGCATGATCGTGCGCGCCTACGGAGCAGTATTCTTGCCTCTCGGTGTACTTTATTCGATAACCGAGTCGCTTATGAAGTAAGTGCAACCAGCGTGTTTTGTGCCAGTGCACTCTTCCTCCGCAGTGGCAGGTTAATTAACTTTAATTGCGCAATTGCGGCAGCCAATCGAATGATGAAGCGATTCGTATTGTTGTTTTATTAATATTATGCATTCCTTTACTCTACTGCAGATCGATACAGCCGCTGTTGCTGGGCAACTTGGTGGCATACTTTGCCGAAGGCCAAACAGCCATCAGCAAGTCGCAGGCGTATCAGCTGGCGGCCGGCATTGTGATGTGCTCTGTGATACCGGTGGTCACATTCCATCCCTTCATTTTCAGTATTTTTCAATATGGCACCAAAATACGGGTCGGTCTGTCTGGCTTGATCTTCCGCAAGTGCATGCAGGTCTCGAAGAGCGCCACCAACGACGGGTTGCGTGGACGTGCCATAAACATACTCTCGAATGACGTGGGCCGCTTCGATGTGGCGCTGTGCTTTCTGCACGACCTCTGGAAGGGGCCCACCGAATCGCTCATTATCGGCTATCTGATGTATCGCGAAATCGGCGTGGCTGCCATAATAGGAGTCGCATTCATGCTCAGCTTTATACCGCTGCAGGCATATGTGGGCAAGAAGGCCGCCTATTACCGGCAGAAGACCGCCGAGCGCACCGATTTGCGCGTCAAGCTGATGAACGAAATCATTCAGGGCATTCAGGTCATAAAGATGTACGCCTGGGAGCATTCATTCGCCAAGCTGATAGCCGAGGTGCGCATGAAGGAGGTGCGCGCGATCAAAGGCACTTCGTACATACACGCGGCGCTCAGCTGCACATCGATGATTTCGCCGCTCTCCGTCTTCCTCGCGCTGATCTCGTACATCTATTTCGGCAACGCGTTGACCGCCAAGCGCGTCTACACCGTCTCCTCATACTTCAGCATGTTGAACGACTCGATGGTACACTTTTGGCCGCTTGCCATCACATTCGTCTCCGAGGCCATGGTCTCGGCCAGACGCTGTAAGGAGTTTCTGCTCGACGGCGAGGAGGCCGTGACGCCCACCTTGAAGCAGAAGAGGAGTGCAACAAAAGCGAAGCCTGCCGAAAATGGTGGCACTGCTACAAAGCCATCGATGAATGGAAACGGCAATGTCGCGGACCAGATCACTGGCGACCAACTGCGGCGCGACTACGATCCAGACGCGGCGGAAAAGCGCGTGGAGTTGCGCAATGTTACCGCTACCTGGCAGGAGACTGAAGCCGAAGACGGCAAAGGCAACGCGGCGCTGGAGGATCTCAACGTCACAATAGAGAATCGAACTTTGGCGGCTGTCGTGGGTCCTGTGGGCGCTGGCAAGTCCACACTACTGAATGCACTGCTGGGCGAAGTGAAAATCGATTCGGGTCAGGTGCAGGTGCACGGTAGGATATCGTACGCTGCGCAAGAACCCTGGATATTCGAGGGCACCATACGCGACAACATCGTCTTTGTAGACGCCTACAACGAACGTCGCTACAAGCGCGTCGTGAAGGTGTGCGCTTTGGAACGCGATCTGGAGCTGTTCCCGAAAGGAGATCTGACCATTGTGGGAGAGCGGGGTGTAAGCTTGAGCGGTGGTCAGAAGGCGCGTGTCAATTTGGCGCGCGCGGTGTACCACAAGGCAGACGTTTACTTGCTGGATGATCCCCTCTCCGCCGTGGACTCGCACGTGGGCAAACATATCTTCGAGCGTTGCATCGCCGAATTTCTCGCCGACAAAATATGCATTCTGGTGACGCATCAGCTGCAGTATCTGTTCGACGTGGAGCAGTTGCTCTTAATGAACTCTGGGCGCATTGTGGCGCAGGGTAGTTATCAGGAATTGCAAAAGTCGCAACAGTGTCAGTTTTTGCTGATGCAGGTGGCGCACGAAAGCACCGAAGACGAGCCAGCCGATGCAATCGATACGAAAAGCTTGGAGAGCCGCATTTCACGTAGTGAGTCGGAGAAGAGTATGGAGCAGTACCAGCAGATGCTGAAACCAGACGAGCAGCCGGCGGAAGACGCAAACCAGGAGCAGCAGGCCGAAGGCTCCGTAAAGTTCAGCGTATACATGGCGTACTTCAAGGCGCTGCAGAGCCCCTTCGCGCTGATGACCATTGTGGTAATGTTCATTTGGGCGCGCTTCATGCTGACTGGCGTTGATTACTTTCTGTCGCGATGGTAAGTGGCAATTCGGTTCATAGTAAATGATGTCGGTAGGAACACAGACTAAAATCAGTACGAAGTTTTATGATTCAAATTATTTACACTACTATTTAAATTTGCAGGGTTCTTTGGGAGGAGAAACTGGCCGTGGCTGATAAAGGCGAATTACCCACAGAATTGAACTCGACCACAGCTGCAGAGCCAGCAAACGTAATCAGCAACATAGGCGCCACACTAAATAACAGCGCAGTCGACATGTTAGTGCCGGCGCTGAGTGCCGAGGCGCAAGATGCCAAACGTCAGGAACTGGTGATTTTCTATGCTGCCATCTTGGGGGCGACTATGCTGATCTACGTGCTGCGCACGTTCGGCTTCTTCAAGATGTGTCTGCGCATATCGCTGAACATGCACGATCGCCTGTTCCGCGGCATCACGCGTGCCAGCATGTACTTCTTCAATACCAATTCGTCGGGCAGAATACTGAATCGCTTTGCCAAAGACATACGCACCGTGGACACAGACTTGCCACACACTCTGCTAGACTGTATAGCGGTAAGCTTTCTTCATTGGCGTACAATTGTGGAACTCGAATTCATTCCATTCGCTTTCAGTTTGTCATTGATGCCTCCGGTGTGCTGATTATTGTAGCCATCGCCAACTACTGGCTACTAGTGCCCGCCGTAGTCATTGTTGTCTTTTTGCTGCTGCTGCGTTTCATCTATGTGAGCACCAGTCGCAGCGTGAAACGCATTGAATCCATAAGTAAGTTATCAACCTCGAAAATATCAATCAATCCAGAAAATGTTCCGCTTCAACACCAAACTTACTTTTGGTCTTGCAGCTCGCAGTCCTGTCTATTCACTCACCAATCAGACGTTCCAAGGTCTAACCACCATACGCGCTCTGGAAGCTGAGTCCGTTCTGGACGCCGAATTTCACGACTACATGAACGGTAACACGTGCGCCTGGTTTATCTTTCTCTCCTGCACGCGTGCCTTTGCACTTTGGTCGGACGTGTTGTGTGTGCTATACATCGCAGCGGTGACGTTCAGCTTCCTGGTGCTCCGCACCCAATTCAACAGCGGCGATGTTGGCTTGGCCATACTTCACTCAATGACCATGATTGGCATGTGTCAGTGGGGCATGCGCCAGACTGCCGAACTGGAGAACGACATGACCAGCGTAGAACGCGTATTGGAGTACACCGATCAGCCATCCGAACCTCCGCTGGAGACCGACGAAAAGAACAAGCCCAAGGGAGAATGGCCCAGCAAGGGCCGCATTGAGTTTGTGGATCTCAAGCTGAAGTACTCTGCCAAGGAGGCGTACGTGCTGAAGGGTCTCAACTTTACGATTGAGCAGCGCGAGAAGGTGGGCATTGTGGGCCGAACTGGTGCCGGCAAGTCTTCCATTATTCAATCACTGTTTCGTCTGGCGTGCAATGAGGGCGTCATACGCATTGATGGCGTCGATATTGAGCAGTTGGGATTGCACGATCTGCGCAGCCGCATTTCTATAATTCCACAAGATCCGGTGCTGTTCTCGGGCACGCTGCGCTACAACTTGGACCCGATGGACGAGCGCAGCGATGCTGACATGTGGAAGGCACTGGCCGATGTAGAGCTGCGTGCACATGTTTCCACTTTGATAGGCGGCCTCAATTGTCGCATGTACGACGGCGGCTCGAATTTCAGCGTGGGTCAGCGACAGTTGGTCTGCTTGGCGCGTGCCATACTCAGGAACAACAAGATACTGATACTGGACGAGGCGACGGCCAATGTGGATCCAGAGTAAGTTGATATGCGGCACATTTGCGGCGCACACATGTGGCGAAGTAATGGTAATAAATTTGAATTTTAATTTTATTTATTGTGTAGGACGGACAAGCTGATACAGAAGACGATACGCACGAAGTTCGCCAGCTGCACGGTGCTGACCATTGCGCATCGCCTGCACACTGTCATGGATAGTGATCGAGTGCTGGTTATGGACGCCGGTCTGTTGGTGGAGTTGGGCCATCCGTACGAGCTGCTACAAAAGACCGACGGATATTTGCGCCAACTGGCCGATCACACGGGCCCAGCGATGGCCAACGCTTTGCTCGCGGCGGCCGAGCAGAACTACAAAGAGAAAATGAGCAACGTAGATGGGAAAGTTACTCCAAAGCAGTTGGACAATCAGGCAGTCACGAAAGCACTCGAAAATTTGGTCAACGGGCAGCCGAAATAGATTAAACCAAACATTGTGTGATAACAGGAAAATTATATTGTCTCGTCTGCCGTCGATGTGTATGATGGGCACTTGTGTGTGTGTAGATGTTTTTGCGCATGAAATGTTTGATATCGCTTTGAATTGATGTTGGGCGAGAGTTCAGGAAAATTGCGAGGCGTTGTGGCACGCTCCAATTATAATCAGCCAATACCAATTAAAATGCAAGGAAGAGCAAGTAACGAGCAAAAATTTAACGAGCACTCTTATGGCCTTACAAATGAATGCCTACAAATTCGTCTATGTTTGTATGTACATATGTGTGTCGCTTACGTGTACACTTGTATGAAATTTCACTGTGCGTACTTGTACTTAAGCGAAATATTTTTGTACTGCCAGATTTTATTTTTTATATATAACATTCGCGTTGTATACATTCACATTGGTGAGCAAAGGGAATGTGGCAAATTGCCACAGCAATTATGAAAACACTAAAGCAAAATAAACGCATGAACAAAGTATAGCTTATTTATACGAAAGCAAATGTCTGCAATATTGCTAATTGCACATAAATACAATTGTTTAAATTTAATTAATTAATTAAGTAAAATAAATTCAATAATAAACCAATCATACAATTTCAAAAAACAAAAACTCAATGGTACTAAATTAAATTCATACGAATAAGAGGATAACGGACGGTTAGGCACTCGAGTTGGCGTTTTTGTTGTACTTTAAGTTCTAAACGAGCGCCTACAAGTATGCCAGGAGAGTCGAATGCGCTCAACTCGTACCTGCGCGGTGGCGAGTGCGATTATGTGATTTCACTAATATTTAATGTCAACAATACAAGAAGCTAGCCCATTAATCATAAAGCCCCATTAATCATAATTGATCGATTTGAATTGTAATGGATCAATGGCGATTCATAATTTCAATGACATAATAACTTGGATTATCACAATTGCCCTGATTTCGATTGTAGCCACGGAAATTAACAACAATTAGCAGAATCACAATTGCAATTTGCCCATTATCCGATTCGATAGGCATGAATGTCACAAAATTTTAGCAGCTTTGGCTAACTTTCGTTGGCAGTAAGCATTGATTGTTGTCTAACATAAGGGCCCAATAAATTTTCAAGATACCCAGCTATGTGTGTGCGAATGCCCGAGAGAAACTGCCACAAAATTGTTGGCTATGCGTGTAGTCGTATCAATCGCACCACAGCCAGCTGGCTGATAAGATACTCGCAATAGAAACTCGAGCACTTTAACTATTTTCCAGCCATCCAGCCTCGGAAGATTTCGTAGCTTTACTCAAACAACAGTTTTGCGCACACGGCCGAAAATGCCTAAATTCTGCGGAGCCGAACGGCTGCAAGAAGTCCGCTGGCTGGAGTGCCAGTTCGACGGCCAAGGTGCGCTCGTGACAGGTACCTGTCAACTAGGATTTAGATAAGGTTTCAGTTGCGCGAGATATTCGCAATTCACAGCCAGCTCGGCCAGCACTAGCATCGGCATATTGCCGCCTATCAAGGAAGTCGCGTTAATTTATAGCGTCGTGCACGAAAATAATTCAATAAAATCAAAGTTCCGCACTCGCAAGAGACCATTTTGTGGCTGGCCTGCGTTCTATTCGGTGACCAAAATTTGGCAGTGCGGTTTTGTGAATATTCGATGAACTAAATCGATTTGACGGAGAAAAGGATAGTGTACAATTAAACAGATCTTTAGTGTGTTGTGATACAAACTGGCTTTGTTAAAAAAAAACAACAATATATAGCAAAATTGTGATGATTATAATAAAGCTGAAGCATTGAAATGAATTCGTCCAAAGAAAGTGTGAAACGCAAACCGAATCCAATTTTGGAAGCCAACTTTTTGTCGAAATGGTTTTTCTGGTACGAGTTCTAGCTACAGTTGTACTACACATATAACATATATATATATAGTATTTCTATATATCTTTGAGAATGACAATAGCCAAAAGTTTCTTGAAGATATCGTAAATTTAAAAAATTCTACAAGTAGTAAAATTTCATATCCGGGGTGATGATTTTCCGGGGTGATTTCTTGTAGATGGACTAAATTTAATCCAGACAAAAATTACCCCTATGACGCCAGTAATCGTTCACGTTGAAGTTTCGTGTTGGACCCAAAGATCAGTTTTGTATCGCTATATCCAATTTCGACAACACGCACAGTGGGATAATATATAAGTAAAGTGCCGATTAATTCAAAAACGAAAAATTAAGATACAAATATGTTTTTGGTACCGGGTTAAAGTGAATAAAATTCTGCATCACTGAAAGAAAGTGAAAGAATTGTTGCAAAATAGTTTACCGTTTCCCTGCAAAGCACTCTGAAAGTTGACATTTCTTTTCAGTTTTTGTGCACACAGCGATAAACGCGTTTTTCTTCTTTACTTCAAAACGATTTCTCTTTGTGAATTTGAAAAGCTATTTAAAAATTAATAATGCAACCTTCATGTTCAGGTATTTCAGTAATGCAGTGTGTATTTTGTTTTGTTAAAAAGTGTTTATAAATATTTTATTTGATATTTTCGTTTAAAAGCTTAATCATTGTCCAATTTTGGCCCTTTTCATAGACATATAGTTGTGAGTCTTGTGAGATCGAGCAAAACTGTTTTCAGTTAAATATAGCTTGGATAATTTAGTAACATTTTATGAAAAAAAGTTGCGCGATTTGCGCATTTCGATTTTTGTTTGCGATTTTTGTATAGAAATGTGCAAAATAGATTTTTTTTAAATTATTTATTTTTAAAATGAAAACAAATAAGCAAACGGTTTTATTGTTGTTTTTATTGTTTTTTCAAAAAGCAGAAATATCTGCATCAATAATAGAAATCGATTACAAAATTTTATGGTTGTTTCTAGTACAGGCCCGTGCGCAGGGGGGGGTTTTGGGGGTTCTAACCCCCCCCATCGAGAATTTTTCCACATAATTTTCCACTAGCAATAGTCCTTATTCTACGAAAGTCAAACCGACTTGATAATAAATATTTTGTGGTCAATTTTTGTTTCGACATTCTCAACTTTCTCGATCTTGTGCACGTTTTTTTTGAATTTTCCCGCCTTTTTTACCTCCTATTATCAGTGTCATTGTGAATGCAACCATCGATAGTATCGCTACAACCAAAGAATATGAAATGTATAGAAGGCGCATCTGAGCTCAAGAAGAATCCTGCGCTCAATTGTTTGAACCATACTCTTCAATTTTGCGGGATGATTCCCGTGACATCTGGGTAGACGAAGTCAAACTTTGGCGTCAACGCATCGCCGGAAAGAACGTTAAAAATTCGCTTGAAGCACTCGATGTGTGCAATGGAGATGCGTTTCCAAATGTTCATCAAATGCTTCGCATTTTGGCAGTTCTGCCTGTAACGACAGCGACGAATGAACGCTCCTTTTCAACATTGCGTCGCCTCAAGACTTACCTCAGGTCAACAATGTCTGAAGATCGGCTGAACGGATTAGCCTCGCTCAATATACATCGCGATGTCGAGGTCGATCCGCAAAGAGTTTTGGAGAAGTTTTTTTCTACACCTCGCAGAGTTAATTTATTATATAGGGTTTTCCAACAAGAGGTGTTATTTTGAATCCCCCGGTATTTCGGTAGCTGTCACTTTTGAAGCTTTTATTCTTTGACACTTGACAAGTAGAAACTACGCCATTACTAAAAATGGAACGAGACACGCTTCAACAACGCATTGAAATTATTAAAATTCACTACAAAAATGGTGAAAATCTTGCAGTCACAGTTCGCAAAACTAAAGCATTTTTGGGTCGTCGTGAAGCACCTTGTCGGACCGCAATACAGAAATTGGTGGAAAAATTCGAGCTGCTGGGACAAGTTAGTGATGTGAAGAATAAAACCCGTGCACGTCGCTCAAGAACAACTGAAAATATTGCTGCTGTAGCCCAAAGTGTTGAAGAAAACCCAGGTTTGTCGATTCCTCGTCGTTCTTTGGAATTGAGCATTCCAAAAATGTCATTACACCGTATTTTGCATAAAGACTTGGGTCTTAAGGCTTATAAATTTCAGTTAACACAAGAACTCAAGCCGACCGATCATCAAGAACGTCGTTTCTTTGCTGATTGGGTCCTTGAAATGCATGAAAATGATCCGGAATTCCATCGAAAAATCATCTTGACTGATGAGGCCCATTTCCACCTCGGTGGCTACGCCAACAAGCAAAATTGTCGCATCTGGGGCTCGGAAAACCCAAGAGTTATTGTTGAGAAGCCTCTCCATCCTCAACGTGTGACTGTTTGGTGCGGTTTATGGTCCGGCGGGGTCATTGGACCTTACTTTTTCGAAAATGAGGTTGGATCAACAGTTACGGTGAATGGATTGCGCTATCGAGAGATGATTAATGATTTTTTATGGTCGGAGTTGGATGGTATTGATCTGGACAACGTTTACTTTCAACAAGACGGCGCTACGTGCCACACAAGCAACGAAACCATTGCTCTTTTACGGGAAAAGTTTCCGGACCGTGTTATCTCTGGAAGAGGTGATCACAATTGGCCACCGAGATCTTGTGATTTAACACATTGCGACTTCTTCCTTTGGGGCCACGTGAAAGATAAGGTGTACGCCAACAGCCCAGCGTCGATTCAAGACCTCAAAGATAGAATTCGTGAGGCTATCGAGGACACAGGGCAGCCACTTTGCGATTTGGTTATGGAAAATTTCATGAAAAGGATATGGTCCTGTAAGCGTGGTCGTGGTGGCCATTTGGCTGATGTTGTTTTTCATTATTAACGGCATACCTTCTTCTTTATTATTAAATAAACATCCGATCATTTATCTCAAAAAATTTAATTTTTCTTTGAATACCAAAATAACACCTCTTGTTGGAAAACCCTATATAATAACCGAATATCAAGTCAAGACACAATAAAATGTCTTCATTTATAAGAAAAGTTTCTTATTATTTTTTATTAACTTCATAACCTAACATGATACACATATGTCAAAACCCCCCCCATAAACGAATTCTGCGCACGGGCCTGTTCTAGTAAACATAAACTCGAAATAGAAAAATTTCGCAGCTATGGATTAAAAACTGTAAAATATTTTATGCAATGATATTCCTGGTAAAATATGCCCAGAAATTTCCGCAAATAGTTTTTACATCGACCGCAAATCATATCGCATGCTTTGTTGCCAATCGGCCATCGGAAGAAGCTCAAGAAGCACGGAATACAGTTTTCAAGAGAAAGTGGAGTGAAAAAATACCATTGAAAACATTTTTAATAATTTTTTTTTTTAATTCTGACCCCATTGTATGAAGTATCATATGTATATTATGCCCAAAGTTGCTAAGTATGGAGTTGATACTAATGAGGAATGATGATAATGGTGATGGTGAAGATTATAATTCTGATAATCACCATCATAATGATGAATGAATGAATTGGCTGCAAGAGGTGGCGATGAAATGTTTCAATTAAACTGTTCAACTTAACTTTCATTCGAAATGTGCAAGATTTATCTTTTGTAACTATTTTAGTTTTTTTACCGTTTTAAAAAAAATCCACTAAAGTATATGCCAAAACATTTTTTTTACTTTCTAATGTTCGAATAACTAAACGTAATAGTTATTTCATATCTAAATAACCTGGGTGAATTAATCGGCATTTTCGGCATCAATTACCCCACTGCACAGTGATTCGACTCCATACAACCTTGGGACAAATTCGAAGGAGTGGTTCGTTCTTCATAAAATTTGGTATACTAGTTAATCATGGTCTGCTGAATTGAAATATAAATTTTGTTTTTCTTAAACTTTTGTAGTTTGGCAATTTCTGAGACTTAAATTTTCAACTTTTGTCATTTTTGGAAAGCTATAGCAACGAGTGTGTTGGCTAGATTTTTCAGATTTCACATTTAATCGGTAACGTCAACATTTATAATTGCAAAGAGTAACAGAAATTGTCTTAGGACCCTTTATTTTTGCAATAAAAATGATAATAATAGACGTATGTTTTGCTTTTTTGCAGTTTTCTCAATTTTTCATGCTGATTGCATACTTTTAGGGATAACAAAATAAATGTTGTCGAAAAATAGGTATTTAGACCACTTTTCAAATAGAATTATTTTCTGAGATCGTAAGATATCGGAGGATGTAATTACATTATCCGACAAAGAGAGAATGCTGCTTAAAATTAAAAAAAAATCCAGGAACATACTTTCACATACTTTTGATATTTTCCTCTAAGTTTTGGTAATTTTCAGATTTTTAATTTAGAAAAATATTTTGAATGAAAAGTAATGTAAAGGCCTCAGCTTTGCAAATTTTGAGAAAACATTAAAAGCCAAAATGGCCACATCATTTCTTAATCAGTTATGAAGGTTTTAGCAACTTCTTGGTAACCATGTATTTTTACAAGTTTTTTTACTCAATAGACTAAAGAACAGAAAATATGTGTTTACATATTTTCGTGAAAAAAGCCGCGCCGCTGTTGAGCCGCTTTTGCACATACACTAATTAATTTTTTACACAGATTTTTTGGGGGTTTTCTTAGTTGGAGTTTTACCTTTCAAATGACATCAAAATCGTTAAATTCTGAGACTATAAATTTTTTGAATTTTGTCTATGGAACGAATCACTGTGTACTGCGCCATGTTTTGAAATAGTTTAAGCATTGAGTAAGTAAACGTTCAGTCTATATTATTCGAAGAGTTGAGGCAGTGCCAACTTCGTTCACGTTTTAACATACGTGTTGGTTGAAGTAATAGATTAGGAAAATATCAGATCTTTATATTAAAATATGTTTACGCTAGTTTTTCATTAGCTCTTTTAAAATTTGTTTATATTTCAGCAGTTCACTATGGTCCAGTGGCGCACTTAGGAGGGTTTGAGGGTTCAAACCTCCCACAGTGAATAAAAAAAAATACCAAAATAATAATTATCGACAATGAAAAATATACTTGTTACTTATAAGAGTTATTATGCAACTCAAAAATATTTATTTCATGATAATAGTTATAGGCGACGTAAAAAATTTCTTATTGGGAATAATTATTATAAATTAGGGCCATTTTTTTATTCCCAAAAATATGGATAATCATTATTTTAGGTCTCTGGGTCTACTATATTTTCTGGTCAAAATTAAAGGATTGGTAAAAATTTATGTTCGAAACCTAACATTTCTTGAGTGAAAGAGTAAAAGAGGACATTTCAGTTTTGGGTTGTCTCAATGCCAAAGCGAGAGAGAAAAATTTGTTAGAAAAAGAGCTACTAATGGTATTCAGTATTCTACATTCTGAATCCATCTAGCTGCCGTAAGTTGCCTACCTAACCAAATGTAGCAAGCACTAAAATTAGGCACTTACTGCCAACAACAATTTTATAGCACAATAGCATCAACAAGATAAACGCATCGTGTACTTCAAACACAGACGGAGCTCGCTGAGATTTAATCAACGATTATGTTTTGTCCAACTATACTCGTAGCCATACTGTCTGAATGCTTTCGACATGGCTGCTGCTTGACGCACTCTTTGACTGAAAACAAAAACGATTATACGCAAATAATCCTTATCACCGTCAAAAAAAAGATTGCGCCACTTTGACAGACGATCGGTGAGATTGCACTACTGCGACAAAATTTCATGGCGCCTACTCAACACTAAACACTGATAGCGTGTTAACGCGGCACCAAAACTTAATATGGCCGCTGCGTCAGTGCGAAATGACGAAAAACAATTGGGGAAGTGCAAAAAATGTGGAAACTATTCATTGAATGCATTGTTGAATGAATATGAATTTTATTTTAAATGTGAAATGTTTGCAAACGCTTTCAATGTGTTGATTGAATTTAATTGAATTTAATAAATAGAGACGGAAACGGGCTGCGTGCACTCAATATCTGCTGTCTGTTCATGTTCATTATAAATAAGTAAATAATTCCCACTATCACTGGAGCGGTCATAAATTTTGCCGATTGCCATTAGATATGCTGCAATGTTTGGGTTTGTGTGCTTCGCCGATTGGCATTGTTTCGTTAGCTGCTTCGAATGGCAAATTCAAGCGAAATTTTAATTTACAGCCTCCTCTGCTCCAAATAATTATGCTAATAAATTTCGATTCGCTGCACTCGGCGCAAGAGACCGCCGATGCGTACGGCAACACTTCATTGGATTGGCTGGATTTTACAACGTGTTCCTTCTCCCGTCTGCCTTTCTGATAAGAATGTTGATATTTTGTGTTGATAGCTAGCCACCGCTTTGGCGTTTTATTTTCGTTTAAATTTCAAGTACTTATCTGCATGCGAGTGGCCAGAAGGCGGGCAATAAATTCTTGCGCTAAATGCAACATTAGCGAGATTCGCGTCTATCACGTGGGATTGCCGTTGTCGATCATGCAAAACGATTGAGCTTTCCTAATGGACACTCAGGATTACTGACACAGTGAAATTTTCAGCTGACACACCACTGTTGAGTTGGGACAGAACGGAGCTTTTCAATGGTTTTAGTTTCGTTGCTCGTGCGAGTCTTAGAATTATGAGGAGCTCTAAGCGTGGCAGTGTAGTTTTTATATGAGAAGTAAAACTATGAAGGCTAGGTTAGGTTAGGTAGGGAAGGGTGTGTGCCGCAGGACCGCACTTCCACTCGGAGGCCAAAATGGCCCATTGTGAATCCCTTCTTATGGTATTCCGGAGCTAACCAATAGTCTCAGTCAAGGGGAAACCAGTTCGACTTCTTAATGAAGGAGAGCAGGTTCGAGATTTCGACTTTCGCCGCGCAAGCCAGGTCTGTCAGGAATCTTGACCCCAAGGTGCGGAGTCGGCATTCCTGCCGAGCCGGGCAATGGCCCAGGAAGTGTTGTATCGTTTCTACTTCTTCTTCATCTCCACAGCTACGGCAGACATCACTGGACGAGAGGCGCCATTTGGTAAGCATAGATCCAATAGCGCAGTGTCCGGTGATGACTCCAACGAGCTGTCGAATGGAGGTACGACTCAAGGACAGTACGAATCGTGTTTTCGTCAACCTGTCAATATACATATACAGGGCAGATATCGGAGGAAACACAGAGGTATCCAATTCGGTGGCAGACAAGGCGACCCCTTTTCTTGCCATCTCGTCCGTTGCTTCGTTCCCTGCCACTCCTGAGTGGCCCGGAACCCAGCAGAGAGTGACCTGGTGGTGCCCAATGCCTTGAAGTACGGTACGGCACCTCTGCACTACCTTTGATTTCACAACAACTGATTTCAGCGCTCTAAGCGCCGCCTGACTATCCACGAAAATTTTGACATCTGTGGGTGGTAGCCCACTGCCACGGATAAGTTCGGCAGCCTTCCAAATTGCATAGATCTCTGCTTGGAAAATACTGCAGAGGTCCGGCAGCCTGAATAACATGTGGGTCTGCAGTACGTCGGAGTAGAGACCAGCTTCAGTACCTTCCTCTATTTTGGAGCCGTCGGTGAAAACGGTGATGGAAGCGTCTCTCGTCGCACCTGTCAGCCCCCATTCCTCCCTTGTAGGATAAGAGGCTAGTGCGCGCGTGTCGAAATCCAGGTATGGGATCAGATAGTCCGTGGAGGAATCCAACTGATATCCAATATCCGGCTTCGCGAATAACCTAAGAATTCCAGAGTGTCCATAAGCGTTTTGCTTCCACAAATTGGCCTCCCTCAGTCTGAGGGCGCCTTTAGCGGCGTAACCCTTAATGAACAGCTCAATGGGATGAAGGTGCAAGATCACCTCCAGCCCAGCCTGGGGGGTGCTTTTGACAGTGCCTGCTATTCCCATAGCCGCTAGTCTCTGCACCTTCGTGAAACTATGAAACTATTCTCTGTCTTTGTAACATTTTGCAGTAAAATCTAATGCCAGTATTACTTATTGCTACGGATATGAAGATGATGAAGTTCCTATCAATTCTGATTCTTTTAATTTTGTATTTCTTTCAGCTGGACGCATGGCCTTTTCCGCAAAGGACTACGCCAAAATCTGGAGGCAGATGATCTATACGAACACATTCCCAAGCTGGACAGCAAAACGCTCTCCACATCGCTCGTTAAATACTGGGAGAAAGAAGTGCGACGGAAGAAGCCCAATCTGCTGCACATGATCTTCCGCGCGTATGGCTGGAAATTCATACCCATCTGCATTCTGTACTCCATATTGGAAATCTCAATACAGTAAGGCAAACCCTTTCATTGCCTTACCGTCTTACCGAGCCTATCCCCTTTCGATCCTTTTTTCATTACAGTGCCTGTCAGCCGCTTTTCCTGGGCCGGCTCGTCTCCTACTTTGCCGAAGGCCAGACCATCATTTCCAAGAATTCGGCCTACCTCTGTGCCACCGGCATTGTGCTGTGTTCGCTGGTGTCCATGGTCTGCTTCCATCCCTTCATGTTCTTCCTTTTCGAAATGGGCACCTCGATACGGTTGGCCTGCGCCGGACTGATCTACCGCAAGTGCTTGCGCTCCTCGGTGACCGCCGATAACAGCGGCATGAGTGGCTATGCCATTTCTGTTCTGTCGACCGACCTGCCGCAGTTCGACATGACGTTCTACTTTTTCCACGAACTGTGGAAGGGGCCGCTGGAGGCGTGTGTCTTCGGCTACTTTATGTATCAGGAGATCGGCTGGCCCGCCATTTTGGGCATTTTCTCCATTGTACTCTTCATACCACTGCAGGCGTGGGCTGCCAAAGCGGCAGCCAAGTTTCGCCACCGATCGTCCCAGTACGGCGACGAGCGCGTCAAGCTGATGAATGAGATCATCACCGCGATACAAGTGATCAAGATGTACGCGTGGGAGACGTCGTTCGCCAAGCTGATTGCGGCCATACGCAAGAAGGAGATCACGGCCATACGCGGCACCATGAAGATCTACGCGGCGCTGCAGTGCACCAACATCATCTCCAAGTTTGCGCTCTTCCTCAGCCTCGTCACATTCGTGTACACGGGCGAGGTGGTGACCGCGCGCAAGGTCTTCATAGTCTCGTCCTACTTTGACGCTCTAAACGACTCGCTGCTGCACTACTGGCCGCTGGGCGTCACGACGTGGGCGGAGACGGTCGTGTGTACGCGTCGCATAGTGAACTTCCTGTTGAAAAGCGAGGACCCGGCGGACGGAGGCATTGAGAACTTTGGTGCCGACAGCGATCTGAACGAGAAAAGCAACTTCTCCGGACATGTGCACAATCCGCGCGCCATCGAGAAGAGCGTCATACTGCACAATCTGACCGCCAGCTGGGACAAGGTGGGTAGCGAGAAGCGGCGCCAGCACATAACGGGCATCTCTTTTCACCTGCGTCAGAACCAGTTTGTGGGCATTGCGGGCAACGTGGGCTCCGGCAAAACGACGCTGTTGAACGCCATACTCGGCGAGCTGGAAATAATGCAGGGCAAGGTGGAGGTGAACGGCGTAGTCAGCTACGCGCCGCAGGAGGCGTGGATCTTCGAGGCCAGCATACGCGACAACATCTGCTTCGTGGAGAAATACGACGAGAAACGCTACAAGGCGGTGGTGCATGCCTGCGAGCTGGAGCGCGACATGGAGTTGTTTCCCTTTGGCGACTCTACAATTGTGGGTGAGCGCGGCGTCAGTCTAAGTGGCGGCCAAAAGGCGCGCATCAGTCTGGCGCGAGCTGTTTACCGGCAGGCGGACATTTACATTTTCGACGACCCGGTGTCGGCGGTGGATTCGCAGGTCGCCAAGCGATTGTTGCACAAATGCTTCAAGAACTTCCTTGGCGACAGCATTCGGATACTGGTGACACACCGTGTTCAGCACCTGAAAGAGGTCGACCATATGATGCTGATGGAGGCGGGCGCTATCGGCATGCAGGGCTCCTATGAGCAACTGAAGCTTAAAATAAATTTCCGCTCGCACGTCGAGCCCGAGAACGCTCACCCAAAGACAAAGTTGCAGCACGCTGATAGCATTGTGATAAAGGGGGATGGGGACGAAGTGCCGCCAACACCGCACGACAGCGGACACGAGCGCAAGGAGCAGCAGGCGCAGGGTTCCGTGAGCTTCCACACGTACATGCTCTACTTTCATGCGCTGGCCAAGCCGTGGGTAGTCGTGACGATTTTTATGCTCTTCATCTTGGCGCGAGGCTGCCAGGCGGCCATGGACATCTTCATAGCCAGATGGTGAGTCGGTGGAAAATAACACACTACAACCAAACCGTAAATGTGCAATAAATTTGTTCTTGTTCTGAAGGGCTACCTGGGAGGAGACACTGCCCGCCAAGAATGAGTCATTCGAGGAATATGACACAAAGCGCATGCGCATTGTAATCATTTACACTATGCTCATGCTGCTCACTTTGCTGCTCTACATTTTTCGCACGTTCGGCTTCTTCTTCATGTGCCTGAAGATCTCGCTTCGGCTTCACGACTGTCTTTTCAACGGCATCATACGCGCCTATATGTACTTCTTCAATACCAATCCGTCGGGCCGCATACTGAATCGTTTCTCGAGTGACATCAACAACGTGGACAATCCGCTGCCGCAAGCTATGATGGACTCCATAGGCGTGAGTTGACTCGGATTGAATTGAATTGTTCTGTTTAAAATATTTATACCAAATGAATTTCTTCCGTAGTTCTATATGGATGCCTTAGCTGTTCTGGTAATCGTGGCCATTGCCAACTTCTGGCTCCTACTACCGGCCGTAGTTGTGATCTCATTGCTCTATATGTGTCGCAGCGTCTACATCAGCACCAGTCGCAGCCTGAAACGCATCGAGAGCATGAGTGAGTAGATCGAGGACTTGGCCAACTCCTAAGAATCTGTCACTCATCCTTCCCATCCATTTCGTTGTCTTCCGATAGCGCGCAGTCCCGTGTACTCACACACTAACCAGACATTTCAAGGCCTAACCACGATTCGCGCTCTAAACGCCACTGGTCAGATGGACAAAGAGTTCCACAATCATCAGAACAACAACACTTCAGCGCTGTATTTGTACGTCACCACCAATCGGGCTTTCGCCTTCTGGACGGATCTGATTTGTGTGCTATATATTTGTGCAGTGACCTTCAGCTTCTTGATTATTGAGAAGAACTACTACAGCGGTGACGTGGGTCTGGCCATCACCCAGTCCATGACGCTGATTCTCATGTGCCAGTGGGGCATGCGTCAGACTGCCGAAATGGAGAACAACATGACGAGCGTGGAGCGCATCGTAGAATACGCACAAACCCCATCGGAACCACCACTAGAGACGGACAAAGACCTGCTGCTGCCCGCCGACTGGCCCAGCACAGGTCAGTTGCTCTTCAGCGATGTGCACTTGCGCTACTCGGCAAACAGCGACGACATTCTCAAAGGTCTCAACTTTTCCATTCGTCCCATGGAGAAAGTCGGTATTGTGGGTCGCACCGGCGCTGGCAAGTCTTCCATAATACAAGCCATCTTTCGGTTGGCCATAAACGAGGGGCTCATCGCAATCGATGGCTACGACATTGGGGCGTTGGGGCTGCATGACTTGCGCAGTCGCATCTCGATAATACCACAAGATCCGGTGCTGTTCTCGGGCACGTTGCGCTACAATCTGGACCCTTTTGAGGAGAAAACGGACGACGAGTTGTGGCGAGCTTTGGACGATGTGAAGCTGAAAACGTACGTGTCCTCGTTGGAAGGCGGACTCTGCTGCCGCATGCACGACGGTGGCTCGAATTTCAGCATGGGTCAGCGACAGCTGGTCTGCATGGCGCGGGCGCTGCTGCGACATAACAAGCTGCTAATCATGGATGAGGCCACTGCCAATGTCGATCCGGAGTAAGTTTCATAAGTGAGCCGCATCATTTCACAAACAATTCACATTCGATTTGACTTTGCAGAACGGATCGCCTCATCCAGGAGACCATACACAGCAATTTCGAAAAGTGTACAGTGCTGACCATAGCGCATCGGCTGCACACTGTCATGGACAACGATCGGGTGCTGGTCATGGATGCGGGCCGTATGGTGGAGTTGGGCCATCCCTACGAACTGCTGCAGAACAAGGCTGGCTTCCTGTACAAGTTGGTGGAGAATGCGGGCGGCGGCGTTGCGCAGAGTCTCCGCTCCGTGGCGGAGACCAGCTACAGGAAACGCGTGACAGATCGACATCACGTCGACTAACTGTAAGCGCTCTTGCGCTCTAACTCGTTCGGATCGTTTCGAGTTTGATGGACAGGGGGAAATGAGAGTATAGATTTTTATCTGCGGCGCGGATACTTTTCTTAGGCTAAGTTTTATTTATTGTAAATACCAAGCAATAGCTGAAACTATTGAAATAAAATTGATTATAATTTAGGAGTTAAACATGCGTGCAAATAAAAAATATCATAACAAAAAAGTGAAACGTTTCATGTACCTTTCGATGGGGCGCCAACTAAGGCCGAACAGAAAAGCAGGGAATTTCCTCCAGAAGCTGAGAAGGAAAGACCTCCGTCGAATGGTCGGGTTAATCACAGGACACAATCCATGGGGGCGACATATGGCCAACATGGGCATCATCGAGGATCCGACTTGCATGTCTTGCCTAGAGGACGTAGATAGTACAGAGCACTTTCTCTGTGCATGTCCTGCCTTCTCTAGAACGAGATTGCGCACGCTGGGTTCCGATGTTATGAGAATGGACGAAGTTCATTCTCTCACCCTGTGTGATCTCCTGAGATTCATTAATGAGTCCGGGAAATTTGCACAGGAGAACTCATAACTCTTTCTCCCTTTCCACCCACTTTCTCTTTTCTCTTTCCCATTCCAATCTCCTCTATCAACCTTTTTCCTGAGCCTTAAGTACAATGGGCTATAAAGCCTGAGTGCTTGAGGTAATGACCTCCCTTAGGTTTTTTCCTCGGCTCCCCCTCACATCCATCCATCCATCCATCCAAAGCCGAAATAAAACACAGTCAATATTTTCTCTTTAGAAGTTATGGTAGTATAATATATTTTAATAAAATTGTTTTAAATATAAATTTTTGTTGCGGTTTTTGAATTCGTTTTGTTTAGTTTGTTTGCTGGTTTGTTTTGTTGGTTGTTTGTTTTGTTGTGGTTTTTTGTTGTTGTTACTTCTATAAAGTGATGCAATCGCTAGTGATTACTGAATTTATTTAGCAATTGCAATAAGTTTTCGCTACGAGTTTATTTGTTGATTTGTTGTTCTTAGTATGCATTACGCATTTTCCTATTCGCGATATTTGATTTTCAATTTTCATTAACTAAATTTGCGTTCATTTGGTTAGAGTATTTTGCTATTGTGGTTGTTGTTGTTGTTGTTGTTATTGTTGTGGTTTTTGTCGTCGTCTGTGGCATGCATTGCAGGTTTGTTGTTTTTGTAGCGGAATGTGTCTACCAAGTTGGTAGATACGGACTGCAGGCAGCGGTGTGTTCGAGTTGTGTGTTTGTGTTGCGGTTAGTAAACGGTTAGCCACAACCGGATGCACTTTGAATGTCATAGTGTTGGTTGCTACTAGTGTTTGCGGTTGTTGTGGCTGCGTCTGTGGGCGAATAGTGTACTTTGATTGGAATTTAAAACGTTGTCCCGCTAACTTTTCGGTCAAAATATATTTGTCGTCACAAACATTGTAATTTAAATGTTATGTACGTATGTATGTAAATAAGTTTAGTTTAGTTTAGTTTTGACTGTTAGTCGGGTACAAGTGAAGGCGTGTATTGGATCACATGTATGTGTGTGTATGTGTGTTTTATGTATTTTGGTATATTTATCAGTGTGTTAATGTTGTTGCTATTTTCTCTTCTAACCATATTCGTAATGATGTCAATGAAATTTGTTTCCAATGCCAAATGATTATAATTTGTAATAATAACAATAATAATAAATATCTGTTCAGTGCCATTGTTGGCTAATTATTTAATCGATAAACAAATTCATTTCCATTTCATGTCATCGTATTAGGTTCGCATAGTGCAAATTCTGCTTGATTTGATTTCGCCTGCACTATATATATACTTAGATTTAGATATAACTGTATGCGAAGCATCTAAATATGCTCGCACGATTTGTAAAATTTCGCTAGATCGCTTCACTTTTCATGTATTTTGCTTAATACATATTTTTCATATATCTTTTCTTATGCATATAAAGTTTACGTTCATATAAAGTATGTCATGTTCTCATGTTGACTTCATACTTTTCGTTTTCTTTTCTTTTTCACTGCTTAATTGTCATAGAGTTAGGGTTTTTAACACAGCATACGAATGGAGGAAACTCAAGAGTTGTCACTAGACTCGTGGGGCAGATGGAATCGATTTTTGGTGAACTGCTACCACTACGGTTTCATGGCATTGTTCTTTGCTTAAGTACAGAAAAAAGTCGCTTTATCTAATTTATTTGCATTTTCAAAGCAAAGTGTTGCAGAGAGTTCGTTGGAATTTGTCTTCTTTATACACAAGTTATGACTATATTTTAGAAAATATATAATTCATATATTTAATGTTAAGTAAATAAAGCAGGCTTCGTATGACGAATATACAAATTACGTAAATTCTTGATGATCTGATTTTCAACAGAGTAGCACTTTGCTACTTGCTTCCATTTCGATTTAGGAGAATTTAGGAGATTTTCTGATATTTGCACTAAATTCTAAAATTATTTTCAATATTTATTAGAAAGGGGTTTTCTTCGATTTGTCATAGATGGAATTTAAAAATGTCGGCTATACACGACTTAAGCGTTTAGCATGACGAAACGTTGGCGACAGGCGAAGGCGCAATGTGTGAATTGTTTGCCGGTTTTGTGACTTTCTGTCTTTCGTTGAATGTTTGGCGGAAAACAAAGCAATTTTGAAATTCTTCCCCAAATCCCAAAACCAGAATTGTTTTCACTGATTTAATGATTTCTTATCTGTTAAGAATTTATGAAAAACTCGACGGTTTATTGATTTCTGGTGTGACCAAGTTTTGTAGTATGAAAGTTGCTGGCAATTTGTTACTTTTACCTAACGGCTCAAATTGCCTAAAATCTTTTGCTAATTAGATTTTAATTGCAACTCGAATTTGCGATGTTTGGTTGTTTGCTTATCTGCTTTGTTGAGTTGGTTCTCCTTCGCTGTAGTAGAATTTCTAAAGCATTCGTGTGCTTACTTGCTATGTATGTACGTGTATATACTTAGTTATTGGTTTGGGAACAGCTGCTGTGCGGCACGTGTGATTTTTGGTATTTAAAAATTTTCGTTTTCTCCTATTTGGTGCTTTTAAAATATTTGTAAATATGAACTGTGCGTACGCTTAGCTTTATTTCTGTGTTGGTTTTTATTTATTCATTTTACTTGTAGTTAATTTACTCGTTTTTTTTTCTCAATATCTCACAGTTAAGCTTCATTGATTGAGCACAAAAAAAGCAATTGAAAGAACAAAACACTTGTTGTCTGATTATCTTAAAAATCATTGCACTATTTTGGGGTTTTCTTAGCGTACTTTAAGTGTTCTATGGATTGAGAGTGAAATGGAACATGTGGAAGAGTGATTGTACAATGTTATTTGTGTTGAGGTGAGTAGTTGGCGTGTCCATTGAATTTTCAGTCAAACTAAAGTTTTCACAAATATTCTCATCTTGCCTTTCCTCTGTGACAGTTGTGAGTTCTTTGTCTTCAATCTGTCTTTTGATATTTATAAAACATATTTAATGTTCAATTGAAAAAATCTTCCCCTATTTTTTGACTTGAACATTTAGTAAGTTTTTTGCCTTCTTCGCTAAATTCCTGGTTTTATTCTCTCTTTATTATTTTATAACTCGTGCTAAACACATCTGCAAATAAATCTTGCTTCCAAACTAACGCTTCGAATTTAATGCTACAGTACATTAATGGTTTTTCATGCAAACTTGCATTAATAAGCAAATGTCATGCATTGCACTTCTTTTTCGCCAATATTGTTCACGTACAAGAACAGGCTTCGAAGGGTTAATAAACCCTCTCCAAACCAGAGACTTTGTATTAACTCAAAAGGGACTTAAATTCTGTGCGACTGTGAATTTAAATAAATTTTAAAGAATTTAACTTTAACAAGTAAATTTAAATCCATGGACTGGTTTGTGTTGTTACCATTCAGTAATTGTTCAGCAACAATTGCTGAAACTTTTCGAAATTACTCCCACTGTCTATAGCAAACTTTTAGTTGATTGCAGGATATGTTTGTGATGTGTGTTCAAGGTGTTTGTGGTGTCGGTGTGTGTGTGAGCGAAATAACCCGAAATGTGCATGTCGTCGCATTTCCGGTTTAATGATGTCGATTTCTGTTAGTTTTTAGTTGAACTCTTCTTCTTATGCTTAGAAATTGTCTGCTCTATGGCTGCTATTGTTCTGCTGTGGCTGTCAAGTACGTAATTTATGGCACTATAGCTACATTCAAACGTCGTTTACATTAAAAATCTGCGCTTATATGGTTTACTCTTTCTCTCATTAATGTTCTAATGCTTTAAGTATTATTTTAAGGTGCGTCGAACTGCGCTTTTATTTACTTTAATAGCTTTGCAAATAGTTCCCTAAATTTAGAAGAAAGTTATTAGTATTTCTTCGTAGTGGTTTTTGCTCCTTTTTCACGGGTTTTCTTGCTTTTAGAAGTGCACAGACGGCGCTTGCGTACATTTAAAGATTATATCAAATCAAAACGAGTCCTATCCGAGTGTAAACGAGTTTTTCTTCTCTTTCGACTTTTACTTGCTCTAGTTGGCTTTTCTTTTTGTTCGGCTACTGCTAGACAAAAGGAAAAATTTAAGGTAAGTATAGCACGATAACGTTTGAAACGCATATTTTTGATTAGAAAATATGGTCCCAAATTTGTTATTGTTGTTTTCTACTACTCGCTTTTCTATCCTCTTCGTCGGCTACAATCTATTCTAGCGCTCCTCGGCCATATTGAACGCATTGAAACGACTCTGACGATTTGTCGTTTTTCTTGTTCCATTGATTTCAGCATAAATTGCGCCCTAATTCGAATTTTTATTTAGAAAAATAGTTTCAGTGAAATTAGCTTTAGAGTTCTTTTGCGCATTGTTTCAATTTAATTCACTTACGCTTCGTCCGTTACTTTGCTAGTAATCTACAATACACTAATTAAGTTAGGTTTTTATTAAAATGCAATGATTCCCTTTGACGAATTTGGCATGTGACTACGAGTATGAGGCGAGACGGCTTTGGGGTTTGTGCTGTGCTCGGGTTTGTGCCGCAGCTAAAGTCGCTACAACAGGAAGATTTTTGGTTTGCGGATCCAAGGGGTGCTAACGAAACCCCTGCAATGTTGCTGTAATCGCTATTCAATTTGTATTTAAATTGATTAATATGATTAGTAATTATTTTGGTGTGTTTTGCCTTTAAGTGCGTTTATTGTAATGACGCTTACACATACATTGCATAATTGATTTCGAATGTGAGTTGAATTTTTAATAAGCTACAAATTTATCTAAACTTTAGCTATAAGAAATATTTATTCATTCATTAAGTTATGTTATTATTTCATTTGTTTGTTTTTGTGTAATTTTCATATAGAATTTAACGCTAGTCTCGGGTGCATAGGGTTTCAAAAAGTTGTGAAAAATGTACTTTTTAGTGTATTGTTGTGAGTGGCTGTGTGTTTATCTCATACATAAGTCTATATATATATATAAGTATATGTCTATAGCGTTTTACACATATATACGTTGCTTTTGCTTATTTCTATGGGGTAGTTAAAAACACAAGCATTTGAGGTTAAATTTTTATTGATTTTTATGCGTGTTTATTTAGTTAGGAAAAAATAAATAATGAATTTGTTATGCAAGTTTTTTTCATATTTTTTAATAATAATTTTATTAAACTTAGCGATTTGTTTGAGTGTGTGTGTGTGTGTTTGTAATTGTATTTGTTTGTGTGTGTGTGTGCTTTTACGCGCTTACTTAAGTGTTCGTAATTATTTTTTATTTAAAGTTCATTTGGAAAAATGATTGAAATATTGTAAGCTGCGCTCTCCAGCTTTTCAACTTGTTCTACGCTTTCTTCTTCTTGCTTGACTGCATCATCAAAGCATTTTTCTTTGGTTGTTGTTGTTATAAAGTGCACTAGTAGCGTGTTTTTGTGTTTAGTTTTGTTACGTTCTATATTTTGTATTTAGAAAAATATTTTAAATTTTTAAAGCGATTCCATTTGGTTAGTTTGCTAGTTCCCCTCTTGCTCCTCCCTCTGCGGCAGCTGTTGTCCGCGCCGTGGTGCATGCAGCGCTCGTCGTTCACTTTTCCGGCTCAATAATCTCGACCGTGACACTCTCGGCCGCCGGATTGGCGGTGATGTTGGTGATCAAAGGCATCTGTTGCTGCTGCTGATGCTGATGCTGATGGTGTTGTTGTTGCGGTGGCGCCGGCGGCGGCGACTGATGATGGTGTTGGTGCTGGGAGGCTTTGCGTTCGTGATGGCTGTTGCTGACCACATTGCCGGGTGCCACCGAGTTGCTGCGCGTCGAACGCACCGAGGTGGCCGACGCGTTACTGGCGCTGCCGCTGCCCGAATGTGACCCTACTCGGCGTGGAAAACAATTAATGTCACTTGTTTAGATTACATTGTTATTGCATGTATTGGTAGTGGAATGAATTGGCAAGCGCAGTACTCACACAAAGTTTTACAACAGCCACGTTTGTATTTACATACAGACATACAAGCGCACATACATATCTACATGGCCAATGCAAACACATTCACGCATTGTGTACAGGACAGACAGACACTGTGGGAAAGGTGTTCGATTGGAATATTTACATAGAAAGGACAGTGACAGTGACAATTGCCTACAATTGGTGTGGATCTGAAAATTTATCTACACAATGCACAATAATCTGGCTACGCTTCCAGCAGGTTTGTAATCATTGAATGTTATTAAAATTAGGCACAAGTTTTATTTGAATGTTTAAAAATTAAATATTACTTAAATTTTACTGTATGAAACTAGGAAATGTGATAGAGAGTCGTTGATATTGTTAGACAAATTAGGTGCTGTTTGATCTGAAAAGTTCCCTAGTAACAGAGGGTTGACAATATGGTATAGTGTGGAAAAGGAGGAGAAGATACTCTTTTACACTCTGTCACTGTGCGGCCCTCGCTTGATGCAGGTTTCACACTTTTCGGTGGCCTCAAATCAATCAATCTTGGAGACTTCATTCAAGGATTTATTTAAAAATCTACTTAAGGAATGTGTGTAAATGTGCCTCTGTGTGTCTCAGGCGATTCGGATGCCTATACAAACTCGTTAAGTTCTTAAGGAGTCAGTTGGTGTAGCGAAGGCATTCACCCTCGAGAGTGCTGTGCATGTGCTTGAATACCTACACAAACTTTTTGAGTTCCTAAGAAGAGAGTTAATGTAGTGATGACACACACCATTAAGAGTGCTGTGCCTTGTGCTCGTACAAAAGTTGAAGGTGTATTATGATAGAACGAGGTTAGTGCAAATACATTTTTTATATCAGAATATGTTGGATACTAACCCTGTTGGACCTGAGACAACTGGTTCCCAAAAATCATTGGTTTTTCAACTGGTTTTTTGTAAGTCAATTTAACAACTACTTAGTTGTCCAAGTAACTGTCAGCGAATGCAGAAGTCAGTCAGTTCGCGTCTAATCGTTCACGTTCTGTGTGCGCGTTCATAGGCGAGAAGAGCACATAAAAATGAGAAAAACGAAACAGAGGTGAGATAAGCAAAAAAAGATTGTTATTGTGATCTTACGATACTTTTGTTACAACAATAACGTCGAAATGTCTGTTTCTATGACTCGAAGTTCGCTCGATTTGCACGTTTTGCCTTGAATGATTTCAGTTAGAATTTTGCATGGTTGCGTGAAGCAACGAATTGCAGCAGCAGCTGAAAGGTATGTATTAATATATTTATTTGTTTATTTATGAAATTATTCATTAATTCATTTATTCATTTATTTATTGCAGGCGAAGTCAGGGTGTTGTATTGCGTCAGGCCCCAAACAGTTCCGGCAGAAGTGTGTCAACAAGTCGAAGTTCATCGTGGTTCATCTTTAAATGCACCAATATTTTTTTTATTCGCGATGATTTTTTAGTTTTTTTTTACCCTTTCGCTATTTTGTTGCCATATGGCAACATGCTACTTTGTGGACGTCTGAACCCTCTGTGGTTTCAAGAATACATTTTTTGTTGGTCCTTACAATAGTTTGAAGTTTTAGGAAAAATACGAAATTAATAAACTGAATATTAAAGTTTAAAGAAGAGAAGTATACACGTTTTGTAATGGTATATCTTGACATAGTAAAGGAAGAAGAAGCAGAAAACTATAGATAACTTTTTAATTTGACGTTTTCTTTCAATTTAGATCCTTTTTTTTTTTTAATTTTGGCTGAATGTATTTTTTTTGGATTGGTGTCTTAAGCAAATTGGTTGGTCGTCAAAATATCTACAAACTTGCCGAAGACAGTAAATCGATATTCGGAACGATTTAGGACCTATTAGCATTTAAACGTTCGAAGACTTAAGCGACGAACTCGACTAAAATGGGCAAACTTCAAAGTCGGATTTCTCTTAAACTAGAGCCAATCCAGCCAAACGGCTGGTGGATCTCAACTCAGTATACCTATAGAAAAGTCGCTCAGTAGGTCCCCCCCATGTCTCAATTTTTTAGGGTAAATTTCACGTACAGTGTTATTACAGCCACAACAATGTGGTTAGGAAAACACTCTAAAAATACAGGGTCCGAGTATAAAAATAAAAAAATGTTTTATGGAATGTTGCTAATATAACCACATAGAAGCCTAAAACGTAAAATTTAAAATTTTAACTTTCCCCAGTAAAAACCTGTAGCGAAAGGGTTAACTATTTTTTAAATAAAATGAACATTTAAAAATTTCATTGTTTTATTTTCCTCATAAAAATCAACTGGTTGTATAACTAATCCAGAATAAACTAGTTCGCAAACTACTCGCTTCGTAACTGGTTTAGAAACTGTTTTACTTAGGACTAATCTTGGACTAGTTGCAAATGGATGCAGACGGGGACAATTGACTGTCGCCTAGGACAGCGCCACGTTAAAAGGGTGAGTTTGCTCCAAGGAAACAAGTCGGTTCTGAGGTCAGTTATGACTGACAAGCAACCAGTTGAAAAACTACATTTGGACCAGTCCGATTTCCTACAGGGAAGCAATAAATTTTAATCAATTCTCTCTGTTTACTATATAAGTTGCTTGAAATTTTGTATCTCATCTGCAACAAACAATCTTCACATTTTCCATCACTAATTTGATTTACATATGTGTGGGTAGGTTGGGTTGGTTTAAGCAAACACTCGCATATACCACACACACACACACACACGCTAACAAGCGATTACAGCACATTTACAAACACACAATTGCATAACTTTTATAGCTAAGTATTTAAAAAACGTGTCTTTTAAGTGCACAATTGCATTGTTGGAACAGACAAACCAAACAAAAGAAATCAGAATTAAAAGAATACAACTAAATAATTCTAATTGAAGCACATTGAAAGGCAAACTAGTTGTAAATTAAAACAAATCAGATTAACTATATGGATAAGTAAATATATAAGGATACATAAGTAAATATCAAAATTATATTTAGTGTTGTTGGTAGTTGGGTGAGTGTTATCGTTGTTGAGAGTATCGGGGGTCTACTAGAGAGGGCAAGGATATAAGTATTCGAGTTGGTGTGGTGCTATGTAGTGGAACGTAGTATTGGTGTTGAGTGGGTTTAAGTAAATTCTGGCCTCATGGAATATCTGCAAAATGTTGAATTGATTTATTTATATAAAATATGATTACAAATAGTTGTATTACAACTAAAACGGCAACTAGCATCAATGGCATCAATTGGCCTATGTTGAAGAACATTTGGCTAAGCTTCGAAATTGGAGTCCTTTGCTTTGATATATAAACAACGCTAACTAAACAAAGTAGACAGCCAATCGGAAGAGGTTCGACTTAGATCTGTTAGGAAGTGAGAGAAGCTTTATACCTACAGAGGCACACATGTATTCACTTTGTACTTGAATGAAAATTATTTAATTAAAATACAAAGTAATCGCATTTTTAATTTCGTCTGACTATAGTCCTGGTTCTTTGGCTTCTAGATAAAAATTAGAAAAAATTACTTAAAGTCTCAGCACAAGTATGGCTCAATGTAGTTAAGCCTTATTTAAATTTTTAAACGAAATACTTGCTAAAGATATTCCGATTAAGTCTTTGTTCATCAGAAGAAAATTGAGACTCCATCTCAATGGAACAATTCAAACAGTTCACAAATTCATTTTCAAAGTGCAATTTTGTTGTTGGAATATTGTTGCATGTTGTTCTGTGGTGTGGTGTTGTGTAGTGTGGTGGTGTTCCATAGACGGAAGAGTAGACACTACTATGCAGAATGTTGCATTCTAAGAAACTTGCTACATTGTAGGAAGGACATTCAGCACTACGAGTAAGTAGCAGTGGGCTAACGTTCTAGGGCCAACTGTAAGGATAACGCTACACCAGCTGCTACGTGTACAACGCACACTTACGCAAGAAACGCAACTACAATGACAACTGATAAGAGAAAATCGCTTTACTTGTGGCGCAAGAACGGTACCGCTACAGTCAATTGGCGAAATCGCTAGTGAGATCATTGAACGATCGGAATTCGAGTGGCGAGTGGTGTTGGGCCTCGGGCACCGGCGAGGGAACTCTACAGAACTTGATTTGGTTGTGATTGTTGTGGTGGCGGTGGCGCTGACGAGTTCAGAACTTGTTCGCTTTTATGGACACCGCTGGCGGTGTGGTCAAGCACATGGCGCCGACATCCGCATCGGCTTCGGCGTTCGCGCCCGGCGACGAGCAGGGCACATAAGTGGTCGTCGTTGTGGCGGCAGCGGCGGCGGCGCCACTTGTCGACAGTGGCGCCAGGGGCTGTGGCGAGTGTGGTGATGTCGATGATGAGGGCGGAGGCGGCGCTTGCACGTGGTGGTGTGTGGTGGGCGTGTACGGCGCATGCGTGTGTGTGGCGGCGTGCGCGATGTGCGGATGCTCGATCAGGCGCGAACAGTTCGAGACGTCGCTGACGCGCGAGTCGCTCGAGCGGGTATTGCTCTTGGAGCGCGTCATACGTCCTAGTGGGCGAGTCGCAAAGCAGCGACAGTTCAGACAGTTCAAGAATGTTGGCCGACGTCGTCGGTGGCGTTCGCGCGATGGGACAAGAATTCACATGGCGGAGAAGGAAAGAAGCGAAACGGTGGAAAGAGATCT
This sequence comes from Melieria picta, assembly GCA_964056695.1. Taxonomy (NCBI): domain Eukaryota; kingdom Metazoa; phylum Arthropoda; class Insecta; order Diptera; family Ulidiidae; genus Melieria; species Melieria picta. Next base: position 109,642,409 of record OZ057398.1, read on the forward strand.
CTTTAAGTCGTTGTCGCGTTTATTTTCTTGCAAATTTTACAGCGAAATCAAAGTTTAAGGAAATCAATTGAGGAAAAGATGTGAATTAACTTGTCTATACTAAGAAAAAGAGAAAAGCAAGAAATGAAAAAATATACAAATAATCAAAAAGGAGAGAAAATCAAAACTTTGAACTTAGCTAAATGTTTGGCGTTGAGAAGCGTTGAAAAGCATTGATGGAAGGCTAAAACGATATATTTAGTGGTGAGACTCTGACGCTTTTCCTGAACTATCGCTGACACTGTGTACATAGGTGTATACTTTTTTTGATTATGATTTGTTCAACTGTGTGAATACTTTCGTAGTGGCTTATTACACCGTGCGACAGCATTTTTCACACCGCGAAAAATCCATATGTGCGTAAAACTAGGGACCAAACATAGTAATACTGCGTACTCAGTTTTTCATTTCTACATCCTTTGTCCTTTTAAAAGGACTTCAAAATTTTGAAGGGGATACAAAATAAAAAAAATATCAAAAATACTTAACCTCGTTAGAATATGGCGATATGTATATCAAATGAAAGAGGAAAGGCTAAAGTATTTTTATAAAATTTATTTTTTATCTATTTGTAAAAAAATGATATGAAAAAAGGCCTTTGAAAATTTTAATCCTTTATATCGTTGAAATTTTATTTAGAATTTTCTTGAAAAGTAAGTATGTTAAAACCCAAAATCTCCTTGATCACGTGTCAAAATTTCATTACTCTAACTTTATTAGTTCGAAAGTTATTATAAAAAAGAGGGAAGCTGCAAGTCTAATGAAGTACAAATATTCTAATTTATTTGAGTATCAGTATTTTAAATAATAAATAAATACAAAATCAATGAAGCGAGAATAATGAAATTTTGATATGTGATCATCTCCTTGATCACATATCAAAATTTCATTATTCTGGGGTTTTGACATACTTACGTTTCAAGAAAATTCTATGTAAATTTTCATGGATATAAAGGATTAAAATTTTCAAAGTACCTCTTTCATATCCTTTTTTTACAAATGGATAAAAAATCAATTTTATTTAAATTCTTGAGCCTTTCCTCTTTCATTTGATATACATATCGCCATATTCTAACGAGGTTAAGTATTTTTTATATTATTTTAATTTTTTATCCCCTTCAAAATTTTGAAGTCCTTTTAAAAGGACAAAGGATGTAGAAATGAAAACCTGAGTACGCAGTATTACTATGTTTGGTCTCTAGTTTCACGCCCATATGGATTTTTTTCGGTGTGAAAATTTTTTTAATTTTTGTCGCACGGTGTTACCACTAAGTTTTTCCAGGTTCTCGTTAGTTTGGCTTTTATAGGAACTTAAAGTCGGAAGAATTATCCAAGAAGAAATATAACTATTTGGTGTAAAATTAGAGAAAATTATGTTCGGAACTCAAAACCATTTCTTAAAGTGTTATGCTTATAAGAATGGAATCACCGTTTGTCCATATATATATATCTTTTAGCACATAGTATAACAGATTCAGCAGACACAAAACTGTTCCTTTCTCGGGTCAAACATTTGGCCATTACAACTTTACTACTCAAAACCCTAACTTGCACTAAACACTTTCAATACAACTCAAGGATTCAAGGATTTTCATACTGAAATTGAATGACTATTAAACCAAACTGAGCTACTGCGTGTGTGTGTGTGTGTGTGTGCTTGGCTTCTAACATCGCAATGCCGAGCAGAGAGGGTCAGTATTTACAATTAAAATGACGTGCACGAATTTTGCCTCAACGCTTAAATCATCATAAAAAAGTATGATGGAATCTGCATACATTTTCATGTGCTCCCTGTTATGGATATGGCTTGGCGTATGCGAAACTATACATGTGTGTGTGTATAGAGTATGTAGAGAATGTGCGATGGGTTAGGCGGCGGAAGCAGTAGCAGCAACAGTTGAAGCGGCGGCAGCGCTGTGGTTCCGGGTTGAGTTTAAAATTTAATGGCGCCATAAAATTTTATTACGTATTACATTAATGATGCACACAGCCACACACAGATTCACTACCACACACACACTGCACACGGATGTGCGCACTTTATGCTGCGCGCTTCACGGCGCTTTATGACTGAACTTATTGTGCTGGCCGAATTTATTGTCTTCTGAGCGGCGCTCAGTGCTGCAGCCGCTGCGCGAAAATTGCAAATGTCATTGGCCAAGCGTTGCAAGCTGGCAGATTGTAGCCTACGACTAGCGACAATAGCGCGAAAAAAATCGAAAGAACGCCAAAGCAAATGCCAGGACCAAAAATTAAATCAACAATAAGTAAAAACTCAAAGAAATTGCAAATGGGAAAGTCGAATGAAAATAGAGAGAGAGACTCAGAGTTACCGAAAGAAAGTTGAGTTGGTTGTGGAGTTAGAGTTGGGGGGCTGATAGAGAGCGTGGGCGGATTGGGCGCGGGTTGGGGAGAGCAGTTGGTAGTAGTATTGAGTGTGTGCGTCGTGTTGGTGGAATACAAACCTGTCTTACCTAACGACGGATTCGGCGAATGCGGACGTAGCGAAGCCATGCTCGGCTGGCGCGACGGCGCTCGCACTGACATACGCGAGCCGCGTCGCTCCTGGCCGTGCAAGAGTTTGCTGTCACGCAAAAGCGACACGTTCATCAGGCGCGGATTGGGCGTGTTGAATATTGTCCGATTCTCACGCCAACGGGCCCTGCGCGCGATTGCAATGACGGATTTTGCAAGTGCAACGTTTTTTTTATTATTGATTTGTCGTTGTTGTTGTTGTTGCCGATGTTGTTGTTGTTGTTGTTTTTGATGTTACAGTTGACGTTGGCGGCAGTATCGATTTCGATATCGGAAACGATTAACGATTATCGGAAGTAGTAGTGGCAGTGGTTGTGGTTGCGATATCGGAATCGGAATCGGCATCGTTGCACGGCGTGGACGTCGGCGACAACGCAGACGCGCAATAAAGAATGAAAAGAAAAACAAAGGAAAAGGATTGCATTGAAATCAAATTGCAAGCGAATAACGGAACAAAAACAACAACAAGTTGAAAGCATTTGCATTATTACAATACATTATTATTGTTGTTATTGTTATTGCTAATTGCTGCAAGTATTTTCAATATATTCATATGTTGTTAGGTTGTTGTGCTGTTCGTGGAGTGTGGAAAATTTGCCATAAAATTATTGTTGTCGTAAATATGAATTTAAAAATATATGTTAAGGCAGGTGATGGACACATTTGCGGTTGCAATTAAGTATTTTTGTTAGAAATTGTGTGGTTGTTGTTGTTGTTCTACACAATGATTGGTCATGTACATAGGATTTGCCTACAAATAACAACAATGCACGGTGACGCACAGCAGCGTGCAGTGTGCCGCGTGCAATGTCATGCAACGACGAACAAGTTAAAAAAAAATTTCTACTGCTCCGCTGACAGTCAGCTGGCGCTCACTAGGCCGAGCGGCATTGCGTTTCACTGCACGTTGCTGTCCTCAGCGCCAGTGTTGCGTGGTGTTATTGTTGTTGTTATTGCTGGCTGTTGATTTGCGTTGTAATGGTCGCTTTGCGATTGAGTGAAAATGTGTCCGTAATGTGTCAGGCGCGTTTTGGGGTTAATGCCATTTCATTAGGTGCGCCTCGAGAACGCCCGCTTTCGGGTGGCGCAAACGTGTACAAGTGCAGTTTTATGGTAATCAGTTAATGCATTATGAGTACAGGGGGACGTATGAGTAACACGAATTTCATTGGTATCGACATTGTTGTGGTATTGTCGCGTGGAAATGTTTTCGTTCACAAAGGGAATGGGGTGGAGGGTGTAGGGAGGGAAAGTGTGTGGTTGTAATAAAGATAAGAAAGCATTTTCTTTCACCCCTTTGGTTATAGTGTTAACAGGCACATATTTGTTGCTTAATTTATTATTTACGTAGTTCCATTATTGCTGAATAAGTGCTTCGTAGCAGTCGTATATCTCTCTTTGAACTTTGAATAATTGTCATTGATTATAATAAATCGTTACCAATAGTTAGATAAATTGTTATCGATTTTGATTGCCCTCTGATTAGTACTTACGGAAAAACCGCTGTATGAGTTTAAGTGCGATGTCGTTAGTCGATAAATGTCAAATAAACATAGGAAAATTAACACATTTTCCAACCAAGAGATTATATTTTATTGAGAGATTGCAAAACACTAACACTCACATTGTTGAAGGATAATGTTCGTACCGCGACGGGTTTGGAGTTGAAGAAACTTCCGTTAAGCTTGTTTGCTAGTTCCCTGAACAGAATTGCATCCAAAGGAATTAAGAAACTACCATTTTTGACTACCATTTTTTCAAAATATTGACATTTGAATTATTGATACTCGAAATATTGACATTCGAAATACTGACAACGAAAGTAAATTTGCGCAAAGTTGCGCTAGTTTCCAAAACTATTTTCAGTTAAGACTAATTCCAAAAGTTTAAAAGTTGGTAAAGACTAGTGTCCGATCGAAACCACTTTTTTGGGCCGAAACCGAAACCGAGATTCGGTTTTTTTTAATATTCGGTCGAAACCGAAACATTCTAGTTGAAATAAAAATCACCATATCAAGTATTTTTTTAACAAACGAATTTTACTTTAAGTAAATAAAGAACAAACATACAAACATAAAAAACATAAATCAATAAATACTTATTAATAAAAACAATTCATTCATTTTTTAAAAACATAAACATTAAAAAATCACCCCTTACTCGCTAATATTCAAAATTAAATAATTTAATATTATATGCTTAAAAAATAAGTTTTTTTACATTAGTGGCATCTAAAGTTTCCTTCTCATCATTTCACTATATATCTGCCCAGCTGCACTAAATAGCTGTTCACTCGCTACACAATAAAATGTAAAAAATATTATCAGGGACCGTACCGGTTATGGTTTTTATCAAAAAAGTCAGATTTTAACTGTTATCATTTAACTTTTATTTTTCCCGGCAAAAATATCAGGCAATTTGAATTTTTTCGAAGGCCGTTTGACCGACTAAAAAACTTTTGATACAATTGTTCTCATCGCACAAGTCTTATAATTCAGAATGTGCGGTCTGCTGAGACAAAAAAAATGGTATCAACAGTTTTTTAGTCGGTCAAACGGCCTTCGAAAAAATTAATATTTGATATAAGTATTTGACCTGAAATGATAAAAGGCAAAAAATAACAGTTAATTTTAACTTTTATAGTAAAAGTCAAAAATTTAAAAGGCGTTTAATATTCGTGAAGCTGAAGCCATTACGATCATAATGGTATATTTGAAAAAGTCCTCCGGCAATTTTTTCGTTATGACTTTTTGATTTGAAAATTGTAAAATAACAGTTATTTTCGGTCCCTGAATATTATACAAAGTTTCGGTTTCGGCCGTTTATTCGGCCGGACACTAGTAAAGACTAATTTCAAAAGTGTTTGTTGCGGTCTGTTATAGTGAACAATTTTATTAGATGTAATCCTTAGTTTTATGAATTGCTGCTTATGTGACCTTGGCTGATTTATTGCTATCACAATTCGTAAGGTACATCCTAACTGATGTCAGTAAATTAACCCTCTCATGCCCGATGTTGCCTATAGGCAACATTGTACTTATATACTTCTAAGTCCCGCTATTTTCATTTTCTTGACCTGCGGTTTCTTGCACCAACAAATTAATATTTTTAGAAGTGAATTCAAAGCAAATAACAAAAATTTTACTGTTATCCCCAAATAATTTCCAATAATTTGCAATAATATCAGGAAAAGTTTGTGTTCTAATTGAAGTCTACGAATTGGGCACGTTTCATCAAAACCCTGTTTCTTTAATAATGGTTAAATAAATTCAAAAAGTGATAATTTTGTATTTTTTCATAAATATTAGATAATTGTTCTGTATTTAAAACATATTGATACAAAATTTATTTAACCCGTTTTAAGCTAAAATTCTTCAAAAGTAAACTGGCTCTAGAACTCTAACAAAGAGGCGTGGCGACTTCAAATGTCATTTACATTTACATTTACATTTTAAATACCAAAAAGTAATATCGAGACACAGGGTAAAATTCGGGGTCGAAAGGGTTAACAAAATGTTTATTTTAAAAAAATGTACAATATATTAACTTTTGTAAAACCAAGGATTGTAGCTTTTAAAATATTACGGCTCAAGTTTAATCTTTTCAAATTTTTCACAAAAAGCAGTAAGTAATTGTTTCGAGAATCACTAAATCACTAAGTAATTGTTTCGAGAATTTGTTTCAATTAGTAAATACTTGAAATTCATTTGGCTTATTACCTTTAACACTAGAATGCCCAAGGTACATTGAGGTCTTTTATTGAAAATAACTTTTATTGCATCCCTTTCTAAAAAAATATCTTACGTGACTTTTACTAATTTTTACTTTTAAAGCTAAATGGAATAAATAAATTAAAAATCTTGTAAACAAATTTTTTATCCCAATTTTGCAAAATTTACCTTAAATGCCCAAAGGGAGTCATTTTGACTACCTGTATAAAATTTTCAGCAAATCTTACTGATAAATAGACAAATATGCATCTTCAATGCGAAATATGAAAATTTCAAATAATTGCAAACATTAAAAAAAAATATCATAGTAGGTTGTGACAATTCCAAGTTTTTCAATCCAAAATTCACTTACAAAATTCATTCACAAATTCCAAATTTCATTCCATTTTATCCCACTGATGTGTAAAGTACGAAATTATATTTAATGAATTTTCTTTGTAAACCATAAAAAAATAAAAATGAAGTACTTATTTTCATTTATTTTCATGTGCATTTATTCATATTTGCTACTTAAAACCCAATAAAATAAAAAAGTCAGTAGACAATAGTGTAGTCAAAATGACTTCATATGGGTTTAGGTAGGTCAGATTGTCGCGCATTCTAGTGTTAACTTTCTGTGAAAACAACGAAAGCATTGAAGTACTGAAAAAACATTTCAGATATTATTTTGAATTTCTACTTTTTATCTGAATATAAATTTCAATGGAATTCTAATAACAACCAATCAAATACTGGTGAATACAATTTGTCCGCAAAACGGATTACTTTAAATATACACGAGATTTCAGATGTTTCAGAATGCCATATTTTCTAGAATTTAGTTCCCAGAATACCATATCTTTTAAAGAATATTATGTGACATAGTTTCACAAATACAACGCACCCCAGTAATAACTAATTGACCATATTTAACACCTTAAAAGTTGCTTCCTTTAGTTGGCGATTAGCGCTAAGCACACAACTCATACTTACGCCCACACTTGTTCGACATCATTGCGCGCATTTTCTCTGGTAAACTGTTGTCACTCGGCGGTCACTTATTTACTTACTTTTAGTATGAAAATAAAACCCCAGTAAAATTGCTAATGCTAATTTGCAACTAGTCGGCGACAGCGGAAGCAGTGAAAGTCTTTTGGGCGCTGCTTAGCTTTCTTCATGCTGTCAAAGTTAATTAAGTATGAATCTTCAGTTACACGAAATTGATAGTCAACTGCCAATTAGCGCAATGCAAACAGCGGCGTTTATTTGCTCAACGTGTTCTTGGTGTCATTTACTGCGAGCGCCTATTTGTATACGCTGTCATTTTCATCAGCCCACTTGGCACTTTCACAAATATCTTAATCAATAATCGCGCTTCTCGGCCCTGTCACCCATTAGTGCTGTCTGCATTCGAAGCGCGCGCGCCCACGTAAAATTTCATTCAATCGAACCGCAACAGTGACTGTAGCTGTCACTCAGCGCCGGCTCATGTTGTGCTACTGTGGGCAATAAGGTCAGCAGCGCTCTCGCTGTCCGCTCTCCCACACATATCTAAACACTCGAACCATTCTGTGAGGCTGTGAAGAGCAACAACGATGGTTGGGTTGGCCAGTTTGGTGTGGTGAACATTTCATTGAGCATTTGCATGCCAAGTTTCCCACGCTCGCTCGCGCGCAAATTTCCCAAAGCAGTTGCATGTCAGCCAATTGATTAACAATCGCTGTAAAGTGCCGCCATGGGGCGGCAACACAAATTAAATTAAAGCCAAATATCTACAGTGGAAAGGATATGTAATGACAGCAGGACGCGTAGATATTTTACATGTTCTGAAGCTGGTAGAAAAAAAAATAGAAATTAAATGCCATGAGACTGCGATATAGTAAAAATCAATAGTAGCGATGCACAGTGATTCGACTCCATACAACCGCGGGACAAAATTAGATGGAGTGGTCCGTTCTTCATAAAATTTCGTATACTAGTTAATCGTGGTTTGCTGAATGGAAATCTCCATTTTGTTTTTCTTAAACTTTTGTAGTTTGGCAATGTCTAAGAATTAAATTTGCGATTTTCGTAATTTTTGGTGAGCTATAGCAACAAGTGTCTTGGCTAGATTTTCCAGATTTTACATTTAATCGGTAACGTCAACATTGATAATTGCAAAGAGTAGCAGAAATGGTCTTAGGACCCTTTAGTTTTGCAATAAAAATGATAATAATAGATGTATGTTTTGCATTTGTGCAGGTTTTTCAATTTTTCATGCTATTTGCATACTTTTAGGGATAAATATAATCAATTTTGACGAAAAATAGGTTTTCAAATTGAATTATTTTCTGAGATCGAAAGATATCGGAGGATATAATTACATTATCCGACAAAGAAAGAATGCTTATAAAAAAATAAAAAAAATTAAAGAAACTTATTTTCTCATACTTTTTAGATATTTTCCTCTACGTTTTGCCAATTTTCAGATTTTTAATTTAGAAAAATATGTTAAAAGTAAAGTAAAAGCCTTAGCTTTGCAAATTTTGAGAAAACATTAAAAGCGAAAATGCTCACATCAATTCTTGATCCATATTTAAAGTTTCAGCAACTTCTTGGCAACCATGTATTTTTACAATTTTTTTTACTACATGGACTAAAAAACAGAAAATATGTGTTTACATTTTTTTGTGATAAAAGTTTCAACTTTGAGCCGCGTTTGCACAGACACTAATTAATTTTTTGCGCAGATTTTTTGGGGTTTTCTTATTTGGAGTTTTACCTTTCAAATGACATCAAAATCATTAAATTCTGAGACTATACATTTTTTTAATTTTGTCTATGGAACGAATCACTGTACGATGGTACGATTTGAGTGCAGTATGTGTTCTATAAGAAAAATCTTGTTAATCTGTTGGTAAAATTGGATACAGGTAGCTTTCATTCCTATGCACAACATGACTGCTTACAAAATCAGAATTTCCACATTTTTTCCATTTAAAAACTTCTCTACGCAACATTTGCGGCTCTAAAACGCTTTCGAGTCACGTTCTGCTCAACAGCGAAATCAATTAAAATGCTCGTAGTTGGCAACGCCCAAAATGTTATCTGCGCACATGTGTTCAATGTTCAATGTTCGCTGCGAAGCAAATCCGCTCTACACTTCCCTCCACATTTGTGTATTTTTATTCAATGTTATTTAATTATGCCACATTTTCAATGACCAAATCTGTAATTATTTGATTCAAATGTTGCGCGTGTACGAGTCTGCATTGCTTCGTTAACAACTATAATGCCATTTCACAAGTAATAACAACAACAGCCCACTTCAATATCTCAATCAGTGAAATTCATTAACTGCAGCGCTCATTAGCGCTACTTGGCACTTTTGTCGAGTTGGCAAAGTTTTCGCTTCAATAAACCCGACTTAGCACCGGTGAATGGTTGCCGCGTTTTTTTCGCTTATTATGAAATTTCAAAATTATAAAACAGCTACGAAAATAACAACTCATCGACTCTGCCACCCCCAAACGAGGTTTTGATTAAATATTTCGCTGTTCGTTGGCGCCTGCGATGACCCACTTGAGCGTCGCCACGTTCCCATTGGAATTTTTCACAGCGACCCTTTTGTCTGCTTTCACTGTGCCGACTAAGCTTCACGTGGATCGTTAAAAAATTAAATTGTGCATCCCTGCAAAGTTACCGTTCAGTCGTTAGGCAGTTAGGCAGTCACTCATAAATGCAAAATTTGCCAAGGTTCAAAAAGTGCTCGTATCCGGCGAAATGGGATACAATTGCACGCTGCAATTGGTGCTCGATGGTGCAGGTGGCAAATTACACAAGTTTGTATGTATGTATAGGCGGTTGAATAGTTACGAAATAGACATTAATACAATATTTACGGCTTAGGCAAGGAGACGGTAAGGAATGATAGTTCTCTATGTGGTTGGTTGGTACGTACAGCGCGTTAGAGCGTTAGAGAGAAAGAAATTAATGTATTTGCCAAAAAATTACTCACTGGCTAAACAATCGGAGGACGACACAAATAATAATAAACATCAATGCCATTCCTACCAAAACGCCAATCATTGCCGGGTCGATGTACGTTTCCGTGCCGCGTTTGTCCTGTCGTCCTGCACGGTGCAACGTTAGAACGGAAAGAAGAATTAATGGGCAGATCATTAGCGTCTGGATTGGCTTGAGAGGGCAGAACTTACCTTTGCATTCGACGGTGCCATCTTTGCCCCAAATCGGCGTCATATCGAAGCGACAGACACAGCGGCCATCGCGACATTCGGTCTGAAAGTATTTCATCTCGCACTGCTCGTTGAAGAAACAGGACTCGTTGACGGCGGCCTCTGTGAGCAGAAAGAGAAAAGGGCTTTTGAAATTAGTTGACATTGCGCATACGCCCCACTGGGCACTGAAGCTAAAATTATTATGGGAAAATTTGTTGACGTTTTGGGTAAGTTACCATATCAAAAAGTTAGGTTGAAGTGACTTTTGCTTGGTAAAAATATGTAATCAATATTCAAGGATTTCACGACACAAATTGGTTGTGAATAATTTGTGTTTGCGTCACGCAATCAATGCTACTATATGAGTAGCCCCTTCAAAATGAAGACTGGCAAGTTTGACTATTTTTGTTAAAGTTTCAAAAGTATTTAGTGTTTATTAGTATTTAGTAGTATTTAGTAGTTTATTAGTATTTAGTTTATTTATTTAGTGGCTAATGTTGCTCATCATTAAAATTTAATCCAAGTCAATGAAAAATATTCTTACTAACTAAAAATATCGAAGACTAAGGAATTGAGTGTAGTTTTCGACTCGAAGAGCAGCAACTATCGCTTTACATACCTTCGTAAAGTAGAATATGCGTGTGTCAAGACTAGTGATGGGACGATTAATCATTTGATACACAATAATCGATTTTTTCCTTTCAATTCACGATTTAATTGTATCGAAAAATGGGTTTCGATTAATCGAAACGTTAATCGATTAGATTCTAAAATAATCGAAAGAAAACGTATCACTAAATTTTTTTCGCTCAAAATAAAAACTTGAGACGGACACTTTGATGCGATGTTGAATTTGATTTATGGGCCCACCACAAGTCGCTGGCTCACAAATGTCGCAAAAAAGACAACGACCTAACCCAAGTTCAGGACGAGCTTAGCTTTTATTTGAATGCTCCCGTTTTTAGAAATGCGAACGGTGTACCCTAAGCTTTATATAATAACTCGTCGGTACGGTTATCTTTTAGGAACTTCGGTACTGCCACTGAAAAGAGGAACAGGTTCACGATCTCGCGCCTCTCAAAACTATTATATCAAAACTCTGCAATGAACAAATAAAATAAAAATATATATTTGTTTCTTTGATATATAACTTACTTTCATTTATTAATTCATTGTTATTGTTTTTATAAGGCAATTGGTAAAAATTTACACACTAACATACTTTAAAATTACACGGTTAAGTTAAAATATTAAAAAAGCATTCGGTTATTCACTTATTTTCCATTTCTTTCGATTAATTGCAATTAATAATCGCTCTGTTTCAATTAATCATATGATTCATTAATCGATTAATGAATTTTTTTCCCATCACTAGTCAAGACAAGGCAAATTAAACTTATAAAAAAATTTACATTTTCATAGAATGAATGTTACTCATACGCAGTGGGTTTCATTTTTGGTGGGGTTTCGTACACCACTTTTGATAGATATTTGAGGAAATTTCAACCCCCTTGTGTGCGCCACTACTCATACGCCACGTTGAACACCAAACAATTTTACATATGTCCACAAATTTAGAGCTTGCTTAGGTTTAACTGTGACACCGAATTAATGTTACTCATACGCCCTGCAGACGAATCACGAAAGCACAAACAAGTTGTTGAAAATATTGAAAAGTTGTACAACAGTACAAGAACACTTCAGCATAGCAAACAAATTTCAATGCTCTCATTAGGCTCCATTAAAATATTAAAATTCATTAAAAAGTTACTTAAAACTCATTGTCCACAGTCTCATCGAACACGACATGAAATGGTGGAATGGACAGTGGAACAGGTTATATTTTATTGCCAGCGATGTGCTATCGTGTGCCAACAAAACGCTGTCGTGTGGGTGAGCTGTTAATTGTCTCGTGTTCCGTTATGCTGGAATTTATGCAAATATACTCGCTTTGTGCGACTTGGTTTTTATGTATTTTGTTGCTGTTGTTGTAAGCATTTTTGCATTTCTCGCTCTTGTAATTGCCGGCACCAGTCAACAGCAGCAGCAGCACCAACAACGACAGACCCGCCACCACTCGACTTTCATCGAGCAGAAAAACAAAGTTTGTTGGCTCCGTACCGCACCAAATTGTCCGACTTCATTGCCATGGCGATGCTGTTGCTGCCGGTGTTGTTATTCTTGTGGTTATTGTTGTTATTGGTATGAATTTGGGTAACAGTGGCGCCATGTGCCCGCACCGCAAATTTAATGCGACGCAGCGTAAATTCTACGCAAAGCCATCGCTGTCGCCGCCGCAGTCGCAGTCGCACCACATGAGTTGTTTGGCGCAATCAAGCCATCAAGAAAAAGCAACAATAACAACAACTTGTAGCACAACACAATGCTAAGCGTAGCATTGTGTAGAATGAAAATTGTTGGTGGCGCAAAATGCTGGCGGAAAACTGTCGCCAAATAAATTGATTTTTCTTGCTGGCCGACACGTTTCTCGTTCCGCATTTATTTTCATGCCACGCATTCGGCTTAAGTGGGACATTCCACTGGTGGGGAGAATATATTAACGCAGCTTTAAGATTGCCAATTGTTTGGGTGGGTTTTGAATGAGTGTTGAGGCGTAGTATTGTAAAATCATTAGGTAGCAAAAATCAGGCCAACTGAATGCATTCATATTTTATTGCTGTATAAAATTTGAAAACTGAATGCTTTAAAGAGTCGTTAGAGGAGAAGGTCACGTTTTCTAAATAAGGAAAAATTTTAAGAAAATCTTGTATGATAAGCAATAATTAAACTCCAATTAAAAGAGCATTCTTAAAGAGCGTTTAAAGGCTCAAGAATATTAAATGCGAAATTAGTTTGCAAAAAAGCAAAGGCAGCTTCAGGTTAAAGAATTCGGCTGCTTGATTGTGCCTTGTGTTGTGGTTGTTGTATTTGCTTATGACACAAATGTCATGTTTTTGGTGCGCTGCCAAGAGACATTCCGGTCTGACAAGGCGCATGCACAGCGGCAGGAAGACATCATAAAGTGCACACTTGAAGACAGAGTTGGGATTGGTTGGTAAAGTTCAAATTGAAAAATGCATTACATTCATAGAGGCAAAAGGACATGCATTTGCATATGTGTGTGTGTGTGTAGGTTAGGTTAGGTTAAAAAAGGGGAGTATCTGGCATGCACTTCCACCCGAACACCCCATTGGGTGCATTGTGAATCCCTTCACTCTTAAAATATCAGTGTCCTTCCCTATCTGTTAGGATCCCTGTAGACCCAGACGGCATCTTTTGGGAACCATTTGGTCTTGGCGAGGAAATTGTGTAGATCGGTAATCCGTGCTTTAGCTATTTCCGTAAGCCCATCAAAGAACCGGGCCCCAAGGAGTGCGTGCAATATGTGTGTGTGTGTATGTTTCATAAGTTTGGAACTGTTTAGGAATGCCAAGTGTAAATAAATATGTATGTAAATGATTGTGATGAAATTGAGTGTTTGGTTAGCTGTAATTAGGCGCAGACCAACTTGATTTGATTAGCTAGAAGAAGTTAGGTTAGATTTGATTGGGTAAGATCACATTATGCCAGGCCTGCTTAGTTAATCTTAGTGCAAAGTTTTTCTATGAGTTTAGTGTAAATCAGTTTGAATTAGAAGTGACTAAAGTGAAATTTGGTTAGGTTAGGTTGCTTAGGTAGAAGTTGATGTTTGGTGAAGCAAAAACTATTAGGGGAATTCTTTGTAATGTGCCACCCCATGGCTTTTTTGCGTATAACTCGTTGGAAAATTATAATATACCGTTGGAAAGAGGATTTAAAGAGCTATGATCCAAGGAAACACATGATTTGAATTTTTGGTAAACACTAATTTTACAGCCAATTTCCCAAAGTGTTAAAAATCGACACCCTAAAATTGTTTTATGTAAAGTGCCATCCCCTAAAAAATCGCTAAAAACGTAGAAATCTCAAGTTAAAATGCATGATTTAGAAAATTTACGAAAGATTATTGAATGTAATTTGAATTGAATAGAAAATGGCCGAAAGTAAAATGCAAATTGAATGGTAAAGAATAAAACGGTAATTATATGGAACTTAATAAACAAAACTGAACTAATTTATTCCTCATGATAGGATTAGAAAAAAATTTACTAAGAACACTTTAAATCCATTTTAATGACGATTCCGAGCAATAAAAAGTAATTTTACCGATATAGGATCACAAAACAATGAAAAAAAAGGGGTGGCAATTTAGAAAGAAAAACAGGTGTTCACTTTACATTTTCACGCCATTTTGGAAATCATTGAATAAATTTTCTCCTTTTACGATATGCTCGGATATCATTTCGGATTATGAAAAAGCATTAAAATTAAGTCCAACACTGATATTTACCTTAGTTTTTTACACGTATTTGATTTCTTTTTCACCGCAAGAAAAACCTTCAGTTTTTATCTTTAAGTTTTTTCTTAACCAAATTTGGCACTTTTTTTTACCCAGACCTCAAAAACCACATTAAAATTTAATGACGATAGGAATTTTTTTGCTTAGATTGCTGGAACGTCAAAATCGAACAGCACATTACAAAGAGTGGCACCTTACAAAGAATTCCCCTATAGCTTTAAGATCATAAAAATCAAATGGTAAAAATTTTATTAAATTAAGTAAGAGATGGAATAAAAATAATGAAAAAGCAATTAGAAACTCGAATACAGTGAGCCAATCCCACTAGTATAAGAAAAACACAGTCAAATCTATTTTTACATGAACACAACAAACTCGGCTAAGAGATTCTTGAAAACAATCAAAATAATCAATAATATTAAAAGTTCAACACAATTTGTTTTATTAGATACGAAAACGAATAGATTGAAGTGAAACAAATAATTGAAGTAAAAATATTCAAGCCTCTCATTAAAGTATCTGCAGTAAATTAACTAAATTTGCTTATATAAAAAAAAATATTCAAGCCTCTCATTAAAGTATCTGCAGTAAATTAACTAAATTTGCTCATATAAAGGGCCATTAAATTTATCTTTCGAACATAAAATACCGCACATTAACATTACGACGATACCATACCTCCGATTTATGACTGAGAGTCACAAATATTATGACCACAATTATATTTCAACTGCTAAATTGATTTTGAGAAGTTCGGCAGCGCACATTTTACCTGAAATATTTCACTTTATGATATTTTCTATGCCATTCATAAACTGAATTGGTAATAAAACGAAACCTCTAAAAATATTCCCATAGTATTTTTACTGCAAAATGCTTTTAGTGCTACTTCTTTTGCCTCTCTCTCGCTCAGAAAATGTTAGCAATAATCTGAAATGCAAAATTGCAAGAATTCATATTGTGACGAGAGAAGATATGTATGCCACCATATTTCACTTAAAAGCCCAAGCGGACCCATAAAGTAAACAAATTCGACAAAATGCACTCAACGTTGCACTAACTCTGTACTCCCCTTCTCACGAATTGGCCATTTTCCGTAAGCAAGTTGTCAACGTGCGGTGTTTTCATGCAGAAAATACAACGAAACCAACAGCGATGTAATAAGCAAAGTTGCAGCATAAGTAAATATGTAACTTTAGTAATTCTTGTTGTATTGTGGTGTAGTGAGTGCTCAAGAATGAAAATTTAAATTGAAATTGCTGCAATTTGGAAAGAGCAATCTGCTGATTTTATTACTTTAATTATATTTACTGCGATTAATATTACTGATTTTAATGAAAATTTAGTCTAATGCAATTCGAAGATTTGTATTGTTTGATGAAATTTATTTCAATAATTAAATCTTATGAGAACTTTTAAGACGCCTTCAATTTGATGCATGAACCTAACTACTCAACTGACTTACTTTAGTAACACTTTAAATTGTTTTTTAAATTGTTTGAGAAAATACTGATAAATATAAGAAAAGTACAATATTTAGTTATTCAATATTAGTTCCCGTTTTTTATTTGTTCACTGTTTAGACACAGCGTTCAAAAAATTGTACCTCAAAGTGATTCTTTTGAAGCATCATAGCTCATAACTTGACGTAAAATAATTTGACATAAATTTGATAAAAACAATACATTGTAAGTAACTAAGTATGCGTTTTCCTAAAAAGTTGCATGAAAAGACCATTTAAAAATGATAATTTTAATCTTCACCAATGAATTTTTTTCATATAGTTACAAGCTTTTACTTCAATGTGAATGAAGTCTTTTTACATTCTTTTTCCTATCTACTGCGCCCGAACACATTCGATATTTACTTTTCTCTTTACAAGTATTGCATTTGGTATGCTTTCGAAATAAATCGGATTAAAAGTTCATGGTGCATGTGCATGCTGCAGATATGTTTGATAAGCTTGAAGCATTTGTTTCTTTATATTCTTTCATTGCCTCAGCTTAAAAGATTACAAGTTGGCTATGTTTTGGGCCAAAACAAGTCGCCTTGCAGCAATAAAAAGACAAGTAGCCTAGACAGCAAAAAAAGACTACTCAAAGATAACAACGACTGGCATTTGAGCGCCACAACCCATCAAACAATACAATCGAATAAAAACTTGCTATGACATGTGGTTACCGCAGTTATGCGTAAAATATGTCGTCGTTATCTTTTTTGGTTCTTGACAATCTCATCGAAAGGGCAAATAAATCAAAAAGATCTTTGTATATCGCCAACAAAGCACACAAATACACACATGTCGGCACTGCTCATCGCATTTGGTTGGAATTTATGGTTTTGGTAATTCGCTGAAACAGTATCACGCCTCCTACTTTCCACACAAACGGCAGACACACAGTAAAATGCCGGCGATAAGCCGCAGCAGGAGGGCGCAAAGACAGCCAGCTGTGTCGCTAAGCGTCCTTCCCCAAATCTTATTCATGCGATTAGAGGCCTATGTGTGTGTGTGTGTGTGGGTTTGTATGTGGCAATGTTTGTCCAAAAGGGGTCAAAGCATGGACACTTAAGCTTTAAACCATTCTGAGACAATAAACTGTAATCCAATACTTCACAGCAGCGCCATCGAGTGTCGTCAACTACACTATGGGTCTGGCCGAGAACGCTCTCGTCCTTCACTGCTCTTTTATGTACAACCTTTTGGGCAGTTTCTCCATATTTGCGTACAGCGTCGATTGTTGAGAACTTTTTTCTGCAACCCACTCTCTTTCGATGTGTTGCTTGTTGCTAATAAAACAACGCCCACCATGTTCACTTTCCACTCACCTTTGCCACATTTGTCAATGTGATTTGTGACCGGTAAATCCTCGGTGCATTGGCAGGACTTTTTCTTCGGATCACATATTGAGCCAGGAAATCCACACTCCAACGTATTATCGCATTTATCACCAAACTTCTTTTGTCCACGGCTGGCGTAATCTGTAAAAAAAAAACGAAAGGCCGGATAAAGAAAGAAATGTTAAACATGGTTAACTATGCAAATGTCAAGAGAGCTTTTTTCTGCTATGGGAATGGAAATACACATCGAAACACTGCAACTGTCGCCTGGGAGATGAACGAGTATACAAAAATATGAAAGAACCCAAATGTCAGACAGTTCTTAGTACTCCATTTCTCGTACTTATGAATGATGAAGAAATATATTTTGTTTAGTTTCCACAACTCTTTCGACTGCTTTTGAAATAATCAATAGCAGTCGGTATTGTTAATCCTTAAATTGATTTTTCCTGTCGTTTTTAAAGTTTGTTTGATTACTTGGCATTTGAGCAAAATGTCCCTCCGCTGGCAGTCTGCTCCTAACAACTTTAGTGTGCATGAATTCAATGCAGTAAAATAATAAATTTTGTATGCTTTCAAGCAGCGGTAAGACTTTAGTTAAGTTCTAAACTAAAATCTCAAGTGCTCCAATTATGAATCTAAAATTAATAAAATAGACATACACAGTGGCGCACACAGGGGCCCCCCCGAAATATTTTTAAGTTAGTACAGAAATTTAATTTAAAATCGTAGCATATATGTTAAATCATCAATAACACGACTCGACACAAAAAATGCACCTAAAAAAAGTGTTTTCTAGACTAACTTTGGGCCGCTGAACACGAAACTGAAGATCAAAACAATTTGGTTAGAAGCGTTTTCAAATCTTGGAAAAACCAGTTGTTACCCTGTTGTTTCATTTATGAGCACATATCTCGTAAACGAACCATCTGACTAACACAAGATATCCGTCGGCCAGAAGATAATACCTTAGCTTTTCCAGAGATATACAGATTGTCCGAATCAGATGAGATTTGGAGAAATTACTGACGATGAAAGTTGTAAAAAATTTGAATTTTTCGACCATTTTCAAAAATCATAAATTTTTGAATGTTTTTTATAGATAAAATAAATTATTTCCTTTGGTTTTAAGACCTAAGATGAAAAACATATTATTTGCGCAAATATTAAGCCTACCATCAATGGAATCGAAAGAAAAATTACAAAGTTATGATGCACTGAGTGAAAACACCAACTTTACATATATTACACCGTGACCCTTCCAAATGTTGATATAGGCGTGAAACTAGAGGTCATTTACCTGGAATTTTATTTATTTAGTTTTTTATTTTCTGACCCAAAGTGATTTTTAAAGGACTTTAAAATTTTAAGGACATACACATTTCAAATATTTTTTCAAATATTTGCGGTTGTGCAAGATATGGGTATCAAATAAAAGAGAAAAATAGTCTCCTTTAAATAAATTTTCAATTTTGAGCTTTCAGGACCAAAATATGTCAGGTGGGGGAAACATACCAGGTATTTCAGTATGAAGTGAGCCTTTTTTTGCGAAAATAAAACACTAATTTTTAATGGGAAACTAAAAAACATTTTATTCAAAGTATTGGCCATTGCTAGCCACACATTTTGTCCATTTTTCAGGCAATTTGTGGACAGCGCGCCAATAGAATTGTTTGTCTTTTGAAGCAAACCAATCAGACACCCAATTTTCGACTTCCTCGTAGGAATCGAAGTGCTGCTCAGCCAATGCGTGTCCTATCGATGAAAACAAATGGTAGTCGGAAGGAGCCAAGTCTGGTGAATACGGCGGGTTGTGTAGCAGCTCCCAGCTTTGATTGTATCCTGAACCGGTCTTGCTTTGTGTGCAGGTGCATTGCCATGGAGCAAAATTACCTTGCCGTGTCTTCTGGCCCATTCTGGTCGTTTTTCGATCAATGCATGGTTCAAATTGATCATTTGTTGTAGCGATCAGTATTAACGGTTTCGCCAGGTCCGTTCGCTCTGGTCCCACCAAACACACAGCATTGTCTTCTTGCCGAATCGATCTGGTTTTGCAGTCGATGTTGAAGGTTGTCCCGGATTAACCCATGATTTTTTCCGTTTAGTATTCTTAAAATAGATCAATTTTTCATCGCCAGTAACAATTCGATGCAAAATTGATTTTCTTTCGTGTCTTTGAAGCAAAACTTCGCCAGTGTTTTTTCGGTTTTCCATCTGCCTTTCATTCAATTCATGTGGCACCCATTTTCCACACTTTTGGATCTTTCCCATAGCTTTTAAATGGACAGAAATTGTTCCTTGTGCAACATTTAACATTTCTGCCATTTTCTTTTGACTCAAAGTGTCATCTTTATCTAATATCGTTTGCAATTCGGCGTCTTCAAACTTTTTTTGGTGGTCTTCCACGTTCTTCATTTCTCACATCAAAATCATTATTTCTGAACCGTTGAAACCATCTTTTGCATGTTGCTCTAGATAGAGCATGATCACCATATGCCTCGACAAGCATTCGATGCGACTCTGCAGCACTTTTCTTCAAATGAAAACAAAAAATTAATGCTTTCCGCAAATCATCACTATCTGGTACAAAATTCGATATTTTTAACACGATGAAAAAATATGATGTTGTTTGTTCAATGACTTGATGTATACTAAATATGCTTGACAGATGTCATAGCAACAAAACAAAAAAAAAATGAAGGCTCGTTCACAACAAATATTCCCTATCGGGACATTTGTATCTTGAGGCTCACTTCATACTGATATACCTTCATACTGTACATGTTTTGGATCTCAGTCTGTAGATGCATACATCTAAATTTTATTCCATTTCAAAGTTCTCAAAAAAGTTACACGAAACCCCCCCGAAACAAAATCCTGCGTGCGCCACTGGACATACATATCTACATATTTTCGAATTAAATGCTTTTGTATGTTACAATTTTTTTGTTGCAAAGATTTGACAGAATTTTGTGGAATTCGCCGCAAGCAGTTTCAAAAACACTGTACCAAAGTTAAAACTGTCAAAGTGGTTTTTGCTGCTGTTGACAGCATTCACTTACGCTCGTTTTATTATTAATAAATTCGCTTTAAAGTGCAAACTTTTTTTTTTGTTTTTATTTACATTATTTACTGTTTTCGTTTTTACTTGTAAATGTTAAAATAATTTGTTTTTTTTTTACATTTCACTTGAATATTTTGAATTAACGAAAATTTCTGTCATTACTTCAGCACTTAATGACCTTTTAATTGAAAGTTGGTAAATAGTAAACAAAAAATAGAAAGCTTTTTGCTTAGTGAGTGACAGTTATGAATATTTTAGGACATACTATTTTGCTTTCAACATATTTTAGTACCTAATGGAAGTAACGACATTAAAATTTAGAATGTTTAAACAAGTTTAACAAACAGAACAACATTTAAATCTGTATGCGTTAGTAATTTTCTACACGTAGCGCAATGATTAAAGTTATTTGCGCAATCGAAAAAGTTGTAATTGTACTCCCTAACCGAATTAAGAGCCAAATACTGAAAAAATTGTTTAGATGAAAATGTAATTAGATGATAAACCAGGTTAACAAAATCCAATGGAAAAAAATGACTACGAAACATGACTGAAAACTAATTTCAATTTCTTTACAATAGCAAAATGTTCAATTCATTGCTTGATCTACTTTCAGCTCACCTTTCTTCAAGGATTACAGTTGGCCAGCACTTTTTCAACATAACGCAAACTCTCTCAAGAGAAAAGTGGCCTACTTGGAAAGAGTCATTCATTCGTTTTTCGCACACCAATCGACATTTCATTATTTTCGTAACATTTCAACTGCAGCCACTTTCAGCGCTGCTCAGCGCCGTTGGCAATGCTGCTCCTGCAGCAAAGGCACAAAATGTGTGGCCAACGTTTTTAGTGCATCGAATTGCAGCAAATTTATTTGCCACTTGGGACAAATACGGCAACATTTCTGCATTTTTTTATATTCTAAAATGATTTCTCTTATTTTGGTTGCTTTCTATGTTTGTGTTTGTATTTGTGACGTTACATATCGCCTACGCGATTTCAACAAGGAATAATTTTTATAAAGCGCCAAGCACATTGCATGGTTTAAGTAGAAGTGGGTGAGTCGAGGAGGCAGCACACAAGAAGTTGTTAGCCAGTTGTGCTGACCATTTGTCTGTTTGTTACGCTATTTGCAGTCATAACTTCAATATTTGTTCTAATTTTAATTTCATGCTATTCGCCAGCAATTCCCCCAGCTGGAAGCACGTAAAAAGTAGCTGCAAGATACAGATGCGAATTGGCCCATGGCGCACTTGCTGCGGCAGTCGTTGGACTGCCGTGCACTGAATATTTTAAACTGCAACTTTTCGCTTATTCATCGCTTCCTGTGCCTTGACTGCAGCTCGCGGCTCGTTCGTTGCTCGTTGTCTGTTTCACGGTACATAAAAGACGCACGTAAGGATGCGGAAATGATATTTTATGCATACAACGGCAGTGGCACTGCCAGCAGTTGGGCCAGCCATAAAATGCGCTCAGCACTGTCCAGATTGCTGGCGCACCGCACAAAGCGAACAGCGCATTACACTTTTTTACACTTCATTTTCCTGGCTGTATTTATTTTAAAATTTTTGCATTTAAATATTAGTGAAGCACACAGCAGCCGCAGTGGCATTTATGGATAGCTGCGAAAATAGTTTCATGTCCACTTGCGCTGATAATGTGTAAAGTTCATTTCCGCTCTGGCAATCAGCCCGAAATCAACTCGGCCCCTTGGGTGGCGCTACGTGCTGTCGGCGGACGGCTGTCGCCGTTTATCATTCACGCCGCTGCCGACACTGTCCAATTACGACGGCCTGCACTCGGCGTGCAAAATAAATGTGGACTGGGCGCGGGTGCCGAGTGAAGCGTTCTTCTGCACACTACACGACTTTTCGCGTGTATCTCAAATAAAAATTCATTTTCGCTCGGATGCCGCCGATACCCAACCCACAGCCCGCATGTGTTTCAGGCATTAACTGCTTTTTATCTCATTTAAATGTTGGCCATTTATCGCTGCGATGCCAGTCGAGGCGAGTCGAAGTTTTTGTACAGTTTACATTGGCATTAAAAAGTTAAGCAATGCTAAAAAACTCATTAAGAGGATTAAATCGACAACTGCGACTGTCAACTTGTGAGTGCGCTGACCGCATTTGTGTGCGTGGCCTTCGAATGGCTCGAAGTATTGACGGGCCGCAGAGCTTTATGAAAGTTGTGGTTTAGCAGATAAATCTGTTAAGTTATCTGGTCATAAGTTTTAAGATTTGAAAGCATGCGGGAAATTGGCATAAAACCATGAACTGCTTGCAAAACATAATAAACATTAGCTGAGTAGTCTTTGGAAAGTTTTTTGTGTGCAAAGTTGAATTTAAATATTCGAGCAATGAGGCACAGAAGAATACATTTTGTGGAACGTTTAAAAATTCGGCGCAAAATTAAACAGATTTTTTCAAATATTAATATGTAGCTTTAGTTTTGCGGGGTTTTCTGTTACTGTTTAAATGTCAACGCTTTTTAACAAACCAATGTTAGGTTGAACGGAAAGTAACTGCTGTGAAAATATTAAAGGGCTGGAAAAGTGAAAAAGGTAATTAAACTCGTACTAAGAATATCAATCAAATAATAAAAAATATCCCAAAAATTTAATTAAAACGAAACATATATCCGAGATACCATACAACACTTGCATCGGATTTGGCCAAAACATTGCCTTACGTTATTTTAGGTTAGACGATCACTCGACTGGGGCATCTGAGGCCCATAGTGATGTCCCAAGAGAATGCACAGTGATTCGACTCCATACAACCGTGGGACAAAATTAGATGGAGTGGTCCGTTCTTCATAAAATTTGGTATACTAGTATACTAATCATGGTCTGCTGAATTGAAATCTCGATTTGGTTTTTCTTAAACTTTTGCAGTTTGGCAATGTCTGAGACTTAAATTTGTAATTTTCGTCATTTTTGGTGAGCTATAGCAACGAGTGTGTTGGCTAGATTTTTCAGATTTTACATTTAATCGGTAACGTCAACATTGATAATTCCAACGAGTAACAGAAATTGTCTTAGGACCCTTTAGTTTTGCAATAAAAACGATAATAATAGACGTATGTTTTACTTTTATGCAGTTCTCCAAATTTTTCATGCTGATTGCATACTTTTAGGGATGAATAACATCCATTTTGTTGAAAATTAGGTGTTTAGACCACTTTTCAAATATAATTATTTTCTGAGATCGGAAGATATCGGAAGATTTCTTAAAATAAAAAAAAATCCAGGAACATACTTTCACATACTTTTTAGATATTTTCCTCTAAGTTTTGCCAATTTTCAGATTTTTAATTTAGAAAAATATTTTGAATTAAAAGTGATGTAAAAGCCTCAGCTTTGCAAATTTTGAGAAAACATTAAAAGCGAAAATGGACACATCATTTTGTAATCTATATTTAAAGGTTTATTTTTACAATTTTTTTTACTCAATTGACTAAAAAACAGAAAATACGTGTTTACATTTTTTTGTGAAAAAAGATTCAACTTTGAGCCGCTTTTGCACAAACACTAATTAATTTTTTGCACAGAGTTTTTGGGGTTTTCTTAGTTGGAGTTTTACCTATCAAATGACATCAAAATCATTAAATTCTGAGACTATAAATTTTTTGAATTTTGTCTATGGGACGAATCACTGTGCAATGCAGAGAAACCCAAAAAAAAACCTCTCCTGTAAAATTTGGTTTTTGGCTCATACCATAAAAACGCGGGAAGGGCTCGATATATACAGGCATATAACTCTTCCTAAAAAATACTTTAGTTTGACATAAAAAATACTATAAATATACACCGTCAGATAGGTGAAAGCCATCGATGCTATTGCGGTCTCCTCCCCCCCCCCATTCGTTAGCATTTCATTTTAATTATAAGCTAACTTTTAATAAATAAATTAATTAATTAGTTTTGACCAAACACAACAACATACAGGGATCTATCCAACAAATCCTTTCCGTAATCCCAGACTGTGCAATTCCAAAACTGTGCATGCAATCTGTAAATTTCGCACAATGACTAAAAGCCACTAATTTCAGCATCAAATCCCAGCTAGATTTTCTTCAAAATTATTTATGGCAAATTTGCAATTGTTTTATGGCACTCACGTGCTCGAAGCCAGAATTAACCACATACCAAAGCCAGTAGTGAGCAATTCGCCAACACTACTCAACTATGAATACAATTGGTTTCACCAACAACAACAAAATAAGAGCAAAAACAAGTACACGTGCATCACGTCTGCGGTTAAGCGGCACATGAAATATTCATGACGGCATAGCCGCATAGAAATAAAAACATACAAATACCCACAGACGAGTACACAAACCGAACAAAAGGTAAGCAGCTGCGACAACACCAACCACCAACGACCAACACCAGCTACCTAATAGTTGCTCCCGAGAAGAAGAGCACCGCGACTACTCATTGGCCGTCGTCAGCAGCAAAGTCGCCGCTTTTGGTGTTGTGGTGCCACCGCTGTTGTTATTGTCGCTGTAAAGATTGCAGTTGCGGCTGTTGCCACTGCTTTGCTGCCGCTTTTGCATTATTCGCCAGCAAGTCCTTCATTACGTATGAATGGAATGAAGCTCTGGTTAGCGCATTGCTGGCTCATGCATAAATTAAAATGGGCTCCGGTATTTTTATTTTATAATACACGTTGTGTGTGTGTGTGGTGGTGCACACGCACACAAGCACATAAAACACACAGACAGTGCAGACACAATCACGAATGGCACACTTGGGTTCTCTTAAAAAAACAGAGCCGCAAAGCGTTCACAAAGCGCCAGTCTTGCTGCGGTCGAAAAACATGTGTGCGTCATAAAGCCGTGCGACGCGCCATTGCGACAAGTAGCAGTGGCAGCTGCAGCTATGTGGCGCACTCGGCATACATGAGTTGCTTTTAATTAATCTCAAGAGGCAGCCTCAAGTATTAAGGAAAAATAAATAAATAAAAGATAAGACAAGCCACAACGCAAAAAACCAACGAAGGCGAATTTTTGGTGGCACCATAAAATACGACTGAACGTGTAGCCCGTATTTGAGGTGTGAACGAAATGCCTGCTTGAAAACAGTTTAAACTTGGCTGGTGTAATTTTAGCGCATCCTTGCGCTGAGGTGGTGAGCTAAAAAGGTCTAATTTCAGCAGCACATTGTCGTCAACGAAAAAATTTACACGTACATTTAGGTTTAAGGTTGCCTTCTGAACAAGCAAGTTTTGCCAATGAGCGAAAAGCTGATAAAGTCTTGTTGGAAATTGAATTTAAAGGAGACTGAAAATGTGTGAATTGTGTTTATTTGAATTTTGGTTAGTAATAAATATGAATTAAACTAAATGGGACGATGGGAATGGACACACAGGGCAAAGTTTAACCCGGCAAACGCCTGAATGATCCTTGTGCCTGTCCAATCTAAATTGACCTTCAGCATCCTTGTGGCCCTCTTGGATAGCGATTCGGTGCCCGCTGAATAGTGAACCAATGCGTGCAGCGTGTTCAATCCTCAGGACCTTAACACTAGAAAGACAATTGCCGTCATTTTGACGGTTTTTCATTTTTCAATATCTGTATTTTCTGCTTTGATGACTTTTATTTTTTTATCGGGTTCTATAACTAGTTCTACAATTAGGGTTCTACAATTACAATTAGCCAAATCCAATGTGTACTTTTCGAGATATTAGCGGTAGGTATGGAAAACTTGCGGTCTTTCTAGTGTTAAATATGCCATCTAAAACCAATATACCAATGAAAGCCAAAAGAGCCACGGAAGGATCCCAATATGTTGACGAGTATGTCTTATAAATTTACCGATGAGTTCAAAAAAATTCGACTCCAAAAAGTACTTTTATGGTAAAATACCGAAAAACTCAACAACTCAACTCCGAACCAGTCACCTAGTCACCGCATCCTAAGAAATTTTATTGTAATAAAGTCGCTATTGAATTGCAATTTTACAGTAAGCTTTAACCCTTTCCGGAAATTTTTACGATATATCGTACAATTTTTTCCAAAAATTTTTATTTGACAGCGAACGCATTTTTTAAGGAACGGCTTCTTAATTCTTATTAAGTAGGCTGTGTTGTATTATTCTGTTTAAAAATATAAATCATTATAGCCGTGGCTACACAGTATGAATGCATTTTGTAAGCAGCTTTTTGCAAGAATTTCAAAAACCAGCAAATGACGATGCTTCTGCGGAGGAAATTTTAAATATATAATACTTTTTGGTAGCAAAAAGCTAAACAATTTCAAAGTTTGAATCTCAGTTGTTTTATAAAACTTATTTAATTTAACATTTTCTGCGTCAAATATTTTTCTCGAGCCTTTAAAAAAATTGTACGATATATCGTACAAATGGCCACAAGGATTGCAAAGCTTTGTACGATATATCGTACAAATGGAAGGCAAAGGTTGCAAGTTATGTTTGCATTTTTTTAAGTTATGGGTTTGGTAACAGAATTTTTGCGTTTGCATGCCTGCCACGCCCATCTGCAAACCACGTGACTAATAAAATTCGACTATTCGGCAATTTTCGATTGAAAATAAGAATTACTAGACGATTTTGTGTTTTACTGGGCAGACACAGGTTATGTAATAATAAGAATCGGCGATAATAAGAATCGGCTATATTCAGTATCTTTCTGTAAAGCTATACGATATTTAATTGATTCTGTGTTTTATTGAGAGAAAAAGGGATTTGCAACAACAAAAACGGTTATATAAGGCCGAATAAATGTGAATCAATTGTTTTTATATATATAATTTATATAAGTTTCGATCAAAATAAATTCACGTTTTGATTTTTTGTTGCTAAAATTTATATTTTCTATCAAGAAAATCAATGAATTGTTCATAAAACTTAAAAAAACCAAACAAAAATTTCATGTATTTTTACTCCTTTGCGGACCATTGTACGATATTTCGTACAAAATTGATTGAGCTGTAATTCTCAACCTAAATAATTTTTTTGATATTTTGTTGTATTTGAACGAGAACGAGAATATATTCAAGGGAAATCTGTCCTCAAGATCTTAAGTTGACATTTCTAAAGTCCTAGAAAGATAATGAAGTGCCATAAAATGTATCCGGCCTCGACCTACCCTACCATAAAATGTGTTCTGTTGTTTCCTCTAAGTTTAAACCAAACCATTGTCTACCAATTGACGTCTTAATAATATCCAAACAAAAGCATAAAACATCGCATTCGTATTTTCAATTAGATATTAAAAATATGTTCATACATGTAAAACAATGTAAGCCACTACCCTAATCCACTGATACATCTCTGTAAACGATTTTTTTTCAACCAACGAAAACTCAAACACTTCAAGGCTTTTCATAACATTTACTAAAATGGCAATTTCTTTGTTACATCCGCGTATGTGGAAAGCATTCGCAGAACAATAGTTTCTCGCTTATACATATATGCGTCCTTGAAAATTTGAGTGCTCTGTGAGGTTTCGCGCACAACAGCTCAGCTTCACCTCAGCACACATAAATTGCAACTAAAACGCATCTGAATGCGTTTTTCGCTAATGTTTCCTTAAAAAAAAACGATGCGCTGCGCCGATGCAAAATGCACATCAAGGTCGCCTTAAGCCAACATTTTCCCACTCATACAATGTATTCGTTCATAGTTTAACCCCAAATATGCATTGAAAAGAATAGAAAACATTTTAATTGCAGCAATTAAAAGCAGTGAATTAAAACAATGGAGATTAAAAAGAAAAATAAAAAAGAGCAGAAAATTGTAGATTCCAAATTTGTGGCAGATGGTTGCGGTATAAAACATAGAAAATATGTTGCACGTCACAGTAATGCAAAAAAATATAATGAAGAAATGGTTTCCTTATGTTTACTGAACCCCTCATAGTCACAATTTTTATAAAAGCCATTCTTGAAAAGTTAATCAAAACTTGACTTGAACATTTTTGAAGATTTACCTTAATCTGAATTATTATTTTTAAGTCTGCAGAATGATCTAAACTCCTTAAACTTAACTATCGAACTGGTTCAATAAAAGAGTTTTTAGTCTTTTGCAATGAAGATTTTTTTTGGAGTTGATTTTTTATATTTTTTGTAAATGAATATGCATACAAATATTTTCATAACAAACATTATCATTTATTATAATAATTGAATATATATTTTTAAGCTATCAAAAAATATCTTTTACAAAACGATTTTGCTAAATTGTTGCTCAGTTTTGAACTTAGAAACTCCAAATCATGAAAAATTGAAACTTTGAAAAAGTCCAAAAATTTAAACTAAAGCCAAACTCACATAAAAATGGTCCGATTTAATGAGATATTTTTCCAAATCGTTGCCAAGGACATCGACATCTTACAGCAAATTAACCCTTTCGACCCCAAAGTTGCCTGAGAACAACTTCACCTATCTGTCATCTTATAGCAAAAGCTGCGATTAATTTATGGGTTTAATTTAAGTAGGTACCAACAAATTACTATTTTTAGAAGTGAATTCAAAGAAAATTACAAAAATTTTACTGTTATCCCCAAAATAATTTCCAATAATTTGCAGCGATATAAGGTCAAGTTTGTGTTCTAATTGAAGTCTACAAAGTTAAAGAAGTTTAAAGTTAAATAAAATCAAAAAGTGATAATTTTGTATTTTTTCATAAATATTAAATAATTTTTCTGTAATTACAAAATTTTGATACAAAATTTATTTCACCCATTTTAAGCTAAAATTGTTCAAAAGTAAACTAGCTCTAGAACTCTAACAAAGAGGCGTGGCGACTTCAAATGTCGTGTGCACACTTATTGGGCGAGTGTTTCATGATTTAAATACCAAAAAGTAATATCGAGACACAGGGTAAAATTCGGGGTCGAAAGGGTTAAGAAAAACTACATAATTAAGACCTTGCAAAAAACCTCTCCATTCCCCCACCTATCGCACAGCCTAAACACAAAACTCAAAACTAAATCGATTCCAATTCATGTCAAACTCTTTCGACAAATTTGGCAACACTGATGCTTGCTCTTTCAACCCAATTCCAAGTTCTATGACTGTAATTTCAGATCCAGACATTTGCTATCAGTTTCACTAGAAGCCGTAACCCAGCAATCTTAAAGAACATTGCAAAATTATTGCATTGATCCGTGCTAGTTTTTCACATCAATCGAACCGATACAACTGTAATATGTCAGTGTAGCGCCTCAACGCCAACGCAGCATTGTTATTAAAAGGCAGCCAAACATTTTCAGTGCTTTGCATCGCATCTCAGAAGAGCATAATACGTCGCTTCATTGTTTAATGATACCCGGACTAAGTCTTAGCGGCATTGCACAAACAAACACACACACACACACGCACATAAATTATGAAAAATTACAGAACTTTGTTGGTGCGTTCGTTGGCGCACTTCAAGGGCAACAGAGCTACCCTTTTGCGTCTCCATCTAAAAGTGCTGCGGGGCGTGTGCAGCGTGCAATTGACGCGACTTCCTGCCACTGCGCGGCGGCTTTCCGCTCTGCGCTTTGCTTCTCGTCACAATTATCATTTGTTATACTGCAACTTTCTTGCTCATTATATTCTTTACTGCTCGTCGTTTCTTTTTTTTTTGTGGTTTTCACGTTACTCCGTTGGCTCGTCGTTTCTTTAGGTGTCGTTGGCTGCGTACGTTGCAAGGGCTGGCCGCCTTAATGACGCGCAATCGCGACCCGCCAAATGAGGCGTCGAAAGGTCGCACTTCGAATACGGCACGCAGGGATGCCGAGCCGAGATGGTCAGCAAAACTCTGCTGCAATGGCAGCAAACCTTTTCGCTGAATTCTTTAATTCCAATTTTATCCCCAGTACTGAAGCCCCGGATGAGTTTTCATGCTGTCAGGGATCATCATTGGATTTTGGTTCGTTATCACTATCTTCCAGTGATGTGGAAAACGGGGTTGCTCGGCTCAGGTCCTCTTTCCCAACTGACGTTGATGGTCTAACGGCAGTACTCTTTAAGAACTGCGCGTCGCTCATTCATCCGTTAACCATGATTTTCAATAAATCGCTAGCCTCTGGCGTTTTTATAGATGACTGGAAGCTAGCATTTATCACGCCAATTTTCAAGAGTGGGAACAAAAATGATGTGTGTAACTACAGGGCTATCTCCTAATTATCGACTGTATCGAAGCTCTTTGAATGCGTTGTGAAGGACAAATTATTCTTCGCTGTAAAAAGTCTTATTTCTCCACATCAACATGGGTTTATTCCTGGACGCTTTCTCCGAAGATTGCTTCACTGCTTTTCGGAAAGGTTTTCAAGTGGATACAATCTATACTGACTTTTCCAAGGCCTTCGACAGGGTGTCACATTCGATCCTTGTAAAGAAACTTGAATTGTTCGGTTTTCACTCAGCTTTCTTGGAATGAGTCAAGTCGTATCTAAGGAACCGTCAATGTGTGGTAATTGTTGACCATGTTCGCTCTGACCCCTTTGTAGCCTCCTCTGGTGTTCCACAAGGTAGTATCCATGGGCCATTGCTCTTTGTGTTATTCATCAATGACATAAGCAGTTGCTTCTCGACGGCAAGCTTTTTGCTCTATGCTGATGACCTTAAAATTTATTACGAAGTTAAAAACGTGTCAGATACTCAGTTGCTCCAGGCGGACATTGACAATGTCCACGCCTGGTGCTGCAGTAATTGCCTATCTTTAAACATCAGCAAATGTCATTATTCGACCTACTCTAAGTGCCCAAATGTCCTGAAAACTTCTTACTGCATTTCCAATTTCCCCTTAAAGTTGGTACCAGAATCCAAAGACTTGGGTGTAATCTTTGATCCAAAGTTCTCGTTCTCCAGCCATATTAATTCCACTATTTCTAAGGCTTATGCTATGTTGGCGTTTGTAAGGCGCAATAGCTCAGAATTTTCTGACCCATACACGCTCAAATTGCTTTACACCTCCTTTGTCCGCTCAAAGCTCGAATATGCGTCTTTCATTTGGAGACTCTATCATGTTTGTCACATTTATCGTATTGAGCGCCTTCAGAAAGTTGTTCTTCGCTTCGCCCTGCGCTCTTTTCGTTTCGTGGAACCGTTCCCCTCCTATACAGCGCGGCTTAAACTTATAAACTTAAGGGGGTCTTCCGCAGTGACGGCTTCAAAAATTCGAAATTTTTTTTATTACATTTTCATAATCTCAACGTATTTACAATTCAAACTGTGAAAGTATTTTTCCAATATCTCGAAAATTCCGAAAGTTATGGGATGTCAAAGTCGGCGCGCCGACCGCAAAATTATCTTAACCCAAAACTTAAATCCTCTTTTTCTCGAAACCATGTTTTTCAAACTGGTAGACATAATATCTCAAGTTCTACTAAGCCGATTTGCTTCAAATTTTAACTGAATATTCTACATACATGTCGCTATCGTACTGTCTAAAATTGTGTCTATACAATAAGTAGTTTTTTCTTAATCCAACATTTACTTTGAAAAAAAAACCCTCAAATCACATTTTTTTTTTAAATTTGCATAACTTTTCTAAATTTCAATATTTTTTTTTCCGTAGTTTTTCGTAGTTCACACGATAGGTGACGTTACACAGATTCTAAAAAAATTTTTGTTTTTTGTTTTAGACTTCCGAGACAGCTGCAATCAGGTCTAACGTTTTCCTCTGCGCTGGAAACGACTTAGTTTCAACTCGCTCTGGAAGCCGTAATTTTTGTGTATGGCAACAGTAAAAATTATTTTGTATACATGAAATATGTATAAATATATGGCAGAAAACCAAAATTGAATATCTTTTATATTTTCTGAGAAAAAAATTCTTGAAAATCTACCAGAAAAAGGCGCGTCACTACGGAAGACCCCCTTAAAGTCCCTTCAAAGCAGGAGAACTATCCTATCTCTTTCTTTCGTTTTCGATATTATTAATGGTACTGTTAATTGTCCTGCTCTGTTAGGCAGGATTTTCTTTAATTCGCCACTGAGATTCCTTCGGAGAACGACTTCGTAAGAACGACTTATGCGCAGAATGCTCCTCTTTCCAGAGCATTGATCGAGTTCAATGGACTTTTTGTGTCCTTGGACCTCGACTTTGCGCTTCCCAAATCCAAATTCCTAGAGCGTCTCAACCTTGCCCTTTACTAGCCCACTTTGAATTTTCCTATAGAGGTTTTTATGTTTTTTAGTTTTAGTGCCTTAGTATGTAAGGACATATTGTTATAGTCTGTAAGAAATGTTGTTCATAGACTGAATTAATAAATAAATAAATAATAAATAAATAAATAATAAAATAAATAATAAATCGCGTTGTAAAAGGCGAATTGCCAATTGTACAACAAGAAGCGCGGAAGTTCTTGATGGCCATTTTCTTATTTTGTTCTAAATACTTGAGTCCAGTTTGCAAACTTTTGGCTTATCATTTGAGGACTAAAAATGGTGCACTGCCGGGGAACACTGCGGAAACACTGCGGTCACAACGTTGGGTGGCAGCGACCCCTTTTAGTCGCATTCGCTGCGCAAAAGTTCAACTGCAGCAACAAGACTCGCCGTGTTTGTCAGACTCCGTTCCGTTTCCACCGCATTTGCCCACGAATTTCCTCATGTGACGCACACTTTTTTGCCGTTCATGCGGCATGCAGTTCGTTGCAGTTGCGCACAGTTTTCGCAGAATGTTGCCTTGGAAAAATGAACAACAACAAATAACAAGAATGAAAAACTGAAACCAAATCAGAAAAGTCAACAACGACGTCACATTATTTTGTTTTTTGTTGCCTGCATACGCGTAGCGCCCAAAATATAATAAGGGGGGAGGGGGTAGGGGGGTTGCGACCTGAGTGCGAACTCGGTGTACGACTGCGCTTGGCCCACTTTGGTGCTGCCTTTGCTTTTGCACTTGGCGGCAGCTAGTTGTCAACTAACACGCACCTCACCTCACCGGCACAATCACACAACATACAACAACAAAGCAGTAACGGCGGCAGTGATCAGTGCAAAGCAGTGCAGTGGTGGCGCTGGCACTTTCGCTGGCATGCACCACTTATAGGTTGCATGACACTTGAACAAACAATGGTGCAAGTTTTATAAAATGTCAGTGCAGCAACAATGCTTGTGCGTCTGCATGTCAGCGACAACATGCTGCATGCATGCAACATTCTATAGAAATTGTTACTACAAACATGTGATGGCATGTTGCAGCAGCGCCATCGCCATCGCCATCGCCCATTTATTGCTATTGTTGTCAGCGTCATCATGCATCGGCAACGCCATCAAATTCACCCCCTCCTTCTCATTCACTTGTCGCCATCCTCCTTACCACCCTCTCTCTGTCTCCCTTTCTACCCTTTCCCCTTCGTAATAGATTCAACGAAAGACCTGAGCTCCTCTTCCCCCTCCGCACTGGTGGTTGCTCGGTGAAGCACGCTTGATCCAAATCTATTTACGTGCCGCCTGTAAGCGAGCGGAAGAAGCAGCAGCGACAAGTGCACTCGAATACAATACCGCATTATTTTTAAATATGAGTGCAGGCACTTTTAGATTTTTTTCCATTCCGCTCTGCTCGCCTCCACTTACGTACGCTTTCCAGTTGATTATGCATTGTGCGCGCGCGACGCACAAACGAAACTTTTTTTTAAGAAGGAAAATTCCAAATATTTATTATATACAAATTCACATTCAACCAATCGCGAAATACAGCAGCATCGCTCAACTGCGTTGATTAGATTATTTAAAAAATTAAAAAAAATGCACAAAATGTTTCGCACAGCTCGAAATTTGCGGGAAGTTTGTAGCAGAACGATTCGAAATATATTGTCAATGAATTCGAAAAGATTTGAATATGCTTCGAGTAAAGGTTTTGGCTATCGTAGTATCACTGTACCATAGAATGTGGCATTAGTTAGGTTAGGTTAGGTTAGGTTATGGTGGCTGCCTCTGTAAGAGACACACTCGGAGGCGGGAAAGGCCCATTGTGATACCACATATTTCACTGGTTTTTTGAAATGTGTATGCAAAAACTGTTTTTCCAACATGTGTTACAATATACATTTCAAGCGGATGGTGGAAGGGGGTGGGGACCTATAGTTTAACGCCGAACCGGAATCACGGTTGGCAGTTTTTCTTTCACACTTGAAGGTTTTGGCATATAAAAAATACTTAACCTCGTTAGAATATGTAAATCAAATGAAAGAGGAAAGGCTCAAGAATTTAAATAAAATTGATTTTTTATCTATTTGTAAAAAAAGGATATGAAAAAAGCCCTTGAAAATTGTAATCCTTTATATCTTTGAAAATTTATATTATATAGAATTTTCTTAAAACCCAAAGTGTCCTTGATCACGTGTCAAAATTTCATTATTCTCGCTTCATTGATTTTGTATCTTTTTATTATTTAAAATACTGATACTCAAAAAAAAAGAATTTTTGTACTTCATTAGAATTGCAGCTTCCGGCTTTTTTTTATAACTTTCGAACTAATCAAGTTAGAGTAATGAAATTTTGACACGTGATCAAGGAGATTTTGGGTTTTAGCATAGTTACTTACTCAAGAAAATTCTATATAAACTTTCAAGGATATAAAGGATTAAAATTTTTACAAATAGATAAAAACTCAATTTTATTTAAATTCTTGAGACTTTTCTCTTTCATTTGATATACATATCGCCATATTCTAACGAGGTTAAGTATTTTTTATATTATTTTAATTTTGTATCCCCTTCAAAATTTTGAAGTCCTATTAAAAGGAAAAAGGATGTAGAAATAAAAAACTGAGTACGCAGTATTACTATGTTTGGTCTCTAGTTGCACGCCCATATGGATTTTTTCCGGTGTGAAAAATGCTGTCGCACGGTGTTATCTATGAACAGCATCGAAAGCTGACAAACAGTCTTGTTCCTCGTCTTGCAATTCGCTAACGTCACATTCAATTATTATTATATTTAAAAACCAAAACTGTACTTCACCCCCGAATGAGCAAAAATATTTCCTGCTGCGGCCTATTTATTGTGGCATAGGAAGAGTTTGTTCATTTGTGCAATTTTCGTTGCTGCCGTAATTGCATAGTAAAACTTTTACGACTGTATGAGCCAGAGATGCTGCAAACTAAAAGCAATTCTCTCAAATGCAAACACTTGCATTTTTATGTTCATATAAATATGCAAATGTACACACAGTCTCGAAACGGTGCGGAATGTCTTTAATATCTGCAACAAGGCACTTCTTCACGACTAGTTTTGAAATTGTAAACAAGAACGTTTCAAAGGAACTTTACTCGAGACGGCTTAACTATAGTTAATCATAAGAAAAGTCGTTTAACAAATAGAAAAAATATATACTTGATTTCTTTCAGTATTAAAGTTAGTCATAGTATAAAATATTCCAAGTAAAAAATTCACCCAAAAAATAAAATTTTTTCAAATTTTTTTTCGAAAACGTTTTCAAAGCCCATTGCTGAATTTTCAGTCAATACAGTCTTATGCCCATTGAATGATTAGAAACTAATTGATCGAAGTCCTCAATTGAAAATGTTGCCTCATTGCATTATAAAAGTTCGCTTAGAAGCTTTTTTACCCTCTTTCACTAAGAAAGCAAACTCCAGATTATTTATAGAAACCAGTCACAACAAAGCAATATTCAACATTACATGTAAATCAAACGACTAAAGCTGACATTCTTGTCTGTAAAATATTGTATGGCAACTGTCTGCCGACATCGGCACAGCACCTGCGGGCCATTGTGTGCGCAGTAGAATTCTCCCTAACCATACTTTCACTGACATTTCAACGCCCAGCAATTTACTCAACTGCCCGACTACAATGCCATCGCATAATATTGTAATTTGTGTTGTTTATCTTTCATCGCAGTTGCATACATGTGCGCCAGTCTAAAAATACGTCGTTCATTTGTGCTCGCGCACCAGTCGCCGCCAAGCAATTCACGCGACGCTCTGCGCGTCTAAGTCAGTGATTGTCGCAGTGTTGGTTATGTGCTGACAATGCCAAATGATTTCACATATACAGATACACGTGTTAGCCATAACCGCTTCGCTGCGCACCGCATCGCGTCAATACGCACACACCAACAGAACTGCAGAACGCAGTGAATGAGAGAATGGAAGAGAACGGAATAATAATAATGAGAATTCCAACACGAAATTAAGCAACTCCACCCCGCCAAATGCGACGCGCTCACTCACTCACACGCGCGACAGCAACTTTTCGGTCGCATTGTGCGATGTCGCGCTGGCGGCATTTTAAGGACACTGCAAGCGTGAATATAGGTTATGTTTGCCTATACATATGTACTCAAGTATGTAAATATGTAAGCATAAATATATCAAGGTTTATGAACATAGTGTGTCACTTACCAAATTCGGGTGTTACCGTCTCCGGTGCCATGCTGAAGCTATTAACCGCAAAGAAAGTATCGCTGTCGTCGGCGCGTACGGTCGGCGGCAACGCAAGAACGGCGTAAAGTAAACAGAGAACGGCCGCTGCCACGGAACGACGACCGCGGCGCTGCGAGACGGATGCGTGGCGAACAGCGGCCGTGGGTGTCGGTGTGGAGGCGCGTATGAAGGCGATGGCGGCGACGAATGGGGATGGCGGTGAAAATTTCGGCGACAACGACGCAACGCCATTTTGCAGCATTTTGTCGTTGTTGTAGTTGCTGCTGGTTTTGTTGCTTCCGTAGCTCATTAACGATTGTTGAACACGCAGCCAGCCGACAGCGCACATTTCGACCAGACTGACGGCCAACAAGGCCAGCAGAGTGGCGCAGCAACGCAGCGACAGTGTCGGTGCCGGAAGGCCACTGCCAAACTGATGGTTGTTGTTGCTGTTGCTGGAAGTGTTACAGTCGCTATCAGCATTTGCGGCGGCCATATTTGATGCTTTAAAATTATTGCGGTAGCACTTTTCACTGCTGACTTTAGGTGCTTTGACGTTTATATGCTTGTCGGATATTTCATTAATTTCGTTGAAATTATTGCTATTGTTGTTGTAGTTGCGATTAGTTACGATTTCAGGCGCGTATTGGTTTTCGGCGCTGTGGATTTCGCGGTCGTTGTTATTGCTGATGCGGTTGTGTGTGTAGCTGTTTTGGTTGTTGTTGTATACCCCAGTTCGGGCGACTGCGTTCGATGTTGTATTTTCGCAATAATTTTGTCGTGTTGTGATGTTACGTTGTTGTCGTGTTTGTTGTTCTACTCCTTTGCCCTTTTCAACGTCTTTTGCTGCTTTGGCGTCAGCGTCGACGTCGACGTCGACGTTGGCTTCGGCTGCTTTGCAATTTTCTTGCGCTTGTTGTTCCCCTTCTTGCTGCTCGGCTTGCTCTACTTTGCTCGTATACTTCCGGTGTGTGCAATTCTTCTTCTTCTTGTTATTAATCCTGTTGCTCTGGCTGTTGTCGCGCTCGTGTAGCACATCCGTTGCTGTATGGCACGCACTGCTCAAACTCGCTTCCAGTCTGGCATCCACATCGTTCTCGTCAGCAGCATCGGTAGCGGTGGCAGCACCGTTGGCGGTCACAGCGTCATACGATGGCAATGTTCTTATTGTTGTTGTTGCTGTTGTTCGTGTTGTTGTTGTTATTGTGGTGGCGGCCGCGGGTAATTGGCACTGACATCGCTTATCGCGACACCACCTCCTAGCACCAAGAGAGCTTCCGACGGCGACGACTGCGACGGCAACGGCAGCGCTGGCAGTGACGGTGACGTTGGCGGGAGCTCCGTGGTGGGGCTCTACAGCCCCAGCTAATCTCATATTCGTTCGTCGTCGTGTTCCTCATCCATTCTGTTGGATTTTGGCGCGTAAGATGCTGTTGGCGCACTTCTCTCGGCTAGTCTGCAGTTTGCTGCCTTTCTGCCACAAATTGTGGGTTGCTAAAAATAGAAAACAACAACAAAACGCATATTTCAGATACGAGTGATAACGTTTGTGCGAATACGAATGAAGCAAGCAAGGCAGGGCAGCAACAAGTTGAAGAAACAATTCAATTAGGCAAGAAACTGAAGTGATGAAACTGTGCTGCAAAAAATCCTATCAGTACTAAAATGCTCTATGATTCAACAATCGAATGGCATAGGGCAAGATTGAATTTGCAATATTTTTATTATTGAGAGCAACAAAGCATTAGCACATAAACAAGCAACAGCGTCGATCGTTGCTTGTTTATCAGTGCACTTTGTGCATTATTGAAAGTAAACAAAAAAATTTATTACGATTTTTTTTTGTATGAACGTAAAAAATTATACGAGTAGTTGCACACGAGCGAATGGTGTGGGGTGTGCAAATTCCGGGGTGCGGAAGGGGAAACGACAATGAGTTGTCGCCTTTAAACTGTTGCAATTTCAGTTTATGGTTGCCTCGAGCTGCTTCCTTTTCCTAAATAAAAAGTAATAATGGAACACACTGCCACGCTACAAAACTTGTAGGAAAAATAAAAATCGGCTGCAGGAAATATAAGAGAAAGATATAAAAACATGGGGGCAGACACAAAGCAGCATAAAAGCAAGCGAAATGCCTATTATGCGGTTAACGCACCCACGCCTCGCCACAATGCCGCCCCTCGACGCCTTAAGCACTCTTTATCGCTGGCAATTTGTATGCGCGGAAATTGCAGATTTCGTCAGCCAGTCATCAAAAGAAGACGACATTGCCCATTGGCTTTGCTGCGCTGACGACTGACGACTGGCGGCTGGCGGCTGTGTGTGCGGCCGCCTTTCGCACCAGATTTATTATTAGTAAAATAGGCGTACAGACGCGATGTTTTCGCTTTTATGCGTCGAACGACATCATTGCAGGCTAAAAAAATAACATTTTGATTTAATCTGAACGCTTTAAACTAAAATTGTTATATAGTTTGCAATTCATTCCATAGCTTCTAACAAACTGGGTCAGCACTGGGATCGGAAAGCTCACTCACTTTTTAGCCAAAACCGAAGGCTGCAGCCAACTAAGTCATCCCAGCCAGTAATCAAAATCACGCATACGACCCGTGGACCGCAGTCACA
Source organism: Melieria picta (assembly GCA_964056695.1). Lineage (NCBI taxonomy): Eukaryota > Metazoa > Arthropoda > Insecta > Diptera > Ulidiidae > Melieria > Melieria picta. The sequence continues at coordinate 109,682,163 of OZ057398.1, forward strand.
ACGAGCGACTGCCTTACATATTTTAGAAAAATATTAGGTGCGTTCTATTTGTTGAAATTTAATACAGCACATGGATTTTTATAAACTGAAATCGGATCGGGCCAGTGGAGGGCGAAGTTTGACCAAACTGGCAGCTCGCACTTTTGTGCGAGTTCGAGGTTGTGTGTGGGTGTGTCGTGCGCCGCTTTGGCTAATTGTCAACTAGGGGCTTAGGGCACGAAAATCGAAACGTCGCTGCATGAATTCAACATACACACACAATCATCAGCTCACACGTGCCCACGCACCCACCCATCCACAGCAACCTACACATGCAAACAGCGTTGCCAGTGTCACATTTTGCATTTGAATCGAGTGAAGATGTGCAGCCAAAGGCTCGCCGCAGCTGGTAGCTGAGGGTGTTAAATTAACTGAGTTTTTGCCACGCGGCAACTATTTGACATGCCACCAGCAACCAACCGTCCCACAGTGTGACTTTTATCATTTTTAGGATGCCAAAAGTAAAAAAAAAATTTTCTCCGATCGCAAAAATTTTTTGGTATGCAATAGATTAATATACAAGTGTTACGAATATATGCTCAAAGCAAAACGAAAAATAACAGTTAGCATGATAACCGTTATCGTATTTGTCTAACTGCGACAAGTGCAGAAACACTTTTCTCAATGTAAGATTTTTTGTGAAGTTGTACAGTGCCTTGATATTTTTGTCAGAAATATTTTTGCACAAATCTTTTTGATTTTAGTTACTTGAATATTTTGTGCAAACTCCGGTAAGTTTTTGAAGCTTTAATTAATTTATGTTATTTTTTTATCGATTAAAATAGCTAGTCACTAAAAATTGAGTGATTCCCAAAATTGTTTCTTTTTTTAATAGAGTAAAACTTATTGAGTTCCGTGGAGTTCCATGTGATGTTTATAACCACATTAATAAAAAATGTGCCAAGTTTCAGATTCTGCAATCATTTTTTGCTGCTTTTTGCACCAATTTAGTTCGCAGCCAATCAAACATGGCAGTTCCGCGAAGTGAACTTTTTGATGTTTGGCCAAAATCCAAGTACAAAAAATAAGAATCATGCTGTTTTTAAATATATTTCGCGTTTAATTGGAAAAGATGTTGTCCACTTCAAATTAAAATCCTGTGTAAAGAAACTCTGCTATAATTTTCGCTCAAGATGGGCACGTTCTAGCCGAATAAATAGCCGTTTCCTTTATATCACAGGATATTGGAGTTTTTGACCAAAAATCTTTTAAAATGTTAAATGGTTTGGAATAAATCTAATTCAAAAGTATTAAAAATAACTATTTTGACTATTTTTATTTACGTCCGTCCATACAAACCCTATTAAATTAGAAATAATGGTCATCTGAAATTACACCTTACATGGGGAGTCGAAGGAAAAGTGGGCGGATCACGCCCATTTTTTTTTCTAATACGATGTTGATCTCTACATGGTTATTGGAAAATTTATCGTCATACCTACTTCGGTTTGACTGCTATGACTTTTGGCATTCTAAAAATGATAAAAGTCACACTGTGCGTCCCCAACACCACATCGCGCGTGGATGGCATTAATTCGCTCGCCAGTATTCAGTGCACAAGGCTCATTTGAAATATTCAACGACAGCGACAGCGACAGCCGGCCAATTGGTCATGCAGTCCACACAGCGAACCAACGAACAGGTGGCCGGCGCTTTGTGTACACACAACAACAAATACACACTTGTACGACCAGTGCCGGCGCAAAGGATGGGCGAAATTGTAAAATAAAATGACGGAAATTAAATTTGGGAATTAACGCTGCCCAAAGTGTCGGATGACATGTGATGTCAGTTGTCCGTTCTCTGCAGCGCCACGCTGCGAGCTAATTGGATTGCATTTTTTGTATGCGTGCGTGTGTCGGTGTGACTGCTAAAATATGTATTTCAACATTAAACGAGGCTTTGAAGGCAAAACACATGAACGAGCCTAACGAAGGAAAATAAATTAAAAATTACACATACGCCTCGGAGTACACAAATCTACAGCAACTTAAGTACAGCATACAAATTACGTTTATTTTTTTCACGTGTGCATGTGTGTGTGTGTGTAGAGTGTGTTGCAATATGCTTTCATTTATCAAACTCCCCACGCTCCAACGCCGCCAAGTCGCAAGTCGTAGCAATTTCATATTACAAATTACGCGCACAAAAAACTTCATCCATGAAGACCCAAATCAGTTTTTGAACCTTTTTACGGCAAAATTAATTTGAATAAAATTTCAATTTCAATATGCCGCACCGATTGCTTTTCAGGTACATAGTTGTACATATGTATGTACATACACATGCACCCAGACGCCCATCTAGCATCAGCGCACAAAATGTTGAAGGGAGAGAAACTCCAAACAAAAAGAAACACAAAACCTGAGGCTGCGGCGCTAATTTTCCTGAATTTTTCACTCTGCCTTTTTGGCGGCTGAAACAAAAACACGCATCTGTGATGTGGGAACATTTGAAATTATTAAAAATCAATATTAAGTATACGACGCGTGGTACTGTATGCGCACCGACGCACAGTGCTTCGACTCCATAATAAATTGGGGCAAAAATAGAAGGAGTACTTGAAATTCGCTGAAAATTTGCAATCTAAATCATTTTGGGCTGCTGACTTCAAAATTTTTGGTTATTTCCAATAAACAAAAATATATATGTAGTTAAAAAAAGTCAAAAATATATAACCGATTATTTTATCATCACTGAGCCCAAACCGCTGGAGCAATAATGATGAAATTTGGTCAAAAGTTGTATTTTAAGAAGTTAACCCTTAAAAAGGAGCGATTTTAAAAACGTCGAGCTTAAAAGGGGGAAAAGGCTTATATGGATAGACATTGTTTTTTGGTCGTATTGTTTTAAAATTTTGTATATATACATATACTAAAAAAACAATAACGAAATACGTATTTCAGCGTTTTTCTAAAGGCCTTTAAAGGGTGGAAAAAGGGCCGTGAAGTTGCTGAAAGGAAATAATTTTTTTGTTTGATATCCTTACAGCTTAACATGGAGATGACACAGCCATGAAAATGCAATGCGGCTCAATTTATAACGGCGAGACTATCATAGAAATTATTTTTCAAAATTAGAGCTTCTTCAAAATTAGACATTCCATTTTTTTAGAATATATTAGCATTAAATCACATTTTAGCAAACAAATTCCATAATAATGAAAAATTTGGATAATATGGTTCAAACCTATTTTTATAAAAAACATTAATAATTCGCGACATTGACTTGGTTACACAATTTGATCACAATTTTAACTCATTTCTGTAAAAAAAATTAACATCAGTAGTTCCGAAAAAATTTCATATTTTCCAAAGGCGCAAAAAGACGCAGAATGTTTTTTGCGGATTTAAGAGAGGAAAGTCAGTTCACGCCATTTGATTTTAATTGCCTTTATAAATTTGGATATTTTTCATTTTCATTGATAAAAAAAATTCATTTTCGAAAAAAAACTATTTATCCCAAACAAAAAAGACCGATCAGCGGTCCCACTACTATCAATGTAGTTTTAATATTAAAAGTAATTGGTGGCCTATCTACAACAATACATTTTCTAAAATTTTTTTATACAAGTACCTAAATTTCATTTTTCCCCTTCATAAATTTTTGTTAAAATATATCCGACTTTGACAAGCTATATCTCCTAATCACGAAAATTTTTCGATAAAATATTTCGGATCCAGCTTAACTAAACAATTACCTTTAACATGATACTACTTTCGTCAAAATCCGCGATAATTGTTTTTCTTATTTTTGTCCACTCTCAAAGCACTGTGCGATGGAATGTCAATGCAGCGGCAGCTGTACGCGTTGAAGATACGAAGATATGAAGATATGAATTCAACTACCAAAAGTATGCAACATTTGTTCAAACAACAACCAGTGTGTATAATAATATATGCAAATTTAGTGAATGCTTGTAGCTGACAAGTTGTGGTACCGATTAAACTTTTCAAAATACAGGCATGCAAACTTTAAATTATATCAAGAAGCTGTCAAACCATTCACAGCTGTCAAGCCTTAGAAATGCAAAAATCCAAAACTAATTTCTTGGCATTTGTATGGTATTATTTCATTTCATTTCATTTCATGACAGTTTTGAGGGTATTTCAATGAAATTTCGTTTTTGATCAGACACATGTTGGTTATTTGTACATGCTGGCCTCAACTCCACTTTGCTTTTTTGCTAAGGGCTGCATTTCTTGCCAAAATAAAATATTATATTCCAGATAATGGAAGAGAAATATTGATAGTTGCTTTCAACAAATCATAAGGAAGCATATTAATGTGAAGCCTTAAAAACATTTGACAGTTGCCTGGGAAATGCATTTTCATCGTTCAGACATGAAAAGAACTCATAAACCGATCCTACATACATACATATTTAACGAGAGTCTAAGAGAGTCAACAAATAGGATTTAGTAATCTCAAAATTGTTGCGAATTTTCTATTGATAGCACCAACTCTGACCTTAGTCTGTCTTCAACCAGTCAGCTCTTTGTGTTTGCTCGAATATTCATTGAGCAATGACTTACATATCTGTACCTCCAGTCAATCTGCTTTAAAGGCGATAGATAACTTCTTTCTGCATATCATCCAAAAATCTTCTGCATTGTCGGGTAGCAACAGAAAGACTGGCTGCGAATTTCAATCTGGATATCTATTGGGTACCCGGTCACAAAGGCATTGAGGAAAATGAGGCAGCAGACGTTATCGCCAAAAGCGAAAGACGAAGGTTAGGACAATTCAATGAACAGAAAAGGTAGGAAATGCAGAGAAAACGCTGCCAAGGAAACCTTGGATCACATTCTTTGCTCTTGTCCGGCTATCTTAAGACTACGACTTACTTACTTAGGGGTGCCGTTCTTTTCTGAGTTAGAAGAGAGCATCAGATCAACATTCATATTCTAACCGATCCCTTTTACGTCGATACGCAACACTAAGGAGCGCTAACTAGGATCTCTAGGGACCCAATAAAGTCTATGCGTGGCCAGCTTACCTAATCTAACCTATACCAATGCAACCTAATCTAACCTTACCTGAGTTTGCATTAAAATAATATATTGGAATATATTTCATATTAATATTAATAGTGCAAAATTTTATTGTCAATTTTTCTGCCACAAAAGTGCATTAAATATTTACACAACATTTTCTTTCAATATTCTAATTTAGAGAAAAGTTCTCTAAACTCATAACAAATGATGAATTTTTATTATGCACAACAATTATGTTATAAAACACTTTAAATTTTTTTTATTTATAGTTGAATTTAAAGTTGTTTAGTAAAAATAAAATTAAATAAATTACGTCTTCACGCATTTAGTGTGGAAAGGCAACTTGCCGAACACACTGTCGCTCTCCTCGCACTATTAAAAGTCACCGAAATAAATTGGTTGTAGTGCACCACGTCCGCAGGATGTCGATAAAGGTCTTTCATGCGTTAATGTTATTTGCGAAATACTTTCGCAAATATCTGTTTCCGCTGGTTCTTTCGACTGGCTCTTTGTACGCGAAATATACCCACAAGTCCGAATTCAATTTGAAAGGTTCGCGCGCCGTCGATTTGGGTCACTAAAAGCGTTGACATGCTGCCGTCTTCCACGGTCAGCGCCAGCTCCAACAACGCACTTGTCCTGTGTCACACAACACACACTCACATGCACAGCCGACTCGATTCTTTCATGCTTTTCGCTAAAGCAATGAATGTAAAGTTGGCTTTTATTAAAAATTCATCGGGTCATTTCTGCTGCTGGCCAAATGTTTGGGGCGCTCGTTAACGCTGACTTTTGTGTGGCATTCAGCGCGCGGCAGAAAACAGGCACCATCGCACTTTCAATTCCGGCCAGCAATCTTCCGGCATTGTACTGCGGCTCAGGCTCGTTATTGACAAGCAAACGCCGGCTGCCCCAACTTGTACCGAGCACAATACGAGTAAAGGACATTATGTTCAACTACGAACGGTTCAGCAAAGGAGGCCACACTTTGCAACAGTCTCAATACCTGCGCACAGCACAGCTTTCATTGTTATTGCCAGTTTGTTACTGTGGTTGTGGTGGGTTTTGCTTTTGTGCAGAGACAGCCAGCGGAGCAGTCGTGAATTTCGTTATGATTTGAGCATTTTTTTTATAGACTTTCGTTCTTACGGTTTCTTTAATACACATAAACATAATTTTAGTGCCGCTGCCCCAAATTGCAACCAATTTAAGGCTTCTGATGCGCTGACAGTGTTGGCCTAACAGGCAAACAAAAGAGTCACCAATACAATGGACAGCAAGAACAACTCACTTGAAGGAGGTGAAAAAGCGGCAGCGCGACAAGTGCGTAAGGAATGGTCGACAAGCAAAAAGCAGAGAAACAAACAAAACGCGCTCATGCGATTGACACAGAATGACAACTGAGCGATGGAATGAAAGCGGAAGACAAATCAAAAGCTTTCGCTCTGTGAAATTTATGTGGAAAAGTAATTTGAATGGGTCAGCGAATGTGGGAAGCACGAGGCGGCCGGCGGTAAAGCCTGGAGCGGTGACCAAATTGAAGAGGTAAGCCAACCAAATAATTGCAGGAAATCAAAACTAAATGGAACACTTGTGAAAGTACTACAAAAACAAATACAATTGTGAATGTGGCTGGCGACCACAACAAGTAAGCAAGTGCCGCAATTAACCCTCTAGTTCCCAAGGTTTTAATCATGTTGAAAAAATTACCAGTGATAGTTTTGTGGTGGAGAAGTAATGTTTGTTCGGGGAAAAAAATTGCATGTCAATAGGAGGCGTTATAGAGGGTGTAGAAAGTAGCAGGCCTACAGGCCAAAAAAAATGTCATATGAAGATTTTTTTTTAATTAATTTAAATTTTTATTTTTTTTTTTTTAATAAATCAAAACATAAATAACGGGTAACAGTTTCAGTTCTGCGTGCAATAGACAATAAATTAAAAGGGGTGGAAGTAAGGCGAGGGGTAGTGTGTCATGGGGTAGTTTATACACTGATTTTGGGGGGTGTAGAAACTAGGAAAACTAAAAAAATCGGTATAGGTATAGTAGATTTCTCAATCTGAGCTTGTTTGAAAGGTATTTTTATCACCTTTCAGAATCTGAATTGATACCAATATTTTTTTTTATTTTTAGTAGACATATTAGGAATTTTTTGTCGAAAAATAGCCTAAAATGAACTTTTAACTAATAAATTCCGAATTTTCGTCGATTTTTTTTCGATAATTTTTTTTTTCTTTATTCTAAAGGTATCAATACAGATTCTGAAAGGTGATAAAAATACCTTTCAAACAAGCCCAGATTGAGAAATCTATACTATAACTCTATCCGATTTTATGACGAATTTAATTAAATTATTCTATGTATATATTGAAAAATATCTATTTTAAAATTTTGGGGGCTCCAAATCCGACTTAGAGCTATGGTCTCTTGAACAAAATTTCTCAGAATCACCTATAGATTACGTTTTTGCTATACGCTTCATCAAAAAAAATCGTTCCATACAATTTGACCCGCCCTAAGGTATATATATATTTGCGGTTCTTATTTTTTTTAATGCTTTGTGATCTTTTTACACAGATGTCGATAAATCTACTCCATGAAATAAAGGACTAGGGGAGACTAGTTCTCTCATCTACTCCCGCGGACTACGCCTCAGTATAAATTTTTGCAGTGGTATGATCTTTTTTACATTGCGGTGTATCAAAATTTCGGTTCAAATCGAAAAATTATGCTGAAATAGCAAACAAATATCATCAATGACCGTTAATTATTTACGCTTTTCATCCCGAGCAGGCCTACTGACACTCAAGGGTTCGGGTTAGGTATGAGGAGTGTAACAACTTTATTTCAGAAATTTTTCTTATTTTCTGAAAGAACACATTAAGAGCTACTCACCAGTAATTTTTTTAGTTTTATTGAGGCTTACAATTTGTTTAAAACAATTTTTGTTTCTCACACAATTTCAAAAATAATTATTTGCTCACTTTCTCACGAAACTTCAACTTTGTCTTACAATTACTGCCGTTGTGCATGCGGCAGCGTTAACTGACTACATTTATTTTATAAAATGGAGATTCTCCTTTCCATACGTGTAAAATCAGCTAAAAAAAAATCATAAGGTGTAATTTACAGAATTTTTTTAAGCTTAGGATGTCTACAGGCCTTCTTGGGAACTAGAGGGTTAAATAAGCAAACGTACGGCACACACGCAGTCAAATGCATGGACAGTCAACCCCCAAGCAAATAGTGGAAACGTTTTGTATGCGAACAAGAAGCAAGCAAGTCCTCGAGCTGTGTTAGTCAGCGCAGTCAACATTTTATTGACACAGCAGCGGCAAGCGCTGTTCGAAAGATTGTCACCTCCCACATTGAACAGAAATGCTATGGTGGACTGGGCGCGCTGGGAGAACGCAAAGGATTAGCACAGCTGCAGTATTTCTCACACTGGGCCGTGAAGCACAATGTGCACGCAGAACGTGAAAGCGCTTAACAGTAGGCGGGCGTTCGGAATAAGGTAACAGGGATCATTGTTGTCCAGTTTGGCAGAGGGGACTTTTAATTATAAAGTTGATTTAAACTGCAAGTGAAAATGTTTTTGCTGAAAGTGTTTTGCAAATTGCCAACAGAAATGAAGGCGAAGGAAAACAAAAGCCAGTAATTACGCCTAAATGTATGGTAACCAGAACCTGAGTGAGACAATTTGTTTTATATGTAAATTAACCCTCTACTGCCTCAATTTTTTTTTAAGTCGAAAAATTGTTCACCATATAGTTTGAGAATCATATAAGAAGGGAACATTTTTAAAATACAAAAATTTGCTTCTGTGTGGGCGTGAAACCTATATAAATTTGCGTGCCTTAAGGCCGTACTGGGCACATAAGCTAAAAAATTTAACTGATGAAGAGATTCACGTTTTATTTATGACACTACTCGATACGAAAAATGCACCTAAAAATAAATTAAAGGACTTTAAAATTTTAAGGACATACATATTTCAAATATTTTTTTTAATATTTGCCGTTGTGCAATGATGAAGATATGGGTATCAAATGAAAGAAGAAAAATGTCTCCTTTTAACTAAATTTCCTATTTTGAACTTTGGATCTAACATAGCTAACACTTCATTAACGGTTTCTTCATCAGGTTCTTCGAAAACATCGGAATTCAAGTTTTCTAAAACTTCCTGTACTTCTTTGTCCCATAAAACCGACAATTTTTTTGTTTTAAATGCCGATTGATATCTATAAAACGGAAACCACTTAGAAGTGTAGCTTAGTGACCAAATGCATTAAATCTTTTCGCTTTGGTGCCTGATGCAGCCTAAAAGGCAGTCTGCTTACCCAAGCCGAAAAAGTAACTGTAAATCCTTTGTTTCACTATATAAATTACATCAATAAATTACATTACAAGGTACTCACTCATAATTTTCTTGTTTTAATCTTTTAACGAAAAGTATTTTTAATATTTTTTTCTTTTCTTTACTTTTCACGAAATAATTATTTCTACAAATTTCCACGAAGTTCAAATTTCAACTGATAAAAATGGGAAACATGTAATGCTTACAGCCGTGCTACATTAAAGAAATTACAGCTTAATTTATCTATAACATGCCCTAAAAAATTCATTTAAAAAAATTAAAATTTATGTGGACTTTTCTAGGTTTTTGTGGACCCTGCCTTAAGGCCGTATGGGGCAGTAGAGGGTTAAGGTTTTCATATGTATGTTAAATTTCCATATCACGCAGAATTTTAACACTTCTCCCCAAAAATTGCCCCCAACTAAATACGTGCGCTGCTGTCTATGCGTTTAAAATCCATGCACATAGCCGTATGTGAAAAGTTACAATTTTCCCAGGAATTGTAAAAGTATCTTAGCTCAGTCACCTGCGTGCGAAGAAATTCTATGAAATTCTCAGCATTGAAAGCAGCTTTAAGCAGCTTCTGACTCCAGACAAATTGTGACTGATTTGCAAAAAGTTTTCACTGCCTGCCATGACCTGTCGCAGCAACAACAACCCCTTGACTGCTCAAGTTGCCGTCAAGACGCCCTACGCACACACCTGTAGCCAAGACATAGAAAACTTGACTGCCCCAACTTTTACTTGCAACATGTTTTGCTTTATCAGCGCTGAATTCCTACGAAAGAAATGGCAGCCAGGGCACAAAAGGGATCAAAATAACGCACACATACACGCAATGAGCTGCGTGCAGTGGCTGGCTAGAGTCGCGTCAGATAAGACAAATAGCAGATGAGTGAGTGAGTGAAATAAAACACACACACACACAAATACGATGGGATCTAGTGTCGGCGACTTGAGGTGTTTTTACTGCGGTTCAAATCCCACACTACTCTGCCAAGAGGCAGCTGTGCCTTTGGTGGTTTTTCACCTCGACAAAAAAAAACAACATACACAACCGCACCAGCATCGCATATTTAGTTTCCGCCAATGTCATTGAACCATGCCGTGAGCCATAGAGAGCTGCTGAAGCATACATTTTACAATAACAACTACACGGTTGCTAAAGACAGGCCAGCAGGACGAAGACGCCGATGCTTTCACAGTTCGTACGCGGTGGCATCGCAACGAACTGACAACAAAATGCGAGATAGAAAAGCATAGACAAATGCCAGCAGACGCTTAATTTCATTCTCAGCGCCGCTTCTGTTTGCCTTCAATCCCCCCCAATACTCCTGCAAGTGTTGTGCTTTCAAGTGTGGCGTGCAGGAAACGGCCGAAAAGGCCAAACTGGCAGAAAATGAAATTATTTTGTAAATTGATGCGTGCATTGAGTGGGCGCCAAAGGAAAAAATTTAACAAATACAACAATAAACTATTCGCTGGAATGCTTAGAGCAGCGCTCAATTTTGTTGGTTCTGGAATTGATTACATTTCTTTGTTGCATAGCTGAAGTAAAAGCAAAACCTAAATGCTTAATATAAAATGTATTCCTTATTTAGGCCCAAAATTATGCTAAGCTCTGCGCATCTTTAAATCAGCTAAAGTTGCTTAGAACATTTCTTTAATGTTGACTTTAGTATAATTTTTTTTTGGCGTTCTTGTGAGATGAGTTTGTATTGAGTTTTCTTCGTTCTATACCACTGACACGAGTTCTTTTCACTTAATATTTATTCAACTTCTTTGCTATTATAATTTTGTTCTCTATGTATTTATGTGCTTTCGGCACGTGTAAACGTTGGTACACTTTGACTTAGTGTCTTGTAAATATGTATTTTTAGCCTCTCACCAAGCAATGCTTCAACCAAAATTTTGTTGGACGTTTTCGTTTTTCTGGCATTGTTTCTTTGGCGCATTGCACAGTGATTCGTTCCATAGACAAAATTCAAAAAATTTATAGTCTCAGAATTTAACAATTTTGATGTCATTTGAAAGGTAAAACTCCAACTAAGAAAACCCCAAAAAATCTGTGCAAAAAATTAATTAGTGTCTGTGCAAAGCGGTTCAAAGTTGAAACTGTTTTCACAAAAAAATTTAAACATATATTTTCTGTTTTTACAGCCCAATTCTGTACACTTGATAAATTCACCATATTGACTATTTGTCAAGTTTTTACTATTTGTCAGGAATTGGCATTCTATTACTAAAAATAAAAGCTCTTTCCTTGATAAATTGTCAAAAATGTGAATGCTATTGACAACAGCTTACAAATTGAAATTTTGCCTATTGAAAATGGAAAAATTTTGCATGTCAACAATTTTAGCGGTTGAGGAAGATAGAAGAGAAGAAATCAGAAGCAGAAGAAAACAAATAATTTGCCTTCGTTGGGCGAAGAAGAATTCATGAAGAATTTTCGGCTGACTCGATCCTTGTGTCATCGATTAATTGGACTTGGCGCCACATGACACACAGATAACTTCGCTATCTTTGCCCATACGCGTTCTGGCGGCATTGCATTTTTTTGGGCATAGATCCTGCCAAAAATGCGTTGGTAATAACTGTAATTTGCCTATGAGCCAATCATCTTTCTCACAAAATTATAAGAATTTTTAATAAAAATTCAAAAATATTTTCAAAAATTACTTCTCTTTAATTTTTTATTTGTCTTATTTTGACAATTGACAGCTATCGCATATTCACCTTATGTTGAATTAAATGAGCTTTTTACTTTATCAATGTTGCATCAGAATGCCAACAAAGCTTTTGCTTGATAAAAATCTTGACAAAAAACCGTGATAAAAAATTTGTCAAGAATACACAGAATCAGGCTGTTAGTCTATTGAGTAAAAAAAATTGTAAAAATATGGTTACCAAGAAGTTGCTAAAATATAGCATATATATAAAATATATTTCCATATAGATTAAAAAATGATGTGGCCATTTTCGCTTTTAATGTTTTCTCAAAAATCGCAAAGCTGAGGCTTTTACTTCACTTTTAATTTAAAATATTTTTCTAAATTAAAAATCTGAAAATTGGCAAAACTTAGAGGAAAATACCAAAAAAGTATGTGAAAGTATGTTCCTGGATTTTTTTTATTTTAAGAAGCATTCTTTTTTTGTCGGATGATGTAATTACATCCTCCGATATTTTCCGATCTCAGAAAATAATTCAATTTGAAAAGTGGTCTAAACACCTATTTTTCTACAAAATTTATTTTTTCATCCCTAAAAGTATGCAATCAGCATGAAAAATTAAAAAATCTGCATAAATACAAAACATACATCTATTATTATCATTTTTATTGCAAAACTAAAGGGTCCTAAGACAATTTCTGTTACTCTGTGCAATTATCAATGTTGATGTAACCGTAACCAAAAATGACGAAATTTGCAAATTCAAGTCTCAGGCATTGCCAAACTACAAAAGTTTACGAAAAACAAAATGAAGATTTCACTTCAGCCATGTTTAACTAGCCTAACAAATTTTATTAAAAGCAGACGACTCCTTCTAATTTTGTTCCGCGGTTGTATGGAGTCAAATCACTGTGCATTGAGTCAAATAAAATGTTGTGTTACTTCTGTTTTTATCCATCACTTAGAACGTCAGCCGCATTTTATCCAATCAAACCAGCCCAACATCTCCTACACACATATTCGTATTTACGGAGATCATTCCGAACGAAATTGATTTTCGTTGTAGCGCATCACTGCACAGGCTCTGCGATTTATTTGAATAGTTGACTATCTGTTTGTTTAATTAATAGCGAACGTATGTCCACATGGCATAGTTTCAGGCGCATACGCACTAACTCAACAAACACACTGAGCAGTGGTCGCCGCGTGCGCAAACTTTGCATACAACAAAACTCAATGCGGTCGTTGTCAAATTCATAAATTAAAGCGCACAAAATTTAATAGTTATGCAACGCCTGACTTTCTGTGTTGTTAATCTTTAGTTATAAATAACTCAATGCCAACTATTTTGCTGGTAGGGGGCGTGTTTGATGCGCTAAAAATAAGACCGCAATTAAAAATAGTAGAAAAATCTGTGCAAATGCGCAAAAATCCATACTCGCACATTTAGTGCTTTGAGCCGCTGCCTCTTCACCATAATTGCTTTGTCATAATTAATGGCGCGTTTAATTCAAAGCAAACTTTACATCTTTTGCTGGCGTTTTCACTACACACCGGCGCACCCATTCGCCGCACACCGCATCCGCACGCCACACCGCACGAAGGTCGAGCACACAATGCAGTCAGCGCAAAAGGATGCACATTTCCCCTTCCTTTGCAGTCACTTTGCGGCTGAGCGCAGAGTGCCACAAAAGCGGCAGCCGACACTGCAGTGCGGCGTTGCGGACAGCAATGGGCGTATTTTGATCATCTATGTGCACACTGAAGCCGCTATGGCTGCGCATTAATTAGGCAGAAAACATGCACAATTAGAGAGACAAAAGACAGCTACAAAGCCAAATTAAAATTCATATTCCGTACGTGAATGGCAGAAGGTTAAACGCACTCAATCGCTGTCAATCTAAATATTTGGCTTTGATTTCTCACGCTTTAGCCAACTTAACCGCAGCTGCAGAGACAATGCAAACGTCCGGGGGCGAAGTATATCAAATTGGCCCAATGCCAATAAATGTGTATGGGATGGTGTGCGGTGAAATGGTAACAAAAACACAACCACAACACGTGTAGCACGTAGAAAACGTTATTGATTGGTGCATCAACTGCACATTTGCACCAACAGCAGCCAGTTTTATGCTGTGCCTGTGTGCGTAAATATGTGCATGTGTTCATGTGTGTGTGTGTGTATGAATCATGGCACTGTTTGTGTTGGCGACAAACGCAAAAAAAATCGCATAAATTGCAAGAAAGACTTCATAAATCATAGACAGCGTATAAAGTGAATGGATGTGTTTGCGGCAGCCAAGAAGAAAAATTATGGAATGGTTGGCTGCAGATCATTTGATTTTTCAGCATCATTAAATGCCACCATTTGCTGCTGTGCTGAGCATAATTTTCATTTTTCACTGCTTTCGGAACGTTTAAAACTTGAAATTGTAGCAAAACTAAGAAGAAATTGTGAAGTCCTTAGTTTAGAATTAATCAATAATCCACACCCATTCCATCGCTTAATTGTGTTCAAATAAAAGCATAGTTAATTTTTGGCATCAAATCAGCTTTAAAACTTTACTACACAGCACTAAGCACAACCAAGGAAGAAACGACTCGTAAGAAATTGCAACGGAAACCTATTCATTTCTGGCTTTTGGCGAAGATAAATGGCATCGCTGTTTCCAGCTGAAAGACAAATTGCATGTGCAATACAAATTCCTATTTCCGCATCTTACTGCTAAGAAAATGTGTAGTTTTCTCGTTGTTGGAATGTAATCGCATTTGCAGACATTAAAACGGCTTTGGCGCCGTACCATTCGGTCTTATGTCATGTGACCGTTGAACAAGTACCCAAGCAACCAGGCAATTTTGCAATTTGCCCTAAAAGCATGCAATAAGAGAATACGATTAAGAACGGCAAATCGATGCTCTAGCAAGCAACTACTGATGTGCAGTTGTGATAATTTTAATGGTGGTGAAATGAGAACAAACCAACAGACAGACAGCCAACTAAAGAGGAGCAACTAAATCGATTTCCTAGGTCACTATGGCCACTTGCCATTTGAAAGAAAACCAGTTATACCAGTTATACTCGTATAGCAAAAATGTTTGTTAAATTAGTTAAAATAATAAAAAAAAATTGGCTTTTTCGATAATTTTGAATAGGACTCATTACACGATCTGACAGTGTTTTTTATTTTGTAGAACCATACAAAAAATTTCTCGATAGAAATTTTTAGCGACAAATTCTCGAAATAATCTCGATAATGCTTGAATTTTTTGCCTTGAAGATTTTGAATATTTTCAAGTCAAATGAAATTTGTTTGTCAAACGAAAAATTTTCATTACGTGAACGTGCGCGCATTTAAAACCGAATTTACGTGTATTTCTAATCGTTATTTGATTTGAATAATGGACTGGCCATGCGACAGTACTGTAAAATATGCGTTTTATTTCAATTTTCAGAATGAAAAAAGTTTTCGTAATGGTATCCAAAATGCAAATGAACAAGAAAAATTACGCTGTCGAAATGATATCGAAATTTTCAAAATTTTCGACATCGTTACGATATCTCGGATAAGATAATTTCAATATCGCAACGATATCGAGATTTTCGAAATTCTCGACATCGTTACGATAGTGTCATTTTTCTCGTTCTCGATATCATTTTAGACACTTTAGCAATACTCGAAAACGAGAAAAATTCTCGCTTTAACGATATCGTTTCTATATCGTTTGGTTTGCTGGGAAGTTAAATTACACCGTGCACAGCATTTTTCACACCGGGAAAAATCCATATGTGCGTGAAACTAGAGACCAAATACAGTAATACTGCGTACTCAGTTTTTTATTTCTACATCCTTTGTCCTTTTAAAAGGACTTCAAAATTTTAAAGGGGATAAAAAATTAAAAAAATATAAAAAATACTTCACCTCGTTAGAACATGGCGATATGTATATCAAATGAAAGAGAAAAGGCTCAAGAATTTAAATAAAATTCATTTTTTATCTATTTGCAGAAAAAGGATATATAAAAGATCCTTTGAAAATTTTAATCCTTTATATCCTTGAAAATTTACATCGGATTTTCTTGAAAAGTAAGCACAGTAAAACCCAAAATCTCTTTGATCACGTGTCAAAATTTTATTACTCTAACTTTATGAGTTCGAAAGTTATTAAAAAAAGAAGCTGCAATTCTAATGAAGTACAAAAATTCTAATTTATTTGAGTATCAGTATTTTTAATAATAAAAAGATACAAAATCAATGAAGCCAGAATAATCATGTGTTTTCACATTTACTCTAAACAAATTCTTAACCCTCGGTTTACCACGGTAGATTTAGATTTTCAAAAAAATGAAAAGCACGTTTTAATTATTTCCCGATTGAAGTCCTCTTGCTAAGTTTAAAGTCGAAAGGCCCAATAAATTTTGTTTCTCCATACAAACTGTTAACCCATTGTTGACCCCAATAGATTTTGATTTAATAATAATAATAATAAAACACGTGTCAAATTATTCCTCACTAAGAGTACTTCCACCAAGTTTGAAGTCAATGGGCTCATTAATTCATGTTTTCAGTTTCTCCATACAAACTTTTAAACCCTCGTTGACGCCATTGGATTTTGATATTCGGAAAAATTAAAAACACGTATCGAGTTATTTTACATTTGAAGCACTTTCATCAAGGTTGAAGTCAAAAGGCCCATTAAATCATGTATTTCTTCATACATACTTTTAACCCATCGTTGATCCAGTTTGATTTCGTTTTTGAAAATAAGGAGAAGTATTTTTACAATTTTTTATTTTAATTATTATTATTTATTATTATTTATTTTAAAGTGAATAGGCCCATCGGTTCATGTTTTTTCCGGAGTTTACGGGAAGACTAAAAAACCTTAACCCATTGTTGACCTAGTCAAATTTTGATTTTCGAAAATTATAAAATACGTGTTGAATTATTTTTGATTTAGAGTATTTTCAGGAAGTTTGAAATCAATATGTCTATTAAATCACGTTCATTCAAACAACACCTTAACACATGTTTTTCCCCTTTGGACCCCGAATTTCCAAAAATCACGTCTTAGCGAAGGTTCATTCTTCAAGATGTGCCTACAGTTAAAATTTCATGTTTGTCAGCAGTTTGGGCTGCTCAATCAGTCAATCAATCAATCAGTAAGTCTACACACTTGCAGCGATGCTTTTCATGTATTTCTATTGGTTATTGAATGCTCCGGTTTTATTTACAACTTTATGACTAATCATAATAATTTTTATAGCATGTAAATTGTTTTTAAGAAGATCCAATATCTGTCTTCGCCCTCATCAAAATGTTTCCATATTTTATGATATGAATGATTTGTGTGGCAATTCAATTTTCGATTAATGCCCGCACACGGCCCAACATTTTACGTTCGCAGCAGTCTCCCAATAATGATGTCAGCAATTAATTATTCCCTGCGGCATCTTACGGCGCCATTTACCAGCTAATGATTGCATGTTTATGTGTGCAATTTCCATGGCATAATCAGCGAACAGCTGTTTTGGTGTTGCGCTCCCGCCGCCGCAATCGACCCATTTCGACCGCACTTGCACACACACACACACACACCGCATTTAATTTACTGCCTAAAAGTATGCAACCAATCATAATGCTTGCCATATTTATGTTATTATTAACCCACTCCATAACGAGTGTTGAGCGTTGGGTCGCAACGGCAGAAAACAGACGCAACGGGAAGTGTGCAGCACGCGGCGGCCTCTGTCCGTGATCAACACTCGAACCGGCGCACACTTACCGCATTCATTATGATTTATTGAAGTTCTCATGCATAATAAATCGCGGCCACGACAACAACCCGGCACCCAAAAAACCCCAACAACACTGAGGCACAGCACAGCGCCCAAGTGCCAAGATGTTGTATGGCTAGAAAAAAGAAATTAGGGCTTAAATGCCTAAAAGTATACACCAGCAAGTGTAGGCTACAAATTATTTTCGCCTGCCAAAAAGCAACAACAGCTACATATATTTGAAGGGTGGCTGCAGCAGCAGCAAAACTAACAACAGCGCCACGACGCCAACTTTAAGCTGTGACAAATCAACAGTGCAACACAAGTCGAAGCAAGAAGAAGCGGCGGTGGCAGCTCTCGCGACAACAAAGCCCACAAAAGGAAATGCGGATTTTGAAATCACAAACACGAAACATGGCGTGGCACAGGGCGATTCAGTGCGGGAATTGTTGTTATCCAATTCCATGGCACGCCACGCCATGCCTTGCCACGCAATTACCATATTGCACGTTTCCATGGTGAACACACACACACACACACACCGTCTTTCGCCGCCTGTGGCAGCAGCAAACAAGCCGCGCGACCGCCCAAACTAGCCCAACAAACAATGCTTCAACAATTAAAAGTAAACGAAAACTAAAAATGTTATTTTTACATTGTTTTCATATATATTTTCCTTGTTGTTTTCTCTGTTGTCGCCATTGTTTGCATGTGCACACATACTTATGTATATGTGTGTGTGTGTGTGGGTAAAACCAACATCAATATTATTAATAGCTCTGGCAACGGCAACATTGCGGCAATTTCATTTTATGAGCCAATGTTTGTGTTGTTGTTGCCAACAGCGCGACACCAATATTTACTTTCGCTTCTCATATTTTTCACCAGATTGCTTACAGGTGCCGACAGTACGCCCGCGGGACTTTTATGCATACATACAGATGTGCATTTGTGGGTTTGTGCGCGTTTAAAATTTAATAACGCTGATGAAATGTTGATGTTGTTGGCTGCGTGCCGTAAACAACAACAACAATCAACTCTCACAAAATGTATACATTCCGTTTTACTGGCACTTTTGTATTTTCTAGTCAAACTGTTTGTCTCATTGAAAAATATCTCAGTGAATTATAGAGCTGTCAATAAACAAATAAACAAGTTTTTGACATTTGCAATTTTAATAAGTATGCATGTGTGTGTGTGTAGTGAAACTCCTATTCATACAAGTTTGCAATACAATTTAAATGCTGTTTAATAATTGTCTGCAAATCCGAATATTTGTGGAAAGAATGACGTTTCGGACAACATGTTTGCCAAAGACATAGTTTGTCATAGTTTGCCAAAGACGATGCAACACGTACTATTTATAAAAAAAAAAATAATGTTCTCGCGGCAGCGGTGGCTTCGGCTTTGGCAAGAAAACGACAATATTAAAACGGCAAATATTTATGAAGTTTTATATCTAAAAAGTTTAAAATTACAGAGTTTAGAAATCAGAAATTATTAGAACTCCACTTTTACTTATTTCTACTTATTCCTTTTTCTTACTGGTTTCGAATAGAAAAAATTGATTCCATACAGAAAATGTATATCGTTGTAAGTTCACAAGAAAAAACAAAGCTACTTTCTTATTTCCATTTCATTAGGTACTATTTACAACACGCAAAGACAAAGAGGCATAGTCATCGTCAAGACTTAAGATACTCGAGGCAAAACGGATTAAAGTCAGCCAAACCAAAGCCTGACGTAATGTTTTCACGGGGCCTCAGTAATTTGTGCCATATCCTGTTGGTTTTCTTTCAGCTACGTTTTGTGTTGCTTTATCTATTTTGACGGGATCATTTAACTTGAGTCTCTGAACCCAAAAATAACAGAAATTTAAGCAATTAAAAATAAAAATTTCTGAAGATTTTTTACCATCTTTATGGACGTTCCAAACATTGTTAAACAAAATTGAATTACGTTTAGTTTAGAAAATATCATATTAAAAAATATTTGATGCATTAATTCCAGGGACCAAAAATAACAGTTATGATTTTTTAAAAATTTGAAAACGTTGCCCATTTTTAAGAGATATTTATAAATGTTGGACAATAACTATTATGAGGGAAAAAAATACTTTTTTCGTCATTTCGTAACTATTATTCGTGGCAAATATTTTTTCTGTTGCCTAATAACTGTTATCAGCAAGAAATATTTTTTCCATTGTTCGGTTACGTTTATTTTTTGAAAAATATGTTTTCCGTCATCGCATAACTGTTATGAGAGAAAAATATTTTTTTCGTTGCTCGGTAACGTTTAATTTTGGAAAAATATTTTTTACGTTGTTATGCGATGACAGAAAAACTATTTTTTTTTTTTAAATAAACGTTACCGAGCAATGGAAAAAATATTTTTTTGCTGATAACAGTTATTAAGCAATAGAAAAAATATTTGTCACGAATAATAGTTATTCATAGATATAAAAATAATTATTTCAAAATAATAATTACCTATAAGTAACAATAAAAATATTTGTTACAATGAAACAGATATTTTCCAACTTTTTTTCTAAAAACGTTATAACTGTTATGTCCCTGATTAATTGACGTTAAAATGTTAAAATCTTGATAAACAATTTTATTACCTAATTCATAATGAGATCAAGTTTAGGCTAAGTCGAACAGCAACAATAAATATATGTAGCTAAGAATTTGGCTCACACAGATTTTGGGTCAAGTTTAAATGCGAACTGCTGTAAATGGAACCAAGAAATTGCCTACGGTTCGATTGTGAGGGAAATTAAAACTGAGAACTGAAACTGAGAACACTTGAATTGGCTCTATTTTCATTTCCTAATATTAAGGCCTTTTCTGTAAATCATTCAGTTCATTACTGACAGCTGTCTGAGTCACATCGATGTCCACATTGCAAACGCAAATTGGATCACATTGTACAAGACCACATGGCAATATCTCACACAAGTTCATAAAACTCCACTAACCACTGCTGCGCATCAATGCAACTGTGTTCCCGAGCCTAGTTTTACGCAACTGTTTGCTTTTCCTGCTTACGTGCACATGTAAACACGTTTGTTTGCCTCTGCATGCGTTTGACATGCTCGTCTATGCTGAGCGCCGTGGCTATTGTTTTTATTGTTGTTCCATGTTGACGTTGAACATAGCTCAACAACAGCCACACCACTTGAACAACACGAACGCATTGTTCCGATTGCATCAGCTGCCAACGTTGCAATGTTCCAAAGGCTTTGCATTGCAAGCGCCTTGTTGCTGGCTTTGTTATCATTGCTGTTGTTGTCAGCACAGTTCCTGTGCCGTGTTTGCATTTGCATTTGACTACAGGATTCTAATTTATTGCCCAAATTGCAGGCCAAATTGGTTGAGCGATTTGCATTTTCGTGTGCACAAAACTGTTTGAATCTGCAATAATTCAAAGGCGGAAAGGGAGCAATGGACAACAGCAGCACTGAATGCATTAGGAATGCAAGAAGAGCATTAACAGTGTTGCCAGATCAGGAGATTTCCTCCTAGATTTAGGAGATTCTTGGCCTTTTAGGAGAATTTTTAGGAGGAAGAATGGTTTAGTAGAAAGTTTAGGAGATTTCGATTTGACATCATGAGTGGCACTGAATCCTTGAATACTGGAAGTGTCTAATTTAATTTAATTAAATGTTATGCTTCAAACTGTATAATTTTTGCAATGAATGAAGGAAGTTTAAAAAAGCAAATTTCATACCGATGTAATTTTTAAAATGTTTGTTTGTGTTAAGTTGTTAAGCTGAAGCTAAATTAATATATAATACAGAGACCTAAAATAATGATTATCCATATTTTTTGGAATAAAAAAATTGTCCTAATTTAAGAAATTTCTAAAAATATTGCTTTATAATAATTATTCCCAATAAGAAATTTTTACATTGCCTATAACTATTATCATGTAATAAATATTTTTGAGTTGCATAATAACTCTTATAAGTAATATGTATATTTTTCGTTGTCGATAATTATTATTTAGGGATTTTTTTACATTGCTTCATAACTTTAATTTTTGACTTTTTTAATTTACGTTACCGACAACTATTATTTTGAGACATTTTTTTACGTTGCTTTATAACTTTTATTTATGATTTTTTTCATTTACGTTGCCGATAACTATTATTTTGAAAAGAAAACTTTTTACGTTGAATTACCACATTTTGGATATGAATTGATTTTTAATTGTTTTAAATTGACAAACGCAAATTAACTGCAGAGTCCTAATTTCCACCAACAACTAAATAATTAAAAATCAATTCATACTCAAAATGTGGTAAGGCAACGTTAAAAAAATGTTCTTTCATAAAAGTAATGAAGCAACGTAAACAAATGTCTCAAAATAATAGTTATCGGTAACGTAAATTAAAAAAGTCATAAATAAAAGTTATGAAGCAACGTAAACAAAAAAAATTCCAAAATAATAATTATCGAGAACAGAAAAAAAATTTGTTTCTTATAACAGCAACGTAAAAATTAATTGTCGCAAATAATAATTATAATCAACAAATAAAATTTATGTTGCATTGTAATAGTTACATTGCAATTATTTTCTTAAAAACCTTATAATAGTTAAGTCCCTGAGTCACCATCCGTTTGAAATGTGTGTTGTATCACATGTTGGAAAAAACAGTGTTGCATACGCATTTGTGTTGCATACGGGTGGCATTTGTGGTATCACAACGGGCCCGTTAAGAGGCCTAAGTGTGTCTCATACAGAGGCAGCCACCGCAACCTAACCTAACCTAAGTCCCTGATATAAAAATATGTAATTTCATTTTTTTTATGAGAAGTTTAATTGCTTAGTGTATAACGACAAAAATTAAAAACAAAGTTTTAGGAGATTTTTAAAATTGTTTGGAGGAAATTTCAGTTTTATTGTAAAATTTAGGAGAAAGTAATTTTAGATATCTGGCAACACTGAGCAATAAATCATTAGTATGAATGAATAAAATTTTTCATGCGCACTCAGCACAACTTTATGCATCCAATTTTATTTATTTTTAACTTCAACACAACTTTTTGTAGTCTATATTTAATGTGTTCTGAGCGCCCATAATTCATTCCTAAGAGGTGCTTTGTAGTCTAAAAAAAAAAAAATTAGTCACTCCCATTGCACGGCCCACATTGAGTAATAACTTTTAGGCGCACGCGTAATTACAACACAAACGAACGCAGACAAAATGGTTGTTGCCAACTACGAACACTAACGTTCAACGCTCCGTGCCAAGTTCAACAATCAATTAACCCGAACGACCAACTTTCACACCTGTACGCAGCCATTTAACATTTGGAATCTATTCCAACCTTGTGCGCGCCAACCAACCAACCAGCCAACTCATCAGCCCAACGTCCAACGTCAATTCACCAACGCCTCACACACGTTGGCTGACGCGGCGATGATTGAAAGTTGGCACAGGAACGTTCAATTGAAATGCAATGCCGCACGGCGGAGGTGCAGGGAAGTGCAGCGCTGCCGGCGGAAGTGCTGCTGGCAAATGTGTCATGCACCGCCGACGGCGGTACAAGACGATTCTGACTCTGATAGGTCGCTGGCAATGGCGAAACGTGTACCGGAAGACGACGCTTGCATGTGCATTTTCCGTTCTTTCGGTTGTGTGTGTTTTGTTGCAATTTTCCCATTGCTAGGCTAAATTATTGAAAATGACTATGAAATTACGGCAAATGAATATTTCATTAAAAGGTGCCACTGCTGCCGTCGTACTTAGCCCACAGGCTCGACTCGAGTATGAATTAATTGCTGCTTCCATGTAGAAAACTGTTGGTTTCGCTTTACGGCGAGTGAGGTCAAGAGTGACTGGAGTGAGTGATGATTGTAAACGCATTTCACTTTATGAAATTATGGCGAGCAATAATAATTGAGCATGCAAATAATTATTTCGTTTTACAGAGTGTTTAAGGAAAACTTTGTCAGGACTTGAAGTGGGAAGAAATATATGTAGAATGTAAGGAATGGAATTACAAGAAAAAGGAAAGTTCCAGTAAGGAATAAGTGGTCAATAACATAACTTGAATTATGAGTGAAGACACAGCTTGGTCCTTAGGTTTGTATCTTGCATCTGTTTTGGACATGGACTCTGAGAGATTTGGAAGTCTAAAAAAATCAATTATTTTAATAATTATCAGTCCTTGTTTATTACATCTAATAAAACCCATTCTACATATTAAATACAGTGGACATCCAATTTGTTAAATCGAAAAATTCGTTAAATCGATCGAATTTTTTTTTGTTTTAAGCCATCCTTCTTAACCCATTAAAGCCGGGTACCAGTTCCGCCCATACGATTTTGATAAAATTTCATACACGACCTGGAAAATTTCAACTTTCTATCTCTGCACGTTGCTGAGATATTCATTGGGTATTTTTTACCCATTAGGCAGCAATGGTAGCTTTTTTCCATACTTTTTGAAGTGATCAGCTAAACACGTGAACAAAAGTTGTATTGTTTACAGGTGAGTTAGGAGGCAGATTTTTGTGAAGTTCTAAGGCCACTACGTTTCGCAACATTTTCCACCTCCGGAAAATTAACAATTTTTGGAGTCTGGTAACTCTAGCTAGATGGCGGAATTTTAGGGTGACCTCTACTAGACTAAGGTAGTTCCATCTTTACCCCAACCATCCCTGTCAATGATTTTGAGATATCTCTACCACGAACTTTTCTGTGATTTATTTAAAAAGTCAATTTTCATGGGTAAATTTTTACCCATTAGGCAGCAATTAAAAGGGTTAAAGAAATAAGTCTCACATATTCAGTTTTTAAAATTCTGCCTGTCCCTTGGGGTCTATTTGACCCCAGACGGAATTAAAAAAACGGTTGAGCGGTTTTATGCACTCGTCTACTTGTGTTATTTACTGTTAATCGCGCTTACAACCCAATAACCCTTTTCCCTTTCCCTTTTTTTCTCTTTTCTTTTGTGATTTATGTGTAATATTTCTTCATGTTTTGTCAGTAAATTATATAACCGTTTGATTGGGGTCATCCTGACCTCAAAGGACAGCGAACGCAATTTTGAGCAAAGGACAGACAGAAGGTTAAACAAATATCTTGTTTTATGAAAAAGAAAGTGAAAAAGTTTTCGATGCGCGATTACCTCTTTACCGCAAGTAAACTTTTCTGTATGGCAATTTCTCTTCATTGATTATTGAAATTTTAAGTTTTAAAAGAAAAAAGCCAACCGAAAGCAAAACATATCCTGTGAAAATGATCAGCAATACATACAAACAGAATCTGAAAATGTTGGTAACTTGACGTAAATTTGAAATTTAACGTAACAAAAACAAAAACAATTGAGGTACCGTTCACTTGACAAAACCAAACATTCATTGTTATTGTAAAGAATGTGAATGCTCAAATAAAAACAATTCGAAGGGTAAAAAACAACATAAATATTCGTTATATCGAATAGCAAATTTCACTTTTGTTCGTAATATAGAACCATCAATGGAAAAAATTTGGCCGTACGCTAAATCGAAAATTCGTTAAATGGAAAGTTCGTTATACTGGACGTCCACTGTATTTATCATTCTTCATACCACTGCAGTACTGTTATAATCCACAATTTTTACAATAACCATTACTTATACGCCCCATACACCAATCACCAAATTTGACAGCAACACATTTCTGAACATTCTACATACGCAAGATCGACTGCTTTCTGCTCTTCCCGTTCGGTAATTATAAAAAAAACATCTTGCAAACATTCACAACAAAACGCATACTTTTAAATTGTGCTCTCCATGTCGGCAATTCATCAGCAAAAACAAACGACTTGCTCAGTCGTCCAGGCAGCATTTTGGGCTTATTAGTCATTTTCGTCAGAAATGCTTCATTAAATTCATTCGTAATGAAGCCGAAATTAAAGGCAAATTAATTAGCAAGGCACACATTAGCAATACTCCCAACTAAGTGTGGCAGCAACTTGCTGGAAGGCCCAACAGCCAAGAGAAATGTAGGCCACGTGTTTGCGAAATTGTGTACTGGCCAAATGAAAATATTTTAGAAGCATCCCCAGTGACCAGCTACCAAGCGCTATGCTTCGTAAGTACGTACTTGTGTACTTGTGTGTTGCTGTGTGCATTCTCGCTTATGTGCCGTGCACTTCTGGCCAGAAAATAGTTGAATTGGCCGCGCCGCTAAATGGAGCATTTTCGACGCACAGGGATGAGTTTTAGTGGGGCTGCACTACTCATGTTAAAATTAGCAAATGCTGCAAAAAGGTATTTGTTTTATTTTGGCTCAACCGTAAGCAAAAGCGGTTTGTTTTTGTCAGTTTTTTATTCATTAATTTGCTGCTTTGCATAAACTCGTAATTGTAGCAACGTACAATTAATTTGCCTAATGTGAGTAAACAAAATTACACCAACAATTATTCACTCTTTTACATTTTGACTTTGTCACCGGTGGACATTGAACGTAGCGCTTCAGTGCGTCGCCGCCACTCGACTTGGTGCTTGCGGCGATGAAGTAAGCACGAATAATTCCCCGTGAGGGCAACATTAACAAATGCGCATTAGCACAATTTTTACATACTTTTAGGTGCACACAAAAAGTCGCACACTCATCGCCACGCAGCATTGCTGGCAAGTGAGATACAACAAAAAAAATATTTGATTTTTCACCACTTGAAATAAAACCGAAATTAGACATTACTACAAACATTTGGCGGTGGCCAAAAAGTCGCGAAAAAGGGCAAATGTGCAAGCAATCGACCTTGTCGAGCTGCCAACTCGCACAACTAGAGCCCCCACAACAACAATTTGTCATGCCCACACGCAGCTGGCCAGCTCGGCCGGCCACACTGTAGTTGCGCGCCCATAAATAATGACTGCATATGCGTGAATAATTGCTGCCGCCGCTGGGATGCAAGCGCCCAAGCCCTTGAGAGCAATTCCGCGCAGCTCTCGGCCGGCTCTGCTCATGCCTCAGCTGCTGCTAATGCTTGCTGCTGCGCCCACTGGCGATGATGATTAAGTCAAATAGGCCGGCGCGTGCAACACTCACCACACCCCACACGCGAGCATTTGACTGGGTTTGGCGCAAAGAGATTGAAAATGTAGTTGTTGTAGTTGTAGTTGTCGTTCCTGTTGTCGTTGTTGTTGTTGGCGCAGTTTCTAAGGCTGATGCTGTGCGGCTCTGCTGGCAATCGATTCGCATTATTTTTGCGCCCCTTACAGCACACAAATGGAGCGCCTTCTTAATGGCTTTGCATCCATCTAATCCCACTCGCTGGTGCGCCCATAACTTGGCCAAAGGGTTTCGAGCCAAATGATATCATCTCACAGCACTTTTACATCAATGATTGTTTCATGTTGTTACATTTCCTGTTCGCACTAAACCCGGCAATTCATTTCAATCAATCTTGAGCGCGTCTTGCTGGCGCGATTGCCACTTTTTATGCGGCTCCCAACAGTCGTGTCAATTGATTTCCTAAAGTGCCTGTCACTTTTTGCCACATCGCTCAGAAGCTCGTTACCGCAGCGCCTCGCCGCAAAGTCTCTCTTAAATATGCAAATTCGTTACCCTATCCGCCAAATGTGCAGACTGGCGTGCGCGAAGCCGCATTTCCGGCGTCTCAAGTTAAATGTGGTCTGGCGTAGCGAAAAAACACCGAATTGGAATTAATGTTACGTGAATGTAAAGTCACGTTTTTTTGGGGCTGAAAAAATATGCCAAAATAATGAAGAACGTTCGACTTGCTTATGACGGCAGTAACAGTTTCAGTTACAGTTAACAGTTTTAAATATTTAACGTTTTTATTTATGATCCAATGTGCAACTTGTGGTAGATAAAGGGTTAATCTTTCATGTGGCATTTTGGTACAAGGAAAAGAACAAAATACTCAATTTCAATTAATCATTTTCATTAATTATTTTAATTTTATTCGTGATGGCTTTTCCCGAATTCCATTGAATCTCGGTCAATGGTGACTACATTACTTTGCTTCCAAGTTTCTAAAAATCGATGAATGTTACAATGGAAATTAAGGGACTGCACAAGGACTGAAACCCGGGCAGGCAACCCGAAATATCTTCTTAACCTTCTAGCAGCCAAATTTTTGTTTTTGGTTAACAATTACTTAACTTAACACTAGAATGCCCGACCATCTGACCTATCTAAAATGCCCATATGTAGTCATTTTGACTACAATATTTTTTAATAACTTTTTTTTAATTTTATTGGTTTTTAAGTGGCAAATATGAATAAATGCACAATACAATAAAATAAGTAGGGGTATTCTCGCAGTCTTGCAAAACCCTTGCAAGGTGCACGAATTGCAAAAATTGCAGAAACTTGCAATCCGTGCAATGATACAAAAACAAAATACAAGGGAAAAACGTTTTGCAATTCGTGCAATGTGTACAACAGTGATACCCATGTTTTATATGAGGGTGCAAACGTGCGTCAGCTGATTGTCAAAAACTTCGTTCATTTTATTTCGTGTGCGCAAGCGTAATTTCTTCACACAAACTTTGTTTTATTTACTTTTATATAAACATTTTTAATATTTTCCAGCTAGAAACGAAAATAGCTTTCAATTATTACCATCTTCCTGAAGAATATTAAGTGCAGCATCTTCAATAAGAAAATTCAAAATTTTTTTGTTTTCACTGGTCCGCCACGTTGTTTGCAATATTTGCAATATTTTTATTTTTGTGCGTTCTCGCAGTATTGCAAGTTAGGGTCTTGCAAGTTTGCATTTTCACAAATTTTGCAACGCTGCAAGACTGCGAGAATACTCCTAGTATTTCATTTTTATTTTTTTATGGTTTACAAAGTAAATTCATTTCAATATAATGGCGTACTTTACACACTTTACACATAAATGGGATAAAATGGAATGCAATTTCGAATTTGGAATTTGTGAATGAATTTTGTGAGTGAATTTTGGATTGAAAGACTTGGGAATTGTCACAGCCTACTATTATATTTTTTTTAATGTTTGCAATTATGTATTTGAAATTTTAATATTTCGCTTTTGAAGATGCATATTTGTCAGTAAGAAATTCACTTTTGATGAAAATGTTCTTTAGGTAGTCAAAATGACTCCTTTTGGGCATTTAAGGTAAATTTTGCAAAATTGGGGTAAACAATTTTTTTACAATATTTTTAATTTATTTATTCCATTTAGCTTTAAAAATTAGTAAAAACCACGAAAGATATTTTTTTAGAAAGCGATGCAATAAAAGTTATTTACAATAAAAGACCTCAATGTAGTCAAAATGACTACCTTGGGCATTCAAGTGTTAACACATTGCTGACCGGCAACTTTTCTAAAAATGTACCTCATATGGCCGGCTGTTGTTTTGACAGCGGATGTGGAAGTAAAACAATATAAATAAACTTTAAAAAGCTTTAAAGTATATAAAGCTAAACTTTATAAAGCAGTCGAACTGACCAACGCACACTCCACTGTCAACTCTAAAGTTTCTTTCTTTATATAACTAAACCGATAGATCACTGCTTAACACATTCTCATAGTCCTTGAGAGTGTCAGTAAATGGTCTAGTCGTATTTTATTTCGCCTCACATTTTAAAACATCCACTTGCACGACTCTTCAGTGTCATAGTTATTTGTTTGCACGTTTTATTTCTTATTCAATTTCTATTCACTTCTCGCCACGTCAAAATCATTCACGCACACGCGCACGCATGCCGAGTGTCGCCACATGCAGACGCGTTTTCACGTTTTCAAATTTAACTCAAGATAGCTTGGCAAAGCAGCAGCAGACGCAGAAAAGGAAGCAGAAGAAAGGACAACGCTGTGCATAAATCAGCCCGACACCCAGTCCGGCTACTCCTACTCGGCTTTGCATGGCACGCATACAAAAATAGCCCAGTTGGTGTTTTTTTTTGTTTTTTTTTTAACGAGGGAAGCATCGAAAGCCTCAGGTAGTGCGGGACTTTAAACCGCTAAACCCTCCTCCCAGTTGGTGTGCACATGTGTATGTGTGTGTGTGTTTGTGCGCGTGAGTGTGAGTGTGAGTGAGCTTCACGGATGACAGCAGCTTCGGTTGCAAATTTAAGCTCTCGGCATAATTTGTTGTTCAAGTGCAGCTTCAAAATTAACTTCTCATTGAATGCGTGCGACCGTTTGCCGAGGTCGACGGGTCAATGAAGGCATCAAGTACAATTGCCCAAGAGTGAGTGCTTATGTATGCTTGTATAAAATAAGCAATACATGAAATTGCAATGGGTATGAATTTTTCATTTTGAAATGTCAACAAGACTCACCCGTTGGGGCTTTAATGATCCTGCGCCTAATCGAGGGCCGCTCCAAGTCTGCTGCTCAGCCGCTGGTACAATAAGCAAGCACCGCCTTCAGTGGGTACCACTTAGTCTCCGGTTTATTTATTTATTTTATGTGCTTTCTTTTGCGTTGCTCGTCAATTGTGCTCTCGCTTACAGCAAATTTCGTCTGGCGTTGACGTTGACGTTGTCCTGGCGTTGCAACATTTTAAATGCTGCACACACACATTTACATTTACTGCCACGTGTATGCGTACGAATATGCCGAAACACTGTCGATAACAAACGAGAAAAGGAACAACAACAAATGCATATCCTTGGGTGAATATCTGAGCGTCGCTGCTGCACGCTGGCTTTGTTTTTGTTACATTGCATGTCGCGCGCGCACGTAAGCGTAAAGAAGACGTTGCCAAAACAGAAGGAAGACTCGCAGCACACTCCGCTCCTCCGAGCAGTGAAAGCGGGCAAAACGGATAATGCGACTATTGATTGCACGTCGGCAAATTGCGAATTGCGAATTCGCTGCTCAACGCCCGGCGCCAGGCGCCTAAATGAAAAAGTGCTCGCTAACGAAAATTAAAGTCGCCGGCTAAACGCTTTGCACGCGCTCATTGAATGCTAAATATAGTGTGAGACGCGACAGCGCAATTTTCGCAATAAATTCCGCGCACGCAAAGTGCAAAGCCAGAAATTTGCATGCGGCCAAATTTCAATCACAATTACAACTAAAATTTTCTGGCATTTGATTTGAGTGGGAAGCCCAATGAGTATTTATTCTATTGTTATATCGACGTTGATTGATGCTCGTGCAATTCGAATGGCCAATCGCCAAAGCAGCAAAAATAAACAATCATTATGTGAAGACGCTTAAACATTTTTAAAGGCATTTTTCGCCCACAGAACTAAAACCTTTAAAGCTTTAAGAAATTTGAAGAAGAAGAAATCCACACAGACCATTGACCAATCGACCGAATGGCCAACCGCCAAAGAAACAAAAATTAACAATCATTATGTGAAGACTCTTAAACACAGATCTAAAACCTTTAAAGCTTTAAGAAATTTGAAGAAGAAGAAATCAACACAGACCATTTTTATTTTCATTTCATTAAATAAATTTCACGTTTTACAGTTGTTTTATGCGCCTCAGAGCCTCCCAAAGCGGTAATAATTAAAAACTTCAAATAAACAAGAACGCACTCAATGCTTTCTTCCAAGGAGAAAAGGAACGACGGGTTAAGTGCCTTCATTCCACACCAAAGCGCAAACAAATAAAATAAATATTCGCGTTAATGAATTCAAATTTCAGAGCACTAAAGTTCACTCAGTCGCCAGCGACACCTTCAAAGGAAAAACCAATTTTCACCGTACACCAAAGAATGTGGCTAAAAAATACAACGGCAACTTCTTTGCTATTCAAGTACAATGCGAAATTCAGTCATGCAGATGAAAACAAACTTGAAATGAAGAAACAAAGCGCTTATAGGCAGAATTGCAGGGCCGAAATGGAGGCGAAAGAAATGGCCTGACGATGACGTTGACCGAAGTTGGGGGCTGGCGAAGAGCACGCGGGGCGCTGGCAAAAACGCAAACGGCACAAAAGTGTTGGTAAAACGCAAACAAGATGGAAATGGGACGTGGCGGCGGCATGGGAACTGGAAGGAACTCCGAGCAAGTCGTGCGAGGAGCGAAATCGGCGGTGTTGTGAGTGAAACATTGAATCGATTCGCTGTTTCCACGCATGCAGCCGCGCTGCTGGCACTGCTGGCTCGACGCTAGCTGCAAACTTCGTGTCATGCCACACCATACTCCGGCACAGCTCGACCGCCAAGCCGCCAGCCGCTAACTACGCTGCACTCCATTCCGCGCCAACTAACGCGCTCAGCTTGTTCAGCCTTCACGGCCGACTATGGGGCGCTGCCGTTCCCATGGTCGTTGTTGTTGTTGTTGTTGCGCTGGTTGGTTTGCCGCGTTGATGCCGTGTGCCATAAAGAGCATTTCAACGCGTCTCTGCAGTTGTACGCGCGGCCTGACTTGCCGTCGGGGGGTAGCTAGGTGGCAAATATGGGTAGGGAATTAGTTGAACTTAAAATGGGGTTGTTATTGTTGTTGTTGTTTTTATTATTATTATTATTGTTATTGTTGTCGCTGTGGTGCCATGCCGTGACGTGTCGAAGCGAATAAGGTTCATATTGGCGCAACAGCAACAGCAGAATGAGTTAAACCAGCGACAAAATGGCAACGTTTAATTGCATTATTTTATTTTATAATTTTATATAAACCACACAACAACCAAGTCCCCAGCAAATGTGATGGTTGTGGCAACTTAATTTCATGGTGAAATCATAATTCGAAAATGAGCTTGGTGTCACAATAGCGATTGGAAAGTTCAAATTGGAAATAGTGTGAGGAATATTGTAAGTTAGCCTAAAATTATGGCATACTCAAAAATAGGTTTAAAAAATGCAAATTTGCCAAGAGATTATTGAAACTTGAAATGGTTACGAAATGCATTTTAACGTAGTATAATTTTAGGCTCTACCTTAGCGAAATAACACATTAAAATATATATGAAAAAGTATTAGAAAATAAATATAATTAATATTGAAATATTAATTGAATTTAAATGAAAGTTGCTCACCACTTTTTAAAAAAAGTAAATGACTATCAATTTGAAAATAAATTTAATTAAAATTTCTCAAAATTAAAAATCAGTTTAGTTAAATTGAATGTAATGTTTCATTACACATTATTTGCTGCATCACAATTTACACACATCAGTCAGTAATTTTCTTCTTTCGCTTTAATCTGAAACCTAAACAAGCACACACAGTCCATTTTCTCGTTTCCAACACTGCAACCGATGGAATATTTCAATACAATAAATTTACTGGTATTTTTGTCTTGTTTGCATTTTATGTTTTCACATTTGTTTTTATTGTGATTCGCCGAGAAGGCAGAGCCGTATCGAAAGTCATGTGACCAAAATTCTTAGTCCTCCGCACACTCACTGAACCCGTGCACACTTTAGAAACAAATTGATTGCCGCACACATGCAAACGAGCTCTGTGTGCCGAATAAAAGAAAATAGAAAATGGCAAAGGAATAGAACGGCTGAACGGCTGGACTTGTGAGCGCGTTGGGGGCAGGACACGCACCTGCCCACAACCAGCGTCGCATGGAACGAGCGAATGCTTTACGCAGGCTGAAGTGTCGCTAAAGACAGCCAACCGGGGCAGGGGTCAAGGGACAACCAAGTGGAAACACGTGAAATCAAATCAACTTCTTAGTATAAACTGGACGAAGCGAATTGCAAGTCGAAAAGGTTGGCGCTTCGCGAGCCTCGTTTGGAGCATAAAAATTGATTTTTTTTTCTGGACTAAAGACCTTCTACTTTTGTCTCGTTTCAATACAATTTATTGTTGTGTTTATATTTTATATCACGACTGTTGTCTTGCTGTCTTCTCGTGGTCAAAATGAGTTATTTTGAATTTTTGGTCATTTTCTCAGCACACATTACACTGCATTTTCGTTAGTTCAATTCACATTTCAGTGCATACACAACAACAAAAACATTGCTTTTACTATAACACGCGATTTTTATGATTTTTCAATCAATTGCATCATTTCCAATAATTCAGCGTTTTGCTGGCGAAATTTGTGTGATTGCATTTTCTTCACTCGCTTTTCTTTTTCTTTTTTTGGTTTTTCGTTCAAATCTAAACTGCTTCATGCAAAAATTCACATTTATTTTTCCAACTTGGGCATTTTGTCGTTTTTGATGTTGGTTTTTGTTTCTCTACGCTCGGTGCATTTATGCTATTTGTGTTGCATGACTGGCTTTTCGTCTCCTCACCGCCAATTTTCCTTACACTTTTCCAACGACCTCTCACGGTTTTCTTGACTTTTTCTATTGCTGGCTATGGCTGGCCGAAATTCAATAGGAACGCGCACGAATTGCGGGAACACGTCAATGCGCCTCGACTGTACACTGCGATCTGAATTGATTCGAATCGTGCAACTTCAGTCGTGCTGCTCTTTTGCCTCTGTTGCTGTGGCTGCTATTGTTGTTCACCGCGCTCACCAACGCGCCAGCATGACTGTTTGCCTGTGCACATTTCACCAACACTCACACACACTCACGTGCGTTGGCGAAAAGTGGGCTCACAGGACATGCGCGCTGGCTGCCAGGCCATGCGATATCCGTTTTACTTGTGACACCAGTGACACACTTTTTCGCTGTGCTCTCTTCGCTGAATGCAATTTTCCACAGTTTGTTGTTGTTTTTCAACTTTCTTTATTTTAGGTTATTTTTTTGCGCATTACAAACGTTGCCGTATTGTTGAACAGAGTCAACTGAGCGAAGACGAGCAAATGCCAAAGAGGGCCACCTTCTGCCTTCTACACCGTGAACATTGAAAAGAAAAAGTTAATTGGAAACAAACTAATTTATTTAGCAAAATATAATGTTGCTGATATTAATTAGTTTCATGACAAAGAAACAAATAACTGTTTCAATTAAGACAAATCAAAGTTCAGTATGAGATGACACATTTCAGCTGTAAGTATTGAATTGACTTTCAACGAACTTAACTGGCTTCGCATGTGCGATATATTAAAATAATGCGAAATATAATGAATACAACTGGTTCAAGAAAAAAATTGTTTCCCTCAAACAAAAAAAAACAAACATTGTTCTAGGCACATCTACGTGTTATTTCAACTGCGTTTAACAGTTGCAACACACTCTTTTTCAAACTAGTTTCAATGCAAGTGGTGTGGAAACTATTGGATTTCAGAGTTGATTTCGAACCAGTTGCCTACTGAAGTTTATGAGAAACTGAGAACATGATTTTTTTATATTTTACTTTATTTAAATTATAAAACTTTATATTTCATGGAAACTTACATGAATTAACCATTTCCGGAAATTTGTACGATATATAGTAAACTTTTTTCGCAGATGTTTTATTTGACAGCGAATGCGCTTTTTATGGAACGGCTTTTTAATTTTCATTAAGTAGGCTGTGTTGTATCATTATGTTTAAAAATATAACTCATTATAGCGGTGGCTACACAGTATGAGTGCGTTTTGTAAGCAGCTTTTTGCAAGAATTTGAAAAACCAGCAAATGATGGTACTTCTGCGTAAGAATTTTTAAATATGTAATACTTTTTGGTACCAAAAAGCGGAACAATTTCAAAGTTTGTACCTCAGTTGATTTATAAAACTTATTAAATTTAACATTTTTTGCGTCTAAATATATTTCCCGAGGCTTTAAAAAAATTGTACGATATATCGTACAAATTTGCAATGGGTTGCAAAGCTTTGTACGATATATCGTACAAATGGAAGGCAAAGGTTGCAAGTTATGTTTGCATTTTTTTAAGTTATAGGTTTGGTAACCGATTTTTTGCGTTTGCTTGCCTGCCACGCCCATCTGTAAACCACGTGACTAATAAAATTCGACTATTCGGCAATTTTCGCTTAAAAATAAGAATTACTAGACGATTTTGTGTTTTACTGGGCAGACACAGGTTATGTAAGGTTAGACATGCGTACTTGCCACTCCCACTACGATAATAAAAATGGGCTATATTTAGTGCCTTTCTGTAAAACTGTACGAGTTTTAATTGATTCTGTGTTTTATTGAGAGGAAAAGGGCTTTGCAACAACAGCAACGGTTATATAAGGCCGAATAAATGTGAATCAATTGTTTATATATATAATTTATATAACTTTCGATCAAAATGAAATCACGTTTTGATTTTTTGTTGTTATAATTTATGTTTTCTATCAAAAAAAATCAATGAATTGTTCATAAAACTTAAAAAACCGAAACCAAAAATTCATGAATTTTTACTCCTTTGCGGACCATTGTACGATATATCGTACAAAATTGATGAATCTGTAATTTTCAACCAAAATGATTTTTTTCAAATTTTTTTTGTATATTGTTGCTAAAATGTTCAATAAGAGTCAATATTTTGAAGGAAAAATTTGTATCTCAAGAAATGTGGAAATTGACCGGAAAGGGTTAAGGAAACCCATGTTATAAATAGATACATTTTGTAGAAATTCTGGTGCTTAAATTTATTTAAATTTATTATTTAATATTAATTGAAGGTATTTTTTATTAAAAATCCTTTTAAAAAACAATCTTTTTTCTTTAAAAACTTACAATTCAATAAGTTTGTTCAGATCCTATTTGGAAACAACATTGACAAGAATTTTGCGTTGATGTGAAATACTGTAAGTGGCGTTTTTAACACCATCCGCTAAGAGAATCACGAATGTCTTTTGTAAACTAATGTCTCTTACCTTCTATCCTATTTGCAAATAAACTAATTCACTTCAACAACTTTCTTTTAAAACAACAGCCAAAAAAAATCACATTTTTGTAAATATGGTTTCGCTGAAATCGCAATAAACAACCACTGCCACAACCCTGTTTGAAAGCTGCTTCGTAGTTAGGCACACCAACTCGCCAATATTTACATATTATGGTTTCATTTTAATGACATTCAAACACACAACACACACACACACAAACAAATGTGCTGACTCGATTCTGCATGCAAAAAGCAAAGAGGAAACCCCAATATGATGACATAAAATTTGCACACTTTCTTCTACATCCTTTCAACGTCAGCCATTACAAACAAACATAACAACAACAACACCAACGATTGTGGCCACACTACACACAGCCACACTACAACATTGCACTAACACCAACGCCAACAGCAACGTCGCCGCGTCGCCATCAACGCGTGAAGGCATCAACGCCACGAATAAAGTTTCATTCTGTTTGGCGCGCAACACAACGTGCGGCATGCGGTGGCAGACAGCATAACGTATGCAACGAATGGGTTTTCGGTGAGGCGTATTGCACACACACACACACACACACTCGCACAGGCGCGTAAACTGGCACATATGCAAATTTTGCAGTATGCAGTGCCGTACAGCGGCAATGTCGCTGCGGCACTTATCACGTCCCCAGCAAATATGCAGATGCGAGCACAGCCACAATTGAGCTCACTCAATCGCTTAGTCGACGTATCGGTTTCCGAGAAACACATCCAATTTTCATGCGCTTGTCACCTGCTGTTGCTTTTCTGCGGCCACCAAACGAGCTTCTCTCCCTTCGGCAGCAAAAACTCAAACGAACTTGGACACACTGACGAAGGCCGAGTTGACAGTGAAGCACTTTAGCATGGAGTGGCTGAATTTAGTGAAAAGGCTTCGGGACAAGGTTCTTTTTACGACTTGCCTGTCAGCTGCTGTTATCATAAATAATTGAGATGGAAACACACCGTCGGCGTGTTTCGGCTACATTTTGGCAACATGCTGCACAAGGCTCTGTAATGTTGCCGCAGTTGTGTGGCAACAATGTTTCTGGTGCATAAAACCGCCACCAAATATGTACTTATCCGCTCATAAGTTTATATTGAAATCGCATAAAAGCAACAAGAAAGGTACCACAAATTAACCATTTATTCCACTCTTGACTGCGATTACTGCGTCTCGTCGAAAGCGCTCCTCATTCGCCAAATGAACCATAAACATGCTCTCGCTTTGCTCTTTATGATGTTCCCATACCCGCCCACTGCCTGCTCATCCCACACACATCGCATAATGTCTACAAGTCTGCAGCAGAAACACCAATAAAGTTGGCAAAAACTTTGACAGTCCCAAAAGTTGAGAAAAATATTTCGCAACTCGACACCAAAAGCACGAACGCTTTAATGCTTGAAAAGTGCGGAAAATCGCTAATTTCGGGTAAGAAGCGCAATAAATGTTGTTCCTTGCGACAGTTTTCGAATACCAAAAATACTGGCCACATCGAGTGTCACAACAATGCACTACAAGGCACGTGCGAGCATTCCAACTGCTCCTCAGACTCATAAGTCACCCATTCCTTTCATCTGAAACCTCCTCAACACGGCCAAAATTAGCAAAGTCTTCAAGCAAACGCAGAGCAGACTCAATTACACTGAATTTTCGTGCAATCAATGCTGCCATAGCAGCGAGGGGAGTGGAGCAAAGATGCCGCATGTTTCTTTCGGGCCAGAGCAGAGAAGCCAAAAGTTGTTGGACATGTGTTGCGTGGCAGTGACTTGCTGTTGCTTGCCGCTTGTTGTTGTAGCGATTGGCCGGCTTGTTGGGTTTTCCTTAATTTCTACGCCCTTCAGGCTGCCCCACCCCCGATGCCACCACTTCGTGGCGACGCATTTCGTTGGGCATTCAATTGGCAGGTAATTTGCTTCAGCTGCCTCAGTGTTGTTGCCATCAGTGCTACCATGTTTGGGATTTTTACCTAAGGATTCCGTTTTGCTTGATGCAACACGTTATGGGCTTATTTTTCTTCTTCCTAGCGGTGTGTAAGTACGCATAAATGCTTGGAGATTTGTTCGTGCGTATTAAACGGGTCGGCGATTTTGTCTTATTTAGGTTGAGCCCATTGAGGGCTGACAGTCTCCACAGATGATGCCCGGCATAATGAGAATTTGTGGTTCTGGCTGGTTGCTGTGCATTTGTCTCACGTAAGCAAAGACAAACGGCAAACACAATCAAACAAGTTTATTGAGATCTTTTGTTTACCAGTTCCTAGATGTCGCAACTAGCAAATCTTTTGTAACACTTTTTGGGTAAATTCTTTCAGTACTAATGTCCAATATATTGGACAGGAGAGTCTGTACAGTTTGCAGCATCCTACAGTAACCGGTAACCATCCTACAGTACGGGTAACCGTAAAGGGTTAACACTAGAATGCCCGACAATCTGACCTACCTAAAATGCCCATATGAAGTCATTTTGACTACACTATTGTTTACTGACTTTTTTTTATTTGATTGGTTTTTAAGTAGCAAATATGAATAAATGCACATGAGATGAAATTAAAATAAGTACTTCATTTTTATTTTTTATGCTTAACAAAGAAAGTTCATTTAAATATAGTGGCGTACTTTACACATCAATGGGATGAAATGGAATGAAATTTGGAATTTGGATTTTGTGAATGAATTTTGTGAGTGAATTTTGGATTGAAAAACTTCGGAATTGTCACAACCTACTATGAAATTTTTTTTCTAATATTTGCACTTATTTGAAATTTTCATATTTCGCAATTGAACATGCATATTTGTCTATTTATCAGTAAGATTTGCTGAAAATTTTATATAGGTAGTCAAAATGACTACCATTGGGCATTTAACCCTTTCGACCCCGAATTTTACCCTGAGTCTCGATATTAATTTTTGGTATTTAAATCATGAAATATTTGCCTAAGAACACGACATTTGAAGTCGCCACGCCTCTTTGTTAGAGTTCTAGAGCTAGTTTACTTTTGAACAATTTTAGCTTAAAACGGGTTAAATAAATTTTGTATCAATATTTTTTAATTACAGAAAAATTATTTAATATTTATGGAAAAATACAAAATTATCGCTTTTTGATTTTATTTAACCATTATTAAAGAAACAGGGTTTTGATCAAACGCGCCCAATTCGTAGACTTCAATTAGAACACAAACTTTCCCTGATATCGCAGAAAATTATGGGAAATTATTTTGAAGATAACAGTAAAATTTTTGTAATTTGCTTTGAATTCACTTCTAAAAATATTAATTTGTTGGTTTCTACTTAAACTAAACCCATAAATCAATCGTAGCTTTTGCTATAAGATGAAAAATGGGTGAAGTTGCTCTCAGGCAACTTTGGGGTCGAAAGGGTTAAGATAAATTTTGCAAAATTGGGGTGAAAAATTTGTTTACAAGATTTTTAATTTATTTTTTCCATTTAGCTTTAAAACTTAGTAAAAGTGACATAAGATATTTTTTTAGAAAGCGATACAATAAAAGTTATTTACAATAAAAGACCTCAATGTAGTCAAAATGACTACCTTGTGCATTCTAGTGTTAAATTTTAATATTTAGAAAGAGATGCACATTCATGCAGTAAGAATTGTGACTTTTAATTGCACATTAATCAATATTGAATTACAAGGCAGCAAAAATCAAATCAAATAATGTCAAAAGCAAAAAACATAAATATCTAAGGAATATATCAAACGAGTCTACTATAAAGTTTTGCTAAGATCCAACAAACCAAATCAGCGCCAATAAGTATCAAAAAGTCATTAGCAAGGACACTCAATAACTTCATCAATCAAAAAGTAAACTTATCTGAACAACTAATCGTGGAATGTTTGACAACCAGCCTTGGCAGCCACATGAACTTCGTAACTTAATACTCATTCCATTGTTAGTCAGATTATGCGAATTATTGGATACGTACCAAATATGGTTTTAATGTAACCCACTTTACGCTCACATCGACTTTAAGTGTTATTGGTGAGGGAAAATGTTTTTGTTTTTGTTTGATTTAATTCAAAAAACCAAATTTTTATTTTGACTCAAACGCATTTCGAGCAAAAGCTTCACGTTGCTGACAGAGCACAAAGCTGTCGGACCATTGATGGGCAGAACTGGTCCACTGCCGCTGCATCAAAACCTAAAGTGGCACAAAAAAGCGAAGAGAAATCCGCAAATAACAACAAACCAAAACTCAAGCAAACAACAAGAAACACTGCATAGGAAATTGCTACAACAGCTCCGGCCGCTCTTGGCCGCCTGCAATTGGTAGCAACTGCAAAAAGAGATAACGGCAGCAACAGATACGGTGCGTCTAAGCTTAGATCGACTGACGGGCAGAGCTTTGCTCATGCACGCATGCGCCAACCGTCAATGGTCAGTGTGACACAACAACTGGCCAGTGACTCATGCGGCCGAACTGGTTGAGCTGAACTGTGTAGGAAATGTGTGGCATATGTAGAGAATTAACAAACTTTAACATGAAACTTAGTTATACATTAATCGTTCAAGTCTAAAATATTGATTGAAGTCTAAAAAGTGATTTAACAGTAAATATATCTGCTATCTGCCAGAATTATGGTTTAAATAAATTTTCCGAATAGCTGTTGTATCATTTTGTTTCCAGTTTTCAAGCTGATAACACTAGATACTCGACACGAAAAATGCTCCTAAAAATAAAAGTATTTTTTAGACTAATCTTCTGCGGCTGAACACGAAACTGAAAATCAAAAAATTTTCTTAAGAAGCGTTTTGGAAAAATCTTCGAAAACACATTTTTCCCTCTTATTTCAGTTATGAGCACATATCTCGTAAACCAACCATCCGACTAACACAAGTGGCCCGTCGTTCAGACGGTAATTAACTAACCTTTCCACTTTCAGAACTTTGAAATATTGGGTGTACAAGTAGAAACCCGCCGTTTTTTTTCATAATTTGAGGCTTTATTGCGTATAAATAGCTACATACTGATTATTCAAAATATTTTCCATCGCTAGCCACAACTTTCTCCCATCTTTCTGGCAGCATGTGAATTCCGCGTCGAAAAAATTGTTCGTCTTTGGACGCGATCCATGTATCCAGCCAATTTTTGACCTCTTCGTAAGACTGGAAGTGCTGTTCAGCTAGACCATGCGTCATCGATCGAAACAAGTGAAAATCGGAAGGAGCGATGTCTGGAGAGTAGGGCGGGTGGGGTAGGATGTCCCATTTCTGTGTTTCCAGGTAAGCTTTT
This sequence comes from Melieria picta, assembly GCA_964056695.1. Lineage (NCBI taxonomy): Eukaryota > Metazoa > Arthropoda > Insecta > Diptera > Ulidiidae > Melieria > Melieria picta. Next base: position 109,723,909 of record OZ057398.1, read on the forward strand.
ACGACCTTGGAAACATGAGGCCGGGCGTTGTCGTGTAGGAGTATCACTTTATCGTGCCTTTCCTTGTATTGTGGCCGTTTTTCCTTCAGCGCTCGGCTCATGCGCATCAGCTGGGTCCGATAGAGAGCTCCTGTGATGGATTCGCCTGGATTCATCCAACAGAGTCTCCAAAGCTGCATCTTCAAACTTTTTCACGGGACCCGGCCGATCCTTGTCTTTCACATCATAATCACCATTTTTGAATTTCACGAACCATTCTCGACACGTTCTTTCACTGATACACGACTCACTATAAGTTGCTACAATCATTCGACGCGCTTCAGCTGCAGATTTTTTCGAATGAAACGCGAAAAGCAAAATCTCCCGCAAATGACGCTTATTCGGTTCAAATTTCGACATCTTCACGCACCAACAAAAAAATGGACAATAAGAATAAACAAGCGAGATGATGTGGAGTTGTTAACCGATATCTTAGCTTGCCATGTGATGTTTCTGATCGGAATTCTCTCACCGATTTCCAAAGGTGGCACCACCCAGTGGAAAACGGCGGTTTTCTACTTGTACACCTGATAGAAAAAAAATTAGATTTATGAATCTACAAACTGAGATCCATAACATTTATGTTTTGCATACCTGACATATTTTGGTGCTGAAAGTTAAAAATAGAAAATTTAGTTAAAAGGAGACAATTTTTCTCTTTCATTTGATACCCATATCTTCATCATTGCACAACCGCAAATATTTAAAAAAATATTTGAAATGTGTATGTCCTTAAAATTTTAAAGTCCTTTAAGAAGGTTTTTGGGTCAGAAAATGAAAAACTAACTATACCAGGATATTATAAATGACCTCTAGTTTCACGTCTATATCAACATTTGGATGGGTCTCGGCAAAAGAAAAATTTTTTCGCACGGTGTAATAAATGAAAAGTTGGTCTTTTCACTCCGTGCATCATAACTTTGTCATTTTTCTTTCAATTCTATTGATGTTAGGCTTAATATTTGCTCAAATAATATATCTTTCATCTTAGATTTTAAAACCAGGGGAGATCATTTATTTTATCTACAAAAAAGTGTTCGAAAATTTATGATTTTTGAAATTGGTCGAAAAATTCACTTTTTTAAAACTTTCATCGTCTGTAACTTCCCCAAATCTCATCTGATTTGGACAATCTATATATCGTTGGAAAGGTTAGATATTTACCTTCTGAACGATGGATGGTTGGTTTACAAGATATGTGCTCATAACTGAAGTAAGAGGGGAAAAAGTTTTTTTCGAAGATTTTTCGAAAACGCTTCTTAAGAAAATTTTTTTATTTTCAGTTTCGTGTTCAGCAGCCGAAGATTAGTCTAAAAAATACTTTTGTTTTTAGGAGCACGCGATGAACCCATTTTTTGTCGAGTAGTGTAATTTAAATCAACCTAAATAACATTTCAGTAACATAAGTTAGTCAACTATTAAAAGCAACTTTTTAAATGTTTTTTATATTTTTTTTAGTACAAGTATGTTTTCTATAACTTAAAAAATACACATTTTTTTATTACTCTATTTCAAAATAAAAAATACATAACAAACTATTTAAAATTTCTGCAGCTCAAGTCGCTCCACACTGGCCAGCTGTTACAAGCGACAGCTTAACCGAAAGCACACGCGTCACGCACCGAAATTGCTGCAGCGACAGCATCGATAGCGCGCCTGCGCAGTCTTTAAAAGCGCCCATACTCGCAGCAGCGCATAGAGACTTTTATTAGATTCGGGCGCAAGCTGTACGCTGCACGCTGCAACGCCACACAACCGACGCAACGCATGTTTGAAAATTCATTCTGGAAGCATAAAGTGCGCAGTGCATTAGCAATATTCGAGTGTAGCCAAGTGTGAAGTGCCATCTGCGATAGATAGCATTGCAAATAATAATACGAAAACAGTGCAAAAGCATTAGTTGCCATTGCGCAGCAGTACTGCAAAATGCATTCATTGTGCGGCCTCCACGTCGTATACGCAATCGGCATAGCCGCTGTGATTGGATTAGCTGGCGGCTTTCCGGACGGCGCACCAGCAGACACCTGTGTCAAAAAGCGCGCCAACCAGCCCAACCACGGACAGGCGCGCACACAGCCAGCGCACACGAATTCCTTCGAGGTGGTCGCCAGCGCGGAGACCTTTCACCCGGGCCAAGAGATTTCAGGTGCAGTCCAAATCCAGCAACTAAACTCTCGCGACGCATCATTTGTATTTTGCTTTCCTCAGTTGTGATCTATCCGCACGCTGGTCAGCAGGTCTTTCGCGGCTTCTTCATACAGGCGCGTGATGCCAACTCCAACGAATGGCTCGGCGAGTGGGTGCAAAGCGAGAACACCAAAACCATTCCCGAGTGCTCGGCCATAACGCATTCGGACAATCGCGACAAGCTGGGTGCCAAACTCATTTGGAAGGCGCCACAGAACAAGCGAGGCCGTGTGTTCTTTACGTAAGTGCTGCGCAAGTTCCAGCTGCTTAATAGTGAATTTATGCGTTGCAAGAATTGCTCGAAAACCAGATGGAAATTCCAAAGCAATTAGCCAACGCAACGACAAGCACTGACAAGCGCCGACCCCTCCTCCAAAGCGTTTGGCCAGCCATGCGGCACAGCTGCTGTGGGTCAATCGGAAGGCCGGCAATCGGCCGTTCGGCGGTTGAGTGGGTTCATCGACGCATTCGACTGTACTGTGCGCTGGTTCTAATGTTTGTGTCGCATACCATTTTCGCATAAAATATTTTGATTTATGTCGCTGCCAACCAGCCAACAAACCAGCCGCCCAGCCAGCCAACTCTAACCAGTCGGTCAGTCAGCCGGACTAACGAAACCCGAAACGTGGCGCATTTTGCGCAAGCTGTGCGTGTGCCGGCGAGAATTTTCGCCTTCCAAAACGTTGCATTATCGTTTCGGCACTGGTTTATTGCCAGTTAACGGTGTTATTGTTGTTGTAACGCTAATACACATTTTCCACATTTATTTCAATAACAATTTTTTGCTGCCCCGTCGACCAGATTGCGTGCGACTATTTAGATTGTTTTGTGCACTAAAGTGGTTTCAGATTGCTGGGCAGTAAATAATTCACTCGAGCTGTAATGATTAATTCTTTTGGTGGAATAGTGGGCAGGTCAACAGGGGTCAATTAGGCCAGTGGTTGTAAATGTGTAAGAAAAAAGGAATTACTCAACGCTGATGCACATTAATAACAAAATATTTTGTGCTGAACTAGGAAGAGATGAATATTTCTAAGGCCCATAGGATTTACTAGGAAAAGTTCTTATTCAACTGCGAAAAACTGAATTAAAAACTACAGTTTATTACACCGTGCGACAAAAATTAAAAAAATTGTTCACACCGGAAAAAATCCATGTGTGTGTGAAACTAGAGACCAAACATAGTAATACTGCGTACTCAGTTTTTTGTTTCTACATCCTTTGTCCATTTAAAAGACTTCAAAATTTTGAAGGGGATAAAAATAAAAAAAATATAAAAAATACTTAACTTCGTTAGAAAATGGCGATATGTATATCAAATGAAAGAGGAAAGGCTCAAGAATTTTAATAAAATTGATTTTTTAACTATTTGTAAAAAAAAGATATAAAAAAGGTCCTTTGAAAATTTTAATCCTTTATATCCTTGAAAATTTATATAGAATTTTCTTGAAAAGTAAGTATGTTAAAACCCAAAATCTCCTTGATCACGTGTCAAAATTTCATTGTTCTCGCTTCATTGATTTTGTATCTATTTTTTATTTAAAATACTGATACTCAAATAATTTAGAATTTTTTTACTTCATTAGACTTGTAGCTTCCGCCTTTTTTTAATAACTTTCGAGCCAATAAAGTTAGAGTAATAAAATTTTGACACGTTATCAAGTAGATTTTGGTTTTTTAACATACTTACTTTTCAAGAAAATTCTTTATACATTTTCAAGGATATAAATGATTAAAATTTTCAAATTACCTTTTTCATATTCTTTTTTGACAAATAGATAAAAAATAAAATTTATTTAAATTCTTGAGCCTTTCCTCTTTCATTTGATGTACATATCGCCATATTCTAACGAGGTTAAGTATTTTTTATATTTTTTTATTTTTTATGCCCTTCAAAATTTTGAAGTCCTTTTAAAAGGGCAAAGGATGTAGAAATTAAAAACTGAGTACGCAGTATTACTATATTTGGTCTAAAGTTTTACGCACATATGTATTTTTGCCGGTGCGAAAAATTATGTCGCATGGTGTTATATGTGTTCATTCAAATTCAAGATTGCTTTCTTAAGTCTATTATGAACAGAACCATATGACTTTTAAAATTTTTAAAAATAATAAGAACACAACAGTGAAAATCTGACTAATGCAAGGAAAAATTTCCTGTGGGACACATATCTCGCATTAATCGTAAAAACGTTAAATCAGAAAAGATATATTACAGTCTGAAAGCAATCTTCAAAACATTTTCCAAGTTGGTTACTTGCTTAAGTGACCATAACAACCAGTTATCGCGTTACGGTCGGCCGCAAAAGTTCTCTCCAGACGATTCAGCTTTGCGCGCGCCTTCTTCAGTTGGTCGCACCAGGAAATGACACAGCGTCTTCAACTTGATTCTTAAACCGTCAACCTCCAACATCTTTTTCGTCGGAACATCATCGCTCGTACGGGAGACGTGGATGTTGATTCGCTGTTTCAAGTTAGAAACCATCAAATTTTCAGTTTTAAAATTCCCACTTTAGCGAGGCTGTTAAAAAATCTTTTCATTTCAGCGTTAATCTCTTTGTCCATGAATTTCGTTTCGCAATCGTTGTTAGGTGTCAAAACCCTTTCACAAACACACCAAACATTATTCAAAGCAAATAGTAAATACGAAGATTATTTGTTCAAACACCTTCACTGCAATTCCCATAAGCAGACAAAATTACTGCCAAAAACACAAAAAACCTTTCAAACGCTCGCAACGTGAACATTGTAGCCAAACTGTGTCTGCGTGTCGCGCTTGTTGCCCATTTCAATTGCAACATTCATGCACCAAAATGTACCTACGCGTAATTGCAAGTTTTTAATTCATTTGAATGTTGCTGTTGTTGTTGCTCATTTTGATTTTTTTTATTTAAGTATTTTTTAGTTTTATTTTTCTTTTTTGGAACACAAACTTTAATGGCGACATCGTCATTAAAGCACTAAGCTGTCGTTGTCGCTGTTACTGTTGTTGGTGTTCTTGTTGTTGTCAACGCTGACACACTTGCCTTTTGCATGGGAACTGCCGCTGTTACTGGTGCTGCGACTGTTTGTGTGGACTTTTGCCGCAATCAGCAAATGCCAGAAAATGGCAAACGCCAATAAAAAATACCAATATTGCACAACTGATAATTATTTATGGTGGAAAAAATGGAATTGCAGACAACATGATGCATTAGTCGCATATCGCAAATTTTTTATTTGCCTATTTCGCGCGCTGCTGCTGCGGCCGCTTTGGCCAAAATGGTCATACATACACACACACACACACACACGCACAAGCACAAGAAAACATTTCAGAAATTAAGAAAATAGAAAAAGCAGCAAGCAAGCTGCAAGCAACACAAACAGACAGACCGACCGACAGACAGACACCCGGCTCAGCGGTCACTGCGCGCTGCAATGATTTTGCAGTTTATCGCTTATTGGAGCATTTGGGCTGGTCGCACGCGTGCGCAGCGCTGACGGAATTGGTGGGCGCGCGCACTGGCAGCGTTGTGCGTTTTGATCCATTCATAAAATTGTTGATTCATTGACTGCCAGCTGCGGCAGCTGGCCGCTTTCAATTACCGCTAAGCAGACTGATCGGCCGTTTCGCAGTTAAAAGTTAATTTGGGTTGGGGATAATTGCATAATGCACTCTTATTTGTGCAGTTGCCAAATGAGATATATCTACTGTACTCAACGAACGAATGAATGAATGGCTTTGTAAAGTTAAGCTACACTTGCACTACACTAATATTGTTGTTAGTACATATTTGTTATTTTAAATATTTGTTTTGAAATTTGTATTGAGTCTTTATTTGAGTTTATTTTAAAATAAAGAAATTTCCAATTATTTTGCAGTGGCACAGTGCTGAAGGAGTATGGCACCTTCTGGAGCGACATAGTTGGAAAAGTGCAGGCGCAGCAGTAACGACATCACGTTTCTTACTCTTTACTAAAATGATGTTAATTTGGTAATACAGAACAACGCCAGTAAACATATTCACGTGGTTCGTTCAAGAGTAGAGACAATCTCCAACACATCCACACATATTTACACAATTGAGCATTACAATTCATTTATGATTTCTCCAACCGACTTGTATTAAATTAATACACATTTTGCTAATAAAGTATAAATATACCGAACACTTATTTAGTTTATAAACTTTAGTTAGTCAATTTCTAAATTGCTTTAAAAAAGCAATAAGACATCTCAGCTGTCAGCTACAATATTTTTAACTAGCACTTTTCCTCACATACTTTTGGGCTGACATTTAGCAATCGCTACCCTGTCGGACCTGAGACAACTGGCCCCCAAAATTAATTGGTCTTTCAACTGGTTTTTTGTAAGTCAGTTCAGTGTTGCCAGATACCTGAAATGACTTTCTCCTAAATCTTAATAAAATACTGAAATTTCCTCCCTCCTTTTTTATAATTTGCGTCATTTTCTTATGAAAAACTAAAAATCTATACATATTTTTAATTTTTTTAATGCTGCCTTTTTTTATTCATATTCAACTTAGCAACAAAAACTTAACAAAACAAAACATACATATAACAAATGAATTAAAAAAAGTGCCATTTTTGGCGGGATTTCATTGTGACAGCAATAAGTGAGAACGAGATAGAACGAGGTTACATTTTGTAAGCTTACAAATTTTTAACACAATAGGTGCTTACTATTAAAATAGTTGCCAAAATATAATATAATATACTTCGTTATCCAAAAATCCACTAAGGATCCGAAAAATCCCTTAACATAAAATATAAATCTCCTAAACTTTCTCCTAAACAATTCTTTCTGCTAAAAATTATCCTAAAAGGTCAAGAATCTCCTAAATCTAGGAGGAAATCTCCTGATCTGGCAACACTGAGTCAATTTGACAACCAGTTGTCCAAGTGACTGTCAGCGGATGCAGAAGTCAGTCAGTTCGCGTCTAATCGTTCACGATCTGTGTGCGCGTTCATAGGCGAGAAAAGCACATAAAAATAAGAAAAACGAAGCAGAGGTGGGAGAAGCAAAAAAAAACTGTTAAGGCTGATCTTGCGATTGTTCTATGACACGAAGTTTGCTCGATTTCCACGTTTTGTATTGAATGATTTCAGTTAAAATTTTGCGTGGTTGCGTAAAGCAACGAATTGCAGCAGCAGATTAAAGGTATGTACTAATATATTTATTTATTTATTTATGAAATTATTCTTCAATTTATTTATTTATTTATTAATTGCAGGCGAAGTCCCCCAAACAGTTCCGGCAGAAGTGTGTCAACAAGTCGAAGTTTATCTTGGCTCATCTTTAAATGCACCAACAATTTTTTTTTATTCGCGATGATTTTTCGTTTTTATTTTTAAATATTTTTAAAATAAAATAATTATTTAAAAAATGCACTGTTTTATTTTCCCCATAAAAATCGAGTGGTTTTTCTAACCACTAATCCAGAATAAACTAGTTTGCAAACTAGTCGCTTTGCAACTGGTTTGAAAACTGGTTTACTTCGGACTAACCTTGGACTAGTTGCAAATGGATGCAGACGGGGACAATTGACCGTCGCCTAGGACACCGCCATGTTAAAAGGGTGAGTTTGCTCCAAGAAAACGAGTCGGTTCTGAGGTCATATATGACTGTCAAGCGACCAGTTGAAAAATTACACTTGGACCAGTCCGATTTCCTACAGGGTATTTTCTCTTCACATTTTTTATAGAAAACACTAAAGCTTGTCATGCAGTAATAAATATAAAAGAGTACATCTCAAACAGCAGCTGCCAGTAGTTGCAAGTACTCAACACCATCGCCAGTCACATTTCTGCTTCACCAGCAGCAATGTTGACCATGATTTTTATGGCCTTCTTCGCACATTTCCTGCGGTTAGCACTCAGAACTATGAAACACCACACACACACACACACACACACACACACCGGCGACCGCTTCACCCACTGCAGCCAATTCAGACTTCAACTCTTCAACGACTTCGGCCATTGAAATTTCCACTCACGTAGCCGCAGTAATTGGTGTATTGACCTGCATTTGCTCGAGTCCTCGGGCTGCCGCTGTTCCTGCCATTACATGTGCAGCGCACTTCTCTGCTAAATATTATAGGTTTGCCGATCTGCCCGTTGGCGGTTTGTTGTTTGTGGGCAAATGTTGTTATTAACACTTCGGTTTGGGGGGCGGCGCTGGGGAATGGCTAAAATCAAATTGACGCCTTTAATTAAGATGACTCGCAAGTGTGCGTTGTGCGCTTTGTGGTGCGTGTGTGTGTGTGTATGTGTGTCGACCGCGTAGCTGCGCGTTGACCCAAATATTTGCGTATGATATTGGTTTCAGTGCGGTACTCTGGAATGCGGAGTCTGTGGAAAATGCCAGCGAATACAGCACAGCCAGCAGCTGCAGCTGGAACAACGTTGCACATGTTAAGCAAATGCACTGCATACTTTTATCTGAATAGTTTTTAATAAAACGCATGAGAAATTTTTAAATGCTCTCAGCTCAGTTTTTATAAAGCGAAAATATTTCAATAAAGCATAGGTATTGCATTTTAAACTTTAATTCAATTCTTTGTTTCAATTTATGTTCATAAAACATTTCTTTATTTGGAACAACAATTTTATTTCGATATATATTTAATTTATAACTTAGATGCATTTATTATGGACCCAACAATTGAACAGAAATAAATGAATACAAACAATTATAGAAGCCCCAACATAAAAAATATTCACAGTATTTACAAAACCGTTGGTTTTGGTTTTGTTGAATTTATTTTTGTGAAGAATAAAATAAACGCCCGCTCAAACTTTAACGCTCACAAAAGTTCGAGTTCGAAATTCAGAAGTAGCAGAAAAACAGAATGAAGAAAAACACTCAAAAGCGCACAAAATCTCGTTGACCGCTCAGATCGTCGAAACCGGTTTGCCGCTTTGGGCGCGCAATCAACGCCGACAACAACAAGAGCGACAAAAGCGAAGCTGCTTCGTTCTGAGCGCGACTCGAAATTTGCTTTGCTCAAAAGTGGCGCACGAAGAGTGTAGCTGCATTAATTTGCATTTCCTGTCTAGAAATTATTGTTCACAAATTAATCCGAACTTGCAGTGTTGTTTCGCTTCGAGACGTGTCATTCAACAAGTCAACTACAAAAGCAGTCGAAATGTCAACAAATAATGAAGACTGTTGTCAAGTCACTGAATTTTATTCTTAACTCTTTCGCTATTATGTTGCCATATGGCAACATGCTATTTTGTGGACGTCTGTACCCTCTGTGGTTTCAAGAATACATTTTTTGTTGGTCCTTAGAATAGTTTGAAGTTTTAGGAAAAATACGAAATTAATAAACTGAATATTTAAGTTTAAAGAAAAGAAGTCTACACGTTTTTTTTAATGATATATCTTGACATAGTAAAGGAAGAAGAAGCAGAAAAATTAGATAACTTTTTAATTTGACGTTTTCTTTCAATTTAGATACTCTTTTTTTAATTTTGGCTGAAGTAAATGAAGAAATATTCAAATTTTCGTTATGCGTAAAAAGTTTTATGTTTAACCCTTTACACGGCAACAGCGAATTTTTTCATCAAATGTTGTTTTTTAGATGTAAACCTAAATTAAAAAAGCGTATTTTTTATTTTTTTAATATACTTTAATTTTGTAAGGTTTTTTGTTAAAATCATTTGGTTCCACATATGAAACAAAGCAATAAAACTTGTTTTTTAATTTTAATATGTTTAATTTTAAATGAAAATTTGTAAAGCAATTAATGCGTTTGTTGTAGTCTTACTCCGCATTTTTTGCAAAGTGTTTGTGTGTTTTTTATTAATAAGTTTTAATCACTTTTGTTTTACTAAAATAAATGCGTGAAACTTTTCACAAAAACGGTCAAATAAATGCTGTCAAGTACAATTTAGCTACTTTTTCCCTCTATTAATGCCAGTATTTCAAAAAAGGAACGTTGCATAGTTGTAAAATAGCAGAAAAGAGTCGTTTTGATAGTTACTTCCAAAATTACGGGCAATTTTACGGTTGGTTGCAGATATGCAACTGTACTGTGTAAAGGGTTAAGTAATTATTACAGCCACAACGATGTGGTTGCTCTCATAGAAAAACACTCTAAAATACAGGGTCCGAGTATAAAAATTAAAAAATTTCTTATGGATTGTTGCTAATATAACCACATAGAAGCCTAAAACGTAAAATTTAAAATTTTAACTTTCCCCAGTAAAAACCTGTAGCGAAAGGGTTAAGAAATGTATTATTTTTGAAAGAATATTTGTTTTGGGTTTCGAGAAAATATGTCAAGCATTTAGCAATGGCAAGCAAAACCGCACAATTGATTATTTAAATATCAACAAACTAATGAATGTAAAAATAGAAAGTTATCGTGAAATAAGGTGTGATAAAAAATGCTGCCAGGGAATGTTATCGAAATGAGTGAAAAGTAATAAAGATAAACAATAAAAAAAAAACAATAATAAAAAAAAATAAAAATTATAAACAATAAAAAGTTTCCATTGAACTTGGCCGAAAAGCTAATTCGGAAAAATAAGCAAATAGAATACAAATTCCTACTTCATAAATTGTGGTATTGATACAAACAAAATATTAAAAAATAATCAACATATACTATAGTATATTATTTTTGTCACTAACTAAAACGAAACTAAATTAAAAAAAAAAACATGAAAGATAGAATGTAGAATTTCAAATATCTATATGGCATAGTGCCAAGTTGACCCGAAGATTTGTTTGTAGAAATTAAAAACAATGTTCATGCTCCTATAATCCCATATAATTCCTCTGCCTTAAGAGAAAATGGAAAGCAAAAATCGAATACTTAAATGGTATAAATGGTTTCTTTTTTTATTATTTTCAACTCTTAACATTTTACTTTTCATGATTTAATATCAGGAATCAAGATATCACCTCCATTTAACCGTCTATGTAGTGTCCAAGACCGCCTACAAGTAGGATAGATTAACTTAAATAACATTCAAAATTAAGCAATTTTATGTCGCAAATATATTAAAAATACATTCAATTGATAAATCGAATTGAAAATCCAATATGTGGCCTCCAATACTTTTACAAAAGCGCTACTCATACTTCGATTTTAATTTCCAATTTCTACATCACATCTCTTTATCAGAATGCACTTTTTTACATGACACTTCAAAAACATTGGCTGTAGCCATAATCTATGCTTGATTACTTGAATTTTGCAATCAGTCGATTCGGTTTAATCTTGTTTTTTTACACTCTCTTGCGCTCATTCAGCCTTCTTACCATCGTTGTATAATTTTTACAATGACTCTAGTTTTATTCTGTCGATTGTTTATCTTTGCTTTTTGCTGTTTTAAGTTTTAACTTTTTATCATACCAACTAAGTAAATAGAGCGCCCAGTTCTCACTCGGCATTTTCAATTATAGGCAATACTCCCTGTAGTGCAGCATATCCTGTCAAAAGTGGTCATGAAATATTGTTGTCGCTTCACCGAGTTGTCCTTAAAAGTGAACCAGTTTCCTATTACCTAATTGTTTGCTAATTTTTTCATATATTTTGTTTCGGATATTTATCTCTGTGTATAAAAAACGTGTACCTTATCAGCCATTGTGTCCAATTCTAACTAGTACTGATAATTGGATTTTTGAGTCTGCCGTAAAACCTGCTCGATGTCATGCAAATTAGCACGATATCAGCAAAATTAAATGAGCTCTCTTTTAATACCCACCGACACGCGTGCATAACAGCGTTGCCACTAGAAAAAACAATTTATAACCAGGAACAAAAATAAAAATAACCTAAATGTAACAAAAATAACCAAAATGTTTATTCGACATAAACAAAATAAAAAACTCATGCATAAATTTCAATATTTAAGGAACATTTAAAAGGCTTTTGGCACATATGTACCTTATGATCAAAAAAAGAATTAAAATTACATTAATTCGCCAATTCGGGAATTAAAAAAAACGCCAAATTTCAATTTTTAATAAATTTCTTTACTATCCCCTTCAAAAAACTCTCCTCCTGCGTCAATACATGTATGCCAACGTTTGATCCAATTTTCCATACATTTTTTATAGGCCGCCAAAGGTATGGCCTTCAGCTCACGCAGCGAATTCTCTTTTATGGCCTCTATGGTCTCAAAACGCGTTCCCCGCAATGCCAATTTGAGTTTGGGAAATAGAAAAAAGTCACACGGGGCCATGTCTGGACTGTATGGTGCTTGGTCGAATTTTTGGCCAAAAATTCCGAAATAATCGAGGCCGTTTTTGAATGAAATTCAGCTTTTTTGGCCCCAGCCGAGAAGCGACGCGTTTCATGCCCAAAATATCAGTTAAAATGTTCAATGCTCAACAACACAGCAATCTCTCTAATCGATACACAACGATTTTCCAACACGATTTGCTTCGCCGATTCGATTTTTTCTTCGGTAACAGACGTTGATGGCCGTCCAGGGATCTCTTTGTGCTCTAGGCTCTCTCGGCCGCCTTTGAACCATTTATACCATTCGTATGCTCGTGTTTTCGACATACACGCTTCACCAAGTCCAGATGTGACCTTATTTACCTCGGAGGCCTCAGAAATTTAAACTGCACTCTCTGTAATTTAAACGAATTAGAGGACTTGGCACACTTTCTTGGAAGGTGCCCAATATTGAAAGAAATCCGATATCGGTACTTTGGACAATTTTACTTAGACCAAGAGGAAGTTAATAACAGATTGAATGGTATTTGGTCTGTTGGATGGAATAGTTTAGTATGGTTTGTCACGGGTGCTCTGAAATATAGAAGTCAAATTGTAAATGAATATAGTTAAGCTAAGAATAAGTAAATGAAAATAATGTATGTATGCTAAGTTTGCCGACAGACGACCTGAGGGTCAATGTTGTATATCCTTTATTTTATATAATATTTCGTTCATATACATAACTATATTATAAGAAAGCATTTGAATTGTTTTATAATTATAAGAGTTTTGAAATAATTAATAAAGGATTTATCTAAAAAAATAAAATAAAGAAAAATAAAAGAAAATATAACCAAAACGGCAATGCTGGTGCATAACCATAAAATTTCCTCAACCGATTGTTTACGTTTGATTTGTTTACGCAAATGCTCACTACACGTAGACGGTGATTCTTTTCATTGCTATACTTAGAAAGAAAAAAAATAACAATAATTTTTGTTAGTACCAAATAGGATATAGGTACACCATATACAAAATTGTGAATTCTTGCTGAATTCTTTTTGCAGCACGCAAAAACAACATTTATAGACGAGTTTTCTTAGAACACCAACCAACTCACATATTCATATTGAGTCGGAATATTTCTCTTAATCTTTTAGAGAAAATTACACACTAGACCTGCATAAGCAAAAAGTTAAAATACTTTTAAATAGCTGGATGTAGCGTGCCGCACTTGTTTTCCACTAAAATGCACTTTTTTACATGGCAACCGCCTCCCAGGCACTCGCCGTCATTGACCACTCCATGTGACCCGTGGCTCGTTGCTGCCGATCTGTTACTGTTGTTTGTCTTATTGTTACATCGGCCGATGTTGTGGTGTTGTTGCTAGCGTTGCGCACGAGCCCTCTCAGCCTTATCGCCACCGTCTATCCAGCGCGACTGCAGTCCACATACATAGCTTAACTCGATAGTGCCTAGCGTGACCATATGGTCACACTAAACATGCACTCAAAAAATTTAATTTTTTAATTATACTTCATATTAAATCGCTCCAAATATGTTTTCGCAAAACTCAAAGAAAAACAATTCCCCGCACATTCGGGTTAATACGAGTGATATTTGTGTGTTTCTTGTTTTCATTTCAGCTGTATTTTGTTTTGTCTGTTATCTTTTTATTTTTATTTTGCACCGGTTTCAGCTTCGGCACTTATTATTCCTCCGCTCGCTCATTAAGTGTCTGGACTACAGAGTCAAATTCGCACTCGGCTCTTTCAGTTTTACTCAACAGTCACTGCAGTGCAGACGTGTTGCGATTCGACTACGCTTTCAACATTCAATCGTGCTTCAGAGTCATTCGAAATTTTCAAAAACACAAAATGGTTATCAATTTTGCAGCCGGTCCCGCCAAATTGCCAGAAGAGGTGAGCCATTATCAGCCACTTTGTGCGGTTCTAACAAATATTCGATTTCATGTCAAATTAGCACAACATCAGCGTAATAAACCGCGCTGATGCGCTCAACCGATGTATGTACATACATACATACATACGTACATCACCACACAAATTCCTTAACTCGTTGTTTACATAAAAGAAAGAAAACTTTGAGCGATTTGAGTGTTTATGCAGCACCGGAGAGTGTTGCAAACATGCAAAACAAACGAGACATTTTACCATAACCCATCAGATGTGATACTAACCTGTGTTTTCATTTATCCAAAATTCACACGTGTACTTTGATCGATTGGCAGGTACTCAAAGAGGTGCAAGACAACCTGCTCAACTGCAATGGCACCGGCATATCGGTTATGGAGATGTCGCATCGGTCCGCGGACTACGCCAAAATCCAGGAGGGTGCCATCAACGATTTGCGCGAACTGCTCAACATACCCGACAACTACAAAGTGCTGCTGATGCAGGGTGGTGGCACGGGCCAGTTTGCGGCGATCTGTCTCAATCTCATTGGCCGAACCGGCGTTGCCGATTACGTGGTCACCGGCTCGTGGTCAGCCAAGGCCTCCAAAGAAGCAGCACTGTTTGGCAAAGTAAACCTGGTGCTGCCGAAAGCAGCAAAGTACACCACAGTGCCGCGTCAGGACACCTGGAAACTGGACCCCAAAGCCTCCTATGTCTACTACTGCGACAACGAGACAGTGGAGGGCGTGGAATTCGATTTTGTGCCCGAGATACCCCACAATGTGCCATTGGCCTGCGACATGTCCTCGAACTTTCTCTCACGCCCTGTGGATGTAAGCAAGTTTGGTGTGATTTTTGCTGGCGCCCAGAAGAATATCGGCCCAGCGGGTACCACGGTGGTGATAGTGCGCGAAGATCTCATTGGCCACCAACTGAAAGAGACGCCTTCGATTCTGAACTTCTCGCTGATGTACAAAAACGCTTCACTACTCAACACACCGCCCACTTTCGGGTAAGTCAATGCAATGTCCAATGCAAAGAGGCACCAATTTGTACCAACGTGTTCGTGTGCTTTGCAGCATTTACGTCATGGGCCAGGTCTTCAAATGGATCAAGCGCAACGGCGGCATAGCTGCCATGGCTAAAAACTCGCAAATCAAATCGCAACTGATCTATGATGTGATTGAGCAGTCCGGAGGCTTTTACGTTTGTCCCGTGGACAAGCAAGTACGTTCCCGCATGAACGTGCCGTTCCGCATTGGCAGCGCTGAGGGTGTGGACGCGCTGGAGAAGGAGTTCTTGGCCAAAGCCGAAACCCAGGGCATGATCCAATTGAAGGGCCATCGCTCAGTGGGCGGCATACGCGTTTCACTCTACAATGCCATCACCATAGCTGAGACTGAAAAACTCGCCAAACACATGACAGAATTTTATAAGAACAATAAAAATTAAATAAATCACATTAAATACAAATAGTAATGTTTACTACGACTGTTTAATTGATGGGTCTACTGTAGGCTTCCCAACTATTAAAACGGTTTAGGGAGGACAAAATTTGGCTTGAGGAGGCCTTTATATGGAACTATTTTATTTCAGGAGGACAACACATTCCTTCAATATTTCACCATGTTTTTAGAAAATGCAAGTGTTAAAAGAGAAAACCTAAAAGCACAAGCAAATTTTAACTTTTTAACCACTTTAAAAAATAAAACAAAACGCATATTTGTGCGACTGTAATCAACAATATCAAACAATATTTTCAATATCAACATCGAAATCACACAATGCTTTTTTTAATGCAATTTGTATTATGTGCGCGTGACAATTACCTTTTAATATATTTTGGTTTGAATTCTTAAGATTAACGAATTCGTATTATCAGCAGGCACACAACATTTTTTATTTTAAAGTCGAATTTTTCCAATGCGGCCTTAATCATGTTGAACATTCCAGCTCATCCGGATTTTCAACGAAGCCTATAATTTTATTTTGACTGCCTAAAGCAGCATCGAAATATTGGACACAAATTGAAAAAATTTTCCTCGTTAATTGATTAAGTTGCCACACTTGAATAAAAAAAAATAAAAAAAATTGAAATTTAATTTGAGCTTGAGGAGGACATTTTGGCCTTTGAGGAGGACGGAGGACATTTTCTGTTCAAGGAGGACTGTCCTCCTCAAAGGAGGACGGTTGGGAAGCCTAGTCTACTGTGAAGTCAACAATGTAGGTTCTTTACTCATAAGTTTTAAAAACATGTTTTACTGCTACTTTTACTTTTTACATATTAAAAGAATATATTGAAAGCAGAAATAAAGATATTGAATCAAAAAAAGTATGCCTTAAAAAATATATTGAAAGCAGAAGATATTGAATCCAAAAGAAATATTTTCATCCCAGAGTCTGTAAGTTCAGTGCAAGTATTTCAATGAATGGCAATGGTGTGTTTCACCATAAACCCACAGATGTCGCCACTGAGTTCATCTTATCACAGACACAACCCAAAATTCATTCAAGTGTTACGCCATAAAGTTGCAATGCATCAGTAACAGTTTTTTGGTTTATACATTCGAAACTGCATTTCCACATGCAAATTTAACTACAACTATATACCTATATTTCCCGCGCGATTTCCCTTATTTTTGTAAAAAAATACAGAATTTCCGCTTCCGAACTACAGCGTGAAGCTCGTATTTTGCGACTACATATATTTAACTTAAGATGACCATTTGGGTTAAAGTTTGCTTGCATTCTCCCGCAAATGCCCATTTGAAAATATAGTATATACATATATAATACTAAACGCAGCCCCACAATTGAGCAAATATTAATTTAATTTAAAAACAAGTGTCAGCATTGAAAATGATTTCAATCAAACTGTGCAAGTAAATAATGCGAATAACTTTTTATTAAGTTTTGTGCGAGAAATTCTTAATTGCAAATATTGATTTTAATTTGTTTACCAACGAATAAGCCAAAGAAATCACCAGTTGAAAGCAAAAGTCATCAAAATAAAACGCAAAAATGATATAACACTCAAATTTGTTGTTCCAGTTTACCAGTCGGCAGCCGATATTTTTTAGGTTTGTTCATTCAATTTGAATTTTTTTGGGGGATTTTTTTATTTGTGCTTATATTTTAATATTTTGTTGTTGTTTTTTCACACCTGCTAAACAAAAGAGAGCACAATGACAGAAGTAGAGAAACTCATAGCGAAATAAATCGAATTGGCTGAAAGAGGCAAAAGCGATGAGCTCATTTTGGTTGCCCAAATTTGCGAGATCGGCATGAAAAAAGGTTAACAAAAAAAGCACAAAACATCCAGGCGCAATTGAACGCCTAGAGCTTTAAATAATTATCTCTAACATGCGGCTGCCACGCTTGCGGGGCACAAAATTAAGTGTAGTCTAGAAAGTGCCAAAAATTATTTATCAGCTGTTACAGCATAAGCAGCTTGCGACTCATGTGGAGCATTTTCTACCATGGCACACATAGAGCGCGCAGCATTTGCTGAGCACGCAAAGTACTTTTAAAAATTCTACAGTGCTGCGCACTGCTATATCAGCTGCCTACCGGTGAATATAGTACATGCGCCGAAGTTGCCAGCCGAAGCGTGAGTTCGTGCTGGCCGTATTCGGCGCGCCCTACAAACAATGGGATCGTCTATTCGATGCGTCAGGTGCTATTCTGCAATGGAAAAAAGAGTGAAGCCAAGCCGGTGAAAACAATTTTCGCTTTGCCTGAGAAGTCCTTTCGTGACATTACGAACATACGCCCATTTCCTGCTATGAGTCCACCCATTCACGATATTCATTTTCAGAATGTGAAACGACTATACAACAGTACTCAGAGTGAGAACTTAATTTCTTTTCAACTTTAATGTTTTCTGAACCTATCCGACCTATGAATAAGTTTAAGTAGCCCCTGAAAATTTAATTAGCTTAGTCCGGGTAAAATTGCATTGTAATTGATGGGATCATGAGTATAAGTCCTTTTTATTCTGTGACATACTGTGTCAACTTGGACATCCTGTCACACAAAATAGATAGCAGAATCTTTTTCCAACTGGCATCTTTGAAGGCCTGTCAATTTTGTGAAAAAACAACCCAATTCCGAATACAATGTGTACTTAGAACTTAGTAAAACTGGCCACAATTTCTCTATTTGCAAGCTTATCTGCCATTGCATTCTTGCCCATGTGTCCTGGGACCTATGCCAGACTATGCCCAGTTTTGAAGTGGCAAGTGGGCTGAGACATAGTGAAATCAATAAAGTGTACCAGGTAGATGACGTACACTTATTTCTCTGAGTAGCAATTGTCAAAGTGTCAATTTATTTGTGTCAGTTCGATTAACCTTAATTTTTGTTGTCGCTCGAGAAATATATATTTTCGTAATGTATTTTTTGTTAGAAAAACATAGAAACTGCATTGCCGGTCGTTTTTTGCAGAGATAGCACGTTTTTCCTGGCATGTAATTGCGTTTTTTGTGTCGGTTTTGGTGCAGAACGTATTTTCAAACAACCACTTATTTTGACATGTTTTCATACAGCACAGACGGGTTATGAACTCTGACATTTGTCAGCATAATGACAATAACTGTCAGAAAATAAAGTGTAGGATGAAGAGAGAGTTCCTGCTATCTGGCACACTTTATTAATTTCACTATGAGCTGAGCAATGACAAATAATAATAAATATTGATAACAACTTTACCCAACCAAAACTAAATCGATCACAAACTGTAGCGTACGTGCAATACCACCAGACCACATGAACCGCGGCTTTTTTACCAGCTGCTATTTTTCTCATACCCACACGCCAGATACCCAGCAGCAAAGTCGTATGGCAGAGCGACATGCGCTTTTTTCGTTCATGGAGACGTGAAGTTTACGAGTACATGCGTCAGCGACTATAGCGGCTGGCGTTTCGTTTTTTAGTGACTTAGTGCTCGAACGGCTCTTGCTCCAAGTGGTTGTTCTCCGTGCAGTTGTCCAGTGAGATTTCCAGTGCATCGCTAATTGCAAATTAAACAGCGTTTAATTTTCGCATTTCCGTCGTGAACTAAAGCTTAGCATTTCTCAATCAAAGGTAAACTCAACCCATCAACTAGCACAAGTGTTGCTTTCTGTAAATTGGTAGTTAAAAAGAAATGTGTACTCAACGTTCGCCGATTGCCAACTGTAATGCGAACCCAACGAAAGAAAAGATTCTGGAAAGTTTTGCAGTCAACTATGAAATCGGATTTAGGTTCTACCGGCAGCGCTCCAGCATAGCAATGCGACGTACACCGCTTTTATGTTGGCGGTGACGATGACGAGGGCGCTAACGCTGCTGCTGCCGCTGTATGTGTACGTAATGGATTGCAAGTGCGACGCTGGCCGCTGCGCAAAGGTGAAATAAAAGTCACAGGCGCTAACGCTGATTGCGTTAGTCAGCGGCGTTTCTACTGGCTTTCGCTGACAACATACGATCTTGCGCAGCCGCTACAGCGAATTCGGCGTACAATAAGGAAGCGATAGATGATTGAAAAACGCAAATGTGCTCGCAAATTGAATGATCTTAATTGTGCTACGCGTTATCGCTGATAATTCAGCCACTTAACGAAGCAATTCATCGACAGTCAACACAAAACGAATTGCAGTGCACGAAAGCGGACGCCAAAATCAACAAAATCAACAAAAACTATAGTAAATTGCATATGTCGGCTTTGTGGCCGGTGCGAGAATTATACAGGGTGCAACAAGCTACTGCGCGTACCGGCAAACTGCGCCCGAAAAAATATACCACCCGAACTTACTCAAACTCAAGCTCAATCTCTACCTGTCGATTTTCTCCCATCTACCGTTGCACAAATGTTGCAAAAACTCTCTCCCAAGAAGCTCTTATACCAATGCCCTTCAAATGCAATTTCAAGGGCAAAACTGTCACCTCAGAAAATTACGCTCTCACTCGCTCTTTCTCTTGTGGTTTTCCAAGTGTTATAAAGCGGTAAATTTACTTACTTTTACTTTCAAACAGTGACGTTTCACAAAAGTTTTCGCTACTGTCAAACATTCACAAACCACCCTTTGCCGCATGGCTCTGGGAACGCAAAAAGCTTTTCCAACTCCCCCCCCCCCCAGCCCCGCCTCCCCATAATCACGCACTGAGCATGTGCAGAAAGTACTACAGGAAATAATCTCGACAACAACAACCAACACAACGCGAAACCCCACGAGCAACCCAACCAAGCAGTCAAGCAGCCATCGGCAAATGCTCGTCCACATGGCACATTCGAAAGCATTCGTTATCGCATACACTTAAGGCCATTCACAGCGAATTTCAGCCGGCTGTCTGAAGGTCACATGTGAGTTGACGTTTCGGGAATACCGTTGCCGATCGTCGCTTGACCGGCACTCGCCTCATCACCACAATTAGTGGTGGCATACGCCAAACAGCTGACCGGAGGATCGGAGTGGCCCTCTCCCGCAATAACTATAATAAAAATTTAAAATTAGCAATGCTAGAATTAATGTTTGTGTTTTGGTTGCTCCGAAATTGTTGTATATCTAATCAGAATCTCTTCTTTCGGCGGCAAATTCTTACCATTCGCGATAATACACTCGCATATAAACGCCACGCGCCTGTACGAACGTACTGACAGTGGTTTGTCAAATATTTGTCGTCATATTTTAACACTTTATTTCTTTATTTATGCCTTTGCACCTACACAATTCCAGTTGGCGAATGTGCACTTTTATTTAAAATTTGCTAATACGCTTCGAGTAACGCATCCACTGCGGCATCTACTTATATCTTATCATTTTCTTATTTTATAATTTTGTTGCGCTTCTTTTTCTAACATTTTGTAAATTTTCAGCTTTCGTTGTTGGATTTTCTCTAATTCCGCAGCACACAAAAATTTCCTCCATTGTCGTGTTAAAAATAGGCAAGAGACAAAAATTCATTAATTTATTAATACAATAATACAGTGTCTGGGACTAGCTTTGTTTGTCAATGCATTAACATTATTCGAAAGTAGCTGAAGTCTGTTCAACAAGAATGAATCAAGGCAGCGATTTCATTTATCAAATTTAAATTCAAATATAAATAATTGAACTAATTGTTACGTGCGTGTTTCCTTGTTTTCAAAAACTCATCAATTCAGAAGAAATCCTACTAAAAGTGCCACTAGAATAAAAGAACTGCACTGTGGATATCAAACTATTTAAATTTGTCATTTGTTAATAATGTTAACGTGCGATGTTTCTATCAATTTGCTATTTTATTTACTTAAAACATACTCAAAATTTGATATAAACAAAAGCTAATTAATTATATTTAAAATATTTTTGTCACACACTTTTTGAACAGACTGTTTCGTGTGTGTATTGTCCCGTTTTGTGTTTACAGTATGTTTGTCAATATGTCAAATAATCATACATATTTATGTACATAATCATATCACAAACTGTCCAATATACATCCAATCGTCATATATACATATGTAAATAATACTCGTAGCTACTTTTAATATTTGTAGCTACTCTTTTTAACAAAATTAATACATATTTAGGAAAAATGATCGTCCTATGAGCGTCAATTCATGTTACTGTATCCTTCAAACCGTGTATTTTTTAAACTGTGTTTTCAAGTGACAGTCTTTAGCATTGATTTGGTTTAAAAGCATGACAACTGACATGACTGGTCTTAAGATTTCTTTGCGGTAAACTTTACTGTTTGATATTTAATAAAATTACATTTTGAATTCAAAAACATTTCATTAAAAAGTGCAGATCAAGTGACGTCAAGTAAAACTTGACTGGATGAGTTAGAATTACCAATATTTCTAAAAACGATCATGTTTTCCCTGACCTTTAGACAATCTTTTCAAAATTGTTCTTGAAATGTTTCTTCATTCTTCAGAAAGTCAGCTCGTGGTTGCTCTAGATTTCGAATTTGTCTTCCAGACAATCTTTTCAAAATTGTTCTTGAAATGATCTTTCTTCCTTTAGAAAGTCAGCTCGTGGTTGCTCTAGATTTCGAATTTTCTTCCGTATTCCACTACTGCACCAAGTTTACTATATAATCGCACTCCTTACCATCACGAAGAAATGCTAATGCAGTCTGCTCTTCAATCGTTTTCAAATAATTTCTCAGCGACAACACTGCGAGTACGGAAATAAATTGCCCCGCATAGCTCCAAATCAAGACCATGCACATTGCTTTGAAATATCATTTCGACTGTGATGATGCACTGAGCCTTGAGCTTTTCGTGTTATTCCCGAACTTCCTGCGCCGAATGACTGAGTGGCAAGAACTGATTTCGCGCAGTCGAGCAAAGCTTTTGCCCTCTTTTTGTTTACACACATTTACGCGCTATAGATATACAATCGATGAGTGCATACAAAATAATTGCGATAAATGTATACTTCGTACGTTAAGCGCAACAACAAATGCGATGTGTATTTGTCGCTGAGAAGCGCTCACGGGGAATTCTCGTCGCACGGTTAAAGGCGAAAATGCCACTTTCTCGCCCGGCGCAAGCGTTCTCGCCGGCTCACTCGGCCGCACTGCACGCCGGCGATGTGGTCAAATCCCGTTGCCGCCGCTACTGCCATTGCTACCACTGTCTGTTGTTGTAAGCCCAAACGGCCACCCGCGCACGGCGCCGCCCCGCCCCGGCTCGGCCCGTCCGCGCGCACACTCATATCTCAACCGACTTTTCGTTATCCATCGCGCTCGCACCGTTTCAATAGTAACGAAGCTAGGCGAATACAATGTTCTTGCACTTGCCGTCCGACATTGACGTTCTACGGTTGCTCCGACACAGTTTCCTCGCTCGGAAGCTCATTGAAATTATTCAACAATACACAATTGTCAGCTAGAAAATATAGCAATATTGCACGCACTGGAAGTGCAATCGTTTTATCAAACGCGAACAAACAAAACAATATCATATCGACAAAAAGTGAAACAAGATTTGGACAAGAGCGCAACTCGCTAACCGGGGCGTTTGTACTTTTGTACAACTGGTAGTGGGGGGAGGAGGAAAAAGTAGCAGCGGCTGCAGACTTCAGCTAACGGTCAGGAGATCTCGTCAGAAACAGTTCAGAGCACATCCATACCGCAAGTTCCAGACAAAGCCCAACTTCAAGATGGTCAACATAACGATGTACGATGAGCGACCGTCGCTGAAGGTATTTGCGGGTCGGGCAGCGGGCGCGTACAGCCAAGCCTGCTTAGCAGGGGAAACTGCACGATTACACAATCACAGGGAGATACGCTCATTTCACGCACTCACCAAATGCATTTTTAACCTTGAGCTAAGGTCACATGACGGCAGCGCCGGAGATATTTAGTTTGCACTTCCGTGTGGATTCTGGGGAGCGGCAAAACACGCATCAATGAATGTCGGCGCAAATGTGACAATTAGCGTGGCGGCGGTATTGGGTGTTTTTCATGTTGCAACAAACGAAATGCAGAATTATGCAATTGAACGTAATGCAATTTGTGAGTGCACCGAGCCAACACGGCGAGCAAACATTCGGCACACTTTTGCGCAGAAAAGATTTCTTGCCAACAAAAAGCAAACCAAAAAAATGTAAAGCATTTCTATACGAATATGTCTGTGTGCTGAGAGTTGTTGTGTACTATTTTCCATGTACATACATACATAGTGAGTAATGTGTGCAGCAACGCATAGTGGCAGCCAGCTGTATTTATGTGGGTATACTTGCAAAGATTGCTCTCGAGTCGGCGGAAAGCCAAAAAAGAAATGCTCTCATCTCTACCCGGCCGAAAGATGGGCGAAATCAATAAAATTGCCATGGTTTGCGTTTGCATGTTTGCGACCATTTTTCGAACGACCGTTCGGCATGGCGACATTAGAACGCAGATGTAGGTGTGTAGGCAAAACGCCTACAGACAGAAAGCTCCTTGAATAGCCGGTCAATGAGGGAGGATTTATATGTTATTACATAAAAGTTCAGTGCATGTCCATCACTCCTGCTCTGCAACTCTAGAACATTCGACTTTTTTTTTGAGGCAGTAACTGAAAGAATATGACGTTGGATCGAAGAATAAGCTCATCGTGCATAGTATTGGGGAAAACATTCTTTTAATAACTTCGCTTTTTCATTCTCGTAGCTGCTTTGTTTTCGAAAAATTTTCCACGCTCTGCCATTGCTTGTTCATTTATGAAGCCTATTAAGCGTCATTTTCTGCTGACACCCTCACACAGCCATTCGCTGACTTCATCCTCAACTCATTTGTATATCTCTCAGATTACGCTTTTTTTCAATATCAACGCCGCGGTTGAAAGATTTGCGCGCACAATACGCTCTTAGCCAACAATATCATTCACAGAACTGCCGCTTATTACTTAATATCGCTTTGTTGTGTGTATTCTCCCATTCACTGGCGAACGCAATTTCATCAAGCGAATTGTCTTTCAAACATTACCACAAATCATGTCGGCAACGAGTGACTAAATGACGAAAGTATCGCATTTCACTATGAGTAAGCGCTTTGCTTGACGTCCAGAGACAACAACAAAATGTGCGTCAGATGTGAATGAAATAAACAAAAAACGAAAGGAGCACAGAATAGCGACATTTCTGTTACCGGGCAATTTGAAATGAAGTGTTATGGCAACCATAGTGAAATTAATAAAGTGTGCCAGGTAGGAGGAACTCTCTGTTCATCGTACACTTATTTTCTGACAGTTATTGTCATTATGCTGACAAATGTCAGAGTTCATAAGCCGTCTGTGCTGTATGAAAAAATTTCAAAATAAATTGTTTTTTGAAAATACGTTCTGCACCAAAACCGACACAAAAAACGCAACTACATGCCACGTGCTTGTCTCCGTGCAAAAAAATGCACGGCAATGCAGTTTCTATGTTTTTCTAACATAAAATACATTACGAAAATATATACATATTTCTGGAGTACTGAAATTAAAATTTAAATTTAAGGACAACAAAAATAAAGGTTAATCGAACTGACACAAATAAATTGGCACATTGACTATTATTATTGATGGGGTTGATGCACTGCGATCTGTAGATCTACTCAGAGAAAAAAGTGTACGTCATCTACCTGGTACACTTTATTGATTTCACTATGAATCCAACAATCTGACATTAGCTCGTCGATAAGTGAGGCCTACTTGTGCTGTTGCGTATTTGTGCACTTGGGGTCGCATAGCCGTTGCTCGGTTTAGAATATACTTATTCTACATAAAGATACTTTCTAAAATAGCAGATAGATTGATAACAATTTTTCCACTTGCGATATGTATTTAGAGAATCTCATTAATGTATGTATTAATGTGGACAATACATGGTAGTAACACCTTAACAGGTTTAAAAATAATAATAAAATCAATAGATAGAACCACACCTTCTTAACAAAAAATTCTCAACAACAAATACAAAATTGTTCACCAATATATAACAATATCTAAACAGAAATAAGACCTTATTGCTCATCTGCAAAGCAAATCCTTTCGTTTGATGTCACACTTTGGAAAATCACGTAAATAGTATGAACCTGATAACCATCGCAAATTGCCTAATAACAATACATATAGAAAATATCATAGTGAAATTAATAAAGTGTGCCAGATAGCAGGAACTCTCTCTTCATCGTACACTTATTTTCTGACAGTTATTGTCATTATGCTGACAAATGTCAGAGTTCATAACCCGTCTGTGCTGTATGAAAAAATTTCAAAATAAATTGTTTTTTGAAAATACGTTCTGCACCAAAACCGACACAAAAAACGCAATTCCATGCCAGGAAAAACGAGCTATCTCTGCAAAAAAACGACCGGCAATGCAGTTTCTATGTTTTTCTAACATAAAATGCATTACGAAAATATATATTTCTGGAGTATTGAAAGTCAATTTTAAATTGTGTACTATTTTAGCGACAACAAAAATAAAGGTTAATCGAACTAACACAAATAAATTGACACTTTGACAATTGCTACTCAGACAATTGGTACGTCATCTACCTGGTACACTTTATTGATTTCACTATGGAAAATATATAATTCGATTTGCTGTTCAAACTCGATACTGCACTAAACAAAATAATAATATGTACAGGAAAAATGCTACAATTCCATTCTAGTTAGTTATTCCAATTCAAAATTGAAAGCTAAAGAACATTTCAGATCGCTAAATTGTTGAATCCTTTGTTCGATAAGCTTTTTAAACAATTTTCAACAGAACTCTTGTATCTGTTGTTTTGCCATATATGAAGTGGCGCAAGCAGGGGGTGCGGTTTGGGGTTTAAAACCCCCACATACAAAAATTGCTGGTGAAAAATATGGTTCCAAATGGTATTAGATGCAAAAGTTGTACTCCAAAATGAAATCCAGTGTGCGCCAATGCATATATGTGTATATAGTTATCGAGTTATTGCGCCTAAAATTTAAAATGTCTTTCAAAAGCAATTTTAAAGTACGCGGACTTTTTTCAAAAAACGAATACATGGTACTTTCCCTTTCTCAGATGAGTTTGCGCAATTACTGGCCACGCCAGTGTTGTGTCCAAAATTTTACAGACCCAATCAACCGCCGGGCAGTAAGCGAAATAACCATAAATTTCTTTTATGCGACTATATAATCGAATAAAGCAGTGCAACTGCGCTCGCAGTATTGAGCAATGGCAACTCCAAAGTATGGACAGTGTACGAAAATTAACGTATTTGATGGAACATTCAATCGTTGTTTTGAACATTCATAAAACAAATGTTCAATGAGACGAAAGACATGGACACGCAATTTTCTTACAGTGAAATATTATAATTTATAGGCCTACATATATGTTGGACATGAAAGTCGATATTGCTTCTGGCAATAGTTTTGAACTGTTCTGTTTCCGTATTGTGGGGTTTGAAACCAGTACAAACAAGTCCCCTGTGGGTGCGCTCCAGTCAAGTAATAAAGCTACGATTGCTCGTATTTCGCATTGGGAAATTATGTGCTGCTCTACGTTGGCTCACGCTTCGAACGGTTTGCGTTATCTGTATAGCCTATGGCGCACAATTGGTAATAACATTACCTCTTGAAGTGCCGATCATAAATCACACAACCATAATCCTCATGCCATCATACAACAACTTCATAGCACAACATTGACATGGACGATATGACACATTGATTTGCTCTCTTAATACACCAACTAATTTGGGTGGTTTACTATCTTTTTTGTATTAATGTGATGTGATTGGACGGTACGTTGTTCAGATGTACGAAGTCCCTCAAATGATGGCCGCCCAAGCTGAGTCTCATCTGGAGCACATGTGCCGCTTGCAGTTCGATTCGCCGGTACCACATGTCCGCCTGTCGGGCATCATCTGTACCATCGGACCTGCCTCGCGCAGCGTCGAAATGCTGGAGAAGATGATGGCCACCGGCATGAACATCGCGCGCATGAACTTCTCGCACGGCTCGCACGAGTACCACGCCGAGACAATTGCCAATGTGCGCGCTGCTGCGAAGAACTACTCCGCCAAGATGGGCTACGAATACCCCGTGGCCATAGCGCTGGACACCAAGGGTCCGGAGATTCGTACCGGCCTGATCGAGGGCAGCGGCACTGGCGAAGTCGAGCTGAAGAAGGACGAAATCATTAATCTGTCGACCAGCAAGGACTTCCTGGAGAAGGGCAACAAGGACACCATCTTCGTAGATTATGCCAATATTGTGAACGTAATAAAGCCGGGAAATCGGGTCTACGTCGACGACGGCCTTATTTCGCTGATTGCGCAGGAGGTGAAGGGCGACACGTTGGTATGCAAAATCGAGAACGGTGGCATGTTGGGCTCCCGCAAGGGCGTCAATTTGCCGGGCGTGCCAGTCGACTTGCCGGCCGTCTCGGAGAAGGACAAATCCGACCTGAAGTTCGGTGTGGAGCAGGAGGTGGACATGATCTTCGCCTCATTCATTCGCGATGCTTCGGCCATCACTGAGATTCGCGGCATACTCGGCGACAAGGGCAAGAACATCAAGATCATTCCCAAGATCGAGAACCAGCAGGGTATGCACAATCTGGATGAGATCATTGCCGGGTCGGACGGTATTATGGTGGCGCGCGGCGATTTGGGCATTGAGATTCCCCCGGAGAAGGTGTTCCTGGCACAGAAGGCTATCATTGCGCGCTGCAACAAAGCCGGCAAGCCGGCCATTTGCGCCACACAGATGCTGGAGTCCATGGTGAAGAAGCCGCGTCCGACACGTGCCGAAATATCCGATGTGGCCAATGCCATTCTCGACGGTGCCGACTGCGTAATGCTGTCGGGAGAGACCGCCAAGGGCGATTACCCATTGGAGTGCGTGCTGACCATGGCGAAGACATGCAAGGAGGCCGAAGCGGCCCTGTGGCACCGAAATCTGTTCACCGACTTGGTGCGTGCTACGCCGCAATCCTCCTTCGATTCGACACACGCCGTGGCCGTGGCTGCCTGCGAGGCTGCCTCCAAGTCGATGGCCGCCGCCCTTGTGGTCATCACGACAACCGGCAAATCGGCATATCTGATCAGCAAGTACCGGCCACGCTGTCCCATCGTGGCGGTGACACGCTTCGCACAAACCGCCAGGCAAGGTCACTTATACCGCGGCCTCATTCCGGTCGTATACAAAGGTCAGTGCAGTTGCAATTTGTTATTAATGTGAAAAGTTGGTAAAGTCGAACTCGTATTAATATTTTTCATTTAATCGTTACAGAGGCACCACTCTCCGACTGGCTGAAGGACGTCGATGTGCGTGTACAATTCGGTGTGCAGGTCGGCAAGAAGAACGGCTTCATCAAAGCGGGCGACTCTGTGGTGATCGTTACCGGCTGGAAGCAGGGTTCCGGATTCACAAACACCATGCGTATTGTGTGCGTAGACGATCAGTCTGGAAAGGCAGATGATGATGAGTGGTGCACTTGCGACAACTAAGCGTGTTTGAGTGTGTGTGTGTGTGTGTATGTGTGCAAGTGATTGCAAGATTTAATGAACGACCTGTATGATCCAAAGAGATGTTATGAATAGTTGAACTGACAGCTTGAATGAATTAATTATTGATTGATTGGTTGATCGATGTATGTATGCAAAGTTAGTGTCGTGTCTTTCCAACACCAAATCAATGCTGACAGTTTTATTTTCTTTCTTTTCATCTTTCCGCGGTGCAGTAAAGTTGAATAAGCCACCCACTTCAGTACAAAGCCTGGAGGAGGCAGGTGCACAATCCGCAATCCAACTGCAACCAAGCACTCTAATTGGCCGAAAATGTAGACAGGCGACAAATCCTCCACTGTCGTCACAATTCATATTATCCGCGTACATACTAACATGATTATGTGGCGTTGTGTATTGCAGCTTCTTTAATTTAAATATAATAAATTATTTTTATTTAAATCTAGTATGATTCACCTATTGGCATTAATCGCATAACTCGACATATGATTACAAAAAATGGAGCAAAACAAATACCAACCAACCAACTGTACCTAACACTGTGGTCAAATTAAGCAAACCCAAACAGTAAAATCTACATATAAAATCTGCAAGTATGCAGTAATGTCGAATGTTTATCGGTGTTCAAAATGATTTAGTGTACTTGTAGGACGAGAAGTAATTGCAACAAATAAAGTTAAAGTTTGATTGTATTAACTGACGTTTGCAGTGCGTTTTAATAATTGCTGGGCACATGCCTTTGGAGGTTGTTTTCAATAGATCAAACCACATGCTTATACTAGGCTGTTCAAAAAGTAAGGTACCTAACAACAGACGGCGCCACAAACGAAGAAATCTCTTTGTTGCCGGATAGAACCAACCTTCAGACGACCACATTTCAAATTTCATGACATTCTGTACATTAGTCTTTGTTTGACAGCCGTTTCTCACAATGGAAAAAAGTTAATTTCGTGTTGTTATTAAACATTATTTTTTGAAAGGTAAAACCCCAAAAGTAACAAAAGAAAAGCTCGATAAACATTATGGGGAATCTGCTCCGTCAGATAAAATGGTTAAATACTGGATGGCTGAATTTAAACGTGGTCGTAGAAGCACAAGTGATGAACACCGATCAGGCCGCCCAAATGAGGTCAAAACACCAGAAATGATTGCAAAAATCCATGATATGATTTTGGACGACCCGAAATTGAAAGTGCGCGAGATAGCGGAGGCTGTAAGCCTCTCAATAGGTTGGGCGTACAATATTTTGCACGAGAAATTGGAAGCGAAAAAGCTTTGTGCAAGATGGGTGCCGCGTTTGCTCACAATCGACCAAAAACGCATCCGTGTGACCACTTCAATGAGAAATTTGGAACTATTTCGAAAGAATTCATCCGAGTTTTTGCGTCGATATATAACAATGGACGAAACATGGATTTACCACTACACACCGGGATCACGTGAAGAATCGAAACAGTGGGTTTTACCGAGTGGAAGTGCGCCAAAGCGACCAAAGACGCAAACATCGGCCGGTAAGGTTATGGTCAGTGTTTTTTGGGATGCACATGGCATAATCTTCATCGATTATCTTGAAAAGGGTAAAACGATAACAGGAGCATATTACACAGCGTTATTAGATCGATTAAATGGTGAAATCAAGAAAAAACGGCCGCATTTGAAGAAGAAAAAAATCATCTTTCATGACGACAATGCACCATCTCACACATCGCTCATTGCACAGGCAAAAAAGCATGAATTGGGATACGAAATGCTTCCTCAACCACCGTATTCGCCAGATTTAGCCCCCAGCGACTATTATCTGTTTGGAAACCTCAAAAGGTGGCTGTCTGGCAAGCGTTTTGAATCGAATGAAGAAGTCGAGTACGAAACTGATGCATATTTTGGAGCACTTGACAAATCGTATTATTTGAAAGGTGTAAAAAAAATTGGAGGATCGTTGGACTCGGTGTATCGAGCTAAAAGAAGATTATGTTGAAGAATAAATTCGAATTTTGCAAAAAAAAATGTTTTTTCATTGTTAGGTACCTTACTTTTTGAACAGCCTAGTAAGATACGTTATTGGTGTGGTGGGGTATGGCATACCCCAAAACTTGATATAGCAGCAACCTCACGAAACAACACAAGTCTAAAAGGTAGCAATTATATATTATTCTTCATTTACTTTTACGTAAGAAAATACAAAATTACTTCTTGTGCAAGCAATTTGTAAAAGAAAATACCAAATATAACAAAAATAAACGAAAAATACTGATATTTATAAGTTGACTTCATATAATGGTGTTTAAAAAATGTCTTTATATAATTTTCCAATTTTCCACACATTAAATTTTTGATAGCTACCCAGAAAGAGTAGCGAATTACAGGGTCTCAAAATTTGCGCATTTTTCGCAAGTCGTATGAGGTTTTTGCTCTGGGACAAACCGAACATCGTGTGCTGTACTGACGAGGTTTTGGTACACCTTCGCCTTATCTCAAGGATTTACAGAATCATGATGATGTAGAAAAATAATGATATTTTTTGGAACATATGATACAATGAAAACGATTGTCGTATGTGCTATTAAATTCAATGAAACATACGACATTCGTTTTCTACGGCGACGAAATGCGAATATTGAACTGGGAGCTTTTCTTGCACGTAGCAGTTGGTATTTGCCTCTTATTTTTCCGTACGGTGAATTTTTGAATAAATCGATGACTACTCGACCATCGAAAATATCAATTTGAATTCAAAATCATTTACACAAAGAGTTACGTTATTAATGTGGTGGGGTATGTCATACCCCATTGAACTTTAGCGGGATGTGACTGAAATCTGGTCACGCTCAAGTTGTTTTGTGGACTGTTATAAACAGCCACTAGAAGCGATAGTGCCCAAATGAAACTGATATCCGTATTATTTACAAAAATACAACCTCTGGGGTATGGTATACCCCACCACACCAATGCCGGGATAATTAAAGTATCCATGCAGTCGCAAGCATTTCACGTAAACAATGTTGTTGTTCTACTCATTCTCGCACGGAAAAAGCGTAAGAAATCAGAACATAAGCGCGGGAGTACCATCTTAACAATTATATTATCTTCATCTATTACTTTCAGCTATTTACTTTCAGTCAGGTGGCAGCTATGACGCACCAACCAATGTACCCAACCCCATCAATTTCCCTTGCAACCACATTTTGGTTAGACATGAAATTTGCTACAAATTATTTGCACAAAATGTAATTTGATCAGCATCCGTATTGCTTAAAACATCAATTGCACCTACCTTAAAGACTCGTTATCATAATTATTTGGATCATTTTCAAACTATTCGCACATTTTATTAATTTCTTGAAAAAAAGTTGTCTAAGCTGGCAGCACTGTTTCGACAGAAAGCAAAAGACGCGCATTGAAAATTCTTCATCCACTGAGCAAATATTAAAAATATTAGCACACATTAAAAAAATTTGTTTTAAATTGAAACGTATAATTTGCTAGCAGATAGAAGCCTCAAGGTTTTGCTGCAAAAAACATGAGTTTTACTGAGGACTCTTCCGAATCGGACTGGTGAGTGGGTGTGATTGTTGCTTTGGGGGGTCGCGCGCTTGTGCCCGCTCAACGATTCCAGCGAGCAAGTGGCGTAGCGCATGCCGTGTGTGTTTCGTCGTCAATTCAATCAGCATTCCGCTTCCCGCAGGAAAGAGACTAAAATGCAAACGAGTAAAACCATCAAGCAGGAACTCACATCATCGCACAGCAAACCGAAGTACTCACAGAAGTTTTGCGAAAAGTGGCTGAACATTTTCCATCCGTGGCTGACACGCTGTGACGACGATCCGAATAAGCCGTTTTGCCGCGCCTGCCAGTGCCGTTTGGACTGCAATCGCTGTCATTTGCAGCGACACGAGCGGACTACCAAGCACGCCCGCAACCTGGAAGTGCTACTGAACAAGGGGGAGGG
The DNA here is from genome assembly GCA_964056695.1 of Melieria picta. Taxonomy (NCBI): domain Eukaryota; kingdom Metazoa; phylum Arthropoda; class Insecta; order Diptera; family Ulidiidae; genus Melieria; species Melieria picta. Next base: position 109,757,136 of record OZ057398.1, read on the forward strand.
TGCTGCGCGTCAGAACCTGAGTATACGGCAAGAACGCAGCAAGTACTATCAGCAGCGGAAGAAGATCAACTCTTCGCTGGCGTCGTCGCACGACGCCTCCGATCTGGGCATGGACACGGCGGACGACTACATTGAGGAGTATGTGTCTAATGGAAGGCCCGCCGGCAAGTAAGTAACCGCGCGCGGGCGTCGACAGTTGACATTTGCGCTAATTTTTTGAAATTGTACTTGGCAGAACCGAAGCGGATGGCGAGACAGCGTTTCAATTTGTGCAGACCGAAGCGCCACCGGGTGACCAATACACGGAGGAGACAGTACTCAAACAGGAAACTATATCGGCAGATGGACTCGGCGATCCACTGCCGGTGCGCTCAACACCGAAGAATCACCACGGCAACGTGCGCATGCCCCCCAAGAAGGGCATAAAGAAGGAGCGAATGAAGCTGTACATGCAAATACAGAAGGACAAAAACGAATTGATGGACTCGTTCAAGGAGCTGATGGGTGGCTCGTTCCAGCAGTCACCGCCGCGGGAAAAGAATCACGTAGATCTGTTCTTCGAGAGCGTCAGTTCCAGTGTGAAAGCCCTGTCGCCGAAATTAATCTCCGAGACGAAGATGCGCGTCTCTCAGCTAATATGCGAACTGGAGCTGCGTGCACTAACAGAGAACGATGCCAACACCTCGGGCGCATCGGCGGCGGCAGGTGCATCAGCGGTGGTGGTATCGCCAGAGACGGGTGCAGTTAGCAATGCGTTTATCATCAACCCGCCCGTGGCGACAGTGGTGCACGCAGCGGGCACGCAACACCTTGCCGCTACACATCACCAGGTCGAGAGCGGCGGCCAGGAATTCGAACCGCTCAGTTGAAGTGGCCGAATAGGGAGCAGTGGCAATCCGAGCAGGTGACGAAAAGAAGCGAAAATACAACGGAAGCGGCGCAGTGGTAAACGTTGGTAGTGGCATTAAAAACTCGGTATTTTCTTTAATTTCCTTTGATTAAGCGCGACCTTTTCAATTTTAGCTTTTTCGTAGTTTTTTTTTGCTTTGGTGTTGTGCGACAGCCGCGCGCGCAATTGACAATTTTATTGGAAATTCAAATATAAAAAATATATTCAAAATGTTAGAACTTCCTCTTAATTACAAAATACGCCACTGCTAGTTAAATTCCTGCCTGCCAACTAATGTAGTAGTGTGAAATTGAACTTTGTACCATGATACTATCACACCCACACGCGGGAAGTGTTATTTTAATAAAGTTTTTTGGAATTGTATAGAAGGATTCGGGAACTTTTTAAAAATACAAAGCGCCAAAAGTGAGCGGAACAGCTGGTGTGGAAGTTGTGTGGACGAGAATATGTTGATTAGAAACGGTGGTTACTATTGTTATGCTGATAAGGAATTTATAAAGTGTAATAAAAACGAAATATTGTCAGAAGTGGGATTCGAACCCACGCCCACCGAAGTGGACTGCGACCTGAACGCAGCGCCTTAGACCACTCGGCCATCCTGACTTGTTGCACCCGTTTGCCAAATGATCTACTTCAAACCGAGCAACACTCAATCAATAGTAACATATTTTATCTTACTGTGGCTGGAGTGCTACCACACAAATATAAAATTAGCCATTCGTAGATAATGCATTATTACTACATGAGTATGGGTAACCTTTTACGATTATAGCAACAGCAATTGTGAGCTCAGTCATTATATACACCTTGAATCACGGGTCTAAATGTATACCAAAGCGAAATTCAATTAAACAACTAGCTTTTTACTTCTTTCAATAAAATAAAACGAAAATTGTTGCATAAAAATTAAATGTTTGTTTGTTTCTTCCATCGGCAAATATGTAAATCAAGATTCGAAGAAAATGTATTTGGTAAGGGCCATGGATAATTTTTGCGGCGTTTAGATTTTTGTATCATGAATGAAATAGATTCCAATATGGCAACACCAACGTCAATCGAGGGGGAATTATTTTGCGTGCTTCGTTTGCGCCCATTACGATTTGCTCAGCTGGAATAGAATTACTTTATTCAATATTTAGCAGCCTTCACAAAAGCCTTAGACCAGTTTATAGCCGCAAAATATGAGCGACGCTGATAACGAGAAAAATGTCACTACCGAGGAGGACACCGAAGAGAGGTGCGGCGAGATTTAGTGCCGCACAGGGCATTACCGATTTCGGCCTTATTCCCCCAAAGCTGTGCCCCAGTAGAAAATACAACTTGATAATTGCATTGTTGTTCCACTTTCAGCTTTTCGCGATTGCCTTTGGTGAAGACAAGAAGCAGCCGAAAGGATGCGTCGGAGTTGCGGCATCCACGCCAGAAGTTTTGCGCCCGTTGGGAGAAGGACTTTCCCTGGCTGAAAGCGGACAACCTAGACGAGTCGGTAGGCATCAAATAGATGCCATTTAAATATAAAGTGCATAATAAAAACACTGCAATTTAGGTGGGCCTCTGTACCGTGTGCAACAAGCATCTAGTCTGTAAGAAGAGCCACCTGGAGCGCCATCAAAGGTCATATAAACACCAACGGCAACAGGGCTTCGAGACTCTGGACACGGAGGGCGAAGCAACGCAACCCAATGCCACCGAATTTCTCGAGTGCGGAAAGTGAGTGCCCTGCCTATATATTGAATGAACACGTGTTGTATGTTTTGCTCTGCAGGCGTGAACCAGAGGATGAGGAGGAGTTCGGGCACGCGATCGAGGTGGATCCCGATTACAGCGCCGAGTTTGAGCTGAAGGTAGTTGTTAGGGGGAGAGTAAATTGAACAGCGTACCTGTCAATATTTTTTTAACTGTTCACTTTCAGCCCAGCAAGCGTGTAAAACGTGAAGTTAACTCCAAAATAAAAGGTTCTGCGCGCCGACAGCTAGCAAACCCCTCACCTACCAAAGGACTGGCGCAACCGCTGAAGCCTGCTGGCGGTAGCAAATTAGATCGCTTCAAGCTGCTCAAGCGCATCGATCGCGATCGAAACGAACTGAACGAATATTACTATGCTCGACGGCGAGCGCTTTCGCCCACGCCGCATCTGGCCAAGGACAGCTTTGATCTCTTCTTTGAGAGCGTGAGTGCCAGCGTAAAGATACTGCCGCCGAAATTGGCTGCCGAAGTAAAGGGTCGCGTCTCGCAGCTAATAGCGGAGTTCGAGTTGCGCGCGATTTGCGAACGAGAAGCTTTAGAAAACAGCCAGGCAGCAGCTGCTGCCGCCACACCAGAGACCACTACAGTAGTGGTGGCATCTAGCACTCACGACGTGACGCCCACAGTGACCCAGGAGTCAGCCGGCATCGATCCAACAACGGGCGTGCCGCACATTGTGTACACATTCCAGCCAAAGTTGCGCGACTGATGCCGAGTCATCTACGATAGCCTTTCCAAGAGACATGTGCATACTTCGGTTTACCATTTCGATTAGCTAGCGGCTCTTTGGAGTTTAGTGTTAAAGAAAGAGTGTAACGCAGTTTGATTCTTTTACTAGTATTTGTCAGCTTCCTTTTCAACCACTGTGCGACGTTACAAATTGTAAACTTGTCTACCCAATTGTGTGTGTATTTGGTCAATGAACAACATAAAGTATACAATTAAATATCGTAAAATTTAAGCCTACGCTAATTGATCGCGCTGAATATGCTGAGCATAAAGCAGATTGCATATGAATTTAACTTAAAACTAATAAAAATCGATGCTGTCATTCGTTCACTTTGTTGTTGAGGCGACTGTGGCACTTTGCTGTCCGGCCGTATTCGCATTGCCAGCGCTGATCTCTTCCCGTTCAACAATGGCGCGCATCTCTAGCTCGCCAATTAACTGCATCACACGAATTTTGCCCTCCGTAGCTAATTTCGGGGGCAGCGCTTTGACGCTGGCGCAAATGCTGTCAAAGAAGAGATCATAGGAATCACGCACTGGTGTTGGAACGAGCGGTACTGTTGGCGCTGGTGTGTATGCCATTGTTGGCATTGTCACTGCTGTTACTGTTGCTGTGGAATGGGCTGTTTGAGAGGATTGTGTTGGTGCCGCAGTTGAATGCGGAGTTAAGAGTGTGGCTGCCGGTGGCTTTGGTTGTTGCGATATGGTAATGGAAGCCGGTACGGCTGCCAATGCGGCTGACACTGGAACTTGTGCAGATGTTGCAGCGGTGGGCAGAGGCGCAGTGATTTTTTTTATAGTAATTTTACAGGGCTTCTGTGCAGGCGGCGCATAATGAACTTGCGCCATGCTGCCGCTTTGGCAGACGGTGGGCTTTGAGTATGTGGCAACGGGGGTGGATGGGATTTCGCGTATGGAGAAGCGCTGCAGTGAGTTGGCCTCGCCGAGCGTCACTTGTACAGGCAGATAGTCGAGTGTGCTGGAATGCTGTGACTGCGAGTCAAGCGTATCAGAGGTGCGTCGTTTGGCGGGTGGAACATACGAGCAATCTTCATGTTCATAATCATCATCTTCGTCATCCTCCTCTTCTTCGTCCTCCTCGTCGTCATCAGAGTTGGGACTTAGCTGAAAGATGTAAGCTTAAGTTTAGGAAAAGTTAATAGAGACACTCGCAACTTTAATCACCTGCCCAATGTTCAGTTCAGCATTGCTGGTTTCTACCAAGTCTATAACCGGCTCCTGCCTGCGAAAAGTCCAAACAATAAAATCAAATCCACACAAACACCTTAAAAAAAACTCACTTAATGTAAAGTCCATCATCATCATCGCCCACGCACTGCACTGGCACCATTTCATCGCAATCCTCATCTTCGTCTTGTGAAACTGACGCTGACGTCGATGCAATGCTATCCAGACCGCTTTGCTGCAACTCCTGTCTAGCCTGACCGCTCACGCCAGGATGGCAGCCCTTAAGCACCACCGCACCATCAACTCCCTTTTTCGCGGCATTTTCCGTATGTTTGATGCTGCCCTCGTGCTTGCCCAGATCAGAACGCTTAGCGCTCAGCCGGCACTCGCAAATAGTGCAGAAGGCGAAGTAAGGGTCCACCTCGTCAGGCAGCACCCACGGATAGATGGCCATGTACTCGGGAAGCATACGCTGACGCGGATATTTTCCCCGCACATTGCGATATTTGTACTCCGAGCGGAGTGCTTCACTGCGAAAAACTGGTTGAAGTAGTGCTGCCGACAATGGGAGCGTACAGCTACTTACAGTTTTTCCTGTGTTAAGTTCAGATTCGCCATTACCGCGCTTTTCGTTGCGCCTACTGCATTATTTTTTTGTGTTTTACTATGATTAGTATGTGATTCCCAGAAGATTATAAGTTATTTTGCCCTTTTCTTTCTACGTTGTCTTAAATTTGTTTATAAACAAAACGACACGAAAACCATATCCACCAATTGCAGATTTTCAGCGGTGTTGCCATTTTGACAAAAATGTCCAAAGCCTGAGCTACCACTGGTTTTCAATTTCTGAGAGAGTACATTTATTGTTTTACATTTACTGCATTATTTTGTTATGTTTTATTATGATGTATATGTGATTCCCAGAAGAATTGCCCTTTTTTTGCGTTGTCTTAAATTTATTTATAAACAAAACGACGAATGACTCGTCCATATCCACGAAATGCAGATTTTCAGCGGTGTTGCCATTTCGACAAAAATGCCCAACGATTGCGTTACCACAGGCTTTCAATTTTCAGGGAGAGTACATTTATTGTCCTATCCGTTTGGCCGTTTATGGGCAATTATTAAAAAATTGTTGCACAAAATATGCACATTTTACTTATGCTTTAGCTCAGACAGTTTTCATTTTTCTGGAAAAATGCAAATACTCGCGATGCACTATGACATATACTTTCAGATCAAGGTGAATAATCTAGTATATTGAAACCAATAGTGAAATAAATATTTATTTTACTATGATTGAAACCTAATTATCAAACGTAATTATCATTCAGTGAATAAAACTTAATCATTTCTTCTAGCATAACTTACTACATAAAGAGGTAGGTGGTACATAGAGCAACTGCACATATACACCAAAATCTAACGGGAGCCTTATAAATCGCTGCTTTTCACAGTGTACGACATTTTGACGATTATCCTTTCAGCCGTGATTGCACCGGATGGCAACATCAGGCCCGCGTTTTTGGCGTCAACACAAGCTGCATTGGCACTTGGCTGGAAAAAAATTTCACACATTTTAATTCATTTGTGTTGCTTTTCGTGGAGTTTTTCACTTTCGACATAAGCGCAGTGACGGTAATATGTAAGTGTTTAATTGGTTAGGCGTAAGTTGCATTTTAAAATATGACTTAACTCTGTAGGGTCGGTACTGCTACCGATCAACAGTCGCAGATTTTAGAGGATATGGAATTTGTGCCTCTATCGGGTCATCGCATTAAGCAAGAACCACTGGAAACTCTCACATCGACAATGTCCGAGATTGATCCCATGAATCTGTTGGAAATGTTAGTTCACGTCAGTGCTGACGAGGATGAGTCGTTGCCGGAGAACAACGATAGCGTTGCGCCGAAGCGCCACCAACCGTCGGACGAGCGGTGGCAGGAGTGGATGCAGGGCCGTGAGTGGCTACTGCACGACGGTGAGGACAAGCGGCAGGGCTTTTGCCTCTACTGTGGCATTAAGCTCATGGTAAGTGGGTTTGGGAATATCAAGCGACACGAAACATCAAAGAGCCACGAAGAACGCGGTGAAAATTATCGCATCTTTCAACTTAGTGGCCAGTGGACCGATGATAGGTGCGGTGAGCATGTAAAGCTTTTGCGAAGTTTTGGTACAGTGATTCGTGTTTTGCAGCAGCCCTGTAATAAAGACAGAGCCTGGAACCAATAGTGCTCACATGACCATGAAGTATAGACGTTTGCAGCAGACAGACGCGCTGAATGATTTCAATTGGAAGCGCTGGCTTCTGGCGCACAACTGGCTGGAACGAAAGGGGAAACAGGGTATGAGGGGTTACTGTAAATACTGTCGCCTGGAGCTGGGCGTTGAGTTCTCAGTGGATCGACAACGCCATGAGGAGAATATGAAGCACAAACTGGCGGCTAAGCTGTACTGGCGACAAAAGAACAAGGAACTGAACCCTAATGAAACACAAGAGCAGCCCGCCAACGGTTCTAGCGTCCATGACGATTCGCAGTCTGAAGATGAGAGCGGCGGCGTAGAAAGCGCCAACGATGCTGAGTAAGATAGCTAGCGCAAAATATTGCAACATCAAAGTAGCAACTCTTTTCGTACGATTTTCATTATAGCGATTCGCAAATGTTCGTTAGGGGCCCGTGGTATGAGCCTGTCAGCGATTCAAGTAAATACTGTCGCTGCCGCCTTTGCATGGTTAGGATGGAGAAGAAGAGTTTCCGCAAGCATATAAAGACAAAGTTGCACCTCACCAACGTGCGTTTGTATAAAAATACGAGCAGCACACAAGTGTGAGTTGGTCTGTTACTGATTCGTAGAAGCATTGTATTACTCTGAGAATTTTTGCAGAAAGGACAGGGCAGAAAATCGGGATAAGGAAATTGACTGGAAGCGATATACGAAAATACATCCATGGCTTACCGCAGATCCGAGCAATGGCAAATATGCGTATTGCTCTTATTGTGAAAAGCGTTTCATGTACGGGCTATCTATCGCAAAGCGTTACTTGCACGAGAACTCAGCCTCGCATAAACAGGCCATAGCGCAACAAATGTTAAACACGCCGGAGGGTGCACGGCGTGAGAGTAATGCTGAGAGCTCTGGAGTGGGTAATCATTATGAACACGATGAAGATGAAGATGAAGCAGAGAACGAAAATGGACAAAATAATACTGGAGACGAGGAAGAGGACGATGATGAGGAGAATAGAGAGGGGGAGGGGGAGGACGCATGCACTACACAGCAAGGAAGCGATAACGAAAGTGCGCAGGAAGAAGGCGAAGACAACAGTGCCGCCGAAGGACAAGCGGAGGAATCGGAAGAACACGGTGCCACAGACAACGAAAATCAATCACAGACGACTAAGTACATCAATGACTTTGGCTAACGCGGTATTTGTTCTTGTTTATTAATTTTATCCCACACTACATATATTTGCAGACGCTTAGCGCGTGGCTCCAGTGAGTGGTTCAAATTGTATAGCTGCTATAAGATATATAAAAAGAATCCGGCCTACATGTACTGCACCATCTGCAAAGTGCCATTGAGGAAGAAATTCCCGCGGAAAAAACATGAAAGCAGCTCGCGCCATCGCTTGGGCCTCGGAAAGTGTCCTGTCCCCACCAATGAGTAAAGTTGAATAGTATTTTTTATTGTGCTAATCGCTTATTATTTGGAATGCTATTTCTGTTGGCAGGCAAAAACCGTCGCAACGTAAACCCCTTACCAGCATTTACCCCTGGCTAGATTACTCAAGGAACAAACGCTACCGCTGTAAGTTCTGTCGTGTTGTGCTCTCCGATAAGTACTCGCGCAAGCAACACGAGCTTACCAAGCGGCACGTCATGTGCGCCAAAGCCTACCTTGAGCAGAATGAAGGGTAAGCTACGCTCTGCTGTGTTAATTTCTCCTCTAATCTGGCTCATTAATTTTACATCATAGCGTCGATGCGTCTGCTATTCAAGAGCCAGAAACTAAGCAAACTGTAGCAAAGCAGTCCATGCAAGGCTGCGTGATAATGTGGAAGTCCAGGTTTCCCTGGATAACGTACAAACGCAAGGAGACACGTGAAAATTACGCATTTTGCCAGTACTGCGATCAAAGCGTTTTTGTGCCTTCACTTAAGTTCGCCTTGAAGCATCAGCGGTCTTCACGACATTTAAGAGCGTGTTTCATGCTGCGCCGTCAGCGTGAAGAGGCCAAAAAAGACGTGCCCGCGAAAGCGTCTGACGAAAGTTCAAATGGAGACGACGAGGAGGAGTTAGCCAGAAATGCAAATGAAACGAATGTGAATTCGTTTGATTGGTTGATCAATAATAATTCCAAAAGAGTTGGACACTGCAAGTACTGCAAGACCAAAGTGCTCATAAGTGGCTTTTTGAAATTTCAACATCAGAGTTCCCCAGCACATCAGAAGGCGGCTGCAGCATTTTTACGCGCTCAGAAGCAAAAGGCTGAACGTAATGCTGGGAGCAATGATGACAAAGGTGACGATGACACCGCTTTGGGAGATGGCATCGATGCTTTGAGTGCAAAGTAAGTTTTAGTTGCCGCCTACAAGCTTTTCTACTTCGAGCTATAATGTGCTTTTTTATATAATCAAAAATATATTTGAATGTTTCAGATCCGCTGAAGATACAGGCAATCCGCGCGAAGATCCTGAGCCGCCCGCAAAGCGGTTCAGAAAAGCGACGCAAAGTGATAGTGCGTGCTCGCTGGCTTCCCGGCTTACAAGTGCGCATTTGGAAATGTTAAATTTAATGCGCGAACTAAACGAGAGCAAAACGCGCAACTCGACTTTTCTGCAAACGTCGCCATTCTCAATTGCCGCTTGCCTGTCGACTGTAGAGCGAAACCCATTTGCTGTAGCTGCATCACAAAATTCGTCAGCAATTGCCGCAGCAGCAGCACAAAAGAAAGCCAACACTTACGACCTGTTTTTTCAGAGTATGTGTGAAACGGTAAAACGCTTGCCGCCTGATTTGGCTGCCGAAAGCCGCATAAAAGTGATGCAGATCGTATACGATCTGGAATCGCGTGCATTGCAGCGAACACAGAACTCGGCATCGAACAACACAAACGACCCTATAGAGACCCCCACACCCTCAAAGCCGAAGGATTCCGGGGCCGCGGATCCAAAACCAGCAACGACAGTGCCAACCCCAATTGCCGCTGCCGCTACGGCTGCTGTCAGCACGCCAGGGTTAGCTGCGAAACTGCGTCAGATTCGGCGGCACAGCACTATCGAATTCATTCCAGTAAATGGTCACATTAGTTCGTTTTGCAAGGAAACATGAAATGCTTTTAAGTTGCCGCAAAGCAATGTGCTGTATCGGGGACACTAGTACGGTATATCCTTAGTGTGTATGGACGCGACGAGCAAATTCAATATGTTTACCTGTGGCGGTATTAGATTTAAGTTTAATCCCTTTCACATACTGATTTGTACGTATTTGAGTTAAGATATTGACCGTAGGCCAAACTGAGGCCAATAGTTGCAGCACTTTGGAATCCAATCGTACATCAATAGCAAGTTTTATACTATGAATTTATAGTTAAGAAGTAAATATATCATCTAAAAGTATATTCATGTAAAAATTTAAACTATTATTTTCGAACATGAAATTCCGTTTGGTTTGCTCGATTTTCATAAGATGCTACCATAGGTTGTTGAACGAAATCGGCATAAACCCACCACTTGAGCTTCGATCTATGCGTTAGGGATTTGAAAAGTGATACAAACTTGTTACCACGCTTTCACAATGAGGATCCGCCGAAAGTAATTATCGCTCCATTTTCTACCCTTTTTGCTAAACTACAACTATAATGTCCAAAGACAGCAGCAGTGCGTCCAATTGATCACTCATGAGTCTTTATTACCTAATCGTAAGAAATCGCAAAGGGCATTATCAGCTTAGGTCTACGCGTATCGGTATGTATGTAGTTTTCGCTACGCAAATATTTTAATAAAATATAGAAAATCAGTCAAGACCACATTTCACGTCTTTTCACTTTTTTTTTTACTTATTTCGTGTGCTTCAGAATATTCAAATTCTCGGGTCAATCGCACTGCTCGTCGTCGTCTTTGTGTTGACGCAGTGGATCACTAAGCGGCAAGTTACTTTTTTGTAACCTCTCATTCCGCTGAAGCTGTTCAAGACTCAGCGGCTGTACGACCTTTTCGGACGGTGCAATTGTTATCAGCTCGATTTCACGCAGATTGCCCAGTCGACGAGTGGAGTTGAGCATGAAACTGTTGTCGGGTCGCTCGTACGAAGAACCCGTGTTGGAATTGGTCGCAGATGAACTGCTTAAAATGGAGCTCTGCTCTATCACAGATGCACGCTCCGAGGGCGGCCCAGCTGCCAGAAGAGTCGCTTTGCTTGTTGTTGGAGTCACTTCAGCAGTCGCCACAACTGCGGCAGAGTCTGTTTGATTATGTCTTAGCTTCGCGGCGCTTTTCAGGAGGCGTTGCTGTTCGTCGGCCTCAAGTGCTTGATCTATGGGCGCCGCATTGGTCTGCAATGGAAACATGAATTTCACATCCAAGAAGCTGCACAACTCCTCGATGCCGTCCAGCGCCTGCACCAGCTCATCGGCGCTGTTACGGCTCACATGCCGGCGAATAATGGACAAATATGCCAGCAGCTTATTGCGTGCTATGGAGATTACGGTTTGCGCATTCTTCAATTCGAGGCGCAACAGCTCGGGACTCTGTCGATGGAGATGAGAAATGCATGTGATGCAGGTAGTTTTAATGGCATACGACGCTTACATTTTTCGAATAGCCCTCCATGATGGAGTGGTCCGTTTCACCTCCGCCCACCTTGAGACGAGCTGTTGCTGCCGCTTCGGCGGCATTATGTGCCTGCAGCAGTGATATCTGCCGCTCCAGCTGCACAGCAGCGTCACCTAGCGAAGTGGATCGTGCGCGTTGCGCGCCGGCGCGATCGTGCTGCAAGTCAACAGTTTGCGACGAATGGCGCATGCTAGGCGGTTTAGCTGCCGCAGACGAAGGCAACGTTGGTATTTGTAGCAGTTGCTGCTGCTGCAATTGTTGTTGTAGCTGTCGCTGTTGTTTCATGGTGAAGTAGACGAAAGCATTTGGTGGCAGGTCGAACTTCTTGGGCATAAGCATGTGCAGCGCGTGTCGCAGTATGAGATTCACGTCCACGTTCGTGGGATAGCGCATGAGATACGTGAGGCACGTGGTTTGATCGCTGAGCAGCAGTTTTTCGCGAATGCGTATCAACATGGCAACCAAAATGTAGTTGGGCAAGTCGAAGCGATCGCTGTCGGCAAATATGGCGTCCCACACAACCAGCAGATCGAGCAACGCAAATTCGCGGCCAAATAGTAGACGGAGCCAACGTCTGAAGTGAAGGGGGAAAATGGTTAGAAAGGGAAGTGTGAGTTTACAGCACGTTGGGAGTTGTGCTTACATGCCGAATATGTGGAGCGGTATGTCTAGCTTTAAGAGGTAGTTATGCAAATGCAAGTCCTCCTTTGCAAGGATTTTATCGCGTATGGAATTCAACTGTCCAAGGACCTCCACATTCGTGCCATTTGTGCTCTGAAATGCAGGCAATTGTCGGGTTATTTGGACTAGTTGTAAGGTTTAAGTGTTTACTTGAGTTTGTGTGGGTACGTAACCGCTCTGGTTTTGTGGAAAATTCTGGATGCGATAGTAAGATTCAATCGACGACATGAGGCGTGAAAATATCGAGCTGAAACGAATTTCCCAAGGATTTTTCATAATGTTTTAATGTTGGAAATATCAGTTGGCATCTTACTAGGAATCCGCTTCAAGATAATTTGGATTGAGTACATCCAAAAGGATGTTGCTGTGAAATAACAAAGCACTTGCATTAATAAAATTTATAGAAACATCATAAAGACTGCGATACAGATAGGAATACAGACAACCATTACTACTACTTATTATAATTTAAACGATCAAGAACTAAACAAGCACGATTTCAATTCAACAAATAGCACATAGTCATGTGCCCTGCAAAGGAACATTGCTTACTCAATGTGGGCATTCTTGGCGATTTCCGTAAAGTGTAGCAACGATTGATGATCGCTGTACATGACGAACAGTATGGGCGCCAAAATTTCATGCATGCCCTGACGGTAGCACATGTAGGGATGTTCGCGCGCATAGTAGAACAGAATGTTGGACTGCAAAATAATAGTAGTTCATTTTAAATGTTCGCGAACGAACAGCACCACTGACCATGGCGTTCTGTATGATTGTCTTGCGAAAGAAATCCACGCCGGGAAAGGTTCGCACCACATCCTGCCGAATGACGGCGAATAGCTCCTGATCGCTAAAGAATTGATTCCAGACGCTCTACGATAATAAACAAAAAGCAGACTAAAGAAGTCAATAAAAAAGGACAACCACTCCAACCTGTTGCGATTGTGACAATGGATTATCGTCAGCCACTTCGATTTCATGTGGGTTCTTGATAAATTCCTGCTTCAGTTTCTCATAGCTTCACAACACAGCACAGAACAACAAAGAAAAGTATACAGTCAGAAAGTTGCAAACAGTAACGCAATAACAAAAACAAAAAAAATAAATAAAGCGCTTGCATTGTCTACTGTTACTGTTACCGTTGGCGTTGCTGCTGCCTTTGTTCGTGCCAGCGCTGATAGTCGGCGTTCAGAACGCGCAGCAGCAGCGTCCAATACAAACTGCGGAACTTGGACACCTTCAGCTCGCCGTTATAGGCCTGGTCGCGTATACTCTCGGCGTTCTCGTCCAGACAATGCAGCAGCTGCTTCCACTCCTGTCTGCACATGTAAACAAAATCAATGCGCGCGAGCTATTGTTACATGGTTAAGAACTCGTACCCATAACGCTCTACTGATGACATGTTTGTCTCCTGGTGCTCTTCACGCCCCTTTTCCTCTTTGATATCGGTGTCGATCTGTGTGTCTGTGGGTGGCATATACAGTTTGATGGCTTCTATTCCACGCACATACATTCTCGACTAAGGCGCTCCGAACGGTTTGTGACCTTCTCTTGTGACAACTAAGCGTATCGCAATTGCGTTGTTACGAGTTTACTGGATTCGATCTCATGTTTCACGGTTGTAAAAGACACTTTTTTCTTTTGTAGAGATCTGTGTAATAACAAATTATTTGGAAAGTGATGGGGGAGTACAACTTTTCGGCTGTTCTTTGATAAGCAGCTGATAACTTGGCGCTGCCAGCTGTGACAAATGTGAGTTTGACATTTCTGCTTTGCTCTGCATATTCGTGTGGCGCTCGTTCTATTACAATGCGCACTGTGGCTTTTTTTCTACACCCGCATGCGAGCGTATACTAAACCATACCAAAAGTCGGAGTCCCGTTTTTGTCAATTATATTTTTTGCAATTCTAATGGCCCGACTACAATCAGCACGAAATTCCATGTTTGCCGGTGTGTTATATCACAACTTCCAATTAAATATTTATCCCGCTTAAACCAATCGACACCTTTCAAACATTTTAGCGAATCAAATCGAGTTTATTTTTTAACATGATGCAGGCCTTAGCCGAAAAATTCTCAATCAGAATAAATGAAGTTGTACATCATAGTAAAGATTCCCATCAAAATAAATCACTAAAGCCACTTCACACTGTCCAACTAGCAATGCTGCATTCAATGATGTTCAGCGGCTTCCTTGGCCTTCGATTCAGCCCACTTTGCCTTGTTACCTGGTGAATTGGCTGTAATAAAACAAAATTACATGACTTCTCTTTTATCAACACATTACTTTTACTGCCACTCACCTAATTTGCTAATCTTATAGAAGACCGGAATGCACAGACCGAAGGCAATAAAGTAGTATTTCCAAATCCATTGATTCTGGATGTAGTGCTTCAGCGGAAACTGCGCGAGCTTGGCCGAGAAGGTGTATGGATATTTCATGGGACGTCCAACTTTTTTTTCAGCAGCATCGGCCATTTCGATATATGAGTTTTTGGCTGTGTGTGATTGATAAATTTAAAATGTAATTGTGAAGTTCCTTCACGAAAATACTGCTCAAAAATTATGTAACTTACATTCCGGATTCTAAAGACAATTAGCAAAAATGCACCACACTTCTCTGCTCCTTCTTCCTGAATAGCTATTCACAGTTTTTGACACATGACAAAGTCAATCCAGCGGCATTGCCAAGTGGAAAAGCTTGGAAGACGGTATTTTGTGACAATGTTGCCCCGTCGAAACGTTTCACATTTCGCCGAGGTTTGTAGAATTCTGAGCGATTATCGAATTTAAATCTTAGATTATTTCCAACAATCATATAACCAAGCAAGTTCAGTTCAACAATAAAAATATTTAAATTTGCCATTTTATTACAACATTGTTAAGATAACATTCAAATGTGTAGTAGTGGTTGTGGACGTGTTTGCGCCGCATTCAATGATGGTGTTCTGCAGCTTTTTCTTTGGCCTTAGCATCGGCCCATTTTTGCTTATTGGCCTTTGAGTTAGCTAAAAGGGAATAGAAACAACAAAGATTTAATACAAAAATCTTAGCTCTCATATTCATTCGGAAATTACCCAATCTGCTAATTTTAAAGAAAATGGGAATGCACAAAACTACGGAAATGAAGTAGTATTTCCAGATCCATTGGTTCTGAATGTAGTGTCGAAGAGGAAACTGCGCAATCTTGGCAGTAAAAGTATACGGATATCTCATGGCGCGATCCATTATAACACTATTTACTTCGTCGATTCAAAGCCAAGCCGGTTCGAGCAAATGTTGCAATTTTTGCCAAGGAAAATCCGCCTTTGAAACTTTAAAAATCAACAGCAAAAACGGGAACTCGCTTCTCAAAGAATATTCGATTAAAATCGTGGTACTGCCAACATAAAGAAAACAGTGCTTGAACGCAAAGGATATGACAGAGTTGCATTTCCACTCTAAGTGTTTGTTTAATTTAATGTTTGACTAATTTTCGAACATTGGACGATTTTCTGAAATGGAATGCGACTTAATTAAATAATTAAATAATAATTAAATTTATTTTTACCACTGGCCCAACATTACCATTACATGAGAAGACTGTTTCAATAAAACCACTTGCTCAAATTTTCAATTATGAAATTCACATAAAATACATTTATTTATTCATTCAAATATTTGTTTGTATGTATAATGGCTAATTCAATTCTGATTGTGAAATTTTTACGACTTTTACAAAAACGAATTCGCGTTTGCCAATAACATGTCATCAATAATAAAAAATTCAATTTGCATATGCTCGTTTTAAGATTTTCTTCCGAAAGCTCCAACTGTCCTTAATTACAACTTCCATTGCGTATACACAACAGTTTAACGAATTTCGAAACTAAGCCTAACTACGAAACAAGTCGAGAGTGAGTTTATTTCATAAACAAATGTCACAATTATATTTATAAAAAATATTACGCTACATTTAGAGTAAAATGAAGTTTCACATAATTCCGGTAATTTTATACTTTACATTTGATTTTACTGTCACGCCCTCCTATTTGCTTCTATATGGTTTTATGCCTAATTGATTTGCGTGTTACATTAAAAAGCATTAAATTTTGCTGCATTAGCGTAGCGCCGCATTGCGTGAAATTTATAAGCGATACTCTCGCATGCTCGTGTCTAATACTTTTCATTTGAGTTTCTAAATGAGATGAGCTGAATAAAATAATGTTGCTATGACTGCAAGTGAGCTTAAAATTCCATTACAAAATACGTACAAAATACGATTGATAAAATTTATGAGAAGTCGATACGGAATGAGAAGAGTGAAATGCCCCGAGCCGTGATTAGGAGGAATGAGAAACCATGAGTCTAAGCTATTCTTCATACTACAGCTCCTCGTTGCTATCTAAAACTACATAATGGAACTACGTTTAACTAATTGGGAACTAGGGTTGGGAACTGTTCGGGTGCTTAAATTTACAGTGAAACGTTCATGTTTGTTTTTCCTCACCAAAATGTCTGTGTGCCTTGTTGAGGTACCATAGAAAAAGTTGAAATTATTTCAATATTTTTAATCATTGCACTTAATTATTGTACTTGGCTGTATGCGAAACAAAATGGATCGGACTTTTTGCCTTAAATATTAAATATAACTATTCCAAAACTTAGTAGAACATTTTCATAAATACAACGTGTTGGAAATTACAATATTCCAATGAAAAGTACGCGCAATGGGGAACTCTCTGAGGTGCAGTTGAGAATTTAACTTAACTGCTACTTAACCCTTTCGCTACAGTTTTTTTACTGGGGAAAGTTAAAATTTTAAATTTTACGTTTTAGGCTTCTATGTGGTTGTATTAGCAACATTCCATAAGAAATTTTTTAATTTTTATACTCGGACCCTGTATTTTAGAGTGTTTTTCTATGAGAGCAACCACATCGTTGTGGCTGTAATAATTACTTAAACCTTTCCGACATGAAAATAAACCCGTTCTGTATGAATTGTATGGGCTGTAGTCCAATATATTGGACATTGTGACTGAAAGGGTTAAACATAAAACTGTTTACGCATAACGAAAACTTAAATATTTCTTCATTTACTTCAGCCAAAATTAAAAAAAGTTTCTAAATTAAAAGAAAACGTCAAATTAAAAAGTTATCTAATTTTTCTGCTTATTCTTCCTTTACTATGTCAAGATATACCATTAAAAAAAAGGGATATACTTCTGTTCTTTAAACTTAAATATTCAGTTTATTAATTTCGTATGTTTTCTAAAACTTCAAACTATTCTAAAGACCAACAAAAAAATGTATTCTTGCAACCATAGAGGATGCAGATGTCCACAAAGTAGCATGTTGCCATATGGCAACAAAATAGCGAAAGGGTTAATTTGAACTTAAATATTGAGAAAAAAGAGTAATAAGACGGAACACTTTTTCAAATGACGAACGCAAAACTGCGCAGAAAAGTTTTGATTTTAGATTCACTGTACAACTCACTAACTACAATATTATTCATTCCATTATTTAGTTTATTGTAATTAGAAAACCTAAATAATGATAGTTGGACGAACAAAACGATTTCACACACATGACTTTAAATCGCTCAAAAATTGTTCCTTAAAATTTCTTCACACATTTCACAACTCCACCTCGAGGCTCACTGAAATATGTTAAACATGTGTAAACAATTTTAAAATCGTCTTACATTCGCAATTATGTCCTTAACATTGGATAAATCAAGTCAGTTGTATGTATATAAAAAGATTAATATTGCACATAAGACTTCCATTTAAATGCTAATACTCCCATACGTACGTATTGTTTTAGTTATTGTTTGTAAAATGTTAAATTGCGTTCTTTTCTTTTGGTTTTGTGTTTGCATAAAAAAATTTGCATAAAGTGCAAAATTGGCAAGTGCAAAAATATTCTCGAAATAGCCTAATGTTTGTATGTGTTTGTGTACGTGTGTGTGTGTGTGGTATGCTCATTAGATTTTTTTTAGTTTTCTGCTAAGTTTTTGTATAATTATTTACGCATACTACACTCGCAAAGTAGCCATTGCACATTTATGAAGCCAACACTTGCTCACAGTTTCTGCTTTGTTTACTATTCGTTCACTTTGGTTTTCTGCTTCCTTGTTGTTTATACTTGGTTATTTACATTGCGCTCTCAGCCAGTTGCCGTTGAGCCATTCTGAAGCGCCCTCTGCATTTGTGGGCCTCAATGCCACCTCGTTTACTTCAAGCGTTGTGTAACGTTCGCCAGCGCCACCGCAAATGCTTGTAGCGCCGAGAACGGATACTGAAAATCCAGCGTGTACGCGTTGCCGTCGATGCGGCCGAATTGCATGACCTGAATGAATTGAATACGTACAAATTATTAGCAGTGCTGCGATCACGTAATTCGAAATCAATTTGGTGCGTGGGCGTACCTGCTTGCCGCGAAATTCAATTTGGAAATTCTTGGCCGACTCTTGTGTAACGCGCCCCCCAAAGTCCAGCTGATACACTTGGCTCATCTCGTTCCACATGGGCGCCTTGTTGTGCATCACGAATTCGCGCCGCACGGGCGCCGGCATCGAGGAACAGCTCGACGAGCCGTTTGGCTCGATTTTTCCACGCTTCAGCTGTAAACAATGACAACAAAAGATGAAAGTGCCAAGAACGTTGTCGCGGGCACTGGTGTCAACAGCACCGCGCTGCCGAATTGCCAATTTACCTTTTGGCGCAATTGCGCCTTTTGGAATGTCTCCAAATCGCGATATTGCTTGTTGCAGCCATTAGTGCTGCCATTCTCCTCGCCAGACCCGTTCGTCAGGTTGCCCTCATCGTCCGAGCTCTCGATGATGCTCTGCTTTTTGCGCTGTCGCCGATTCAGCAGTGGCGAGTTGAGTATGTGCCGTATGGGCGAGCTGCTCTGCTGACGTTTGTTCTTTTTGCTGGCCGCCGGCGAGGCGGGCGAACTGCGCGGCAGGCGCTGCGGTGTAGAAGGCGGCGTGAGGCGTCCCTCATCCAGATCACGCAAGCGGCTGATGATGTTCTCCAGTGTGGTGAGGGCCTGTTTTGCGTTTGCGAAAAAATTTAAACTTTAAACTATGTAAAAAGTTATTCAAAGTGAAACTGCTGCACCAACCTGGGTCTGCAGCGAAACCGAAGCCTTTGTCTCCACTGGCGTTGCTTCAACGGTGTTGCCATTTCCGTTGCCGTTCGCTTCCACGCCGCCATTGTTATGACTGTGCGGCAGTAGTTCCGGCTGACTAGCTGCTGCATTGCTCTGCTGCCCGTTTGACCCGTTCTGCTGCGATTCCTTGCGTCGCCAACGCACTTCCGTCAGCTGTTTCACCAAACTGAAACCGTTCTCGCTCTTGCGCCCCAGCACAGGTGTGGAGTTCTCGGTGTTGGCGCCACGGCTGCTGGCCGCATCCTTATTGCGGCCGCCACTGCCGAAGCGGTGTTTGCGCGTGAAGAGCGGACTGTCCGTGAAGCTGGTGATGACATCGAGCTTCTTCTTTACTGGCGTCTCAGTGGGAGTGGTGTTGGGCTTCTTGGGCTGCGCTTGTTGCATGCACAGGCTGTCGAAGAGATGCGCGTTTCGATTTAGCACTGTCTTCGGTGGTGTTGCGCTCGAATCGTTTTTGCTGACCGCTTCGTCAGCGGGATATGCTTGACTGGCCTGACAGCGGCGGCACGCCTCGTTCGGGTTCATGTTGTTGCGGCACTTGAAGCAGAGCGTGTTGGCCGCGCTGCTGCAAGCGCTGCTCTCCGAAATCTCTTGCAGTTTGCGTATGACCTTCTCGTGCTCCTTACTCGAAAGCTTGGTTTGCGTGGAAAACAGGTCACAGGAGTCGAGACTTTTTGATTTGCCCGATTGCTGCAGTTTCGGCTTGCGTGGGTCCTGCGGATGTAAGAAAAACGGTAACAAATTTGTGCACAGTGCAGCCAACCACTAAGGCAGTACTACCCGGTTTTTTTTTAATTTCATGCAAGAAAATAGTCGCCCTTACCTCGTGATTGTGTCGTTTCTTTCGACTCTTCCTGTTGTCGACCAAAATCAGGCGCTTATTTGGTGCGTCTTTTCGCAGCGCCGACAGCGCTTCATCGGACGGTGTTATCGCCACCGAGTCCAAGTAGCCCACGCTACAGCTGCGCGTTATGGAGTCGGGTAGTGCCGGCGCGATTGAGACCACTGTGGGCGTGCGTTTCATGCGCAGTTCGCCCGCAGCGCCGGTCACCGGAGTGGGCACCACGGGCGCAACTGACGCTGCTGCCATCGCTTGTTGTGTGGGCGATTGTGTCTCTTCGTCAATGTACAGTATGTCACGCTTTCTGGAGCAACTAGTGGTGCAGTGGGTAATTGCGTTGGTGACGGCGGCGATGCTATTACAAGCCGCCGGCATAGCTCTCAGCTTCGCATCCATGCGCTCCAGATTTAGATTCAAGTTCAGCGGCACCGGATTCACGTGACTGTTGGTGGCACGTATTGACTCGGGCATCAATGCGTTCTTCACCTGCACCACATTGTTGGCGTAGTCTGCATTGCTCGAGTAAGACATGAGCGTGGTTTGGCCGGCTGCCGAGACGGCCGGTCGCTCGAAGATGATGTCAGTGGGCGCGACTGCATTTTTCGGCGACTGCAGTGTCGGGACGGAGCCGTCACAGTAGAGCGGCGAAATGGCGTGCCGAGACTGGCAGCTCGAGTTGGAGCTGGAGCGGCTGTAATTGTTTTTGAAACTGCTGTAGCCCGGACCAGGGCCCGAACGAGCGCCGGGTGTGGTGGCCGTTATGTTTTTGGGTCGCGCTATTTTGTTACTGTTGGGTCCTGACTGCGACGAAGTGCTTGGACCACAGCCGTGCACTGAGTGCAGCAAAGCTGTCGCCGAGGTCGAGGCCTTTGCGCCGTTGCCGTTGCCACCCGCCTCTTGCGACTCATTCGAGGAATCGTCGTCGTACGACTCCGCTCTCGCTAGCGGACTCATGCCTATACCATTCGACGAATGCGGTCCACTACCGTTGAGCGAGTTCTTGTGTCGCGCCAAAATACGGTTGGGTCGCGGCGACATAGGTGCAATGGGTGGGGCACTTTCGTTTAAACGTCGTTGCGGTATGGCCGACGGTTTCGCCACTGGCTCTGACACCGTTTGCGGCGCATTCTCAGGGCCGCCGTTGCCGTTGTTCAACGCTATCGCATCGTCCTCATCCTCGGAAAAGAGATTCGGATTGAAACTGGGATCTGGTCCCGGCGGAAAGTCGTCCCGCAGTTCGGTTATGACTAGTGTCATTTGTCTGGGTTGCAAGTGTAGTAGGGACGTTTTATATGTTACTTGGCCTAAATTGGCTGGGACGGTTTTTGCAAGTCCATGAATTTTAAATTTGGTACCCCAAATATTGGAGGTGACCTCAACCAGTTTCACTTCCTGTTTGGATGGTGGGATGGAATGGTTTTGGTTGGATTGCGAATCCGCTTGGTAGGCTTCGTAGGCACTTACCTCTGGAAGTGTATCGACATAAGCAAGTTCATCCAGACTATCCGGATCGTTGCTAGTACCAGCCACCGTACTCCTATCGCCATTGCTGTGATTGCGCTTTTTCTGGCGCACTTTGCGCTTGCGCGGCGTATGCGGCGAACCACGGCAGCGATCTTCAAACTCGCTATCCGATGAGTCGGTGCGGCCGCTATTGCCAGTGGTGGTGGACTGGCTAGAGCCGGAGGTGCTTTTGGAGTCTGGCGAATATTGGAAAAATAACGGAGAATCTATGAAGAAAAGATGCAATAAAAAATTATAACTCGAGGAAACCAAAAACAACATAACTTGATCGAAAATTAGATTCTCTATTAATTCATAAATAATTGAGAAACTAAACAAATCACAAACTACTCAAATGAACTTTTCTAAATTGAAGTTGAGTTTTATTGTAATTTTGGAACATACCGTTCACCTGCGGATCGAATATGACAAATTCTGGACGTATTTTTGATGTACGTTTACCCTTCAATAACGGCACCAGCCCGCCCAAATACTCCAAATACAGCGTATAGCAAGTGCCCGAACTCAGATTCGTGTCATCGTCGTGTCGTATCATCGTACAGTGCAAGCGCGTTGAGCACATTGGAGGGCGGGAGACGAATTCGCGCAGCGATTTTAAATCAGGTACACAGCACTGCAAAAGGACACAGAGGATACAGTAAATGTGTTGGGCGGCCTCTTACTGGCTGACTTGCTACTCACTCTAATTGTTTGAGCAAATAGATTGCCAATCAGACTCTTTATTCTCGACGGCAAAGGCAACAGCGGCAAAATACTCTCCGATCCAATGCTCGCCTGTATTTGCAGGCGGCACAGCAACTGCAGCGAGGCGACCCGACGCGACACCCAGGCGATGTGCACCTGTGTGCCGGTGGCAATGAACAGCCGCTTGTCGTTGTGGCCCCAGGTTAGCGCCGACACGGCCGATGTGGTGTTCGGTATTCGTACCTGATACAGCAGAGCACCGGACTCCGTGTAGAACTTGAGTAGATTCTCGTACACGGGCGCACCCTGGGCGTCGAGCACATTCACCGAGTTCTGCGAAGTGCCGGCGACCGCAAGCAGTTCACGCGAATTGCTCCACTCCATGACCATGCCCAAAGCACCATTAAGGCCTGTATTGATATGTGCGGGGGAGACATCGTCGAATGATTTCAGCAGGTAAATGAAGCCATTCTGAAAACTAACAGCCAGAACAAACGAACGCTTGGCTGTGACAAAACAAAGTACACACAATAACATTACGTTTCCCTTCTCAGCGCAGTACGAACAAATTTACCGGCATTGGTGACACCTGGCTCGGCCTCTTCCCCCTCTTCCATCTTGAATTTCTCACACGACCACGCCATCGACGTAATGCCCACGTCATTGCATAGCTGCACCTGCGACACCATGGCGCCATGCACATCCATCACAATCACCTGTCCCTGGGTGGTGCCGAAGTACACTTGCTGATCGTCGGGTGTCCAGATGCCGCAGGTGATGGTCGACTCCAGGTTGAGCATGGACGACCAGTAGCGCTGTCCTGCAACGGAGCCCACTAAAACGAAACCATCCTGGTAGCAGATGAGCGCCATGCGCCCATCGTGCGACCACGAGAAATGCGTGACGGGCGTGTTGCGATCGTTGATCAGCTCGATGGACCAACGACCCTCATACTTGATCCAGACGAAGATGATGCCGGAGCTGTCGCAAGAGGCCAACTTCTGATACGGCTCGTTCCATTTCACCAAAATCACCTGCGCAATAGAGAATTAGCTTTGGATGGTTTACAAAGGATTTGAAGAGGTTGCAAAGACGCACATCTGATCGGTGTCCACGCAGATTGTAGTTGGTGCGCAGCGGAAAGTCCATATTCTTGCGACAGTGCGATGTGGTGAACGTGACACCGACTATGCCGCGTATGTTGCCCGTCGCCAGCCAGCCCTCCTGATAGTAATTCGTGCGATTCAGCTTCCAGCCTTCATCCTGCAAAGGAAAATTAAAATTGCACATTTCATTGAAATAAATCTGAACTTTCATTTAACTTTACAGTAAAGAAGTAACATTTTCTTAAAATTTCATTCGGTTGCAAATATGAGGTGAACCAGAAAAATTTTAGAATTTTTAGGCATCCAGCATACGAAAATGTCAAGAGTTAGGATTTTGGTATTTTCGAGTGAAAGTATCTATAAATATTGCAGTTTCTTGCTATATTAGTCAATTGCATCTTGGATCTACTTTAGTCAACATGTCCAGCCCGCAAGAGCGCTGCCGCAAATTAATACTGGACATTTACTTGACTGATAAGGGGTCGTCCATAAATTACGTAACGCTCCTGGGGGGGGGGTCTTGCTCGATGTGACAGTTTGTGACGCCGGGGGGGAAGGGGGTCGAGCAGAATGTGACGTAACAAATTGTAAACGTATTCATATAATCTTGATCGAAATACAAATTTGTATTATATTATAAAAATCTTTGTATGTTTTGTATTTTGTATTCTATTAAAAAGTACAAAAAAATGCTATTAGTATTTTTATTATGCTTTTGAAGACTCCGTTACGTTACACCTTTGGGGGGGGGGGGGGTTCAAGCCAATGTGACAGTTTGTGACACAGGGGGGGGGGTGGGGGTCAAAAAATACTAAAAATTGCGTTACGTAATTTATGGACGACCCCTAAGACGAAGTCTAGACTAAGCATTGCACGGGAAAGCAAAGCGAGCGTAGCGACGGTTTATAATGTTATAAACAACTACAACGCGGGAAACTCCATCTAGACAGCCGAAGAATCAGGCAGAAAAACGGGTCCAAGTAACCCAGAAGTGCTGAAAAGGGTTGTTAGCACATATCGGAATGTCCCCACGAGGTCGACTCGATATGTTGCAGCTGCAGCAGGCACATCGCAATCAACTGTGATGCGATATAAGCGAAGTCAAGGATTAAGGACCTACAAACAGCAGAAAGTGCCTGATAGGTCGGAAGCAAAAGAAAAAATAGCGAAGACGCGGGTTCGAAAACTGTATGACGATTACGTAACCAAGTTCGATTGCGTGATTCTCGATGATGAAATCTACCGTAAGGCGGACTTCAAGCAGTTGCCTGGGAATGCCTATTTCACTACAAAGAATAAGAATGAAACACATAGAAATTACTCTGAAGTGAAATACACCAAATTTCCAAAACGCTTCATGGTTTTTCAAGCTATTTGCAACTGCGGTCTACGGAGCAAGGCGTTCATTACGACAGGAACAATTAACTCTAGAATTTATATAGAAGGATGCCTGCAAAAACGCCTTCTACCATTTATTGAACAGCACAAAGGAACAGTTTTGTTTTGGGCAGACCTAGCGACAAGCCACTACTCCAGGTCAACTATGGAATGGTATGAAGAAAATTGTGTCACGGTGGTCCCAAAAGAGGCAAATCCTCCCAACCGCCCGGAACTTCGGCCTATTGAAAGATATTGGGCTATAATGAAGCAAACCCTAAAAAAAAAAAATTTGCAAAAATGCTGTGCAGTTCCGAAATCGATGGAAGCAAGCGTGCAGTAGTCACCGAACGTACTGCCCAGTCTCTAACTAAGAACTTTAAGAAAAATATAAAAAAATTTTGCAACCGCTAATTATATTTCATTAAATTTTTTTGTGAATTAGAGTTTAAGAAATGTACAGGAAACTGCAGTTTTTTTTAGTAAAATCAGACGATTAATTTTTTTTAATGTGTCCTTAAAAAATCTAAAATTTTTCTGGTTCACCTCATATTTGCAAAAGTCTACAAATGCTTCCAACGTTTTTTGCTTTTTATTACAATTGAATACTTCAATTGGCTTAGCTCCAGCAGTAGACAAAAAAAAAGCTGCCTCACAGCGAGCCTGTTTGCAATGCTTTAAATTCATTTTTTTTTTTATTAGATTCTAGCGAAATTGACTGACAACAGGTACTGAAATTGAGAAAATAACAATGAAAGCTTATTGTTGCAGGGCGTTCTTTATTTGAAAATACGCGAGATTCGTAATTTAAAGGTTCCATTAAAAATGAGTTTAATTGACAGTGACGCTAAAAGGATGCAACGGATTTGTTCACTTTGTAATATACTCTTAGCAAAAAAAACTTTTCACACATTTTGTGTGACACACTTTGTATTGAGTTCATTATTATGAAGTTACAATGGCCAATATAGTAAAACTTTAGTCAAAGCGCACAAAGTGCTTTTATTACAATTCCTGCAGTGACTACGAAGCAGAAAAAATCTTTGGCAATCTATGTAAAAAAATTTACATTTATTATTGCCATGTGTACACAAGTCAAAGTAAAAATGTGCCACTTTGAAATACCTAACGAACTGATTCATGTTAGTTAGGGACAAGTTCTATGGTTCTCTTACTTCTCTCAACTGCTGCCGCTCGTTATTCATTGAGTCACTGCTATTCGCATTCAGCTCATTTAGCCATTGACGAATGTCTGGCGCAAGCAACCGCAAAGCGATTTCATCATTTGCTCAACAAGAATATGGCGAATATTTCAGTGCATACTAACGTCGAGTGCAAAGCGATTACAGAGCAGCAGCGCCGCCAAGCCGACGGATTTTTAGTGACTGAATGCTTTGAACCAGGAATTATTGCATTCACAACTCGCTTCAATGGTGAAGCACAAAAGGCATAAAAAACCGAAATGAAATGAAACGAAAAAACGAAAACCAGCAAAAGAGCCTTCGGCTGCTCAAAAGCATCAATCGCTGCCTCAACCGCATACGCTGAGCGACTGCTCCGGTGCTGCTGGCAGTGCGCGGTGGGGAGTTGGAAGCGGCGGCATTGCAAATAGCAGCGCACGTTTGGAGCCGGAGTAGCTACAACTTTTTCTACTTTACGTGCTCAGCTCTCGATAAGCATATCAGGCATTTTCCTAGTTCTGTGGCGTTTTTTTTTGGAAATGTTGTTTTTCGAGTGCGAAATTTACACGCGATTTTCGCGCTACTTTTCATATTTGCGCAATGTACGGAAGTCTACTTTTAGGCGTTTGAAAATTGAAAGCACGTCTCACTGCTGCCAAACTACTTGCAAACGCAATTTAGATTATGGGCTTTTGTGTGGTGCAGCAGTCTACTTGACAATGGCATCAGGAGCGACGGTAGTGATTTAGAATTCGCAGTGACTTTTTTGTTTGAAAATATTTATGCGAACTGACAATTGTACTCAGGAGCTGATTTGCTTACAAACGAAAGGTATATAGCTGAAAAAGTATAGAATGTATAAGAGACGACGAATGTTGAAATTTAAAGAAGCTGAACATAAAATCAATGCATTATGTCAATGTAGAAAAAAATTAATGTTAAAGTTTTTGGAAATATGAATAATGATTGTATGTAGTGGTATGGATCTCATGATTGAAAAAGATCTCAGAGATTTTGTGTACGCTATATACACAGTGCGACAATTATGTATTAAGACTGTTTCTAGAAAACACAATTAAAACACGATATCTGCTAATTTTTCGGTATATTTATTCGAAATATTCTCCTCCTGATTCAATACACTTGTTACTTCAATTTAATAGTGATTCAAACGCGTGTTCCAGCTCATTTTTCGGAATTTCCTCCAGTGTCCTCGTCGAAGCCCGTTGTATGGTCTGAATGTCATCAAAAAAAGCATCCTTTCAAATTCAATTTCAGTTTCGGGAACAAAGAGAAGTCGCACGGTGCCAAATCAGGTGAATATGGCGGATGATTCAACACACAGACCTGATTCCGAGCCAAAAATTGACGAACAATGAGTGCTGTGTGACTCAGTGCATTATCGTGCAACAGAGACCAACTTTTTGGATCGCGGTATTCTGGTCGAATACGACGGATTCTGGCCATCAAACGCTTCAAAACTTCGAGGTAATATGCGGCAGTAACTGTTTGACCAGTTGGAACAAATTCTTTGTGGATAATTTCTTTGCTATCGAAGAAGATTTTAGATGGAACTTTTCGTGTTTTTTTGGCTTGTGGTGAGTTTTTTGATTTCCATTCCGCACTTTGACGATTGGTTTCTGGATCGTATTGGAAACACCATGTTTCATCACCCGTAACAATTGTTTTCAGGAAGTTTGGATCATTTTCTGCGGCTGCAATGATGTCTCTAGAATGACTGACTCTCATTAATTGTTGCTCAACATTTCAACATCAAACGAAAACGTGTTTTGCAAAATGAATTTTAGTAAATATTAAATGTCAACCAAATGTCATCAAATTTTGACAGTTAGTAGAGGAAGGTTGAAGCTTCAAAACGAATGTGCTCGCACATAGATGGCGCGCTTGGTTGCTGAGATATGGTTCGAGTCTTAATACATAATTGTCGCACTGTGTATGGTTGTTGTACATCGAAGACTTAGTGGCATACAATGCTTAAGTGCTAGAGAGCTGCATCGGATACTTTTTACTGCACATGAGAAGTTTGGTGTCGGATACGTATACACCTAATTCTGTTTTTACACGGTAGATTGGTTCCAGGAAGAACCGTGTAAAAAAAAAACCGTGTAAAAAAAGACATTGATCGTATGCAAAAATAGGTGATTGATTCCTTATCTCTAAAACCTATTACAATTAGTGAAATACAAGGATACATAAAATATTTAACAAAAAGAAAAAAATATAAATAAATGAATGAATATAAAATATTTTTTGGCTTACCTTTTATCTTAATGCGTTAAAATTAAAATAAATGTAACGTTGGAAAAACTAATTTGCCTATAAAAAATGTCTACCAAAAATTGAAATTGATAGTTCACAAAATATTAACACATTTCAATTGCTCTGACAAGTAAATTTGCTTGTATCCACAAAAGGGAATTTCCCTAAATTTGTGATATGAACATATTTCGCAAAAATTAAATTTTACAAAAAAAAATTAAGCCCAAAAGATTTTGAATCGTGCTAAATGGAATAAAATCGTGTAAAAAAATTTAAATTTTTTTTATTCAAAATCAAAAAAATCAAAATCGTGTAAAAAAAGACCGTGTAAAAACAGAATTAGGTGTACTTCACTTAGGGCGCTGTTATGCAGACGGTCAAATGACCGTCGGTCACGATAGTTGTTGTTGCTTCAATGTAAAATGAAAAATTGAGAGAGAGAGCGGGAGAGTAAAATTTGACCGCGTCGGTCAAAAATGATGAGGCTCTCGATGCCAAATCATGCGATCAAAACAGTGTTGCGTTGTGAAATTATTCACAACGCATGTGTTTTCGGAGCAAAATGGCACACTTGTCGCGAAAACATGTATCTAATGACGGAAAAAATGGTTCGTAGCAACCCTCATCGTTTGTTTAGTGTACTGGTGACCGGCGATCAAATGACCGTCTGCATAACAGGGTTTTGGCACAGAGCAGAAAAAACAAAACGAGAGCGTAAAAAGTATCGTGACCGACGGTCATTTGACCGTCTGCATAACAGCGCCCTTACTTGATCGCGGTCGAGTATGTATACTGCTCTTACTCGTTCTCTCGCTCACGCGTAGAGAAGAGAAGAGAAGCACAGAATTTCGGATAACAACGAGAAGGAAGCCGCGAAAAAGCGGTAGCCGAAAAATCGGAACATGAAAAAATAGGAACATGTAAAAATAGGAACATAATAGCAAAACTTCCGCGAGTATGAGGTACCTTCCTACGGAAGCTCGAGAATTTTTGCAGCTTCAAGGTCAACAGCAGACCAGATATTGCTGCTGCTAATGGCGTTGTGGTTGGACTAACATTCTATGTTTTTGCTATGTTTATGCAGTAAATTGATTTAAAATCTTCAAATATGTATAGTTATATAATTTATTACAGTTATATTATTAATTTTTCAATACCTATTATAATTAAAAATTTTTAAATCTATATAAATCAAAATTAAAATATTTATTTATTAGTTATTTTATTTATTTATTCATTTATCATCCCGTAATCAAAATTCGAGCGATTACGCGTGGAAGCTGAAATCAATGAATGTTGTTAATGTGGAAAGGGAAAGGTGTTTTATAAATTAATTAATTTATTCGTTATAAATAAATAAATAAATATAACATACAAAAAATTATGCTTCGCGCAATGCTTTGCAACATTCATTTGAAGCACATTCAACTCAAACTTCACAAAGTATTTGCGGTACCTCATGCAGTTTCAAATCTTCCGACATACTCGACACCTTCCGCGAGTATTTGCGTAACAACGAGAAGGAAGTCTGCTAGCGTCGAGTAGCAACGAGAAGCTGCTCGCTCAGCGTCGAGTAACAACGTGCAGTTACTCGACAATTTAGAAGTACCGAAAAATGAGTACCTTTTTTTCGGCTTCTCTTCGGATACGTGTTCCGTTTTTGAAACTGCACGTGAAGGCATCGAGTATAAAGGATTTATGCAGCTCTCTATTAAGTGCTTAGTATTCGATAAGGACCAATGACAAGCAATGGTATTTATTGAGTATTCATCCAATCTTTCCTGATCGATACAAATCTGGATGTTTATTGTTGTTTGCTATTTTCTAGAAAGGTACGTCAATTTAATTCAGAAGTGCAGGCCATGCTTAGGGCCGTGCACTATAACCGAGAAAACCATTGTTTCCATATGAAAGGCCCAAGCTTTAAGCTTAGCTTATTCGAGTTATGAGTTTTGACACGAATGAAAAGGACTTTAAGTTTACTGTCGGTTCAGAACGGCTCATTGGAAGCATTTTCATAGGCAATTTTACTGAGGTTCGCCAGTTCGTATTGTGAGGACAGCCGCTGAAAGAAAATTTGTGTTTTCTTCTTTATTTTCAACCTACCTATATACCTTCTTTATTTTGGTGTAGCGTCACCGCAGACTCACGGCTCAAAGTACTAACCGACTGAGTCAAGGCGACCGACCATCAACATCAGTTGACTCCAAATTTCAATTACTTTAAATTTTATTACTACCTTAAAGGAAATATTTTTCTCTCTCTTAATTGATTTTATTGTCAGGTAGACGCACGCAAATTCCAGCAAACAGCAACAACAACACCTTGAACACATCAACACTCCATCAGCCTAATCTACCCAATCGGAATGACAAAAATTTCAATGGCATCGCCGGCCCTCAAAACATTTTCAAACATCAAATTAATCTGCAATTTGAAGAATTTTACAACAACACTGCATAGCCTCGCTTAGCAAATTAACCTCATCGACATTACAACAACACGCCGCCGCCACTACACATCGCCACCATTATCGGCGCAATATTAGAGAAGCGACGAGAACGTTTAATCTTTTCATTCGGTGCATGTGAAAATTTGTAATTTCCGGTTCGAAGGCGACAAACTGTCGTGCGTTGTCTGAAGCGGTGCGCACGCCCTGTGCTTCCAATAAAATTTTTATTAAAGCGTCTATTGTGGCTGTGTTTGCGCGTGGGGATGTGGCAGTGCGAGAATGTCTGTGCCTGTGTGTTTTGGTCCT
Source organism: Melieria picta (assembly GCA_964056695.1). Lineage (NCBI taxonomy): Eukaryota > Metazoa > Arthropoda > Insecta > Diptera > Ulidiidae > Melieria > Melieria picta. The sequence continues at coordinate 109,788,141 of OZ057398.1, forward strand.
TTCGCAACAAATTACGACCATTTCCATAGACAAACGGGTGGCGGCGACAAGCGGCAATGCAAGTGAAGGCAATCAAATCGAATTATTTTTCATACTTGGGCGAACGATTCGAGGGTGTGTGCGCGTGGATGAGAGTCGGTAATAACACAACGGTAATGGCTGGTGTGGTGCGGAAAGTGTTAATACCTATGCAAGTGTGTGTGTATGCAGAGTTCGTAGTTGAGGTTTGCGGCATGGGCGGTGGTTGCTTACGGGGTTAAGTGGCCTTATTTGTGGGCGTTTTTGCACATGGCGACATGTCGACGCACACAAAAAGCAATGTGCGTCAGTATTTAGAATGTGTGGGAGATTGGATGGTTGAAGTGCAAATATTTTGTATCCTGCCCTCTTGAGTTTAATTATTTTCAAATTGAATTTACGCACCTGTACGCATATTTAAGTGTACATGGTAACGCCTAACTTGAAATTAAATTTACTTGCTTCATTTTAATGAAAATTTTCCACTTGAATCGCTGTAAAAAATTGTCTAAATTAATTTTTCTGACGTTGTGTAGCGTATGTGAAAAGTTAAAATTACTATTTTTAGGGGATTTTTCTTATGTATTTACTCATTTTTAATTTTTATATATGTATGTTTTTTCAGTATCAACAAATAAGTTTAATAATTTAAAATTAAATTTTCACGCTCATTTTTTATATAAAACGCATGTACCAAAATGTAAATGTTTTTAAGTTAGTAAATTTTTAAATGTTATTTAAATTTAAAAATTGATATAATTATAGTTTTGAGAGCAATTTGACACCAGCCATAACCACAAACCAATAAGAGCTATTTGGCATAAAAAGCGGCATCTGAAAAAATGCAAAGTGCAGTGCATGAATAAACGACTTTTAATGACCCCATAATAATGCCTGTCAATAGCCATTCGAAATGCACTCAATAACAACAATTCAATGGTTTTTTGTGGTTTCATATATGAAGAAATATTGTTTTGTAGCGGCGCACAAAGTGTTATTAACCTTTCATTACATGCTCGAGATGCGCTCAATCGCCAATTGAACAATGAAAACAGAATAGCGGCAATCGTTCTGATATTTTTGGTCAAAATTGCAATTTCGTTAAAATAAACACTTGAAAATCAACACAGCAACGACGACAACAGTGAAAACAGCATCAATTGCAGCAAAAGCATCAACTGTAACAAGTGCAATAAAATGAACGTTCGTGCCACTCGAGTGCTGCTGAAAACACAGAAACAGACACACACACACACACGCGCAGAGTCACGATCCAATCCAATACAAAATGCACTGAAAACATGAAAACACTTTGGAAAATGCAATATTTATACAGTGAAGCCATCGCTAAAATGATTTGTCGAATTTGTTAATTGACAACGACAAACCTATTAAAAACTAATTTAGAGCTTGTGTGGGCTTAAGGGGAAGATTGATTCAGTCAAACTACACTGTCTCTGATATCTTCACAGCACTTTGTCATATATAAAAAAATTACTATTGTTCAATTGTGTGGAAGTTTTCAACAGTTGGTTTGGTATTTCTACCCATATTGACTTTGTTTAATTTATTTAGCATCCACTGTTTCTTCAATATTTTTATTAGAATAGCATGTTGCTGGTTCTGCCTATTACTTTTGTATGACATTGGCAAAATTTGTTCCAAATTGCAGCAATTGGACACACAAAATCATACATACACACTGAAAAGTAAAAATTTTTCAAAAATCCAAAATTTGTTACATTCAATATGTAAACATTTAAGGTGCCCATACATAAGAGCACACATCCACTCACATGTCTATCTTTTCATATAAGTCAGTCACAAGTAGGCTTCCCAACCGTCCTCCTTTGAGGAGGACAGTCCTCCTTGAACAGAAAATGTCCTCCTCAAAGGCCAAAAAGTCCTCCTCAAGCTCAAATTAAATTTAAATTTGTTTTTATTTTTTTATTCAAATTTAACTTCAACTTAATCAATTAATAAGGAAAATTTTTCCAATTTGTGTCCAATATTTCGATGCTGCTTTGGGCATTCAAAATAAAATTATAGACTTCGTTGAAAAGCCGGATAAGTCAGCTGCTGGAATGTTCAACATGATTAAGGCCGCATTGGAAAAATTAGACTTAAAAATAAAAAATGTTGTGTGCCTAAGTGCTGATAATTCGAATGCAAACTTTGGTAAAAATCGTTAATCTTAAGAATTCAAACCAAAACATATTAAAAGGCAATTGTCACGCGCACATAATACACAATGCATTAAAAAAGCATTGTGTGATCTCGATGTTGATATTGAAAATATTGTTTGATATTGTTGATTACAGTCGCACAAATATGCGTTTTGTTTTATTTTTTAAAGTGGTTAAAAAGTTAAAATTTGCTTGTGCTTTTAGGTTTTCTCTTTTTACACTTGTATTTTCTAAAAACATGATGAAATATTGAAGGAATGTGATGTCCTCCTGAAATAAAATAGTTCCATATAAAGTCCTCCTCAAGCCAAATTTTGTCCTCCCTAAACCGTTTTAATAGTTGGGAAGCCTACTCACAAGCCAAACCGATTGCATTCACTTTTCGAAATTGCTGACAATTTTGTTTCAAACTATATAATTAAATCGAAAAAGGGATGCTACATTGCAATGTCAACGTTTTCAAGTGGAGTTAATCAATTCAGCTTAGGAAATGCTGAGATGTGCGGCCCACTTATAAACATTTACAATGTTGAATGGAATACGGAAGTGCACACTCACACTCATCCACCGAATGGCATTGGCCTTTCGCTTCCAGCTTCAAAACGAGTATTATGGATTGAAATTTTGTTCAATCCATCGAAGCTACAGAATTCATTGCAAATATTACAAGTGCACATGCAAATGTGTGTATGTACATTTGTGCGTTGCTCTACTTGTACGCTAAAATATTGGCAGTTCGAATTTAGAAAATCGAATGCAAAATCTTCAAGTGCAGGAACACACATTGTGCAGGACAAATAGTGGTCATTTCGCAATGCAATAAATCTATGTAAAGAAGCAATAGTACATATATGTGTATGTACAATACTTATACATATTTAATGCTTAAATGTTGCCACTAATGGTCTATTTGCGTGAATTAAGTTCATTTTAAGCAGTAAACAGTTCTAAAGCATTCAAAATATTGACAATAATTTCCCCACAGCAACTTAATTGTCTTTGACTGCTGTTGCATGCTGCAGGCAATAGGAAAAGTTGTAGTTTGTATTGCATTTTGCTCTGGTCTGTTGCGAGCAACACGAGCAAGGAAAGCAATTTTCAATTACCAGTCAACCAGTCAACCGTTCATTCATTTAGTCCGTTCATTCGCTCGTTTGCCTCGTGCATTTGTTGGAGATCCGCATGCAATTATACCTAATCATGATTTAATTATTTTCAGCCTTTTGCCGGCGTGCGTCAACTTTGCGTCGTCGGGTCGCTGCTGTTGCCATTCTTATTCCTGTTGCTGTTGCTGTGTTGCTGATTTAATTCGCGCAACTTCAGCGCACAATCAGTTTACACAACTACACCTACAATTGTGCTTGTTAGCGTTATTGTTGTAGTTGCTGCAGCAAACTTGCATCACGCGCCCGCCTCAACCAAATTCGACTTTTACGGCTGCCTTCAACTGGCGGCAAGTTTATGCCGTCTGTGCGTTCGGTGATTGTGCAATGCGTTCGTTAACCATTTGTGCGTTGGTTCGTTCGTTCCTCTGTTTGCACAACGGAAATGGCTCTGAGTGGTGCAACTTCCGCTGGAAACGGAAATCAAAACTTTTCAAATTGCACTGCACCGACGGGACAGCGTGTTGCGCTTTTTTGCATTGAAGTTTTTTTTTTGCGATTTTAACTAAACTGGTTACAGCTGTTGTGCGCTGTTAAAGATTGACAACTTGTTGTGCGGTAGTCGCTGATGTTGTTGTTGTTGTTCTTATTTTGTAGTTACGTTTGTTTGCGCATTGCGCGTTTTAGCATTGTTCAAACAAAACATTCCACACTTATTTGGAAAATACGCAAAGTAGAGGCACCTGGAGAGAACTTTGGCATAAATGCAGTATAGCGAACCCTCGTGAAAAAAATAAATGAGTATGCTTTTATATAGAGGGTTGGCTCCTGAATCTAACAAACTAACAATATTGCCTGGGAAACGCCCACAAAAGGCGTGGATCGGGGTCAAATTTCAAAGTTTTTACAGCACACGAAAGGTACTTTAATACAGAAAAAAGTGGTTTACTACCACCCTGCACCTCCTGGAAAAGTACCGTTGAACGGTAAGCAAAAAATATAAGTGTGGAAATGTACCGTTGAACGATAAACGAAGGATATAAGTGTGCTTTTTAGTTCGAAACTATCCAAAATTTTCATTTTTATTTCAATATGGACCACATGAATCTCTTCAAATTGAAATCCAGCTATTTGAAAGTGAAGAGGCTTTTGAGATCAGCGAAAACGTCCTTGAAAATTTAATGGAGTGGAAATTAATACCCCGCGAAGGTAGTCATTTTTGTGCTAACGGCCATGTTTTGCAATTGTGCAAAACTTCTGATTTTGTCGATGGCTATCTGGCAAAGTTTATGCTTCTTAACCCTTTCAGTCACAATGTCCAATATATTGGACTACAGCCCATACAATTCATACAGAACGGGTTTATTTTCATGTCGGAAAGGGTTAAAGAATGTAAAGCTAGAAATCAGGATCTTTTGAAAACGTTTTTGAAGTGAAACTTCTTTACGCACGCTTGACTTGGGGAGTAAGCTGGCGAACGCGTTACGAAAAGTGTGATCGGGCGAGGCGAACGGGAGTTGAGTGGTTTACGCACGCTTGACTTGGGGAGTAAGCTGGCGAACGCGTGACGTAAGCGTTACATGAAAACATAAAATAAATTTAAATATTTGTAGAAAATTAATATATGTATATGTACATACATGTATATATTGTACACACATATATATATATATATACATACAGACGCCTTCAACTCTGCCAGGTGGACCAGAATTCTCGATGCTCTTAGAGATCTAGGAACTCCAGCCTACCTACTTCGTGTAATCGACAGCTACCTTAGCAATAGGCAGCTTACTTATGACACCAGCGAGGGTGTCCGCAAATACACCATCACGTGTGGCGTTCCACAAGGTTCTGTCCTTGGACCATTGTTATGGAACGTAATGTACGACGGCCTGTTGCGTACCGAGGTGCCTAACGGAGTAACCACCGTTGGATACGCTGACGACGTAGCGCTAGTCGTAGTTGCCAAACATCTGCACGAGATCGAAGCCAAGGCAAACGAGTCAATCTCTTGGCTTACAGCCTGGCTGACAGAAGCAGGCCTGCAACTTGCAGGTGAAAAAACCGAAGCCGTTCTGATAAGCAGCAGAAAATGCGTGGAAAGCGTGACTGTAAATGTCGGCGGGCATCTCATACAGTCGCGCCCCGAAATAAAGTATCTCGGCATATTGCTGGACTGCCGTCTGAATTACAAGGCGCATCTGTCACATGCCGGCGAGAAGGCCCTAAAAGTAACAGCCCGGCTCTCGCGGTTGATGCCGAATGTTGGTGGTCCCTCTACCCAAGCAAGAACACTGCTTGCAGTCGTTAACACAGCTGTCTCAACCTACGCCTGTCCGGTGTGGCACAAGGCGGCGATGGTGGCCTCATACAGCAGGCAGCTAAAAACGGCGTACCGGCTAAACTCACTACGAGTCTGCCGCGCATTCAGAACGGTCTCGGACGAGGCGGCCGACGTGATCGCTGGTAGACCCCCTATCCAGTTAGTGATCCTGCAACAGGCAAATACGTACTGGCATAAACGAGGTGCACAGGTGTCGGCCGACGACACGATAGTGGCATGGCAATGTAGATGGAGTTCGTCCTCGAAAGGCAACTGGACGCGAACGCTCATCCCGGTGCTGGCACCGTGGTTAAAGCGGACACATGGCGAGCTGAATTTTTTCCTCACGCAGTTCCCCTCTGGCCATAGATGCTTTCGTGCATACCTGCACAAATTCAAGCACGCAGAGAGCCCTCACTGCAATCAGTGTATCGGGGTGGCTGAAACGGTCCACCATACGTTTTTTGAATGCGCCAAATACGCCGATGATAGAGCTAATCTCGAAGAGGCAATCGGCTGTGCCTTAACACCGTCCTCACTGGTGTCTTACATGCTTGCGTCGCCAGAATCATGGGACCGAGCGTGCAGGAGTATTGCCCGTATAATGCTCTTACAGAGATGAGACATATGGGACTGTTCGGTGACAATTGCCAATGACTGACTATCCGTCCGTCCGAACACGACACTTTTCGGCAGAGCATCTTATGACTCATGCCTGGACGTAGCTGAACGCTAACATATCCGCCTTCATCGTGAAGTAATACCTCGCGGTGGTGCCACGATGAAGGTACACGGACTGTGTATATAGGGGTTTTAGCGTGTTAAAGTCTCGCACTCGTTTGGCTTTCGATGCTTTCCCCTACTGGAAAAAAAAAACATACAGATGGAGCGAAAGAAGTTTCACTTTAGTCGTGTGGTCATAAGCACACTCGTTTTTTTTAATATGGCAGGCACTTTGTACAACCCCCTATAGCCCTCATTGTCCGAAAGTGATGGCGAAGATGACTACGAAATTACTTTGGACCAAAGGTCAAGTTAGAAAAAATTAAAGATATATATTGAAAAACAACAAAAGTATACATTTTTATATTTTATTATAAAGGGAATTTCAAAGGCTACAATATGGTAGCAAACTTATTGCACCTTTATTATGGAATTTTTCGAGAAAAAAATCCGTTTTTAAAAAATTTTTATAAACATTTTTTTTTGCTTAAAACTTTTTATAAGTGCATTTTATGTATCTAATTTTGTACATTAATAGAAAGGTATGAAAAAGACCTTTCGTTTGATACCCATATCGTGTAAATCAGTTGGAGATTGAGTTTTTTTAATAAAAACTTTGACGCCGAGCCACGCCTTTTGTGGGCGTTTCCCAGGCAAAATTTTTAGTTTGTTAGATTCATGAAAATACGCTCTATATGGCCCAATTTTCTGGTTTTTTTTCATAAGGGTTCACTATACTGCATTTGTTCCAGAACTTTTGCTGTAGGCCGTAATCGGGCAACCGATTGTTATGGCCAGTTAAGTAAGTGAGTAAGTAAGTAATAGAATTACATCTTCATCATCTTAATGATTGGTGATTCTGATAGAGAAAAACAAAACTTTTGAGCATTTATGACTGCTCAATGCACTCTCTAATATCAGAGATTGAAATTGACTTTATATTTTGTAAATTCGATTTATGCTACCCAGTCTTTTTCAGAGCAGATAAAGCATTGCATAAGCAGTTGAAATCTTTTAAAGTGGTTTAACACATCACATCACACTAAATGACCTTTTCAGAGAACATTTCAGTAGACTCTTTAATATTTAACAAATACAAATCCGCAATGCCAACAATTATCTTCCACATTTGCGGCAATAAATTAGCCCATTAGCAGCAACTGAAAAACACATTGTTCCACCCAGCCAACCGCCAATAAGCTCGCTAGCGTTGACATTAAAAGCGCTGCCGCTGCTTTTCCGCACAAATGCAGCAACTTATGCGGTTCACATGCTTCGCGCTCCGCGCTGCGCACAAAAGTCGCCAGTTGCAAAATGGCATTTTCCATCGAAACAAGCGACGATGACGACCAGGCAACAGCAAACATCAGGGATTTCGCCACATTGAATGGAAAACGTTACAACGCAATGCGTATGGGTCAACATTGGGTATCTGAGGATTCGTTGTCGAGCACGCGCCACAAACAATGGCACCGCAATGCGTTTTGTTGTTTTTGTGTTTTTTGCCTGAGCGCAGCAGTGGCGCTGGGTCACTGGTCGGAGGTAGCTGGCAAGTTGCGTTGCAGTGGCTGACGTTCGATGAGTGTGTGTGCGTGCATAATTGACGTTTGATGACACACTAATTAGTATGCAGCCGTACACTGCGCTCGCAATCAGCGCAATGGTCTTCTCAAAAATTCAACAACAGCCACACCTGATACAATGTGCATTGGTGTGATGCAGGAAATTCGCGGAATGGCGTACGCGGCATCGTAATTAAATGAGAGAGACGTATGTTTAAAAGCGCTAACAGACAGACCGAGCGACAGCCAGCGCTGCCACACTATTCGACAGGTAAATTGCAAAATTGCGATGCCTTGCTGAAATCAATTAGTCTGCGAGTTTGTGTGTGTGCGTGTGCGTGAGATGTGAAAGTAATTACCATTTAATTAAAATGCGCCGGCCAGCGTTCTAATTGGGAGCTGATGCAGCCAACTTTGAATGATCATTCGGTGAGATGAGGGCGACAGATTCTAGCAACGTTGCTTTAAGCTGAATGATAGATTGTTGCAAAGTAGGGGCAGGATATTTCGAATTTCCATTATGGTACTTGACATAATGGAATTTATACATAATTTGTTGATTTTTTTAAGAGGAATTTCACAATTTAGGTGAAGGTAATCAAACATACCACACATTTTTCACCCAAAAGTCAACAGCAATTTTCATTGTATGTACAAAAATTTTCATTATACGTTCAAAAATTCCAAGTAATGTAACCGTAAATTGGCCTCTGGCATTCGTGTTGGAAATGTATTTCAAAAACAAACCGAAACTAAACAACCTTAATGCTTAATAACAAATTTTATTGATACTATTGAAAGTTTCAATACAATTTCATAAATACTTGGCGAATGGCCAAAGCAATAAAGTCGAAAGCCATTCAACGCAAACATAACTTGGAAAAGCGCAAAAGAAAACAACGAAAACAAATTCTCAAAGTCAGCAGAACAGCACACATGTCGTATGAGTAATTCGCACTCGGCGTCCGGACATTTGTGGTGCTTGCACTTTTTATGGGTCCGCTCTGCTGCGAGAGACTTTTGCACTTTCCCAAAAATAAAATCAATGTGAAAGGAAAACGCGTCGCATTAGAGTGGCATGTGCTATTTTTAAAACTCCAACACGCCAACAAGTCAGCAGTACAACAAACAGCGACAGCAACAGCGCCATCGCCATCAACACGGCCCATGCATTGCGAGTCTTTGGGCCGTCTCGAGTTGTCGCACAATTCGCTGTAATTTATTTCGTGCGTTTGTTTGTTTGCGTTTTTCGTTCAATTGTTGTTTGTTTATAGACGCTCCCGCTACTGTTTCCACCTTCTGTGGCAACTGTCACTTGACAATTATTTTTTCGAGGAACCGTCACAGGTCAAAAAAATGACAGTTGCCGTCATATTGTCATGTTTTTACTCCAATGCGACATATTTATGCCCAAAAATCATAGTTTGGGGTCATTTGCAGTTTCATCGTTGCCATAGTCGCCTGTCCATCAATTAGAGTGCAAAAATGTGCTTAAAGTATTTTTAGCAAATTTAATTTTCTTTGCTAAGAGCTTACACCACAATCAATGTTTTGCATTTTGTGTTCGTATTTCATTTGTTGCCAGTCAGGCTTTGGACGCTTTATTTTCTGCCGTAAAGCGGAAAGTGAAATTTGTTGCCCAACCTGGAAATTATTCTCAGTTGAATTTTCGCCTTGTTCCGCGTCGCGCTCTAATTCAAAGTTCTGCCACACTTTCGGAGATCAACTGTGGCTGGGTGATCCACTGCCACAGCCAATTCTTTGCAGATCGTTTCAATAGCCTCCAAACAAATTCAGCTCTCATAATATTCTCTTTTAAGATATTTTGAAGAGATTTTCTCTATTTAGACCCTCTGCAGTGTTTTTTTCTGCGTCCATAGGTCGGCCGCATAGGCAATTTTGCACTTATTCTTATTCTGTTGATTCTTTCGGAGATCAACTGTGGCTGGGTGATCCACTGCCACAGCCAATTCTTTGCAGATCGCTTCAATAGCCTCCAAACAAATTCAGCTCTCATAATATTCTCTTTTAATGAGATTTTGAAGAGATTTTCTCTATTTAGACCGTCTGCAGTGTTTTTTTCTGCGCCCATAGGTCGGCCGCATAGGCAATCTTGCACTCATTCTTATTCCGTTGATTCTTTCCGAGATCAACTGTGGCTGGGTGATCCACTGCCACAGCCAATTCTTTGCAGATCGTTTCAATAGCCTCCAAACAAATTCAGCTCTCATAATATTCTCTTTTAATGAGATTTTTAAGAGATTTTCTCTATTTAGACCCTCTGCAGTGTTTTTTTCTGCGCCCATAGATCGGCCGCATAGGCAATCTTGCCACTCATTCTTATTCCGCTGGCACATTAGCGCCTCTATGTTTCTATGCCGATTCGAAACCGTTTTCGAATTTCACCCCATGCTACTCTCATTTGCCGTGGACATTTTCAAAAGCTGATCGCGGCCACTTCAGTGCATGTGGAAACATTGCCGTCAACATATCGCCGAGCAAAGCGCTCAGCAACGCGTCGTCCCTACTACGCGCCGCTTTTTGTGCCGATTTTTCGCATTTCCTATGTGTATCGCTGTGTGTGTGCACTTTCGCGCGTTCATATAAAAATAAGTACTTAAACAAATTGAATAAGTTCAACGTATATTTGAAAGAAAAGTCTGCCATTTGTCAGGGCACAAATAAAAGTACTCGAAATGTTTGCATTAAAATTAGCAATGAATTTGCTAATTGCCTTCCTCAGTCTGTCGTTGGGTCAGGTGCATTCGAAGACAGTTTTCGGCATTGGAACGCGCATAATTGGCGATACATTGCTGGTAAAGGACCTGCTGCAATCGCGTCCAGCCGGCCTGGAAGAGAGTCCAACAATTGGCTTCAACTACAACATTCCGGAGCCAATAACCTACATTGAGATATTGTCGCAGGAAGTGAGTTCTGCCAAGTTTTATTTTCATTTCAATTTTTTTTTTAAATGCTATACAAGTTAGCTATATCTATACAAGCTATACACATGCCTAGAATCTGTGACAGCTGCGTCGTTTAAATTTATGAATTTTTAGCATTTCAGAACTGTTCAATTTTGTTTATGGCGTTTGTGAGTTTTATTTAGAAATTTGCAAATATTTATATTTAATGTTGTCATACAAAATAAAGCTGTCACTGCTAGCCGGCATTGGTTAATGTTTGCAATAAAAAAATTTTTGGGACATTAACTTTTATGATTTTTTTTTAATATTTCACCATTATTTTTGATGTTTCGGATTTATCAATTTTTATACTGATGGCTTTGTGCATATGTTTGTAATCGGAGAAAACGTGAGATGTGATATCATTATGAAAAAATATTTTGCATTTATGTTGTTACTTTAATCCATGGTATGAAAAGATAGTTCTATTTATAATTTTTGTCAGCAAATACTATCAAATCTAAGGCTAGTCCGGCTTTTTAATGAAAATCGCACTACTAGATTTTTTCAAAATAATTGTGTTCTCTTTTTATTAAAAAAAAAACTCGAAAACAATTATATCCTCAATAAAAAAGAAACATTGTATAAAGCTACAGGAAAATCAAATAGAGTTGATGTAATTTACGGAATGTTACACAAAATTGCCATAAGGAACTACAGGAACATGATTTTTTTAAAAATGTCGCCATTTTTATACTTATTTAATGACTGAATTTTATTTAATGACTCAATGCAGAAACTCTGTTAGAAACTTATTTTCCATCACCCCATCTTCGGGCGGCGCAACTTCATATTTCAATAACCACCACCACACTTCAACACTGAAGAGCCATTAAATTTTTATTTACATTTGTGCAACCACTACATTTGAGTTTAATTTACATAATTGCCAAATCAACCTATAAGTTTCCGCATATCCAAACAGAATAAATTCGCCGCTGTTTTAGCCGCCACTTCAGAGCAAACATAACGCTTGGCGTTCGCCAGAAAATGCGGTGAGCCGATTATGTTTATTTCTTTTGCATACATTCTATGTGTAATATTTCTGTACATTTTGGCAGCTATTTGTGTTCGTATGCATAGTTTGTACATTTTTGAAAAATTGTGCGGTGCCTTTGCTCAAAATTGTGTGTTTTGTTTAGTTTTTTTGCATACAATTTTTATTTGGGGGGAAAAGTAAATTTTCGAAAAGTGTATTTTTAAAACTGTCGGCATTCGTTTTGAACTGCACGATGTACGCGAACGAGTCGCGTATGACGGAAAAGTGTAATTAACAATTATTCATTTTGGACTGTCGCTCTGTGTGTGTGTCTGTCGCAGCGGCGTACGGTACGTTTGCGAATGGTCATTTCGCAATCCCTAATAATTTGGCAGTTGTCTGTTACAGCAAATAGACTCATTGCTTTTAAGAACAAAACGTTTTGTTTAGACTCTATGTAAGGTGAAGTAGAAAGTGAGATGGTTCTAATTTATTGTAGATGGCGGCAGTGAAAGCAAATATGTAAATAATTGAAAGTGTCAACTATTTCTTCTAATGTTTTATTAAAATTTTATTGAATTAGTTATCATTATATTCACATTCTATACAATCAAGAGTTGATAAATGTGAAGTGAATTAAAATCAGAGACTTAAAATAATTAATATCCATATTTTTGGGAACAAAAAAATTGCCCTAATTTAAGAAATTTCTATAATTATTGCTTTTTTATTAATTATTCCCAATAAGAAATTTTTTATCGTTGTCGATAATTATTATATTGGGATCTTTTTTTACATTGCTTCATAAATTTTATTTATGACTTTTTTAATTTACGTTACCGATGACTTTTATTTTGAGACATTTTTTTTACGTTGCTCCATAACTTTTATTTATGATTCTTTTTTTCATTTACGTTGCCGATAACTATTATTTTGAAAAAAAAAATGTTTACGTTGAATTACTACATTTTGGATATGAATTAATTTTGAATTGTTTTACTTAAATTGACAAACGCAAGTTAACTGCAGAAACTTAATTTCCACCAACAACTAAAAAATTAAAAATCAATTCATACTCAAAATGTGGTAAGGCAACGTAAATAAAAAAAATTTCTTTCATAAAAGTTATGAGGTAACATAAAAATACTACTACTCGACACGAAAAATGCTCCTAAAAATAAAAGTATTTTTTAGACTAATCTTCGGCTGCTGAACACGAAACTGAAAATCAAAAAATTTTCTTAACAAGCGTTTTCGAAAAATCTTCGAAAAACACGTTTTTCCCTCTTATTTTAGTTCAAAGAGGGATTCATATTTATTTCAAAGTTAAAAATAGAAAATTTAGTTAATAGAAAATTTAGTTAAGTTAATGATATCTTCATCATTGCACAACCGCAAGTATTTAAAAAAATATTTGAAATGTGTATGTCCTTAAAATTTTAAAGTCCTTTAAGAAGGTTTTTGGGACAGAAAATGAAAAACTGACTATGCCAGGATATTATAAATGACCTCTAGTTTCACGTCTATATCAACATTTGGATGGGTCTTGGAAAAAAAAAAATTTGTTCGCACGGTGTAATAAATGAAAAGATGGTGTTTTCACTCCGTGCATCATAACTTTGTCATTTTTCTTTCAATTCTATTGATGTTAGGCTTAATATTTGCTCAAATAATATATCTTTCATCTTAGATTTTAGAACCAGAGGAGATAATTTATTTTATCTATAAAAAAACCATTGGAAAATGTATAATTTTTGAAAATGGTTAAAAATAAAATTTTTTCAACTTTCATCGTCAGTAATTTCCCCAAATCTCATCTGATTTGAACGATCTATATATCGTTGGAAAGGTTAATTAATTACCTTCTGAACGACGGGTGTTAGTATAATGGTTGCTTTACGAGATATGTGCTCATAACTGAAATAAGAGGCAAAGTGTTTTTCGAATATTTTTCGAAAACGCTTCTTAAGAAAATTTTTTGATTTTCAGTTTCGGGTTCAGCAGCCGAAGATTAGTCTAAAAAATACTTTTGTTTTTAGGAGCACGCGATGAACCCATTTTTTGTCGAGTAGTGTAATTTTCTTTCAAATAATAGTTATCGGTAACGTAAATAGAAAAAGTCATAAATAAAAGTTATGAAGCAACGTAAACAAAAAAAATCGCAAAATAATAATTATCGAGAATGAAAAAAATATTTATTTCTCATAACAGTTATTATGCAACGTAAAAAGTAATTGTCGCAAATAATAATTATAATCAACAAATAAAATGTATGTTGCATTGTAATAGTTACATTGCAATTAATTTCCTAAAAAACTTATAATAATTAAGTTCCTGATTAAAATATTATATTACTACATTACTTATGCGATTTGATCGAAATTTCTCATGCCACAGAAGTTATCAAGTCTTTACTGCGTAAAGGCCAACAATGGCCCAAGTGCCTCTCATACAGAGGCAGCCACCGTCATTTAACCTAAAACAACAACATCGATATAGTTAGGTGCGCATATTGCAGTCATCTTTTCCCTTGCATTGAACCGACTTTTATCCTTTTGACTCGAGTAAAACTTTAAGAATGCCACATGATGACCACACATTCGCATTAACTTCTTTCAACTTACAGAACGTCTACGCCGATGTGAGTTTCAGCTATCAAAACGACCTCATCAGCGGCACCATAACGGCCTCCAATGTCTCTGCGGGCAACGATACTGAAGGCAACTCATCAAGCAGCACCAACAAGATGCCGCCATTCGAAGTGCATATTGCAATTTATGGATTCAACGAGACCGTGTTGAATATGAATTCCTCCAACGTACTGAACAGAGATCAACAGTTCGATGGTCGCATGGAATTGCTGCTGGAGGACCTAGTTGACGAGTACTTGAATTTGAGTGATGAAGCAGATGACACGCATTACGATGAGCGGCGAGACGCCGGCACAGAGAATGCCGATGATATTGACGACAATGAAGTCGATGACGATGGCGATGACGACAACGTGGAGGACGACGATAATATTAGCGACGATGACTTTGACAATCCGGACAAAATTATCGAAGTGGGTCAACGCCAGAAAGGTATTAAACTCATTATTTCCTTGTTCATCATTTCAATTTCTATGGTTTGCACTTGCAGGTGACTATCTGATTTACGAAACATACCAAACATCGACGTTGTCCACTCAGGAGCCGTCCACGCACTCGGTGGTCTTCTACTACGTCGACAGTCACTTCATCACCTATGTGCGCTTCGTTGTGTTCGATGTAAGTTGGTTGGCATTGGGATGGACCCTTTTGTGTCGCGTTTAAGCATTTCGTTTGTGCAGCTTTTCAAACCTTCTAATTTCGTGCAAACATCACTACAGCACACCACCGATAAGGCGGCCGACGAAGTCAATCCGCCGGTGGCCGAGTACAGCCACTTTTCGCCGCACACGCTCAAGGCGGTCGTCACGGACGACAGCACGACGAGTCTGTTTGTGCAAATGTTCCTCTACGGCTACCGGCCCACAGACCGACCTGTTGACTACAAGCCCTTTCTGACGAGCAGCGCGGGCGCCGGCTTATTTGGCCTCACCGAGTCGCCCATCTCCGCGCTGACGAGCGCCGCCATGAATGCGAGTGATGAGGATGACGACGAGGACGAGCAGACGGCCAGCACTGGCGGTGTCAGCAGCATGTCTCCAGCGTATTTATCAATTTGTTTGCCATTGATTGTGGCAGCGAGACGCTTGCAGCGCCTTTGAGTCGCTTACTTTTTGTTTCTAGTCTTCTGTTGTGTTTTGCAATGTGTGCAGAGACGGACCTAGTAACTTTTGTTTTTAATTATAAAGTTGTAATTTATTGCTTTTGTATGTGATTGCCGTATTATACGAATGTTTACTCAGCTATTAAGTTTAATGTTTAATAACACACACACACACACTCACACATGCGCTCGAATAAATATCATAAATAACACCGTGCGACAGCATTTTCACACTGGGAAAAATCCATATGGGCATGAAACTAGAGACCAAACATAGTAATACTGCGTACTCAGTTTTTCATTTCTACATCCTTTGTCCTTTTAATTTTGATGGAGATAAAAAATAAAAAAATATAAAAAATACTTAACCTCGTTAGAATATGGCGATATGTATATCAAATGAAAGAGGAAAATCTCAAAAATTGAAATAAAATTTAGTTTTTATCTATTTGTAAAAAAAGGATATGAAAAAGGTCCTTTGAAAATTTTAATCCTTTATATCCTTGAAAATTTATATAGAATTTTCTTGAAAAGTAAGTATGTTAAATCACCAAATCTCCTTGATCATGTGTCAAAATTTCATTACTCTAACTTTGTTGGTTCGAAAGTTATTAAAAAAAAGGCGGAGGCTGAAAGTCTAATGAAGTACAAAAATTCGAATTTATTTGTTTAGTAGTATTTTAAATAATAAATAGATACAGAAACAATGAAGCGAGAATAATGAAATTTTGACACGTGATCAAGGAGATTTTGGGTTTTACTTACTTACTTTTCAAGAAAATGCGATGTAAATTTTCAAGGATATAAAGGATTAAAATATTCAAAGGACCTTTTTCATATCCTTTTTTTACAAATAGATACAAAATAAATTCTATTTAAATTCTTGAGCCTTTCCTCTTTCATTTGATATACATATCGCCATATTCTAACGAGGTTAAGTATGTTTTTATATTTTTTTTATTTTTTATCCCCTCCAAAATTTTGAAGTCCTTTTAAAGGACAAAGGATGTAGAAATGAAAAACTGAGTACGCAGTATTACTATGTTTGGTCTCTAGTTTCACGCCCATATGGATTTTTTCCGGTGTGAAGCATTTTTTAAATTTTTTTTGCACGGTGTAATACAGGCGAGCGATTTGGCTGAGGGTTTTCAATTACATTTTCATGCCATACTTGTCCGATATCGATTTCGATTTATCAAGCGTTTAGTCTGGCTAAAAATTAATTATGATAGTGAGATTTTTTTCTACATTTAATACTTTAATATAATAGCAACGTTATGCCTTGTGACACTCCTTTATATTACGACAATGTGAGTGAATACAAGTTTCCTTGAAAACGAGCAAAAGTGCCATCTGAGGTGAAAATAGTTAATTGTTGCATATTTTTGATTTTATCAGTGAAAAAAAATAGACAAACCACTTTTTTATTATGCAATTTGCTGAAGAAAGAGAGGCCAACCAAAGGCTAACAAAAACGCGGATGTTGTAAAAAATTATTTAAAGCCCAACGCTTACGTCAAGCACAATGGCCGGGACGCAATGGACGCAAATAAATTGAAATTTTCTTCTTCTGCCGTCCTGCATGTACACAGCAGCGCTAAAGTAGGTCATGGCGCTGTTGCGGTGGCAGTTGTGGCGGCAACTGTCAGCCCGCCAGACTACTGTTTGCAGCAGAAGGAGTCGTAGTTGCTGGAGCGGCAGCAGCAGCAGCAGCAGGAAATTCAAAAAAAACGAAAATTCAGTTGCTACAGCTGCTGTTGCCTCAGCGCTGCTGTTGCTGTTGCATGGCCGAATTTCCAAATGATGCAAGCACTGTGCAATGGGTTGGGAGGAGAAGCAGCGTCATCTGGGGAATGTTTGAAAGTGTTGATAGTGACGATGGCAGAAGTTCACTTACTGCTCCTTGCTCACTGTGCAGGCAACAACGAATCAGCACAAAGACAAATAGCGAAGGACATTTTATTGCTTACGCTGATAAAATCTTGAATTCTGTGTTATTTGGTGCTGCTTGTTTGTCTCTTTATTTTCTGATTTTCTCTTATCAAATTCGCTAGACATGGGCTGACATTTATATGGACACTAGTTGGCTGAAGGCGAAAGGCGGCGGTAGGTGAGCAGACCGACGCGCATGTTTGGTGCGTTGGTTTGTTATTCAAGTTTTGTATTTGCCATAATGGCTCCTTGGACAGTTGTTTGCTCAGCCAAAGTGTGGTCGATAAGTCGAGTGGGGCATGACCAAGAATGGACTGAAGGGACTTGCAGCGAATTGTTGAATTTAAATGGAAGTGTATTTGTCCGCAACGAAATTTTTGTTTATAAAATCAGTGGTGGAGTGCTCAATAGAGCTTAAGTTGTGTGCTCTGAGCCGAAGTTGAATGGAGGAAAAAGAGATGCAAACGAAGTTCCATGATGGCGAGGAAAATTGTGTTTTCGAGAAGGTAGGCAATTTGAAAGGTTGTATTGCATTCATTGAAAATAATCGAAAAATGAAAGTCTTGTAAAAGGTAAGCAAGTAGACGTGTTTCGTTGGTTACCTTTTGTACTATAGTTAGACAAAAAGAGAAGTGATGCTGAGCCAGTTTTCTGATAACATTGTTTTTGCCGCCGTAAATCGGCGATTATTATATAAAAGGATTGGTCGTAATTGGTCGTAAGTTTGAAACTGGACTCTACCCTAGAAGTATGCTACATCCCTGACTGCTTTTTGATATTGTATTTCATAATGCAGAAAATATAATTATACAAACTATTATAGATGAAATCCATTCGCTTGCTTTTCTTTCTATATCTTTTACCAAAATATTTTCACACTTTCATTCAACGTTCTTTGGATGGTCACATGGATTTATATCACAAAATAAAAAACTGTTTTTTTTAATAGTAATGCCAGTTTTTGTATTAAATATAGCTGTATAAAGTGACGATTTGCTTTCAGAAAAGCATATTGATACTGGCCCTTTGGGGCGTTCTAGTGTTAAGTAGCAAAACCAAGAAACAAGAAAGAACCCTATCATACAAGTCTAAAGTGAAAACTTGTCTTAAATGAACTTTTTTTAAACCAGCATTTGTTCGTTACTTTTTAGTTATGCAATGTATTAATTTTAGTTTTTCTTTCTCCCTTTATATACATATTTTTTTCATTTAAAGTGAGTTTGGTGAGCCTTTGTTCATCTGCTTTATTGTGCCTTTGTCTATTTCAACATTTATTCCTGAAATTTATATCTACACCCAACTATCTGTTTGCTTATCTGTCTCCCACATTGACTCAGCAGACCGCACATTCTGATTTTTAAGACTTGTGCGACAAAAAAAAAATGGTATCAATAGTTTATTAGTCAATCAAACGGCCTTTAAAAAAAATTCAAATTGCCTGATATATATAATTCAATACATTCAGTTTACCAATAACAACAATAAAGCAGAAAGAAATTCTATGTAATTAAACGATTTGAGCTGACTTGGAAGCAGTTTTTTTCAGCTATTCTGAAATTAGAATGCAAAGAATAAAATGTGCCCCAAGCAGGGCCGAAGAATTAGTGAATTGGAAAAATATTTGACCGATAAAATAAAAGTCACAAAATAACTGTTATTTTTGACCGATAAAATAAAATTCACAAAATAACTGTTATTTTTGACCGACAAAATAAAAGTAAAAAATATCAGTTATTTTTGTCTGAAGTGATAAAAGGCTCAAAATAACTTTTATTTTTGTCGGGAAAAATAAAAGTTAAATGATAACATTTAAAATCCGACTTTTTTGATAAAAACCATAACCGCTACGGTTCCTGGTCTGCCATATATGCCCAACTCATTTACCGTTAACAGCGAAACGCTACCGATTTCCAATTATTTAAAGCGTAACATTCTTGCTGCTACATTCTTTGCTCTAATTGGTTCAATAAAAACAATGTTTTTCAGGAATTGCTCAAGTTTGGCTCTTGTTCTTCCTTTATTTGCCCTTCTGCTGTCGGCGTCTCAGACCACACGCACACACTTAAATGCTAATTTAATTTATGCAGAAAGTTTTTTGCTTGCTGACTGCCTTAGCGTAAGCATCGAAAATAAATGATTTTGCTTACATATGCACAAGAACAACTCACGCCCCCTGGCTCACCATTTCAACCAAAACAATAACAACGCATTCTGCATACACGAATGCCGTTTGCCGCTTGCCGCTTGCCGGTTTGTGAGCAAAGTTCTTCAAGTGTAACTTGTTGTTGGTCATGCACCCCAACCGTCTCTAACGCCCAAAGAAGCCCCCTATTCCCAACGGGGAATTCCATTAAAACCGCTGAAGCTGTGTGTCATATCAAAAAGATTTAATCCCCAACAGCAGCTTCGGCTTCAGCACAAGCATCACCAACAACAATAACCATGCTGATGATAATAATCAGGAGCAGCAGTGACAACGACAACGACAACGACAACAACGACAATGGGAACGACAGCGACGGCGGCTGCAAGTAAGCAACTACACACCGACAGTACACAGGATGTGTTCGGGCGCAATTTATGTCGTCCCTCCGTGCGTCCGTTTGGCTGACTGTGTGTCTGTCTATCTGTCTGACAATATCCGACAAAATATTCCGGCAGCCCGTTCGTTCGCTGCATGTAGGAAGCGCATCAACAAAGGGACTAATGGAATTGACATATGGAAAAACAAATGCCGCACGCCACAGCTGCCGTTTCGCACACATATATTATTTGCTGTGCGAATGTGCACGTGCGTGTGTCATCTTTACAGTCTGCTTAACATCAACATGTGCACCAATGTGTGCGTGTGTGTTGGTACAACAAGGCTAGAAATAATTGTGTAGGTGCTCACCATGGCTGAGTGTAGATGTGTGCTTGTGTGTGTGTACGCGTATAGTTTGCAACATTTTGATGGCAACATGATATAGTTGTTGGCATTACCTGTAGGATATTTGAGTTTTGTTGCACCGGATGCGAAATATCTGCTTGTGGCAGTAGCAAATTGCACACGATGTTGCACAAATGAATACTCGTATTTTTTTGGTACAACAGAACCAGAAAAACTGCAGGAACTGCATTGCATTTTGCCAAATGCAGTACAATTTGGTATCGCATTTTATATATGTATATATTTTTGTTTTTGTAGGAAGAATATGGTTCTGACTTTAGCATGAAGATTAAAAGCATTGCATGGTGTGCGTGTTACAGTTGTGAGTTGGCAACCATCAGTTTATTATTATTATTTTGTTCAAATTCATTTTCCAATCAACGTTTCATTACTTTTAATACCAAATGGGATAATTAGTTAGTAGAGTTCTTGAATATAATCACAGAATAAACATTAATAGGGGAATTCTTTGTAAGGTGGCACTCTTTGTAATGTGCCAACCCTGCTCGATTTTGACGTTCCAGCAATCCAAGCAAAAAAATGTCTACCGTCATTTAAGGTATACGAGGTGTGACCATTAAGTAATGAGACTGATTTTATTGCCGCGCTTGTGGTAAACCTGCGACCTTGAAATTCCCTTCCCCTTCCCCGGCATCCTTTCCCTCTCCATTGATATATTTACCATCGCTCTAGCTTGTTTAGTTCGCCTGCTGTGTCGTGTTGAGTAGACGTGTGTTGGTGGTGCTCGTCACGAAAATGGGGAAACGAAATCAAGAGCAACGCGTCGCGATAGCGTTGGGTTTTTATAGCCGTGGAATCGTCCACAAAGAATTTGTTCCATCGGGGCAAACCGTAAATCAAGTCTACTATCGCCAAGTACTCGAAAGATTGCGAAAACGAGTCAACAGGGTGCGCCCAGACATCGCTCGTAACTGTATCCTTCATCACGACAACGCGCCACACCGCCCTCAGCGTGTCCCAGTATTTGGCCTCTAAAGGGATCGCCATCTTGCAACAGCCGCCTTATTCGCCCGATATGTCACCCTGTGACTTTTTTTTGGTTCCTAGAACAAAATCGGTGGTCAAAGGAACCGATTTTGAGTCGATTACGGACATCCAGGCGACCGTGACGAGGGTACTCGCGGACATCCCAGTCGAAGCGTTCCAGAAATGTTACGAAGCATGGAAAACGCGCTGGAATCGTTGTATAGCTGCCCAAAGAGACTACTTTGAATGGGATGGCAGAGTTGTAGAATAATTTTTAAATATACGTTTTTTATGGAATCAGTCTCATTACTTAATTGTCACACCTCGTATATGACAACATAAATTTTAATGTGGTTTTTGAGGGAACAGACGCAATAACACGGTCTGGGTAAAAAAAATTTAAATTTGGTTAAGAAAAAACTTAAAAATAAAAACTGAAGATTTTTCTTGCGGTGAAAAATAAATCAAATACGAGTAAAACACTAAGGTAAATATCAGTGTTGGACTGCTTTTTCATAATCCGAAATGATATCCGAGCATATCGTAAAAGGAGAAAATTTATTCAATGATTTCCAAAATGGCGTGAAAATGTAAAGTGCACACCTTTTTTTCTTTCTAAATTGCCACCCCTTTTTGTTCATTGTTTTGTGATCCTATATCGGTAAAATTACTTTTTATTGCTCGGAATCGTCATTAAAATGGATTTAAAGTGTTCTTAGTAAATTTTTCTCTAATCCTATCATGAGGAATAAATTTGTTCAGTTTTGTTTATTAATTTATCTTTAAACCCTCTTTCCAACATTGGCGATAAGTTAATTTTCTAACGAGTTATACGCAGAAAAGCCATGGGGTGGCACATTACAAAGAATTCCCCTACTAGATTTACTATTTGAATAGTTAAAATAACAGGTATTGATATTCTACTAGCCACTTTATTTAAAATCTTGGTTTTGCATACACTGACAGAAGTCATTTATAGGTCACACGAGCTGAGTTGCAAACAATTCTTTAATAATACTATTTGATACATTGAACTGGACTCAAGCTGCCAGTGGAACTCGACGACACAAAACAGTTCAACAATAAAAACCACTCACCACACCACTACCAATTCAAGGAAAACTTTGACGTTTGACGCTTTGGAGTGCTGTGTATCTGTACTGTCCTGCACAAGCAGTCAGTTGTACACTTCGCAGAAAAGTATGCCGCAATATTTGCCAGTTGTCATGTCAGCACAGCCACGGCTGGCGAACGAATTGGATTTTACTACTTCGGTCTTTTGCTCCTGGCTGCATCATCACTCATTTCATTGCACTCATTTGCTTTTACGCCAACTGTACATGCAATCGCAATGCATTCGCCTGTACAGGATTGCACCCACTCAGAGCACACAAGTTCTTCTTCTTCTTCTTACAAACTTCAGCATAAACAGCAAAAACATGACCACAACACCGACGCAACGACAGCGGCACAAGCACGCAAACTAGACAACAGCGCGAAGAGCGAAACGCACTTGAAAATGTCAGAATGCGTTATTAAGTGCATAAATATGCATTCCTGGCAAACAATGCCGCTGCCGCTGACTGGGCGCCTTGAGCGTGCACGAGCAGCCAGACGCAACGCTGCCACGCCACTGCACTGCACTCGGCAGGGGCGGCAACGCGTTAGTAATTTAATAAAAATGCAATGCGGCTAAGGGAATTGAAGGTTGGTGGCTTTTGCGCTGGAGCTGTTTTGTTGTTGATCTCGTTGTGCGGAGTGTTTTCTTTTTTTTCTTCGTTTTTCCTGCTTTGTTTGCGGTAAAACACTAATGAGGGTTGCTGGCGTTGTGGCTGCGGCGTCGTTAATGGCGGCTGTTTGTTTGTTTTTGTGGTAAAGAAAGGTAGGAGAGAGGCCTTAAAAAAATACACGTTATAAGTTTTATTTTATTTAATTGAGTTGACAACATGTTTGGAAAATTCATAGACAGCCGCAAATGAAGGCATAGACGCGGGTTGTGTGTGTGAATTTGTATACAGAAGGAAGGGACCATGATACAATAATAGAAGGTAGAACCGCTGTCAATTGTTTTGACACTAAACGTGGTTATTGACGTTTTTCGTATTTGTCAAAAGCTTGAGCCGTGATGCCACTTCGATGTAATATTAAATTAGAAATATTTAAGGTTCTTGGAATTTTAAGATTTAAAAAAAAAAAACACGGAATAGACATTTCACTGTGACTAATGCATTTTGGGCGAAAGTTTAAAAATGTTAATGCACATTCAACAGCAGATAATATATTGCAGTATTAAAAAAATGTTTAAGGGATTTTCTAACAACAGTACGGTCGCACAATTTCAAAGAAGAACGTCAAAAAGACCTTTAGTGTCAGATGCGCAATATGGCGGCTGAGAAGAAGCATCGGCTCTACCTTCTATTTTTGTATCATGGAAGGGACCAACGGTTATATGAGGAGTTGGGAGATTTCTTACAGGCAATGTTGCTATCACATAGAACACTTTTTATATTTTGGTGCGGATAGAGAGTCAAATCTGGGGTCGAGCGTTGCTCCAGAGTCGCAGTGCAATACATGGATTAGGTAACGCACAGCAGATCAATAAGATGAAACAAATAATACTCAAAATTTATGTTTTACTGAAATTGGATTCCCTTAAACTATCTGTTAACTCTTTCGCTATTTTGTTGCCATATGGCAACATGCTACTTTGTGGACGTCTGAACCCTCTGTGGTTTAAAAAATAATTTTTTTGTTGGTCCTTAGAATAGTTTGAAGTTTTAGGAAAAATACGAAATTAATAAACTGAATATTTAAGTTTAAGGAAGATAAGTACACACGTTTTTTTAATGGTATATCTTGACATAGTAAAGGAAGAAGAAGCAGAAAAAATTAGAGAACTTTTTAATTTGCCGTTTTCTTTCAATTTAGATACTTTTTTTTTAATTTTGGCTGAAGTAAATGAAGAAATATTAAAATTTTCGTTATGCGTAAAAAGTTTTATGTTTAAGTAATTATTACAGCCACAACGATGTGGTTGCTCTCATAGAAAAACACTCTAAAATACAGGGTCCGAGTATAAAAATTAAAAATTTTTTTGGAATGTTGCTAATATAGAAGCCTAAAATGTAATATTTAAAATTTTAACTTTCCCCAGTAAAAACCTGTAGCGAAAGGGTTAACAAAGATTTTAAAGGCTTAAAGTTTCTACAAAACTCCTTCAAAACCAATCGTTAGTCCATTCATTGTACCTGCATGTATTTCTTTATTCACACGCACACATCTTAAGTTGCTTTCAATTCCAACAATTCCGTTTACAAATCTTTCTAACCTCCAAACAATAAAGTAATAAATCCCATTAAAAGGTCAATATCTCAAAAGACAACGGCTGCTTTCTTACATAATTAGCTCCTTAACATTGACCCTTTATTAAATCATCATCTTATAAATTAGTCATTTTGTGTTATGGTCATGTCAAAATTATGCACTCAACACAAATGCCGTGGCATCTACGAGCTCAGAGCATAAACCTTTTCTACCAACAAACCAGCACAGCACAGCCCACAACACGACCGGCTCAGCTAACCGCATGCGGCGAGTAACAAAAGACATACAAAGTAAAGAAGTATGAATGCGCAAAACAACAACATCTATAATGCGACAGTAAAGCAACAAAAATCAATATATTTATTTCAAATACATGAATTAAAAATGAGCATATTTGCCATGCCGAGGCATGGCAGAAGTTGCTTTGGCTTTTGGTGTATTTGAATGACTCTACATGTACATATGTGTGTGTGTGTGTGTGTGTGTGTGTGGATGTGGTGTGACATATGTCGCGTGGCACCAACGAGCACAAACTCTACAATCAACATATTTAAATCAACATATTGAACGAGAAAACAAATGAGTGTACAGGCGTGTTAGACTGTTTGATGCGCTACAAAACAAAAAAAACTGTGTACCTTTAAAAGAGCTTCTAACTTAAAGTACCTTTTTAAAATAATTTTGTTTTAATCCCACAACAGAGTTAGATCTTAACCCTCTAGTTCCCAAGAAGGCCTGTAGACATCCTAAGCTTAAAAAAATTCTGTAAATTACACGTTATGATTTTTCTAGCTGATTTTACACGTATGGAAAGGGGAATCTCCATTTTATAAAATAAATGTAGTCAGTTAACGCTGCCGCATGCACAACGGCAGTAATTGTAAGACAAAGTTGAAGTTTCGTGAGAAAGTGAGCAAATAATTATTTTTGAAATTGTGTGAGAAACAAAAATTTTTATTAAAGAAATTGTAAGCCTCAATAAAACTAAAAAAAAATTACTGGTGAGTAGCTGTTAATGTGTTCTTTGAGAAAATAAAAAAAAATTGTGAAAAAAGTTGTTACACTCCTCCTACCTAACCCGAAACCTAGAGTGTCTGTAGGCCTGCTTGGGATGAAAAGCGTAAATAATTAACGGTCATTGATGATATTTTTTCGTTATTTAAGCATTATTTTTCTATTTGAACCGAAATTTTGAGACACCGCAATGTAAAAAAGATCATGTCACTGCAAAAATGTATACTAAGGCGTAGTCCGTGGGGGTAGATGAGAGAACTAGTCTCCCCTAGTCCTTTATTTCATGGAGTAGATTTGTCGACATCTGCGTGAAAAGATAACAAGGCATTAAAAAAAAAATAAGAACCGCCATATATACCTATACCGATTTTTTTAGTTTCCCTAGTTTATACACCCCAAAAGCAGTGTATAAACTACCCCACGACACATTACCCTTCGCCTTAGCCCTACCCCTTTTTATTTATTGTCTATTAGGCGTATGAACTGAAACTGTTACCCATTATTTATGTGTACATATATTAAAAAAAATTAAAAATTTAAATTAATTACAAAAAACAATTTTCATATGGTATTTTTTTTGGCTTTGTTTCCCAAGCAGGCCTCAAGGCCTTCTACTTTCTACACCCTCTATGACGCCTCCTATTGACATGCAATTTTTTTCCCCGAACAAACATTACTTCTCTACCACAAAACTATCACTGGTAATTTTTTTAACAAGATTAAAAACTTGGCAACTAGTGGGTTAAATTTGTCTTTAACATTATTTATTACACGCAATATAAATTATATCCTGCCAACCAATTAACCCAATTGTAGTCGTGCACTTTACTCGCTGATGCCTTAAATGTCAATTGTAGCGTACACGTCACCTCCTCGCCAATTGCATGCACAAGTGTTGATTGTGTATGGCGTCGTGGCGCCAACAGTGACAAGTGACACTGTTACCAAGACAAGTGCCAAAAAGTTGTATTGCCACAAAACGATTTAATCATATTTTAAGTTATTATGAGATATTGACAAAGTGATAACCGGCAACCACACAGTTTACAAGCACACACACACAGCCAGGTATACTAACACATAAGCAGGCCCACTGCTAAGGAGGCAGACCGAAGCACTGGGCTGGCTGGCTGTGAATACATTCGGGGCTCACTTATTTCATATTTGTATCTCATGTAATTGTTGTTGGCTGTGTGCGCCGTACGACGTGGTTTGGTTACATGCGAGCACATATCTGTTTGTGTTTGTGTTCATGCAAGCGTATATGGAAGTATGTATGTGTGAGTGCCAAGTGCCAACCAGCGTAAGTGTAGCGTTGCGAGACTGCCGTGGCTTATCCCATGTTTACAATTCAACGCAAGTGAGCTCCTCCCCAGCGATTGGTGTGTGAGCGCGCGCCTTTCACTCCACAAATACCAATGTATTTTTTTTTTTATAATACCAATGTATGTGTATACGTGTTTGTACTTGAGTTGGTGTGTTCATATGTATGGGTCTGCGGCAAGGTGAAATAAATTAAACACAAATGTGCGGAGCGCATGGCATGGTATAGCACGCAAAGGGGTTTTGGGCTATG
Source organism: Melieria picta (assembly GCA_964056695.1). Classification (NCBI taxonomy): domain Eukaryota; kingdom Metazoa; phylum Arthropoda; class Insecta; order Diptera; family Ulidiidae; genus Melieria; species Melieria picta. Next base: position 109,815,519 of record OZ057398.1, read on the forward strand.
GGGAAACGCCAACAGCAGAACCCACAAACAAATTCGACTACTAAAACAAGTTAAAAAAATGACTAAAGCATACGTAAAATATCATAAAATAAACTGAAAGTCCACGTCAGCGGCACGAAGCGTAACCATGAAGGTTGGCTATGAAAATTGCACTGCGTTTGATTGAATTGTAGGTATCAACATGCGGCACATACACACACACTCAGACCACTGCATACTGCTCGTGCCGTTTCCGATGCAAGTATGAGTGTCTTCTGTGAGTGGGACGACCCACTCAGCCAACGGGGCCGTCCTTCCGCCTGTCTCGCGGCCTGAAAAGTGTATGCAAGGCAATTTCTGGATAATCGCGGGTGCGGGTAATGACACAACTCAACTGCTCAACACAACGACTGTGTTTGTTTGTGTGCGTGGGTGTGACCGAAAAAATGGAGCGCAATTTCGAAATCATACATATTTTTGTAAACGGTTAGTAAAATGTCTGCTTTCATTTCATTTATGCCGCCGAATCGTTGGCCGTTCAACTTTGCTGGCAATTCACGAAACCGTTTACAAATTTACGTTGGCCGTTTGAATAAATATTAAGTGTACAGTTTGAAATGAATACATGTGCGTTTGGGTATATGTGAGAAAGAAATATTTGCAATCGGCTCTTTTATGGTAACCAGCATAAACAATTTTTGATTGATGATTTTAGGAAGAGCTGAGGTCTTTAATTTCAATAGGTATACTTGTCTACTACTCGAATATGCAATGGCGATCGCTGAGGCTCAGCTGGTTGGTTTGATTCTCGGCAGAAAATTTCAGTTTGATTAATGGTGTTGATTTTTTAGTAATTAGACTCAATTGTTTCTCATGAAATCAAGGGCCGTAAAAGAGGCAGGTGTGTACTTTTCAAGTCCTCAAATGCCTACATACATATCTAACCAAAGTTTTGGCAATACATTTGATTTATATTGTTACGAAAATTAGTTCTTTAATCTCTGGATTGTGCTTGAAAAATAAAACCACATAAATTATTCAGCGCAAACGCAGTCAAAAACCAGCAATCACTTTATTTACTAAATTACACTTGTTTGTCTTTACACTTGCTACAACTTATTGGACTATTGAATGTTTCCCCTTTGCTTGCTCAAATCAGACTCGTCCCTCTGCGCTGCATCCGGCTGCCTTTTATACTTGTCTGGTTATCGCGCCGATTGTTCTTGCACATTCCAGTTGGACTATCTCTTGATCGTTCTCGCTCATTCAATTGGCCTATCTCTCGATCGTTCTCGCACCAGGGGCGTAGCCAAGGGGGGGTTTAGGTGTCAGAACCCCCCCATGGCCTATAATTATTTAAAATTTGCAATCACTATGCATGGTATATACGTTCCCACATTAGCAAAAAGGTCTTTTTACCTTTAAACATTTAAAAGAATAATCAAAAATTTTTTGTAATACCGATATGGTTTTTTTTAAATAGTCCCCTTCAGGCTCAGTACAGCTATTTGCATGATCTAAAAGCATGTCTAATGAGTGTTTTAGATCGTCGGCTGGAATGTCCTAGAGGATGTCAGTACAAACCTTTTGGATGGCTTCTACGTCATCAAAACGCGTTTGTTTAATCGGTAAATGCATTTTTTTTCTAGGGTGAAAGTTGCAAGATGCCGCGTCAGGTTAAAACGACGAGTGGGTGATGGTTAAATTCGTCTTTTAGTAAAAAAATCAGTTACAAGTGTCTATCGTTGAGATGCCGTCTTTCGATAGCCAAATATTCAGTTAAAATGCGATACTTTTATGTTATTGAAATGCTTAACCTTCGCCTTACCAAAGACTTTTGTATGCGTCGCTTACCAACACCCATAAACTCACTCACTCACAATAAATAAGTAAATAATAAATAATTTTTTTCCATACCTCAGTATTTAGTATCGTCCTCTGGTGATAGTCCGTTTTTCGAAAAAAGGCCTAACTTTAACGATTCATTTTGCGACTAAGGAAAATATTATAAGATTTCTTTCCAGAGGGTTTATTGAACTCATACTGAGGTATCTATTTTTCTTTTCTTTCATTTATTTTTATTTTTTTATTTTATTATAGTTGTATTCAAAATAGTGGCGGAAGCACCTGGGATCACACGTGTGGGTATTCGGTATACAAAATAACAAAAATAACAACAAAACATGAATAATATTTTGAAAAAAATATTTCTTTATGTTATTGAAAACGACTTTCGAATTTGTTTAGTAAGTCGAAATCATAACTTCATTAGATAAATACTCTGGCAGATATTGAACATGAATATTAAAAAGATCACCCGGGTGGGTATAGGGAAAGCGACGGTTAAATCCAATTTCAAGTAGATGTTGGCTTTTTTATGGAATCTACGGTGGTAGCGGATTTCAGTTGGCTAACACACGTTGGTCATCATTTATGTCCTGACAATCGTTTATAAATCGCGTGTACCACTCATGAAGTCTGCCACGGGATAAACGATCATCACCATAAACTTAGTTCTTCAATTTAAATTTTTCGGCTAAAGTCTTACCAACTTTAAAGCAAAACTTAATATTTGCTCTTTGCAAATTAGTATCAAATTTTTGTACCAGTGACAAAAACATACTTTTACTTCGGACGCAATAACTTCGCTTACAGTGCACCAAATTTCATGAAATTTCCAATGCACTGGGTGGCACCACCACCCTCTTTGAAAAGTTCAGTTTACTTTAAAAAGCATGTAATACTAAATTGGTCAACCATTTTTTTAAAACCCCCCCATGACCAACGCCCCTGTCTCGCACATCCCATTATCATCGCGAGCCATCTTTGCCATATCGAAATTATAGCAAGCTGGCCGTACTCTAAAGTGCGTGCCTAAAAGTATGCCCGTAAAACATTCATGCATGGCACAGCGACAGAGTGCCTCATCGTTACAATATGTATATATGTGAATGTGTTTGGTTGCTTTGCTCTTTTCAGAATTTTATACTAGAACATAAAGTCTCCAAGTTTCCCATACAGTTTTTTTCTCAGTGGTTTTGAACTTCGAACGCAATTTCAACCAGCTGCTGCCAACGCATCAAGCCGCGCCACTCGCTCTACACTTTTCCTATCCATTGCATGGGTGTGTCTTCGTCATGCAACTTTGATATACAATTTCATTATTCATCTTTGTATGCGTAGATACACATCTTTATTGTATGTAAAAATATACCAACTTGTCTACTCATGACTGTTGCATATTTCACGGCGCCAACCAAGGCGCCCTACTTTTCCTTATGTTTCTCTCACTCACTGCAGGCTGCAGGCCTGGTATTGATCCAATCACTTGATTAATTGCGAAAAGTTGCTAACGACCACTTATCAAGTTTTCCAATGTCGGCCATAAAACAATGAGTCACAGACAACCTCACACTCACACAAGCACCTGCGTCGACACACACACACACACACAGTCGTGGTCGTCCAGTTACATGCACAAGTGACTGATTCACATTATTGAGTGCATTACCATTTTCAATAAACTGCAGCGACAACGAAAGCATGACAAATACGTGGCAGTTCCAGCCACGGCCGTGTGACGGCGACTTGTGCGCAGCGAGCAAATATCAGAAGCTTCAAGTGCATAACAACATAAGGCAAAAGGCGATGGATGGCGTGCAGGCAGGGTTCGAGGAAATTGTTATATTGTGCAATAATAGAGTAGAAAAATGTGCAAAAAGAATTGTTGCAGTTGCCAGCGTAGTCGAGCGCTGCGCGTGCAAGGCGCACAAGAAATTGCAGCCGCAACACAAAAAGTCAAAACACATCGAAACGAAAATGAAACAAAAAATGAAAAACAAAAGAATTGGCTTTTTCGCTTTTGTTCGTGCTCTTCGTGCTGCTATCGATCCCTCTGGCCGAGACGTTAATAAGCATGTCGGAAGCGGAAGCACTTATGAGTAGTACGTATGTGTATGTATGTATGTATGTAGAGTGTGTGGTTTAGTGGTGGTGTGTGTTGACTGTTGGCAACGAAAAGCGAATACAAAAAAGGCAAAAAGACGAAAACCGCTTACGCCAATTTCAAGGTAAATTGCATAACGTATCCATTGATCTGTGTCGCCTTTCTCCTCGGCTGTAATTGCACAATTGTGTAAGGCGCGATGAAAAGTGGTCACATGGCAGTACCGTAGACTTGAGTGAAAATTTATATAAAGTGTCATGCCGACGAATAGCAAAAATGATTTAGCAGCAGGCAGGAACGAGAGGCAACATTTGATAGCGTAATAGATATAGTGATACGTAACAATTGAGAACTTGAACGCTGACAGTTGTTGTTATCAGCTGAGGTAGTTAGGTAAATTGTGCTGTCGCATATGGGCATCTCCCAGTGGCACGGACGCGACATTCGCACGCTTTTAATTACGCCAAAACAAGAAAGAAACATATAGAGCCGATATGTATGTTTAGTGTTCTAACGCGCTGAAATAGTGCTACATTTTAGAAATATATTGGAAAGATTTAGTACAAATTAATATAGTACAAAATTATAAGCAATTATGCAATGAAACGGACGCGACAAAAAATATAAGTTTTTTTGAAGCTCTTATAGAAATATACAAAATTTAGCAATTTTTGGGATTTTTTTTTTATATACTATACAGTACTTTTCGCTTAAAGCGATCTTCGAGGGACTGGGCAAAATGGTTCGTTTTAACCGAAAATTCGCTTTAAAAGGGGTCCGTAATAAGCGAAAACATACAGCGCGTACTTTTGAAATTGGTTCGTTTTAGGCGGAAAATCGTTTTAAACGGGTTCGTTATAAACGAAAAGTACTGTATATACATGTAAATGAAGGTCAAATGATAACTTTTCTTCGTAGACTTATGAAAAATGAACATTTTCTCTTACCTTTTTTTAATTAGGTATAGCATGAATACGGACGCGACATCACGGACGCGACAAATTTTTCCAAGGGGAATAAAATACAGTAATGATGTTCATTATAACACTTCAACTTTTAATAAAAATAACACATAACAAGTTAAATTCAAGTAACATAACAGTAATAAATAAGGAAAAAATAAAGTTACAAGTTTTTAGTGTGGTTTATTTTAATTTTCTTCTTTGATGAATAAGCGGTTCGAGCAACTTCAATAAATTGACTGTCGAAATATGAAAACCAATGCAAACTTTTAACTCCTTTGATTTTTGGAACATTTTGCCATAACTCTGACAGTTGATTAGAAAAAGCTTGAACTTGTTCTCCAGAGATATATAAAAGGTGGACTCCATAAATGTTGTTCTTAGCACATTCATAAAAAGATTGAGCATCTTCGAGAGCAATATTTCTTGCTTTGACAATTTGCCAGACTTTTCGTTTTACTACGGCACCTACTCCGACTACAGCACCTTTGCCATGTGAAGTGGCGAAAAAGATCCACTATAATATTCCGTAATTAAATTCTGCTGCGAGTCTAGGAATACTAGAAAGAATAAATTTGTTTTTGAATTGGGAACTGCTCCCATTTGAAAAAAATATAAATTCTTGTAATTGTTTCGTATTGCTTTTGTAATGTGTTAATAATTTTCGAAATAAAGCAATAAATATCGAATATCGAGTCAATTCATCGCTGATAACAGCAAATGACTTAGTTTCACCAGGAACCCAAGCAACGCACGTAAAAACTGTAACTTGGCTGTAACTAAAGTGGGCATCTTGAATTTCGTTTTGGCAGGTTAGGCGATAGTTCTCAGCAAAGTCAACTTGCATTACTAATTCATTAGCTGCTATATTTTTTTTTTTATTTTCAAAATAATTTTGTTGGGAACGTTTAACAAAACAATGCATTTTAAAAGCAGGTAACTGAGTCTCTAGGTCAGGAATTAAGTCGATTAATGGAGCAATAGTGTAGTTTAGAGTTATACGATTGTCTATTGTTCTCCATTGTTTCCATTTGATTTCTGCATTAATTTTCTTGAGGAACTCTATTGTAATTAGATGGTGTTTAATATCGTCCACACAGCTCTTACATTCATTAGCAACGCACTTTTCATTCATCACATCGCAGCCAACTGATTTTAGAAATAACTTAATAAATTCATTAAATTAAATTAAATTAATTAATTAGCTGAGTATTTTTCATTAAACAATCGAATATTTAGACCTTCCGGTTACGGACGCGACAAATTTTAAACACTCATAAAATTTTTTTCCGATTTTGCCGGGAACCAATTATTATATTTTCCTAACGAGAACAATGCACCTATTTAAAAACTGACAGCTACTTGCATTTGAAAAGTTTGTCCACTAATGACAACAATCAATAATGTTTTTTGAACACGGACGCGACATTGGGATGTAGGAAGAAGCAAACTCAAAAAACTTCCGTTCTTCGAACTTCACTTTCTCTCGCTTTCTCTAATACATACGATTGTTGTTAGTAGAAAACTTTTACATTACAGGAAAAATATAATATTACTTGAATAAGCTAAAAACACAAAGAAAAATGTGCATATAATTCGTCAAAAGGCTTAGAAATTTTTTTCCTTTTACAGTAGTATATTTCGGCTAAAAATTTTCAAAAATTAAAAATTATTTTACATTTATAAAATATAGATATTTAAGCTTTATTATTGGATAATAAAAAGTTTTTCTGAGCAGTTTGAATTTTTCACTCGTGGTGGACCTTTTTTGGGAGGTATGTTATTGAACAACAAATGGGTTATTGCTATGTTTGGACAATGCCAAGATTTTGTTAGATATATGTTTGAGACATTTAAAATATTTGATAAACTAAGGAAAATATCTCATAAAGCCAATGGAAACACTTTGTTTGGTCAAAGTGGCACTTACAACAATATTTCATTTCAATATGGTTCAATATTTCATACAAGCGACAAGGTTCTTGCCGCTGACGGAAGGTATTCTTGACTGGCAGTTTAAATTTGATTTATGGTTCATTTTAAATTACGCTCGTACTAAGTACCAGAATCGCGCACTTTATGTGTGTGCCATCTGAAAGCGAAAGTCGCACTGCCATTAAGTGGAAGCGTCAAGTGATAATGTGTGTGTGCGTTGGCGCAGTCAATCGCTCATTGCCACTACCGATACGTCACCAGCAAACGCTCCATTCATTTCCAGCTGCCCGCAGCAGCAGAACAAAAATGTGATGAAGCACTTTTGCTGCTATATCGAATTGGCCTTTTTCCTCGGCTTGATTGGATTTGCGCTCTGTATGCGCAACTGCTGGCTGGCTTTGGCTGCTGGTGTTATTGCTGCTGATGGCAGCGTGTAATTCGAAGGGAAGTTTCCTGATTAGGGTTTGGTCGGGACGGCGTTAGAAGCAGAGCGAGGCATATTTTTAGGGCCCATCAAAACGCCTTAATGAGAAAGCAAGAAACGAGAGGGAGGTGCTGAAAATGTAATAGCAAAATAAATTGGAAGCTCAAGCTGAAATCTGCACAAGACAGCAGTAGTAATATGGAAAGTCGTTGGAGGATTTTTATGCAATCATTTTTTTTTTTGGTAAAAAAAGGTAAACTAAAAAAGGTAAAGTAAGGTTCGAGAAACCTAAAAAAATTGATTGGCGGATTTCAAACCACATCTCCTAAGCTATTCTTTGCACACTTTTAGAATGATTTGGATTTAAACCATCATGACGTTTTTTCCAATTTCCTTTTTATACGCAAAATAAACAATCTTTTTTATTTGGCTACTCCCTCGAAAAGGAGTTTGAGCGAAAACACGCTTGTGTGCTGACATGGAAAAGTTTTCAATTAACAACTAAATTGGCCGGCGTTCAACAAGCGCGTCGCAAGTTGGCGCACAGTGCCAGTAACTGCAAAAAAGCGTAATAAAAAAAGTGGCAGCCTCTCTTAATGCCAAATGACAAAAAGTGAGGTTAGGCCAGAGGGTAACGTAGCGGAGAGAAACACTGTCACACACACTAACACGCGCCATGCCGGCTCACGTAACACATTTATTCCGAATGAGTTCAGGCGCTTAAGAGAGCAAAAACGCGACGGGGAGTGGCAGCGGCAAACGCACTGCGAACGAGGGTGATAATCAGCATTAGAAGGGCGCGGCGTCAGGTGGCAGGGGAGGCTGGCTGAGTGCTCGCTTTTGTAGCGGCGATGCAACAGAATGTAAAAGGTAAATTTCATTACAGCCACACATATTGTACACCCATACATGCACGCATTCACGAATTCCGACACACACACACACCCACATACACAGCGAGTTAAAACTCTGTAGCATACTCTGTGGCGCGGATGCTTTATAACAAAATGAAACGACGGGCGGAGGGATGGGCGCAGGGGCAGTAAGTGAAAAGGTGGTAGCGAAGTTCGCCTAAGTGCACAAGAATTGCCTCAAACGGGCGCAGAGCAAGTGGCTGTGCGGCGGCCGTTTTGGGATACAGTGTGGGGAATCTGAAATTAAATAAAAACACGTGAACAAAAATAAACAATACAAACCATTATTCCTCGTTTTTGTGTCGCATTGCCCGCTTAATACAAACACCCCCAAAGCTACAAGAAAGCCGCAGCAGTTGTTGAATGGGGAAATAGAATGGAGGAAACGAGAAAAAATGCACAAAATTAAAATTGAAAATTTGCAAAAATCGCCAGAGGCAAGACGGAAGTGCCTGCCGTCTGTTGGTTGCGTTGGCTTGAGAGGTGGTTGGAAAAACCGACAAAGGAAACGGAAGTGAAATAATTAGCAAATTTTTCGCTCCACCAATAAACAGCACACGAAATGTGTGGGGCGAGACTGAAGCGGAATGATGGGGAAGAGCACAAAGTGTATAACTTTGAATTGCTTTCTTTGTACATTTTATATTTTTAGCATTTTTTCGGCTCAAGTCTGCACGATGATTGTTGTCAACAGTCGTTTCGCAGTCAGTCACCGTTACCGTCATAGTCACAGTGCCAGTGACGGTCGCAGTCACCGGTTAAAGCAACAGTCAACGCGAATTGTCAGCGTCATCATTAAAGTTTTTGTCTCGTTACACCGTGCGACAGCATTTTTCACACCGGGAAAAATCCATATGTGCGTGAAACTAGAGACCAAATATAGTAACACTGCGTACTAAGTTTTTTATTTCTACATCCTTTGTCCTTTTAACAGGACTTCAACATTTTGAAGGGGATAAAAAACAAAAAAAATATACAAAATAGTTAACCTGCTCAGAATATGGCGATATGTATATCAAATGAAAGAGGAAAGGCTCAAGCGTTCAAATAAAATTGATTTTTTATCCATTTGTAAAAAAAGGATATGGAAAAAGTCCTTTGAAAATTTTAATCCTTTATATCCTTGAAAGTTTATATAGAATTTTCTTGAAAAGTAAGTATGTTAAACCCAAAATCTCCTTGATCACGTGTCAAAATTTCATTATTCTCGCTTCATTGATTTTGTGTCTTTTTATTATTTAAAATACTACTAAACAAATAAATTAGAATTTGTGTACTTCATTAGAACTGCACTTTCAGCCTTTTTTTTAATAACTTTCGAACCAATAAAGTTAGAGTAATGAAATGTTGACACGTGATCAAGGAGATTTCGGGTTTTAACATACTTACTTTTCAAGAAAATGCGATGTCAATTTTCAAGGATATAAAGGATTACAATTTTCAAAGGACCTCTTTCATATCCTTTTTTAACAAATAGATAAAAAATCAATTTTATTAAAATTCTTGAGCCTTTCCTCTTTCACTTGATATACATATCGGCATATTCTAACGAGCTTAAGTATTTTTTATATATTTTTTATTTTTTATCCCCTTCAAAATTTTGAAGTTCTTTTAAAAGGACAAAGGATGTAGAAATGAAAAACTGAGTACGCAGTATTACTATATTTGGTCTCTAGTTTAACGCCCATATGGATTTTTCCGGTGTGAAAAATATTTTTAATTTTTGTCGCATGGTGTTATTTATGCCGTGGCTTATGACAGACTGACGCTTCAACTGTGGTTGTGAGTGTAATTAAATTTAATTCTTTTTCACTGGCTTAATTAAAAACTTACACTGCAGATCCTTTGGACAAGTAGTGTGTGTTTGTTATTTTGCTGTGTACTCATTGCTCTCGCCCCTCAACAAGCTGATAATTTTACGCTTTAGTAGTGCGCGCTTCAGGGATTGCAAATAGGACCAAGTGGGCGCGTAAGACGAAAGCTTAGTGCTTGAGCGCTATTGAGAGGGCAGACAGGCGTTGTCGTGTTCTTTTAAATTCCACGCTGAGCGCACTTTTCACGGTGGTTGCGCAACGATAAGCATTTTAATTTTGAGCTATCGCTGGGATTTAACTAAGCTGCTGATTTTAGTGACAAATTATGAGCTCTATTGAAATATATTTAATTTAAATTCCTGAAAGCTGAAAAAGTTACTGAAGGTAGAAGAAAAGATTTCCATCGATGAGTAGAGTGTTTCAATAGCGAAAAACTATGAAACAATGTCAATATTGCCCAAAATTTTTTTTAAGTATCAAATTTCCTCCGCCCCCCAGGCAAAATGTTTGCGTTGCTAAGCGACAAAGGACTCGTTGAATGCAATAAAAAATATCAACTATTAAGTGGCTCAATGAGGGCAATGACAGTTGTCAAATATCGTTTAAATCATTCAGAGCTATTTCACAAAGCGAAACGGCTTTCAACCACAACCATTACAAATTCTCAATGCAAATCGCACAAAATATACACATACACCGCCTGCTTATGCAATAACACGTCGCGACGGCGAGTATTTAGTGGAGGGCGAAAAGCAGCGGGTCGAGTGGTGGTTGATTGCATTGATTTGTCATATCCGTTTTTAGTTTACAACTCAACCTCAATCACCGTTGACCTCCCCACTGTGCTGCGCACTAGTGGCACTTCCTCTTCGCTTTAGCCACTACTCGTACCTCTGTCCGCCCGCTTCGATGGCTGTCGTTAGCACGCGCCAATTTATGAGCATCACAACGAATTTCCTTTTTACGGCTTTCGCTGTAATTTTATTTTTAAAGACAACCGAAGAAGGAAGCGTAACGGCACAATGATGTCTGTACCAGCGTTGCCGTTTTGGTTATTTTTAACCAAGAATGGTTATTTTTATTTTTGAAAATAGGTTTTGGTTATTTGGTGATTTTTGATCCTGTTTGGTTATTTTTTAGAATATTGAACACTGATACAAAATGTATCTTAAATATCAACGAGCACAATATATTTGGGAGTGGCAATAATATTGATATTGATTGACAGCGGCAATTCATTGCGGTTTCTTGTAAAAAAGTAAGCAACATTGTTTAACCCTAGAAGGGTAATCATATTTTACGTACATTGTTGGTAATCTTCGTCGAATCGGCGAAGTCGTATTCAACTCCAATTTTTGGAAGAATTCGAAATCGTATAAACTCCAACTTCATTATATAATTATACTTAGACATTTTTTTGTAAATAATTCGCACCGTACATATTTTTAAAAATTATTTGTGTATTTTTAAGTAATTTTTGTTGAGGTACATTTATTTTTGAGATCAGAATGAGTATCAGAAATTTAAAAATTAATTAAAATTAAAATAAAGTGAAAAACAAAACCTAACATCTCTATGAAGACAGAAACACAATTATAATTCCTTAAAAAATTAATGAAAAGCAAAACAATCAATAAATGTAAATAATTTATACAATTCTAATTCCCTATTTAACTAACTTACTTTCTTACTAATTAACTAACTCACTAATTAACTTAACTAATTAATAATTATTTAATTAACCAATTCCAAAATTTTTGCAATTAATTCTTCAGATAACCCCGCAGGAGGGGCCCCTTCGTCGGCTCAGAACCATTTTGTGGCTTGGGAAAAGGAGCTCAATCGGTCCTAACCAGGAAACACGAGATATTCAATAGGAATCAATACTGGGATAACCAACCAGGACTTGAACATTCCAAGGCGATTATCGGGACGTATAATAAGAAAAGATTCGAGGAATGCATGAGCTTTTAAAAAAATAATCTAAGGATAATTACAGGTATCCTTACGGGGCATTGTAGATAAAACTGTCATCTAACTAAACTAGGAATTCGCGAAAACGAAAATGAAAAGGAAAATGTAACCGCAATGCATATACTAAGAGAATGCCCTGTACTTATGCACAAACGAAAGAAACACCTGGGGGCTTTATTATGCCAGGTACGGACTGGGTTTCCAGAGGTTTAGGTAACATACTAAAATTCCTCTCGGGTACTGGACTTACGGATGAACTGTAGGTCCATGAAGGGGGTACAATAATAATAATAACCCCGTATTTCGAGACATTTTGAAATACTGAAATGCAATGTACAGTATTCGTATTCAATTGCAAAAAGTCACGTTAAAGGTAATCTTCGTCGTTTCGACGAAGACTAGGTTTGTTTTTCTATAAAAAAAGAAAACTTACACTGCGGTCGTGCTGCAAAATGTGTGTATATCAAAAACACATCGCCAACTGAGATCACACGAAAAGAGAAAGCAATCAGATCGGAGAATAAGGAGAAATTTGAAGAAGTGTATTTGGTGTTCGTCGAATCGACGAAGATTACCTTTCTAGGGTTAAATCGGTAATTATGTTTAAAAAGTGTCAACAACACGTTCGCGGTCGTTCGCAACTAATTAAAAAAAAATATCGCCTGTCCATTTTTGGAGCTCACTGAAATTTTTACTGTGCTCACGCACGTGTTAATTATAATTATTTATTTTATGTCACACATACATACATATGTGTTAAAAGCCTTTTAAATTTATGTGTTAAAATTTATGTATAGGTTATTTATTTTGCTTATGCCGAATAAACAATTTGATTATTTTTGTTACATTTTGGTTATAATTATTTTTGGTTATAAATGTTGTTTCCTTGTGGCAACGCTCGTCTGTACGCCAAGCAGCAACGGCAACATGAAAGACGCAGGCAAAGCGCATTTACAACAACAGCAGCAACGAGAAATATACTAAGAAAATGAGCAACAACACGACTAAAAACGATGCCAAGTGACTTTGCGATGTCAATTTTTATTATTGTCGAACGACTGATGGGGGACTGTGTGGGTGGCTGAAATGCGAAATGCCGCGACATCTCCAACTGGCCCAGTTGTTCATTGCTCGGCAGCACTCAGAGGGTGGGTTGCTGGAGGGTGCGTAAGTGAAAATTGCATGCAATTTCAATGAAAAGGAAAACTTGTTGAGTGGCGGCCGATAGCGGAAGAGACGATACGGCTGAAAACGGAGCGTACGAGACGATGGGAATAGTTCAAATAGCAAAATATTTTAGCAGGCCGCCAAAAGCCAAGGGCAAAGTGTTCGGAGCAATGAGTCTTGCTAAAGTTGTTGTTGTTATTATTGTGGTAATAGTTGTTGGTGTGGGAGTTGGTGTCCTTTTACTCTGACGGAGCGTTTCACATGGCAATGAAGTTAAAAGCGAGTGACTCGGTTTCGTTTCAATACGGAATCATGAACGGCAGCTGGGTGCCACGAGGCAGACAAATGGCTGTACTGTTTGTTTGTGCGCTCGGCTCAGTCAACACTCCTGCAAACATATATGCAAATATGCATCAAATGTATTATTTATTTGCTGAAGCAAATACTTTGGAGCTATGTTAAGATGCCATTATGTGAGCATCGTTGCTTCGGTTGTTTCGGTGCTTCGCTCTTTTCTCTTCTCTTCTCGTCGCATTTGCATTTATTTGAGATTTGGTTGAGTTGGCTGTAATGGAGTTTTTACTGTGTTTAAAAGCAAATAATAATGTTTAGAAAACCCCGTCAAGCAGCACGACATTCATTCAATGCGCTCATGATTTATGGACAACTGCGTCTGCAAAATAAATCAATAATCACAAGCAAGGAGTGAAAATTGATTCTGTATTTTACTAAACTTGCAAAAATTCAGTGTTTTAAAATGCCGTCAAACAAATAAAGTTTGAGTTTTCTTTAATTCAATTGGGTCGTCGACAAAAACTTCAAACAAAACTCATTAAGGATTCTGCTTCACAATCAATAACTCTTAAGAATGGCAAACACATACATTGCATAGTTTGAAAAGTGACTTTGCCAATGAAAGCAACCCCACATTTTAACAGCAACAATCACAATGAATGGCGTTAAAAGCACTCGCTTCGACGATTTTTTCACGCACGCACACACATGCAACACCCACTCAAAAGCAAACATATATCGTTGTAACATACTACTTAACATTTTTGGCTCGAATTTGAACTCAAAGAGCCGCTCGCTCACCCTTTAAATGCGGCAAAATTAAATTGCGAACGCTAAGTACTTTACGGTGAAGCGTGATTTATTTTCTTGTGCTCCCTTTTATCATTAAGTAATTTGAAACCGTCGCGCTTAACCTCATTTCGTTGCCGTTTCTCCAGCCTATTTCTGTCTCAGGAAAATGGAGAAATATATTTCCCACTCTTCTGCTCTCACTTCCATTTTTCCCATTCCACTTGCTTAAGTTTCGGTTTCGCTGCACTTTACTCACTTTTTAGGCTAAATTATCTTCATGCCGTATTTTCATTTTATAAATGAGCATATCATATCACTTGTTTATTTTATATATAATTTTTTGGTGTTTTAAAGCATTCATGTTTCAAATATGTAGGGGAATTCTTTGTAATGTGCCACCCCATGGCTTTTTTGCGTATAACTCGTTAGAAATTTTCATTTCATCTCATTCGAATTTTTCGTAAATATTAATTTTACAGCTAATTTCCCAAAGTGTTAAAAATCGACACCCTAAAATTTTATAATGTAAAGTGCCACCCCCGAAAAAAATCGCTAAAAACGTAGAAATCTCAAGGAAAAATGCATGATTTAGAAAATATACGAAAGATTATTGAATTTAATTTGAATTGAATAGAAAATGATCCAAAGAAAAATGCAAATTGAATGGTAACGAATAAAAGGAATAATTATATGGAAATTAATAAACAAAACTGAACTAATTTTTTCCTCATATCATGGATTAGAGAAAAATTTACTGAGAACACTTTAAATCCATTTTAATGACGATTCCGAGCAATAAAAAGTCATTTTACCGATATAGGATCACAAAACAATGAAAAAACAGGGGTGGCTATTTACAAAGAAAAAAAAGTGGCACTTTACATTTTCACGCCATTTTGGAAATCATTGAATAAATTTTCTCCTCTTACGATATGCTCGGATATCATTTCGGATTATGAAAAAGCATTAAAAATTAGGTCCAACACCAGGGCATTTTTTAAGGATTTTTCACTAGGTGGCCAAAATCCCCCTGGAGGTGTGACCCCCTTCAAATATACATACAGAGGAAATTATTATTTCAATAGGAATCGAAGATTCACTTAACAGTAGTGTCCGACCGAAACCACTTTTTTGGACCGAAACCGAATATTCGGTTTTTTTTTAATACTCGGCCGAAACCGAAACTTTCTAGTTAAAATAAAAATCACCATATCAAGCATTTTTTTTCAAGAAACGAATTTTACATTAAGTAAATAAAGAACAAACAAACAAACATAGCATAAATAAATAAATACTTATTAATAAAAACTATTAAAAATAAACTATTTATTTTTAAATTTTAAATTTATTAAATTTTAATTTATTAAAAAAAAAATTTATAATTTATTTAAGTTTATTTACATTGCTGGCATCTAAATTACTCCTCCTTTCATTATATATCTGGTACACAATAAAATGTAAAAAACCGAAACCGAAACCACTTATTTGGGCCGAAACCGAATATTCGTCCGACCGAATATACTACTTAACAGATATTAATTAAAAATAAATTAATAGGAATTCTTGTATTTCTTGCAATATACCTACAAGTCTATCTATATCAGAAAAATGTATTCTCTTTTTTTAGGCAAATTCGAAATACAAATTGGGAAACAGTATTTTTTCAGCAATTTTATGTATTTGATGCTGAAAAATTATTCTTGTCGTTCTTCTATAGCACAGGCCAACATTTAGTATGAAAAAAATCATGCATGTATGAATTTTCAGATTTTTTTAAACCACCATTTCTTAGTTTGACCTTCAAATGACCTTGAAAATTATGTGGTAGAGTGTAGTCTATTCAGACTATCATAGAAATTATTCTTCAAAATTAGACATTCCTTTTTTTAGAATATATTAGCATTAAATCACATTTTAGCAAACAAATTCCATAATAATGAAAAATTTTTATAATATAGCTCATAATGGGTTAACTAGGCGTGCCAAACCTATTTTTGTAAAAAACATTCATAATTCGCGACATTGACTTGGTTACACAATTTTGTCGCAATTTTAACTCAAGCGATTTCTGTAAAAAAATTAACATCAGTAGTTCCCAAAAAATTGAAGATTTTCCAAAGGCGCAAAAAGACGCAGCATGTTTTTTGCGAATTAAAGAGAGGAAAGTCCATTTAAAAAAAGTCGTAAAAAGGATTTACGCCAGTTCACGCCATTCAATTTTAATTGCCTTTCTAAATTTGATTATTTTTCATTATCATTGATAAAAAAAATTCATTTTTGAGAATTCGTCCCAATTTATCCCAAAGAAAAAAGACCGACCAGCAGTCCCACTCCTATCAATGTAGTTTTAATATTAAAGGAAATTTGTGGCCTATCTACATCAATACATTTTCTAAAATTTTTTTTATACAAGTACCAAAATTTCAGTTTTCCCCCTCATAAATTTTTTTTTTAAATATATCCGACTTTGACTAGCTATATCTCCTAATCACGACAATTTTTCGATAAATATTTTGGATCCAGCTTAACTAAACAATTACCTTTAACATACTACTTTCGTCAAAATCCGCGATAATTTTTTTTCGTATTTTTGTCCACTCTCAAAGCACAGTGCGTCGCCCTCGTTTTTATTTTATTCAAAAGCGCATTATCCTTTTCAACAAACATTTTTATAGACGCCAAATTGTTGTAACTACGTGGCCATTTGGCCACATCTATCTTACTTAAAAAATGCCCTGTCCAACACTGATATTTACCTAAGTTTTTTACACGTATTTGATTTATTTTTAGAAAAACCTTCAGTTTTTATTTTTAAGTTTTTTCTTAACCAAATTTGACACTTGTTTTTACCCCGACCGTGTTATTGCGTCTGTTCCCTCAAAAACCACATTAAAATTGATGTTGTCATATATACCTTAAATGACGGTAGGAATTTTTTTGCTTGGATTCCTGGAACGTCAAAATCGAGCAGGGGTGGCACATTACAAATCCAATTTTTATTACTTATCCAATTTTATAATTTTTAATTTGTTGTCTTTTAGTTTTTCTATGTAGTATTATTCTTCCTTTTTCTCACATGTTGTAGGGGTTTTTAATAGCTGTTTTTAATGCATTTAGTTCTTAATTTTGTGTAACCTTTTTTTATTATTTATGCTATTTTTTCATCTTTTTTTATTAATATGTTTAAACAGTGTTTTGTGAAAAAGTTCATTTGCTTTGAATAATGCTCGATATTTCAACGACTTATGAATTTTTTGCTTTCTCTTTTTTCATTCCTATTACAATTTTTCATTTTTTCCATTTTCTTGCCACACATATGGCGTAATGTAGGTGTAAGAGTAGAAAATCCGATGGAGATCACTGTGAGGTTTCCTAAAAGTCATGCTGTGCCATAAAAACGCAGCCAAATTGTGTTGTAAAAAACATGAAATAACGTGAGGTGGCGTTGACTAATAATTTTTATAACCAAAGTATAAGCAGCAAGAGCTAAAATTATTTTTACTAATTATATATAAATTGCAGGCATACGAAAATGGTATGTAATGGAAAAATACATATAAGACTGTAGTAATAAAATATGTCAAATATAATTCAGAACCTTAGTGTTCCATAGTGTTCATAAATTGTGCCAACAATCAAAAGACTTGGCCCCACCAGATATGCAGTAAGTTTTTGTAACAAGTATTGTAACAATTACTACATACATACATATAGGTCTTGAATGCCTATGCACAAAAATCAATTCCCGTTCTCTACACACGTGCTGGCAATACAATTTCCAATATGTATTAGCTTTTCGCTATTTTTAATTTACTTACAATGTTTGAAAGGAAAATGAATTCAAATTCCGCAACACAACAAAACCTTGCAACCAACGTGTATGTTATATACACTGCCGCTCCGAAATGCATCCAAGTGTATCAAACCGGCAGTGAACACCTCCACTGGCACACCTTCACATGGGAACATCACAGGAAACAAACGAAGCAGCCACAAAACATGACCAGTGGCAGACAACAAAAGCACAAATAACAACGAATAAATCTGCAATGCACACAAGCGCCGCGCTGCATAGACTTGTCCCACGTAGGGGACAGGATCCCCAATGAATTGAATTGAATTGGCAGTGGCAACGGCAGCGGCAGCAGCATTGTGGATGATGCCGCAAACATACCGAAAGCTAACTAAAGCCAAAGAATGCAACCACATGCCGCAGGCGCTGGAGATGTTTCTGCTTCAACGCTTCGCTAGATGAGTTCGATTTTTTCGTTTGTACGGCACACGACTGAGAGTCGCTGCCGTATATGCAACGCGGAATTAATGCATTGCTGGTGGTTTGTGCTGGGCTGGACTTATCTGCTGGCAGCAAAGTGCACTTTTATGTGCGCAACCCCGAACGTATCAGCTCAATATTTATTTACTGCCGCCGTTAAGGCGCATAGCAAAAAGGATGCATGGCTTAATGGCCAACATGAAAATTTATTGAATTAATAAAATTTAATGTACGGGTACTTTTTCGCTTTGATTTTGACTCAAATTGAAATATTGACTTGCTCACTCGGGGCGCTTTTGGGCGGTATTAGCCAATATGAAGGCACACAAGCCGTGTGACGAGCTGAGTGCAGCGTTAAGGCCCAAACACGTTCAAGATGGCAGCGACATGGCCATGCAGCTTTAAGATGGCGTCGACTTCGAATGTCGTCATATAGTCCAGTGTTGCCAGATACATGAAATGACTTTCTTCTTCTTCATAAAAAAATACCGAAATTTCCTCCCAAAAGTTAAACAAATCTCCTAAAATTGTTTTATAATTTGCGTCATTTTAAAGGAATAAAACTTCTCATAAAAAATAAAAATATAAAAATATAATTTTTTTTAATGCAGCCTTTTTTTATTCATCTTCAGCTTTACAACAAAAACTTAACAAAAATAAAACATATAAGAAATTAATTAAATAAAAATTAAATAAAAAGTGCAATTTTTGGCGGGATTTTATTGTAACCGAAATAATTGAGAACGAGATAGAACGAGCTTACATTTTGTAAGCTTACACATTTTTAACACAATATGATGCTTTGACCATTGAAATAGTTGCCAAAATATGTTTTGTTGCCAGTGTTCCCAATACATCATACTTCGTTATCCAAAAATCTCTTAAAAATCCACTAAGGATCAGAAAAATCCCCTAACATAAAATATAAATCTCCTAAACTCTCTCCTAAACAATTCTCCCTCCTAAAAATTCTCCTAAAAGGCCAAGAATCTCCTAAATCTATGAGGAAATCTCCTGATCTGCCAACACTGATATAGTCGACTAAGTTACTACAATGAAAGCGGCAACAACGCACTCCGCACTCCCTTTATTAACCCTTTCGACCCCGAATTCTACCCTGTGTCTCGATATTACTTTTTCGTATTTAAATCATGAAACACTTGTCTAAGAAGTGTGCAGACGACATTTGAAGTCGCCAAGCCTCTTTGTTAGAGTTCTAGAGCTAGTTTACTTTTGAACAATTTTAGCTTAAAACGGGTTAAATAAATTTTGTATCAATATTTTTAATTAAAGAAAACTTATTTAATATTTATGGAAAAATACGAAATTATCACTTTTTGATTTTATTTAACCATTATTAAAGAAACAGAGTTTTGATCAAACGCGCCCAATTCGTAGACTTCAATTAGAACACAAACTTTCCCTGATATCGCTGCAAATTATTGGAAATTATTTTGGGGATAACAGTAAAATTTTTGTAATTTGCTTTGAATTCACTTCTAAAAATATTAATTTGTTGGTGCCTACTTAAATTAAACATATAAATCAATCGTAGCTTTTGCTATAAGATGACAAATAGGTGAAGTTGCTCTCAGGCAACTTTGGGGTCGAAAGGGTTAAGCATTTGTGTGTTTATATCCAAATGTCAATGTGTAATAATTTTAAAACTATTAAATTTTATCTGCAATACTAACAAACTTGTAATTGTTGTTCAGAGCACCCCGAAAAAGTAAGAAAATGTACATTAAAAATATATTTTTTTGGAGCAGTGATGCCAATTGCTTTGGTTTTGCCGCCTAAGAAATAGAAAATAGTTCTATATTTGGCGACAGCGACAACTGTGTTTGGTGTGCGTGTAGTCGTCTAAATAATCGTCCCAATACGAACATTCTGATTCTATATTTGGACAGATGCAGTCGTATCGCTGCCGTCGTCTATGTGTTCGGGGCATTATAGGACTTTGCAACTTTCAAGTACAAGTCTGAAAAGCATTTGTTGGTGCTTATGCGCAGACAGTTGTAAAACACAAATGCGGTTTATAACTTATTTTCTCATTCATGTTGGTGTAGGCACTTACCTCTGGTATATCGTCCGGAACTTTGCCCATCCATGACAGCGATAAAATGGTGCAGTCGCATTTGGTGTTCACATTGCGCTCGAAGTGTAGATGCATTTTCGCTGAATCCTACGCACAAACTTTGGCTTGTAAATTTTTTGTTAACTACAACACTAGGGGAAAATTTCAGGATTGTTTTTGCTTGTTAATGACTTGCAAGTCTGGAGTATAGGGACTGCATTGTTGGTTAGACTGCAAAGAGAAAAAAATAAACAATCATTGTAAAATTGCATGAAAGTTTGTTTGTTTGTAGTAAAAACAATAACGTAATAAATTTTAAAAAATATAACAACGAAGTCGTGGTTGTATAGAAATAATATAAAAAGCAATTATCAGAAGAGCATTGAAATTTAGCGTCCGAATGGCTGCCTACACTATCTGCTATGAATTCACTTATGTAAGGATATTAATTTAATAGTGTCTGTTGGAAACTCGTATGCGTCCGTCCATTTGCTCTTGACTTGTGCTAAGGATTGCCTAGAAATCCATCAATCCGTCCATCGTTAGTCCGTTTGTGAAGTAGCGTTTCAAGGAATTGAGACATTATATACAAAAAACTGACATATACCAGTAGTGCGTTGTGTGACCTGCAGTTCTAAAGTTATATAGAAAATTTGGAACGGCACCACAGTGCTTTGACTCCATACAAAATTGGGGCAAAAATAGAAGGAGTACTTGAAATTCGCTGAAAATTTGCAATCTAAGTCATTTTGGGCTGCTGACTTCAAAAATTTTGTTTATTTCCAAAAAAAAATATATAGTTAAAAAAAATCGAAAATATATAACCGATTATTTTATCGTCACTGAGCCCAAACCGCTGGAGCTATAGTAATGAAATTTGGTCAAAAGTTGTATTTTAGAAAGTCAACTCTTAAAACGGAGCGATTTTAAAAACGTCGACCTTGAAAGGGGGGAAAGGCGGTGGTGAAGCTTATATGGATGGACATTGTTTTTTGGTCGTATTGTTTTAAAATTTTGTATATACATATAAGTGTACATATACTAAAAAAACAATAACGAAATACGTATTTAAGCGTTTTTCTAAAGGCCTTTAAAGGATGGAAAAAGGGCGGTGAAGTTGCTTAAAGGAAATCATTTTTTTGTTTGATATCCTTACAGTTTAACATGGAGATGACACAGCCATGAAAATGCAATGCGGCTCAATTTATAACGGCGAGACTATCATAGAAATTTTTCTTCAAAATTAGAGCTTCTCTTAGACATTCCTTCTTTTTTTAGAATATAGTTATTAGCATTAAATCACATTTTAGCAAACAAAATCCATAATAATGAAACAATTGGATAATATGGCTCATAATGGGTTAACTAGGCATGCCAAACCTATTTTTATAAAAAACATTCATAATTCGCGACATTGACTTGGTTACACAATTAGGTCGCAATTTTAACTGAAGCGATTTCTATACAAAAATTAACATCAGTAGTTCCGAAAAAAGTGAATATTTTCCAAAGGCGCAAAAAGACGCAGAATTTTTTTTGCGGATTTAACCCTTTCGGGACTACTGGGATAATACGTCCCTGCAAGTTTTTAATGCCCCTCAAAACAATTATTAAATTCTTACGACCAACGCAAAATATTTTTTCGATTTCGGTGTTCCCGCATAAAAGGATGATTTCAGAATTTGTAAGCATCCAATATAATTTTCTAACCCCAACATTCATGTCATGAGAATATTTCTACTAAGAGTATTTTGGATTTCAAAATTAAACTCCGTCCCGAAAGGGTTAAGAGAGGAAAGTCCATTTAAGAAAAGTCATAAAAAGGATTTACGCCAGTTCACGCCATTCGATTTTAATTGCCTTTATAAATTTGGATATTTTTCATTTTCATTGTTAAAAAAAATTCATTTTTGAAAATTCGTAAAAAAAAACAATTTATGCCAACCAAACAAGACCGATCAGCGATCCCATTACTATCAATGTAGTTTTAATATTAAAAGTGATTGGTTTTTTTTTTATACAAGTACCTAAATTTCATTTTTCCCCTTCATAAATTTTTGTTAAAATAAGTATATCCGACTTTGACAAGCTATATCTCCTAATCACGACAATTTTTCGATAAAATATTTCGGATCCAGCTTAATTAAACAATTACCTTTAACATGATACTACTTTCGTCAAAATCCGCGATTTTTTTCTTATTTTTGTCCACTCTCGAAGCACTGTGGGCACGTCTGAATTCGGATTGTGCGACTTATAATTCCAACATTATTCAATATAAAAGATTTCTATTGAATGAACGGTGCTACGCCTCCTCGTAAATAAATAATAAAAAAAATATACAAATACAAAATGTACAAATATCCAAATTTCAGATCAATCGGTAAAGTATTTTCTGAGTCTATTAATAGTTTCCAAGGCAAACAATCAGACTTACGAACAAACATTCATTTATTTTTATAGAGATGTATTTGTAATGCATCTATGGCACGTCTGACAAATTTATATATAGATTAATACAACTGAGAATGGGTTTCTTTAGCCTTTTGCTATTTTTGCAGATCTCGTATATGACAAAAGTAACAAGTGTATATTTTTCAAAGCAACATCTTAAGCTTCCTGAAAAATGTTCAATCCCGGGATCTATGGTCAGTCATTAATGAGTGAAAAAGGCGACTAAATTAAATTTAGTTTCACGACAGTTAAATTAATTTAAATATCTTTCCATGTCTGCTCCCCAATAATAAACCAAATTTCCAAATTATGCAAACTTTCGCATGGCTTAACAGAATTTTGACAGCACCGCACGGATGCATTTGCAGCTGTTGGCTAAATTGGAACGTCGTGATAAGGTCCTTTTAGTTAAACGGTTTCAGCATTTTTTAAATGTTACACACAAATACGCACACATCCCATACATTTTCCACCTCCGTCAGAAAAAAAAACACTAAATCCCCAAAAACAAACTTATTCCTATAGAAATATACACACACACTCGCACACTCGACCACTGCGCCCAACTGTTTGTGTGCACATGCCAAAATGGTTGTCAAAGTGGATTTTGCAGTTTTTGCGCTGACAAGTCAATTGTGAAAGTTTGGCCGGCCAACTCGCACTCTCAGCGCGGCCCACGTAATCCTCCTCATTCCCCTCAGCGTACACGCACACAGCGCCAACTATTTTGTGATTTTGCGGTTCTCAATAAGCAGGTATTTGTATTTGTATCTCGTCGCCTGAGAAAACAATTGTCGTATGTGCTATGAAATTCAATGGAACATACGACATTCGATTTCTGCAGCGACGATCTGCCGCCGTTTGAATTACCTATGACTGCATTATTTCGCCCAAAAGTATGCTACACACGTTGCACAAAGCATCGCAAACAGTCGACACGACATGCCAACACTTAAGATTTTTGTACCCGCATTCGGCTGAAGCGTGAAGAAAAATTCACGAAAAATGTTTCTTTTCTTATTTGTTGTTTGGTGTCACTATCGCTGTTCGCTTTTGTACTTTTCGTGCCCAATTTTATATAGACTTGTAAACCCTTTTTCGTAGTTAGCTACTGTTGCCAGTTGGTTTTGCTGCTGCTGTTTGTTGTTCAACCTGAAGCCACGTATACTTTTAGAAAATTATGGTTGTTGTAAACTTTTGCAAATTTTTTTGTAATTTTTTGCGCAAGGTTTTCTCTTTTAGCACACCACGCAACCGTTGAGGTTAAATGAAAATATTCACCATCGGTGGCTATGGAGTTTTGTATGTTATTTTCTTTTTTCCTATACACTTTTATGATTACTGGCACATTTCTTGTGAGCGATTTATGGTATTACATGTGCGAGTGTGTGTGTGTGTGTGAGGCGATGATGTTTAGTAAGTTTAGTTGAGTAAAGGATGGAAGTAAAGTTTAATCGAATGCGTGTTGCGGGAATGCTTGTGTTAAGTGTTGGGGCATGTCTGCAGGTAATTGCAGATTATATCGGTTAAGGTGGACGAAGGATGAAGTGATTTAATCAAAGTTGTTAGGGTTAAGGCAAACTTGTAAAATAGGATATTACGAGAACCAAAAGCATGATGATTCAGTTCTCTGAAATGCGCTTTTTATGTTGTTCAGTAAGTGTGTTGTGGTAAATTGCTTTTTAACACTAGAAAGACAATTGCTTTCAGCACTTTGAAATAGAATACAATTTATATGTATGAATCTACAGACTGAGATCCAAAACATGTATGTTTTCCCTACCTGACATATTTTGGTCCTCGAAGTTCAAGTTAGAAAATTTAGTTAAAAGGAGACAATTTTCCTCTTTCATTTAATACCCATATTTTCATTATTGTACAACCGTAAATATTTAAAAAAATATTTTAAATGTGTATGTCCTTAAAAATTTAAAGTCCTTTAAGAAGGTTTTTGGGTCAGAAAATGAAAAACTGACTATGCCAGGTTACTATATATGACCTCTAGTTTCACGTCTATATCAACCTTTGGATGGGTCTCGGCAAAAAAAAAATGTTTCGCACGGTGTAATAAATGTTAAGTTGGTGTTTTAACTAAGTGCTTCATAACTTTGTCATTTTTCTTTCAATTGTACTGATGTTAAGCTTAATATTTGCTCAAAAAATATATCTTTCATCTTGGATTTTAAAACCAGAGAAGATTTTGTTTTATCTATAAAACTTTGTTTTTTGTTTTTTTATTTTATTTGTTTTACGTAGGCTGCCTTTTATATTTTTTCAATAGGGATAGTCTAGTAAGTTTTCGAAAAATCTGAGATTGCCATTGCAAAGTGTGTCATTTTTTACCATAAACGTGCTTAGAACATTTTTATGTTCAAGCGCTATTTGTGTTGTTTACACTTGAAAAATTCATCTCGGTCAAAAAATGGATTTAACTCGTGAACATTTTCGTGCAATAATTTTTTACGATTTCCGAAGTGAATTATCTCAACAACATTGCTTCGATCGCCTTCATTCGGCATTTGGTGATGCAGCACCAACCCTCAAGACAATTTATAACTGGTTTAACGAATTCAAGCGTGGTCGCCGTTCGCTCCAGGACGAATTTCGTGAAACCATCGATGCTGTGCGGGAACTGATAATGAAAGATCATCATGTGACATACCGTAAGATAGAGGCATCCTTGGTCATTAGTTCCACGGCCGTGCATTCGATATTGCATGAACATTTAGCTGTCAGAAATATTTGTTCTCGTTGGATCCCACATAATTTGGCAATCGCTCAAAAAAAGGCTCGTGTCGATTGGTGCAAAGAAATAATGGAAAAATTCGATCGCGGTACTTCGAAAGACGTTTATAAGATCGTGACAGGTGACGAATCATGGATATATGCATATGAGCCTGAAACAAAACAGCAATCGATCCTGTGGGTCTTCCAAGACGAGCCAAATCCAACAAAAGTTGTTCGGGCACGCAACACATCGAAGCAAATGGTCGCCTGTTTCTTCGGCAAAACTGGCCATGTGGCTACTGTGTCATTAGAGCAACGTAGAACGGTCAATTCTGAGTGGTACACAACAATTTGTTTGACAGAAGTGTTCAATGAAATACGGAAAAACAACCGCCGACGCCGAATCATTCTTCGCCAGGACAATGCAAGCGCTCACACATCGGCTCAAACAACCGCCTATTTGATCGACCAAAGCATCGATTTAATGGGTCATCCGCCATACAGCTCTGACCTAGCACCCAATGATTGAATGATTAACGATTTTCATCGCCAGAAGATGGTGCTGAAGCATTCAAAAACCATGTTTTGGAGGTGTCTCAATCGGTGCTTCGACAATTGGTTTGAGCGCATGGAAAAGTGTATAAATCTTCAAGGAGAATACTTTGAAAAGCAATAAAACTAAATATAAATGCATTTTCATCCTTTTTGAAAAAATATAAAAGGCAACCCTCGTATCTATAAAACAATCATTCGAAAATTTATGATTTTTGAAAATAGTCGAAAAAATTACTTTTTTACAACTTTCACCATCAGTAACTTCCCCAAATCTCATCCGATTTGGACAATCTATTTATCACTACGAAGGCTAAGGTATCGGAAGGCTCGTGTTAACCGGATGATTCGTTTACCAAATATGTGTTCATAACTGAAACAACAGGGAAAAAACTCGTTTTTCGAAGATTTTTCGAAAACGCTTCTTAAAAAAATTTTTGGATTTTTAGTTTCGTGTTCAGCGGACCAAAGTTAGTCTAGAAAACACTTTAATTTTTAGGTGCATTTTTCGTGTCGAGTAGTGTTATCAATACCATCAATTTTGAATTTTGTTTGTGCCTTATCCGCGCTCACGCGCTCCATTTTTTTCACTCTTTACTATTGCCGTTTGATTTCCAAGTACACAATAAAACGAAATTTGATTTTTTTATTGAAAAATTATAATAGAAAACCCCAAATTGGAACTAAAGCCACTTGGCATACATTCAAAATAAATGAAAAACATGCAAAACATGTCTCTGTCCTAATTGTCGAGAAATTTGAATATCGGACGGTCTGCGCAAATGTCAGACTATTGAATTGAAAACACTATAACTGTTTTAGACTTTTTCCTCTCTTTGTTTTTTTTACGTAGACAAAAACCCCAAACGCGCACACCACACACAAGTGCAAATATTTTGCATTAAATTTCAATTATCCTTGCAATTCTTGCACCTTGCACCGTTAGGAGTGGGCGGCATGTGGGCTGGTCAAATACGCTTTCGTTTTTGCTTTCGCAATGGCTGTGCCATGGCCGTCTTGGCTGTGCTATATTTAACCGCGAATTTTCCGCAAAGGCCGTACGAAACTTACGAGGTTTGTTCTTGACTGCAGTTCAGGGTTGCCAGCAGTTGTGGTGTTTTCTAGCTGCAATTGCCATCGCCGTCAGCATGTGGCAACTGCTGTCAAGCGTAAGGAAAATGCTGAAGAACAGTTCATGCAAAGTATTCGTCTGCACAAAGTTGATGGACCTGGGCTAAGTGACAGCTGCATTGACCTTGCAGCGTTCTGATGTTGATGACGTGAGTGCGTGGGCGGTGTGGAGACTTTGTTGTTTTGTAATTAGCAGATACCAATGTAGCTACAGTAATTAAAGCTGAAATCAATGTTCATGATCAATTTACGAGGAGAAGCTAACAACACTTTTGATAAAGTGTCTAGCTTTGGTTCTGCTTGTTTTAGTGATAATTTAACCCTTCGTTTGACACCTATGCGGATGTTCACATTCGTACCACAGTGGACTAGCCAGACCAACGCATATTTCCATACATTTCTATGGGATTTGTACGTTTCTGTAGACGCTTTAAAGCGTATATATTAGCTATCCAGGTATAATCTTTTGGTTTTTCATTGTTCATTATGTATTTTTACTGAACTAAGTTACCTGTTCAGGTAGAAATATCAATAAAACAAAAGTTTTTTAGTAAACTAAAACAATTTGTTTATGTGAATTTTGTATTTATTCTAAGCAATAATACTTCTTTAGCACTGTGACTCGTTATTGTAAAAAACTGAAGGTAACTGAAGACGAATAGATAGAATAAAATAGACCGGAAAAATAGCGACGAAAAGCGTAACTAAGTAAAGGCAAGGCTAACTGTATAATCAACTGTGAAAAAATTAAAAGTGTACACCGCACAGTGTGACTTTTATCATTTTTAGGATGCCAAAAGTAAAAAAAAAAATGTTCTCCGATCGCAAAATTTTTTTGGTATGCAATAGAGGAATATACAAGTGTTACGAATATATGCTCAAAGCAAAACAAAAAATAACAGTTAGCATGATAACCGTTATCGAATTTGTCTAACTGCGACAAGTGCAGAAACACTTTTCTCAATGTGAGATTTTTTGTGAAGTTTACAGTGCCATGATTTTTTTGTCAAAAATATTTTTGCACAAATCTTTTTGATTTTAGTTACTTGAATATTTTGTGAAAACTCCGGTAAGTTTTTGAAGCTTTAATTAATTGAATTAAATTTTTATCGATTAAAATAGCTAGTCACTAAAAATTGAGTGATTCCCAAAATTGTTCCTTTTTTTAATAGAATAAAACTTATTGAGTTCCGTAGGGTTCCATGTGATGTTTATAACCAAATTAATGAAAAATGTGCCTAGTTTCAGATTCTGCAATCAATTTTTGCTCCTTTTTCAATCAAACATGGCAGTTCCGCGAAGTGAACTTTTTGATGTTTGGCTAAAATCCAAGCAAAAAAAAAATAAGAATCATGCGGTTTTTAAATATATTTTGAGTTTAATTGGAAAAGATGTTGTCCACTTCAAATTAAAATCCTGTGTAAAGAAACTCTGCTATAATTTTCGGTCAAGATGGGCACATTTTAGCCGAATAAATAGCCGTTTCCTTTATATCACAGGATATTGGAGTTTAGTGTCAAAAATCTTTTAAAATGTTAAATGGTTTGGAATAAATCTAATTCAAAAGTATTAAAAAAACAATGTTGACTATTTTTATTTACGTCCGTCTATACAAACCCTAATAAATTAGAAATAATGGTTATCTGAAATTACACCTTATATGGGGAGTCGAAGAAAAAGTAGGCGGATCAAGCCCATTGTTTCTAATACGATGTTTATCTCACCATGGTTATTGCAAAATTTTATCATCATACCTACTTTGGTTTGACTGCTATGACATTTGCACCGCTCACAAAACTCATTTGCTCACAAAGTTGACACTTTTTATTTTCAAGCGATTCCGTAAGCAAGTGTACACCGAATACAATTCGGCAATTTTTATGAACGAATTCAAACTAGAACTTTGAAAAAAATGCTCTCAACTAAGTTTGGCGAATTTTTAAAACTCACTAAACAAAGTTCGAAAATTAAGTTATTGCGATTTTACGTGTAAATCTTTTCATATCCCACACATTTCTATAGAAAATATGTTGGTGGTCTGGCTAGACCACAATGGTACGAATGTGATATGACGGCCAAAATGTCCTTATAATTATCCTTCTATGGTACGGATCCTTATAATTTTTTTTCAAATGAAAGTGGACAAAAAGATAGGAAAATTCATAGAATTTCAAGTTAGAAGTATGTTATAATTACAGTCAAAGTTGAAAATGGTCTGGCTGGACCACGGTGCCAAACGGAGGGGTAAGGATACCTCCGCTATGTGAGCTGTCTAATGTTAAACGACTATGACGAACGTAATCAAGTAGAGAAAGCCTTAACACAGCTTGGTGTAACCAACTAGATTAGGTCGTGGAAGAAGCAAAGTCGCTGCGAAAGAGGTACTGCGACAGTTGATAAACTGGGCAGTTCGAAACTGGTATTTGTTGTAAGTGTACGGGATGCTGGATCCTGTTGCCAGGGCTTTGTGAGACTCGACTGGAATAAACGTTACTTAACTCTTAGTTTAGTAGTACGGCTTTAGAAATTGTATTCACTTGTCCTCATTACAAGGATTTATGCGCACACATATCTCAACTATCTGTTAAGCACCATGTGCTGAATACTGCCATTTCTCGTGCATGTTAAAGACCTGTCAAGCCGCTATTTTGCACATTTTCAATTAAAAGTTAATTAGCAAACGACCAAATACAAACACCGAGGCAAAAGCAGCTTCGGCTCAGCTAAGCAGATGGGCATCAATGCTCTGTTGCCATGGCAGCGCCAACTACTAATTAGCGGAAGCGCGTTAATTTTAATCGCACATCCTGCGCGTTCATTACAAACATACTGCCATCTTTTTTTTGTATTAGTGCACACTGAGCAATATTGATGGTGGCTACTGTCGCTGCCAATATTATTGCTAATTTTTGTTGTTTTGTTATGGCAGTTATTACACCGTGCGACAAAAATTAAAAAAATTTTTCACACCGGAAAAATTCCATATGGGCGTGAAACTAGAGACCAAACATAGTAATACTGCGTACTCAGTTTTTCATTTCTACATCCTTTGTCCTTTTAAAAGGACTTCAAAATTTTGAAAGGGATAAAAAATAAAAAAAATATAAATATATATATATATATATATAAAAATATATAATATATGGTATAATATATAGAAAAACTGAGTACGCAGTACTACTATATTTGATCTCTAGTTTCACACACATATGGATTTTTCCCGGTGTGAAAAATGCTGTCACACGGTGTTACAGTCTAGCAGCAGCGTAGCCATTTTTTGGAAATCAAAATAAATGTGAAATGCACAGACGCGAGTTCTGCTCCTGCCCCGCTTAAGCTTGAGATATACTATACGTAGGTATATATATTATTATATATATTGGCCAAGCGTTGTGCTCATGCGAGCGCCGCTGAGTGTGTGTGAGAATGTGTGCTGGTGGGCATTCAACTTTAGCGCTAAATAGGATTATATGTGTGCCCGCGCAGTTATTTGGCCAAATGAGGCATTTAATCCGGTCTGACCGTGTGCTGCTTTGCGCCGCCCATGTCACGGCATGTCGTTGGGTATTAGCGGCGCGCAACACAATCTCAGTTTTATTCGTGGAGCGCATGCTGGGCCCCGCTGCGCATAATGTGTGCACTGTCGTGGCGGCAGCACTTACCAGTCCTGGCAGCCATTTTACTAGCGCGTTGCTGCAATTAATTGTGCGCTTGCTTTGATTCAAAAATTAATTAAAGGCGCTAGTAATCGTGCTTAAATTAAATTTAAATTAAAAATGAGCAAAATATTTTTTTTGCAATTACTGAACGCGAGTGTGCCATTCAATATCGCTCATACGCCCCGTAATTGCTCAAAACATTTCACAAACGTCAGCGCGTTTTTGTGTTTCTGCATTCAATAAACTAAATGCGCTATTCATTAATAACGCCAGCAGCAATCAGAAATGTCCTTGGGCTCCGTTTTGGGGCAAACAGAAAATGGAAGCACATAAAAGCAATTCGGCTGCCACACAAACAGTATGACCGACTCGGCATATAAAAGCGCAGCTAGTACGACAGAGCGGGGCCCTTTTGAATAGCCGCTATTATCACAGTGTGGGCCAAAGCGTACTTTGATGTGCTACGTGTTGCTTTGGTTCTTTACAAACTCGTTTTTATTTTTGTTTTTGCTATTTTGCTTCGTTTACTCTTGTGCTGCTTTACTTTTTTGTGTGCTCAACTTTTGTGTCTTTTCATGTATTTACTAATTTACATGCATTCAAGTAATTCAACTCCACTCAAGTGTACAGCAAGAGCCATAAATGCAGCAGCAACATTCAAGTGCCACAAAAAATGCGAGGCAGAAACAAAAAACGACAAATGAGCTGGCCCCATTTTTGGCTGCCACTCATTGGAGCCACTACTTACTTACACACTTGCTCGCATATCTACCCACTATTTACTTAGGACATGTCGTAACGCATGCAAGGTTCACCTTGCATCATGTGGGTGTTACGTAAACGTGTAGGTGTGTGTCTGTGTGTGTGTGTGGATACGCGTGTGTAAACTCAAACAAAAACCAAGTGAATACAATTTCGCAACTAAAGGCACAAAAGCATCCTGCGAACATCCCTGCGCACCGTAAATTGTGACCTCATATTATCCGTGAAAAGAACGCCAAAGCCAGCACCGGCAGTGCGAAGGGGATGGCAACTTCAAGGCGGTTGCGACGAAAATGAAGTCAAGTCAACAGTCTTCCATGTCAACGAAACAAAACGAAGAAGCCGAGCGCACGCGTGAAGAAAAATCACATTTTTGAGTGCCAACAAAACAACAGTGGCACCGCGCCGTAATTATCTCGCGCACACACACACCCCCACCAACAACAACAACACTCGCACTTGAAAGGAAAACAAGTTAACACACATCAATGCTAACTCGTTCACGCTCGGCTGTCTGGCTGTTTATTTTCAGTTGCAGTTATTTCGTTCGTTTTGTTTTGTCAAGCGCAGCCAGCAACAGGAGCAACAAAAAACAAACGACTGCAAGGAGCACAGCTTCTGGCATCATTACAACCATGCAAAGTCGCACGTTGGGAAAAAACAGGCAAAAACGCTCGCATCGCCTGTTTTGAGCTCTAGAATCTATAGTTTTTGAACTAGGGAACTGAAATCTCGCTATTATCTTCAGAATTCCTTAGAAAATTTTAGGATGTAATTTTTTTCAATTTCCCTTTTTTTTTTTTTTTTTTAAATACGAGCCAACGCGCAGGGGATACCCCTATAAATGCGAGGCATTGCGCTGGTTCAGGAAGGATATATAGGTTGGGAGAAAGGATGTTGGGTGAAGAAGTTGTGGACTCTTGCCTTGAACCCATCAAGATCATAAGTGCTGGGGAAAATATCCGCAGGGAGACCATTCCACAATCGCGCTGTACGGGCCAGGAACGAACTTTCTCTGTAGTGCGTAGTGCGCTGGAACATCGTTTCAACGTGGAATGCATGGGCGCCAGTGTTCAAACGGGTTGCCCTGGGGAATACCCGGAGTGATGGCAGCAAGCTGCTCATCTCCACTGAGCAATTACCGAAAAAGTATCTGTAAAATAACACCACACATGCCACGTTTCGACGATGCTCCAAGGAGTCAATAGAGCTGGATGCCCTACTGTCCCCTATAAGCTTGATCGCACGGTTTTGCACCCGGTCCAGGAGCTCCAAATGGGTTTTTGAAGCCCCCGCCCATAGGTGCGAGTTAAACTCCATTTTAGGTCGGAGGAGCCGGTATCCTACAGTCGGAATTTAAGAGTTTTAGAAATATGCATAATCAGAAGCAGAAAAAATAAATCAAAATTTTGATAACTGATTCTCATAAAAGATCAAAATTAAAGTTACACGTGTTTTAGCGTTTTTTAATTTGAGCATTTTTTCTCAGCATACGGTATATGGTTTCTGAATGTATGTCCATATAACAAAAAATGTTACAACTTCAAAAATAATAAAGATAAAAGATTGAAGTTTTGCATAATGGTTTCCCATAAGTAGAAGATGATTTTTTTTCAAAAATGAGAAAAATCCGCCCAAGGCTGCGCCCACACCTCACACAGACTTTATTTTAAACAATATTAAAATAGGCTCAAATTTTATTGTCATGCATTCAGAGGATTTGAATAGACGAAGAAATTTGAATTATGTGACACTTAGCTCACTTTTACGAAAATAGGCAAACTCTTTCTTAAAAAAAATTTTAAATTTCTAAACTATTCATTTACTTATATATAGAACTGAAAAAGTTAATTGACAAGTATATCTTTGCTCGCTAAAAGTTAAAATAATGAGTTATGTATCATAAGGGGTTAAAGAGGCATAACACACATATTTCCAGACAAAAATATCCATAAACGGACGGTAAATATTTAAAAGTTCATATATTGAAAAATATATTTATATGGCAACCCTGTTAAAAAATGTGCAAACCACGCCCATTTTAGTCAATATGTTATTCTCATGATTTCTCATGATTTCTGAACTTTTTCAAACGCTATTATGAATACCTTCCATCAGACAGACGTGTTGGAAGACATATTAACGGACGGATATAGATAAATCAATGCGATATATATATATAGATATCTCAATGCTATTCTATTATTTAAATACATATTTGTTCCTTTCAACACCAGCCTTGCTGTTTTTCATACGTTATAGTTTTGCTCAGCAATTAAAAATATATCGTTGCTCACCAGAACTCAGTACAAAAAGTGCTTGGGTTGGCATGCGGAAATTGCTCGCATTCATTTTTACGCAGGACTACGCAGATAAGTTTGGTACCATCATTTAGCTGAATGTCCCACCTAATCAGTGTATAAGTATTTCGTGGAATGCTGTGGAATCTCAAAAGTTACAGTCCAGAAAAAATCCCGATTTTTCTCATTTTTTTCAAAAAATTAGGCATAGGTTAGATATGCTTTTTCTGTCAAAATAAACATTTCTGAAATAAAATTTTTTGATATATTAATTGCTTAAATATCGTAACCCCACATGTGAAAAATTATGGGATTTCATTAAAAAACATAGATTCTACGGGCATCTGAAGACAGCCTTGTTAACGATATTTTGCTAGAAGTGAAAATAATATAATAAAGCGTTCAACTTTGAAAGGCCGTAAAGTCCAGGTCATGGGATGAAGAGACTTGAAAAGTTGATTTGCTGTCTCGCTAGTGTATCTATATTACGACAAGTAAAAAAAAATTCAGATTCGCAACTTTTGAATTTGCTCCAATGCGAGCGTTTTTGCCTGTTTTTTTCCCAATGTGCGTCATCTCCCCCAAATTACGCCCACACCAGCCTTACAGCCCTTCAAGTTTGAAAAGACGCCCTGTGGGCCTTCCCATAGTCAAATAATAAAGTCATCCCGATAGGTGACGTCTATTTGTTTACGTACTCTTATTTTGATAGCTGCCATTTATGTCCTCTCTACATTCTCACATGAATGAAATTTGTCTGTCAAATTTTAACCTTTTTATTCATAATATAAAATATTCAAAAAAATATTTGGTTGTTTAAAGGAAGCAATTCATAAAAGATTTAAATATTTAAAAACTTTAACTTTAACTGAAGTGCAGTGCAGTACAAATAAAAAATGCCAGCAACGTGCTGCATTTTTAAAACAACATGGGACCAAAAAGTTTCAATGTTTTGTGTGCCCAGTGAAAGGGATGAACGCTGCAAATGGGAAGCAGCGGTTGGAAAATCTCTGAGTGCTACCTCTAGAGTGTGTGCCAAGCACTTCTCAGAGGAGCACATAAAAGATGATCCGGTACGAAAACGCAAGCGTTTACAACCAAACGCTGTACCCGCAAAAAAATTATCGACAATAGAAGTGTAAGTGCAGAGATTACAATTTTTTCAATTACAATAAATATTGATATATATGCATATATGTTAATATACCTAATATTAGGCCCGAAAACTTTGAAAACCCCTGGAATTGTGGTTCCATACAAGTAACTAAGGATAGAAAGACATATTCAATAAAATGTACATTTTGTGACGAAACATTTTTACTATGGTCTTGGACAAAATTTATTAATCACGTTAAAGAAAAACACGACATTATAAATGAATTTGAGTAAGTTATAGCTACTTACATCATTGCAATGAATGTTTATAAGCTGAATATTTTAATAATATAGAATGCAATATACAAATCAGGCAAGTGCACAGAAATCGTATGTTGATTGCGAAACTCAGACTGAGTGAGTATAGTAATAAATAATTTTACAAATTGTATTATGTTACATAAACCCGCTTTTGTAGCCCTGAAATAATTCAACATACAACACTAATCGAAATAAAGCAATTACACAAGAAATTAAATTCCATAGAGTCCTTAAATCTTTCGATGCAAAACAAAATTCGCTGTATGGAATATCTCAACAATGGCATCAACAAAATTTTTTCGGAAAATCAACTCAAAAAATTAAAAACTGGAAAGAATATTCATTGGAACTGGGAGGATATTGCCACGGCAATTACCCTTCACGCTGCTGGGTCTAGAGCTTATAGGCACTTACTACTTAAGGGCTTCCCACTGCCGTCCACTACCACATTGAACAACTGGGTTCGAACTGTGTCGCTTGAAGAAGGGCTGTTACAAAATGTGATAGATGTTATGAAGCATAACCAAATGACTCCAGATCAAAAGCTATGCATTTTGTGCTTTGATGAAATGAAAGTTTCATCATGCTACGAACTCGACACGTTAACTCAGGCAGTGCGAAAGCCCAGCAAGAACGTGCAAGTAGCTATGGTACGAGGTCTAAAAGCCTCATGGAAACAGCCAGTTTTTTACGCTTTCGATTGTAAAATAACAAAGGCTATTCTAGAAGAAATTATTTCAAAATTATACGTCGTGGGTTTCAAAATTCTTGGGGTTGTATGCGACATGGGTCCGAATAATCAAGCTCTGTGGAGAGAATTGGAGATTTCCGTCGGTAAGACTTTTATTTAAACTAGGTTGAATTGTTTCTTACCTTTTAACTTAACTTACTTTTAACTTAACTCTAAGATAAAACGTGGTTCACAAATCCTGTTAACGGTGACGAAAAAGTGTTCATGTTTGCCGATGTTCCTCACCTCCTCAAGCTCATAAGAAACCACTTTATTGATAACGGCTTTCTGTTTGAAAACAAAATTATAACGGTACAAACTCTTAAACTAGTCTTGAACTATACGTCATCGTCAGACGTATCAATAGTATATAAATTGTCTGAAGAACATTTGAACGTCCGAGGAGCGAGCCGTCAGAAGGTGAACCTAGCCGCACAGCTTTTCTCCAACACAACAGCAAGAGCCATACTACGTTGTTATGCTGATGGCAATGAGTTGTACAACCCATGCGAATGTGCCGCATTCATCCAATTAGTTAACGACTGGTTCGATATTCTAAATTCTAAAGTTACTAATCAAACAACGCAGTATAAAAAAGCGTATGGAAAAGCCATAGCAGAGCAAGAATACATCGTAGACAAAATGACAGATGTAATGTCGAAACCTCTAATTTTAAATAAGCACACCCTAGCGCCCTTTCAAAAAGGCATAATAATTACAAATACCTCTTTGAAACTCCTCTTTAATTATACGAAACAAAGATTTGGTTTCGATTATATTTTGACCCAAAGAATAAATCAAGACGTGCTTGAACATTTCAACGGAGCTATGCGCAGCAGTGGTGGTCTTAACGATCACCCAAGCCCATTGCAGTTTAAATACCGACTCAGAAAATATTTATTCGGTATTAATAGTCAACATTTTTGTAATTTAGAGTTTTTGTTAAAGTTTTCTTATTTACAGCACGCAACACCGAACTTCTTAGCACGACACTCAATGTAGAACCCGACAGTACCGATTGGTTAGATTTGTCATGTGGTGAAGGTGACGAAACTAAGGTTAGCGCACCTGAAGATATTGACGAAGACATACATTTCGATGACAATCAAAATTTTCAAAATGAAATCGGCAGTCTGCATGAAGATGGGCTGGAATACATTTCAGGCTTTCTGATTCGGAAACTAAATTTAAGTAGTGAAATTTGTAAAGAGGAGAGTTGGACATGGATTGATCAACTTGCAAATCCAGGTTTAACAAAACCAAGCAAAATTTTTGTGGAAAAAATCAAATGTTTAGAACAAATTTTTATTTCAAATTGCGGCCTCGAA
Organism: Melieria picta; assembly: GCA_964056695.1. Lineage (NCBI taxonomy): Eukaryota > Metazoa > Arthropoda > Insecta > Diptera > Ulidiidae > Melieria > Melieria picta. Next base: position 109,853,129 of record OZ057398.1, read on the forward strand.
ATTTCTTGTGTAAAGAACTTATGCGATTTTCTTGTTAAGAAAAGTGTTAATATCGACCTTTCTTATGACATAAGAAAAACATTTTTTAAATGTAGAATCTTTTTTAGAATTAAGCATCTAAACAAGAAACTCAGAGAAAAGAAAATGCACTACAATTTGACTAAAAATAAAAAACTTTTTAAAACTGTTTCGTAAAACCCATTCGCATTATTTAAATATCCATATCCATATCCATGTTTATGTGTTTTCTGTATATACATACAGTACACAAAATATACAATCCATTGCTTGTAGCTATTTGTATACACATTTGAAAAAGGGTTAAAAGCAAAATAAATGTCGAATGAGTTGAATTCAAAATACTTTGAGAGAACAGTTGTCAAAATAAGAGTACTTGACATAAAAATGTCACTATCGGGATGACTTTATTATTTGACTATGGGCCTTCCAAAAGGCTTAAGTAAGCCTTTGGCGCCTGATTGTATGCTATGTTTTATAGCTCTGCGCATATGTGAGCGCGCGTGAATGTGTGTGCGTGTGTGCAAGTGCGCGGCTGTATGCTTGACGTGCCACATTCGGGCGCTACTTGTTTTCTTCCAGCAGCCGCCGCACTTTCGTTTCGTTTGGATGCTTCTACTCCTTTGCGTCCTCCATTGTTATTGCTTTTATTAATGTTCTTGTTTTGTGCTTGTTGTACTCATATTTTTGTTTTTGGGTGTTGGCAGCAAGCATGTTAATAACATGTTTATTTGGTCCGCCTTCCCTAGCAACGCTGCGCCCCTTTCTTCATTACCTTCTGTTCGTTTTTTGTTGCTTTATTTGTTTGCTCAAAAAACGGCGACGGCGTTGTTGAAATAACAGCATTAAAATGGCAACAACAAAACACCCATCAGCAGCAAAAACAACAATCACATTAAGTAGAAAAGTCCACGCAGAAAAGCTTACATGTCACACAACAATAACAAATGAGTAGAAATTCCTGTCAAGTCAATTCGATTGCACATAAATATTTCCCTTGTCCCCTTTTGCTTTCGTTATGTCTTATGGCTGAAGACACGCATTTGTTGTGGTTGTGAACTAAAAAGTCAACAGCAACATGCAACAAAAACAACAACATCAGCAGTTGCAAGCCACCACCGCATCATATGTCAGTGTGTTATTGTTGTTGCCGTTTTTGTCGCTGATGCATGCAAATATGCGGTTGCCTTTGTTGTTGCTTTTCGTTGCGGCTGCACCGAAGCCGCAAAGTATGCAGGCAAAAAGTTAAGCTTTGCTGCTGCTTCTACATTGTTGTTGTTAGTGTTGTGCTTAAAGTTGCCTGCACGCATAATTAAGTTTATAAGAATCTTTGCTGAAGCAGCGCCGCGTACACTCAATGCTAATCAAAAGCGCGGGCGGGCACGTTGAGCGGTGGACGACGTGACGGTGTGGCCAATTTTTCAAGTGTGTGGAAGTGTTGCTGTGTGTGGGCGAGCTGTGGTGCCGCTTCTCAACACTCGACTTTAATTAATACACAGTTTTAATTACGAATAGCCGCGTATGTAATGTGTATATATGTAATGTGTATACATACATACTGTATATGTGTAATGCAGAATTCGGTGCTTGAACATGTGGCGCGACGATTTCTAGATTTTGAGATACACCACACATTACTCTCGCATTGGGGTCTAGCATGGGATCAACTTTCATAGCAAACTCTCCGTCAGCTTCGTATTCTGTGCAGGAAATTGCAAAAAGTTAGTTTTCTAAGCTCTTTCTAAGCGCTTAACTGACAGAATACCGCAAAGTGTGAGGAAATACTGAAAGAACTGCGCTCGAATACCAACAGCCAGAACTAAGCGAAAAATTGTTCTTTACCTATGTATAAAAAATTAATTAATAAGAAGATTGCTAATTTTTTTAACCCCTTTGAAGTGGCTATTTAAGGCGAATTCAATCACAATGAGTTTTAGGTCCATACAACCAGCATCAAACTAGTTATGGGAAAGATAACAAAGATTCCAAGAATTGCATTAATTTGTATTACATTTTCTTCTTCCTTGTTATGGAAAAGAAGAACTGTCCCATTTTCTTACTCAAACGTCAAACTCAAACTTTGACTATCAAGCCCTAACAATCAGCATCAAAATAGTTATAGAAAAGATAACTAAGATTCCAAGAAATGCATTAATTTTTGTCACATTTTCTTCTTTCTTGTTATAGAAAATAATACATTTTCTTACTCAAAGTAGCAGTAAATATTTCAAGCTATCTTTGAGGTCCAAATGTTTCTTTTAATCTTGTTATGGAAAAGAAGAAATGTCCCATTTTCTTACTCAAACCTCAAACTCAAACGTTGACTATCAATCCCTAACAATCAGCATCAAAATATATCAAAACATTTTCTTCTTCCTTGTTATGGACAAGAAGAATTGCCCCATTTGCTTACTCAAACGTCAAACTCAAACTTTGCCTAACAAGCCCATACAATCAGCATCAAAATAGTTAAAGAAATGATAACTAAGATTCCAAGAAATGCATTAATTTTTGTCACATTTTCTTCTTTCTAGTTATAGAAAATAATACATTTTCTTACTCAAAGCAGCAGTAAATATTTCAAGGATCTTTAAGGTCCAAATTCTTCTTTTAAGTACATCACAATCGCTGCGTGTGCCTTCTGCTATGTGTTTGTGGGTATACACATACATACATTGGAATCCTGTAAGCTGATTTTTTTTTTTTTCTTCTAAACATTTCAATTTCTATACACACAACGAGCAGCACTTGAGCCGCCCATGCTCGATACGCACGCAGAGTTGTACAAACAAATAAATTTTGCGCAAAATGCAAGAAAATAAAGTCCCTGTAAGAATAAAAAAAAAAACAGGAAAGTAAAATGATTTCTCAGAAAAACAGACAACAGTAGAATAATAAAAACCAGCTCGAACAACAACAATTGCTGTAGTACCAGAACCAGCACCTGCACCGGCAGCAGCAGCAAAGCAACAAAATTGACGAATACCCGCATTACCAAAGCTGGCACCTAGCAACGCCAGTAAATGTAACCAGCCAGCAACCAAACGACCATACAACCATCTAACCACCAACCATTGCCGGCGATATTCGGAAGCAGCAATGAAAAATGGCAAATTGTTTGCTTTAACTGCAGACTGTAGTGTGGGACACGGTGTGCCAAGCGGAGCAATGTTGCCGCCGCCATTTTCTGTTTATACTTTCGAGCTCTTAGGTTTTTATTTATTTATATTTCATTTACAATTTTCCCGACCACTAGCTACGGCTGAAGGATTATAAAATGTTGCGGTTTATTACAGCAAATGTTGGGACAGCATCGTGGCATTCCAGTTCACTGCAGCACAGCTGCAATACTTTTTGTTGGCTTTATGCTTTCGGGTGCCGCTAAAAACCAAAACTTCCCGAATTCAAGCGAAAAATAAACACAAAAAATAAACACGAAAATGATACATTTAAATACAAATGTACAGACAACTTTTAGGCTAATAATTTTTTTGGGAGTGCTTGCCAGGTAAACGGTTCACATTGTGTCTTTTTTGTGCTCGAAGAGTTGATGGAATTTGTTTCAATGGAATTTGTTTCGATACACAAATGTCTTAGCGTGTGGGTCGCTTGTGGCGACCTGGAGTGGGTAGATTTGTCCCCAGAATTGAAAAGGAAAAAAACCAGGGACTTAACTATTATAAGTTTTTTAACCCTACTGTCATAACGTACGTCGGCGAGACGTATGCTCTTTTTACGTTCTGCGCAATAAAGCGCAATAGAGCAATAAAACTCGTTCTAAAAATAAAACACTTACTACTTATAATTAGCAACTATGACTTTTATTTTACAGAAAAATATACATATTTCTGATGTAAGTGAAATATTTGCTGATATCGTACCTTTAAATATCGGTTTAAGATCGTAAATCTTTATACGTCTCCCAGACGTATCGTTATGATTTCAGGGGTAAAAAATAACGTTATGACACCAGGGTTAAGAAAATAATTGCAATGTAACTATTACAATGCAACATAAATTTAATTTGTTGATTATAATTATTATTTGCGACAATAAATTTTTACGTGGCGTAATAACTGTTATGAGAAACAATTTTTTTTTCGTTCTCGATAATTATTATTTTGGGAATTTTTTTGTTTACGTTGCTTCATAACTTTTATGAACGAAATTTTTTCTAGGTTTCTGCAGTTAATTTGCGTTTGTCAATTTAAAACAATTAAAAATCAATTAATATCCAAAATGTGGTAATTCAACGGCAAAAATTTGTTTTTTCAAAATAATAGTTATTGGCAACGTAAATTAAAAAAAAATCATAAATAAAAGTTATGAAACAACGTAGAAAAAAATTCTCAAAATAATAGTTATCGGTAACGTAAATTAAAAAAGTCATGAATAAAAGTTATGAAGCAATGTAAAAAACAAAAATTCCAAAATAATAATTATCGACAACGAAAAATATACTTGTTACTTATAAGAGTTATTATGCAACTCACAAATATTTATTACATGATAATAGTTATAGGCAACGTAAAAAATTTCTTATTGGAAATAATTATTATAAAGCAATAATTATACAAAAAACTCTTAAATTAGGGCCATTTTTTATTCCCAAAAATATGGATAATAATAATTTTAGGTCTCTGAAAAAACTGTTAAACGGTGGCTGCCCTCTTAGCAAGACCTGGCAAATCTCTTATAGTAAAATTGCCTTTGAAAAGTTCCCAACACAACACGGATCATGGAAGGAAGCTAGGCCTTAGTTTCGTTATCGGACTGTCCTCAAATAAATAAATGAATTTTAAAGCGAAATATAAACATTTTAGAAAATCAAGAGCTATACATAGAGATCAGTAACAACTGGAAGATGATCATGTTGTACGTTCAGATACAGATACATAAGACTGGGCGAAGTTCTACTCATGCCCACACGAAATCTTTCTAAAGTCGACGAAAAATCCGCATATACCGCTGAAGCATTTTTCGCGGATGGCAATGCCGCACTTACCAACACCTCAGGTGGCACAAAATTGCTGTAATTCCAAGGGTCTCTCAACCGCAACCACCTCTCAAGTCAATTTTCCTTTTCCGCACACTTTCTTTACCATTCTCCGCGACATATTGGCCGCGGCGCAGAAGACACTTGTAACTGTAAATTTGTGCACTTGAACTTGAACAGCTGTCGCTGTTGCGCGCTGATTTCAACGTATGTGGCATGCGGCTTCTTGGCCGCCGCGCATCGTTGTTATGCAATGAATTTAAATGTTGCTGTCTCGCGCTCGAGTTGAAATTGAAAACGACCTTGGAAACGGCCAACATTTTAAAAATAAAAAATACCAAACAGTGCGCAGAAAGTGACAAAATATGCTCGAGCTGACAATTGCGAGCGGACGCACCGAACAGCAAAATCCATCCAAGGGCCAACGGCTACTACAATAACAAGCACCCACCGCAACAACAACAAAAACAGCAACAATGAACAAAGAAGCAGACATTGACAATTCGTCGCCGTCGACATGGTGACGGCGATGTTGCCCTTTGACGTCACACACATAAATACATAGCGCAAGTTGCATGGCCCCCGGACGCCCCTGTTGCAGCGGCTGACTAAGCGTTTTAACGTGACATGCGGCCAAATAATGCCAGACCAGTGGTTGTTGGCATTGTTGGTGTTTGTAAAAAAACAATGCTGACGTTGATAGTACAGACAGAGGGTTGTTAAACGTGTGACGGGGAAACGGCGGGGTTGCAGCGAACACGTGTTGTGTGTATGTAATTGTTGCAGCGGTCAAAATGACAGAAAGTGAAAAAATTTCACGCACAGTTGAAAAAACAAGGCCAACAGCGAGGGGGATAATTAGGAATGTGTGAGAACGTGTTCAATTTTGCTAATCTGCAATTTTTGTACCTTCAAATTGGATCCAATACAGATTCCTGCGTATGTAAACAATTCATCTAACATTCCCTTAGGACGAGCGAGCGTTCCATTCGAATTTTTTCTGAACTCAAAACGAGCTCGACTGGAATTTAAAAAAATCGAAAATCCTCATAGTTGTAGGAACAGAACGTCATAGATTTCTTTTGCTCGGAGTTACGCAATTGGATCAAATTTATAAAATTTTCAACCAGATATATCAATATCAACAAATTTGATAGGTAAAATAGGAATTTACAATTATTACAACAATTTAAACACAATTTTACTACTCCATATTTTTTATTTTCTTAAATTCTAGTATTAGATTCATTCAATTTTGTTATTCTTAGTTTTGCTACAATTTATTATATGCAGGGAAAGGATTTTGTGGAAATTGCCTTTTTTGTTTGCTGCTAGATAGAGCATTTCTGATTGAAAATGAGCACGAATTAGGTCCTCCTGATTAGAAATATACCACTTTTATTTTGCCTTTTTTTGCCTTAAAAAGGCAGTTTGCCTTTTTCACCCATAAATGCCTTTTTTAAGTACCTATTTTACCTATAAATGCCACAACATGCCTTTTTCAAGATTTGTCGAGCGCCTTTTTATTTTTCTTTCGTTTTTAATATTTTCCCCCCTTTTGTTTCGCAAAAATACCTTGAAACTAAAAAAAAATTAAGTAGCAACATTGCAATTTCGTTAACTTATCGATGTTTTTACATTGATTTGATCATTCCTAAGCCGTTAGTTTTTGTTGTGCAGTGGAAAATTTAAAGAAAAAAACATGCCAAAATCAAAAAGTTCGGTTAGCGCAAACATTTTATTTATTTTTTTGTGATACAAGTACGGCTTTTATGCTTTTATATGAGATGTTAAAATATGAATTTAAAATATGTGCCTACATTTCAATTAAAATATCTTAGTTTTAGTTTTTTAACTATCTTTGAAAACCTTGATGTTCCTTTTCTTTTACAAAAAACGAGGTATAAATATTGTATGTTGCATGCGTCAGATGAAATAAAATTATTAAAAAATACATACCGTTCCCCCCTTTTTTTTAGATTTTCTAGTATTTTTTTTCTTTTTTTAAATGCCTGTTTTTGCCTTTTTAACAATTTTTAATGCCCTATTTTGCCTTTTTAGGCAGTTTTTAGTGCCTTTTTCTGCATTTTGTGCAGTTTTTAGTGCCTTTTTTGTTTGTTTAATTTTGCCTTATTTATAGGTTTTTAGGTCCTCAAAATCCTTCCCCTGATTATATGTATGTACTTCATTCCGTAAATTACAAATTGCTACTATTTTCTTATAGTTCTATTTTCCATGTGCATTGTTTTTGTTTTTTTTTTACTTTTAATTTTTTAATGACAATTTTAAACAAAAATTCGCGAAAAAAGTGCGTACAAAATTTGTTTCCCTCTATTGTAATGCGGAATTGAAGTCCAAAATTAAATTAAAAAAATTTACTACAAACATTCGATTTCTTTTTGTTGTCATTTTTGCTGTTCCCACAAATTTGCAAAATTTGATTTCAAGGACTTCTTGGCGATACAAAAACGACAGAAACACGCAGCACATCAACATTGCAAAATAGAAACCATTAACATAAATTTGTCAAGCAAATACTGACAATGGGCGCGTCCACTGTCGCTTCCACCCACTACTCTGCCTCACTGGAGCCATGACGAGTTGTTCTAGTTCGGTCACAAAACGTTTAGAATGTGAGTGAAAAGTAAAAATTGCGTGTTGTTGTAACGTATATAAAACTCTGCCCTAGGCCTCTAACTGCTGGCGGAAAGGCGTCGCCAGTCGGTCTGGTCGCTCCAGCTAAAAGTTAGAAGAAGCGCGCGAAAATTGTATTTTGCCTCTCACAACATTGTGGCGCACGTTTTTGTTGTATATTTGTTTGCTGGCGGTAGTTGGCTGCCTCATCGATTTTTATGTGAAAGCAAACATTTTTCGAAGCGCGCGTTTCGTAAATCAATTAACAGTTATTTCCTGATTAGATTACCCACAAGTTGTTAAAACAAAATAACAATCACAACAACAACAAGTGCAAAAACAACTACTAACATAAAACCAACTTAAGAAGCGAGTAATTGAAGGCGGAATGGAGACGCCGATTGATGCCGGCGAGATAAGGTGAAATTAAAAGTGACAGCAACCAAAGCGTAACAAGACACAAAAAGCTTAACTATCAAAACAACAAACAGTAAGTGTGAGCACACAGCGGGATGGGGGACCACTAACACAGTTAATAAGCGGCACACACGTTTCGGCGAAAGTTTGAAGCAATTAATCAACAATTCGGGGCTTCAAGTTGTCTGCGGGAAAGAGGTATGTGGGAAAGTGGGGAGGAAATGAACTGCAAATTTCTGTTTAAAAGCGAATTTACTACAATTGTAGATTTCAGAAAAAATAAGCCGAATGACGGAGAATCATGAAGCGGCCAAAAATAAACCGCCAAACATTGCCGACTCTCGCAAGTTGAGTTGGCACATTTACAACTGAACGCTGGAGAAATTGACGAGCGCGGCAGAGAATTGCGGCAACACGCTAAACAACAATAATCCATTTAGCTGTCTTCCAATGGCTTTGCAAGTTCGACTTTGTGTCAACATTCGACTGCTTTTTGTTTTTTTTTGTTGATTTACTTGATTCGGATAGGAAACGACAAAAGGCCTTGCGGCTTAATTGCTCGACAGTCAAGTACTTACCTCTACTGTTACTTTTGTTATTGTTGTAGTGGTTGTAATTGTCGCTGTCACTTAAACATGCAGCCAAATTGTTGCCATTAATTTTTGCTATTCAGCTGTGAATTTTCTCTTGCACCAATTAAATTTTCCGCTCACCGCCCGATCACAAAACAGACTCGAGCAAAAATGCTCAAAGAAAATTCAATAATTTTCACAACACTTTAATTTACACACTTCAGCATACACACACACACACACATAGGCACGTACATACGCGAGCACATACAGTGAGTAGCACTGGCCAGTAACGACCATCCTCCAGCGGAACGAAGATGGCGCGACTTCCGCTTTTCGAATCGTCCACACGTTACGAAGCTTCAGAAGAGACTGTCGTACTGTCGCAATTTCGCAAAGAGTACCGTTAAAACCCACCATACCCAACAAGCTCAGCAGCGGCAAATCATGGCTGGCGCTCTTGTTGTTGCTGTTGCGTTTGTCATTGCCGTGGTGGTGTTGTTGCTGTTTGTGAATGAGCAGCAGCTGCTCGGGGCCGCGGTATTCACTACTATTTCTTATCACTGCTGAATTGTCAGAGTGACAAGTGGTGGAATTTTCATATTTTCCCTTCGCCCTGTTGCTACTGTTGTTGTTGTTGTTGTTGTTGTCGATGGTGCTGTAACGGTGGTTATTGAGTCTGCCGCTGCAGACAGCTCCCAGTTGCTGTGTGGAAAATCGATTTTGTTCTTCTTCTGCTTCAACTGTTTGCGCCTTCGCTACGGCCGCTGTGTGGTCCTGTTCGTCCGTATGCCGTGCCTGAGTGCGACTGGTGAGGGTGTGGACGGCTAAAGCAAAGGCCAGCACCCCAATCGAGGGTGGCGTGGGCCACACAGCAAATAAATGTTTGAATGGCAGCAGAAAAAAATCCAGCGAATTGAAAACGGAAATGCCGCAGTGTGTTGGAATTTTTCAAAAAATCATCAGCAAAGCGATTTTTCTTTGTTTGTTTTAGCACAATTCAAACACTGCGAACGTTAATTTTAACTATATACAAGGTAATTGCTATTTATATTTTTGTCTTTTTGTTTCATCTGTAATGTAATTATATTTTTTTCTGCTTACAACCTACGCACGTTTGTGTGGCCACTGCCAGCAATTTTCACAACTTGCCACCGTTCGCCGACTGGGGGATAACTGATTGCGCTGGTTACGCCGTTGTTGAGCTCGGAAAATTTTGTCCCACACACACACACACACACATGCATACACGTGTGCGGTACAGCAGCGTTGACAGCGGCAGTGGCAATGTGTTTGGTGCTTTTTGGGGAAATCCACTTGAGCTTTCCGTTTTTTGTTGAATTTGCATATTTGCGCGAAAAGTAGAGGAACCTTCTACTGAATGGCAGCAGGCGGAAAATTCTTACTTGGTTGCTCTGAAGCACCCGGTTACAGTCAGAAGATTTTTTGAAATATTAATAGCTGTAGACAATCCAAAGCGATTTTTTTAATTATTATTATTATTTATTATTTTATTTATACTACAATATAAAAGAAGAAAAATATATAGCTACAAGGGCCATCAACTTGATTTTAAATTAATTTGTTACAATATTAGTTAAAAAATATTTCTTACAATTACATCAAATTCAAATTTATTGTTTTGTCCAGAGCGCAGCTCTTCAGGAAGTTGGTTATAGCGGTGATGTTGTTAGGACAGACGTTTTTTTAATAAATTAGTTGGTGAGGTGGAGCCAAAGTATGTTTGTCGATTTTTTAATACACATTTAATAATGATATTTAAAAGTTGTCAATGTTGAGTAGTACAAAATGTTTAAATAGGAGGAAGACTGATCAGAAACTGTAGAAAGCTTTCGATTTAGCTGCCGTGGAAAAACAAATAAAATTAATTAATTTTTTTATTTTTGGAAAACATTTCTGAACAAATTTGAAATGTAAAGTTGTATCTGCTGTGCTGGACCGAATACAGTTTGTTCAAATTTAAACACAAGCCGCATCCGAATTTCGTATGTTAAACTAATACTTCCTCAACTAACAAAAATTCTATAACTTATATATCAGACAATTCATGTAAAATATTCAATGGTTCATGGCCATGGCAAGGTGAATGCTGTGTCCTAAAGTCTAATATGTAAATCTATTACATTTGAACACAAGTGGCAGCATTCGTTCAGCAACAGGCCGGTGCTGCCAGCCTATGCCACTTCGCAAGTCTTCGTATTCGTTTGTTCGGCTGTCAACTTTTTACATCGATCTGACAGCGCCACCAGCGCACACAGACAGTCTGGCAGCTCGGTTGGAAATGGGCAATGGCAAGTTGTTATTGCGAACAGAGAAATCGTAAAAAAAGGATTTGCCAACAGAAACATCTGCTGAAATTTTGTGAACATGCAAAATTCGATTCGACGGTGTAACGAGAAATTAACTACGCAAGAATAAGCGCTGAGTAGTGCCGTGCGGAAGAAAGTCAGTTGATCGGCGAAAAGAGGTGCTGCTTGCACTCGAGTGTGCGGTGGGTGCAAAGTGAAAACGCAGAAGAAGTGAAGAGTCAAGAAAACGAAAACACGAATTTCGATATAAATTGTCAAACGAGTAGTGAGCTGAAGAAAAACGTACGGAACGTAAAAAACGCTTGAGGAAAATCTATGAAAATATTACAAAAGCTGTGAGCGAACGTGTACGTTTGTGGCGAAAATTTGCGACAGTGGAAAAAATGTGAAATACAAGTTGAGAGGGAAGCAAGTGCAGAAATTCTTTCCTGGAGAACGGGACGAAAGAAAAGCGAGGAGAATGTTTGTTGCAGTGTTGGAGGAGAGGGCGCTGCTGCAGCGCCAACACCAGCAACAATACAACACACAGCGACGTCAACAAGAACAACAACAACAAGCGGAACAAGAGCAACTGCATAGACAGCAGCAGGCGACGGCAACACATGACAAATCGTGGCTGGACTGGTCTGCGACACTGCTATGGGCACCGCCTGCATTGTCAATGTCGTCGCCGGTGCCGTTGTCGCTATCGCTGACGCGGTCGTCGCCGTCGCCGTCGCCGTCGTCATCGTCGTTGTCGTGGTCTTCCTGTTGCGACATTGCAGCAGCCAGCGTGCAGCACATCACGCCCACATTCAATGCCAAGTATCGGCGGAAATGTCTACTGCTGCTGCTGCTCGTGCTCTTCCACAGCTGCTTCAATGGACTGCATCGGGCGGCGGCCTACAACTGCACCACGCACGGCGGCCGCTGCCAGAACGACGGCTTGTGCCAGGACAACGGGCTGTGCCTGTGTGCTGACGGTTGGCAAGGGCCGGAGTGTCAGTTCTGCGGCGGCAAAGTGCGGTAAGTTCAGTCGGCGATAGTTCAAAGCGAGTGTGTGATAAGTGCAATACACTCACTTCGTTACTCCCATTAACTGATTGGCTGGTCATTCAAAAACGCATTCGCCTCGTGCGCTAAATGTGTCAGCAAACGGTTAATGCTGGTTTCCTCATGCGCTCACATCATGCAGACCGTGCCGCAACTGGCGTTTATGATTATTGTTGTTGCCGCCGTGGTTATTAATGTCTGCACTGGTTGAAGTTGCTTGGACTGTTTGTGGTTTTGTGGCTTCTTATGCTGTGCCTTGGCTCGGCGGCTTTCTGCTTTGTGCCACTGACACTGGTTCTAGTTTTGCTCGCCGCTGTGCGAGTTTGTTTCGCTTTTTAGCTCTTTCTGTTTGTTCGTTTGATAGTTTTCGATTTGCAAACGATTGGCTGCCTAAAAAGCCACAATCGTCGCCGTCAACTTAGCGAACGAGGAGAGATTAAGGGCATCAGGTGGACTGAATCCATATTTAGCGAGAGTGATGACCTCTATTGCCAAAATGCGCTAAAAACATTCTATACTACGCAAACACACAAAATTTGCTGAATATGAAATATGAAGGAATATATTTAAAAATGTAGTAATAGTAGAACTTACTGAAGACCGGTAATAGTTTTAGTTAAATAGTTTAATATGGCCAATGAAATATAGTTTAATGATAATGAGGCCTCGAAGCCGTTAGGCCTCAATCCTCTTAAGAGTTTATAGTTTATTTGACATTTGGTCCACTATTGGAGTTGTTTATCATTTGTGTGCGCCTCGACAGTTTTAGCGGGCATTCCCACACAGGCTTCCAATCGCGATTCATAGAAAAATTTTAAATCCAAACCGCTCCCAACATGTGTGTGTGTTTGTATGCCGCACCACGCAGTCCATTCAAATGCAAATGAATGCTGCGAACATTCGCAAACACTCACTGCTCCAAATTTCTACAACAAAAACATAGAGAACGAATGGAGCGAAAAAAGAAAGCCTTAAAAAAAATTATTTGGCAAAGTGCAAAAGAATAAAGTGTGCTGATATTATCAGTTGAGCGATATTTTTTTAATTGTGTTTACTCTTTTAACCTGATAAAATGCGCCCCACTAAAGTTGCTACATTTTCATCCAATTCATACAGTCTGAGGCAGCTCAAATTAAACGATTATTTGGGTACTGAGGTAACCATTTAGTCAGACAAATTTTGTAAACAAGAAAGAAAGGGGAAGGAATATTCGAAGGCCTCAACTGGAACGGAACGGATTCTACGTTTTTTCAAAACCAAATTCATATTTATTGTGGTAAATTGAATTGAATTGAATCATTTAAATACTAATGTCAAATTAAATGCTTGTCATTAAAATTGTTGAAATTCCTTTTATCGTTGAATCTTTTGAATCTGTTTTAAAGAGAACTAAGAACTCAGCAAACTGAATTTTTTTTAGATGTTTTCCTATTTTATGAAAGTATGAGGTGAACCAGAAAAATTTTAGAATTTTTACGCATCCCGCATACGAAAATGTCAAGAGTTAGGATCCTGGTATTTTCGAGTGAAAGTATCTATAAATATTGCAGTTTATAGCTACATATATTAGTCAATTGCATCTTGGATCTACTTTAGTCAACATGTCCAGCCCGCAAGAGCGCTGCCGCAAATTAATACTGGACATTTACTTGCCTGATAAGACGAAGTCTAGACTAAGCATTGCACGGGAAAGCAAAGCGAGCGTAGCGACGGTTTATAATATTATAAACAACTACAACGCGGGAAACTCCATCTAGAGAGCCGAAGAATCAGGCAGAAAAACGGGTCCAAGTAACCCAGAAGTGCTGAAAAGCGTTGTTAGCACATATCGGAATATCCCCACGAGGTCGACTCGATATGTTGCAGCTGCAGCAGGCACATCGCAATCAGCTGTGATGCGATATAAGCGAAGTCAAGGATTAAGGACCAACAAACAGCAGAAAGTGCCTGACAGGTCGGAAGCAAAAGAAAAAATAGCGACCACGCGGGCTCGAAAACTTCTCGATGATGAAACCTACCGTAAGGCGGACTTCAAGTAGTTGCCTGGGAATGCCTATTTCACTACAAAGAATAAGAATGGAACACATAGAAAATACTCTGAAGTGAAATACACCAAATTTCCAAAACGCTTCATGGTTTTTCAAGCTATTTGCACCTGCGGTCTACGGAGCAAGGCGTTCATTACGACAGGAACAATTAACTCTAGAATTTATATAGAAGGATGCCTGCAAAAACGCCTTCTACCATTTATTGAACAGTTTTGTTTTGGGCAGACCTAGCGACAAGCCACTACTCCAGGTCAACTATGGAATGGTACGAAGAAAATTCACTCGTATGAAGAAAATTGTGTCACGGTGGTCCCAAAAGAGGCAAATCCTCCCAACCGCCCGGAACTTCGGCCACAATGAAGCAAACCCTAAGAAAAGCAAACAAGTTTGCAAAAATGATGTACAGTTTCGAAATCGATGGAAGCAAGCCTGTGCAGTAGTCACCGAACGTACTGTCCAGTCTCTAACTAAGAGCTTTAAGAAAAATATAAACAAATTTTGCAACCGCTAGTTATATTTCATTAAATTTTTTTGTGAATTAGAGTTTAAGAAATGTATAAGAAACTGCAGTTTATTTTAGTAAAATTAGACGATTACTTTTTTTTTAATGTGTCCTTAAAAATTCTAAAATTTTTCTGGTTCACCTCATACAACAACAGGAATGGTACTCAGTCATTATGGAATACAAAATAACTTGAAGACCCAGGAATAAACCAAACATGTTCTTACTCGAGAGTTTGTTGCAGTGAATCAATATGCAGATAGATTTTAGAAAGTAAATTGAATCTTAACTGCTTGAATGTTTTGAGAGCGATGCTTCACCACCAATGAAAGTGGAGCACTAATTTTTCACCTAAATATCTCCATTCTGGTACATATTAGCTCTTTGAAACATTAGAAAACTGCCGGCGAATTGGGTTAAAACGTTGAAGCACTTTTTTTATTGCGAATTTAGACATCAAGACTGATCGGACTGCAGACATGAGCATTTATTATACATTTATTTATTTATTTATTTTTATTTTTTTTAAATTTATTTATAATTCAGTCAAACAAAAAAATAAATTTTTTAACAGACCATCTATTCCAACAATAACAACTACATGAAACAGCATGTACCACTAAATCAAAACCTAAGTAAGAATCCATTCTAACGCTCATATTTTACTGCTGCTGATGTTCTAAATCAATTTTCATTAGTTTGTATGCGATTAGAAAACGGTGCTGATAATTTGCATTTACCGCTGACGTATTTTGTTCAGTTTAATTGGACGTAGTTTCGTTTACTTGAACTATTTAAACTATTTGCTTAAACTATGTGTTTAACTGAGTGCACCCTACACAACCAGAGTGCGGTTCACTTAATTTCAGTTTGATTAGGCTCGTGTAAGACGGTCTGAACCCATTGCTGCCTAATGAGTAAAATTTTACCCATGAAAACTGACTTTTTAAAAAAATCACAGAAATGTTCATGGTAGAGATATCTCAAAATCATTGATAGGGATGGTTGGGGTAAAGATGAAACTACCTTAGTCTAGTAGAGGTCATCCTAAAATTCCGCCATTTAGCTAGAGTTACCAGACTCCAAAAATCGTGAATTTTCCGGAGGTGGAAAATGTGGCGAAACGTAGTGGCCTTAGAACTTCACAAAAAACTGCCTCCTAACTCACCTGTAAACAATACATCTTTTGTTCACGTGTTTAGCTGAGCACTTTAAAAAGTATGGAAAAAAGCTACCATTGCTGCCTAATGGGTAAAAAATACCCAATGAATATCTCAGCAACGTGCAGAGATAGAAAGCTCAAATGTGAAATTTGTTTCTGATCATTTTGGGTCAATTCCAGGTCGTGTATGAAATTTTATCAAAATCGTATTGGCGGAACTGGTACCCGGCTTTAATGGGTTAACCCAATCTTCATCACACTACGAAACAAGCGCTTCTTTGTTACCACCGTCTCTGCTGTTAGGTGTGCGATACGAAGAAACAGCTTACACCCCAAATCGAAATTAAATTTGACGTTGACGTTATCACGTATTCGTAGTCGCTATCTGCTTATCAAAATTAAATATAAACATTGAGTAAACTCCATATGCTGCTAGTACATGAAAATCGTTTGGGGTGCGGTGGGATGCGGTGCTCGCGAGGGACAAGAGCTCAGCGCGCTAATGCTGGCCGCTGTTTGCATTGTCAGCCAGCTGTCAGTTTTAATGCTAGACTGCGCCGAACTGGCTCGCACACTGACATCAACAACAATAACGAATTGCATCGCCCAGTGTTTTGCTCAATAAGTTGCAACTTTTCGCTATTTTTACTAAAACGTTTCGCAACTGCTGAGCGGAAATGTGATTGCGTTTATTGGGGGGCTTGACGACGGCGCACATTTCACTGCCTCTAATCGACGCCAGTCGATGCGAAAGTGCAATTATGAAAGTACTAAAATACTTGTAAATTGTGATATTTATTTATTGAGTTGATAAGCTTTGCACAAAATGTGTCGATAATGTGTGCATGTGCGGCCCTAATAATAGTAAAAGCGCTGCAAAGTGGGCGGAAATCGCCACCAAAGCAACGCTGACTCAATGGCAATAAAAATGTTTCATAGGCTGCGCGCCTAGACGCCACCCAACATTCGCTTAGTGTGGCGCGAAGCAGAAGGAGGGCGTTGCTGGACGAATGAGGGGACGAGACGCTGCAGCGGTGCAGCTGGTCGGGGCCAGATTGGGCCTTTGGTTTGTTGGGCCAATAATCGCAATTGATTTTTCATTTCCCTGCGCCGCTTCAGCACCGTGGCGGCATCCAGCCACACCAATGTTTGGCCACAGGCGAAAGACTGACGCGTTCGTTGTGCCGGTGTCAACTGCTGTGCTTTGGCTAATCAATGACTTAACACAATGCACCCTTGGACTTTGTTACTCAACCACAGTCAAGTGTCACACGACAATTAATTGGTTGTTGTGCGCGGGAGGCACGCACAATGGCCACTAAATGCAGAAGGAAACTGCGTAAAAATTGTAGTTGCGAATTCCGTTGGCGTGCACCGACTCGCTCAATGGCTATGAAAAGCCCACTGAATGCTGAATGCTTATAGTTTTAACAAATAACATGGATATGGCAGCCACGCCTACTGTGTAAGTGACATGAATTGAGGACCGTTTTTGGCCCTGAACGTTGTACGCAATATTCACACGTATGCATTTCAGTACTCGTTCTGCTCAAAAGGTGCTGCTCCAGTTTGAGAAGCAGCAATATAATTGTAATACTTCTGCACCTATGATATCCTTCTTCAAAAATGTCAACACACGCAGTTGAAAAGTATGAGTAATATTCGTGTAGCGCTTACGTCAAAATTAGCGTGCGTCGTCTCCGTATCGGCACAATTACGATGACGCATGGTGCTTTGGCTTCAGCGCCCAAAGGCGACACTCACAAGCGCGCGGATTGTGTTGAATTAACAACAGTGGAATTGAGAAAATAAAGCAAAGAATTGAATCGATTCGGCAGCGCGCATTGTTAAGTCCAGCTCATGTGTGTTGTTGCGGCGAAGACGCTTGGCATTGGCCTTAAGTACATGTCGCGTTGTTGCACTACAATGAACACTTGGACTGCGTCGCAGTTGTCATTGAATGTTATTGTTGTCGTAGCACCAGTTTACATTCGAACAGTTGTTGTCGAATTGGCTTTGAGTTCTTGAAGTGCTTTCAAGATATCGCCGAAGCTCTCAGGTCCGGTATACGTACATCATTGGTTTGTAGTAAAGATAATTTAATGCAACTCTTTAGAGTTTTACGAGTTTGAACGTTGTTTAGCCTGTCTTGGGAATTCCAAAAGTAGCCAAGTTGGCCAATTTTGATTTGAGTAGACAGAGGCTTTTCAGCTAATGCAGCTTTTAATCTAAAAGAATTTCATCAGCAGCTCATTGCATAGCGCGGCACTTAACCCTTTCGCTATTTTGTTGCCATATGGCAACATGCTACTTTGTGGACGTCTGAACCCTCTGTGGATTCAAGAATACATTTTTTGTTGGTCCTTAGAATAGTTTGAAGTTTTAGGAAAAGTACGAAATTAATAAACTGAATATTAAAGTTTAAAGAAGAGAAGTATACACGTTTTTTTAATGGTATATCTTGACATAGTAAAGGAAGAAGAAGCAGAAAACTTTAGATAACTTTTTAATTTGACGTTTTCTTTCAATTTATCAGGTGTACAACTTTGCTTCCGCCGTTTTCCGATAGGTGGCTGTACCGGCTGAGGCTGGTTGAAATACATAGATGGTAATGCCTTTAAAGTGAGTGTGGACAGTGCCTAACGAATTGTCATCGCCGTTTCAGTGACAGTTGTTCTTGTTTTCGTATTATTCACGCTCGAAAATGTCCGTTTATGTGCCCAATTCTCGCCATTTGCGGGAAGTTTTACTTTTCTGTTACAATTCGCAAAAAAATGCAGTTGAAGCGCATCGAATGCTCTCAGAAACTTACGGTGATGCTGCTCTGAGTGAAAGAACGTGTCGGGAGTGGTTTCAACGTTTTAAAAATGGTGATTTCGATGTCGAAGACAAACATGGTGGTGGAAGAGAAAAAACCTTCAAAGATGAACAACTAGAAGCATGGGCATGATTCAGAAAGAAGGAAACTGGGTGCCGTACGAGTTGAAACCGAGGGACATCGAGCAAAAGTGGTCAAAAAGTACCTGGAAACGCTGAAATGGGAAGTCTTGCCCCACCCGCCGTATTCCCCAGATGTCGCCCCTTCTGACTTCCACCTATTCCGTTCGATGGCACACGGCCTGGCAGATCAACATTTTCAATCCTTCGAAGAATTGGAAAAATGGATTGCTTCATGGATAGCGTCAAAAGAGGACTCCTTTTTTCGAGCCGGGATCCGAAAATTGCCGGAAAGATGGGAGAAAGTTGTCGCTAGCGACGGACAATACTTTGAATAATACATCTGTAAGCACTTTTTCGCAATAAAGCTTTTAATTTTGGAAAAAAACGGCGGAAGCAAAGTTGTACACCTGATAGATACTTTTTTTTAATTTTGGCTGAAGTAAATGAAGAAATATTCAAATTTTCGTTATGCGTAAAAAGTTGTATGTTTAACCTTTTTGACCCCAAAGTTGCCTGAGAGCAACTTCACCTATTTGTCATCTTATAGCAACCGCTACGATTGATTTATGGGTTTAATTGAAGTAGGCACCAACAAATTAATATGTTTAGAAGTGAACTCAAAGCAAAGCAAATTACAAAAATTTTACTGTTTCCCCAAAATAATTTCCAATAATTTGCAGCGATATCAGAGAAAGTTTGTGTTCTAATTGAAGTCTACGAATTGGGCGCGTTTGATCAACACACTGTTTTTTTAATAATGGTTAAATAAAATCAAAAAGTGATAATTTTGTATTTTTCCATAAATATTAAATAATTTTTCTGTAATTAAAAAATATTGATACAAAATTTATTTAACCCGTTTTAAGCTAAAATTGTTCAAAAGTAAACTAGCTCTAGAACTCTAACAAAGAGGCGTGGCGACTTCAAATGTCGTGTGCACACTTCTTAGGTAAATGTTTCATGATTTAAATACCAAAAAGTAATATCGAGACACAGGGTAAAATTGGGGGGTCGAAAGGGTTAAGTAATTATTACAGCCACAACGATGTGGTTGCTCTCATAGGAAAACACTCTAAAATACAGGGTCCGAGTGTAAAAATTAAAAAATGTCATGGAATGTTGCTAATACAACCACATAGAAGCCTAAAATGTAAAATTTAAAATTGTAACTTTCCCCAGTAAAAACCTGTAGCGAAAGGGTTAATGTTGTTGTTGAAAATTTCATTAAATTTTTATTTATTAATTTTTTTATTAAGCGAATTCTTAAAATAAGTATTTCTTCTCCGTTTAGAGTTGCATAAGGAAGTGCTCGTGTAAAATAAACGAAAGCGAAATTGCATAAAAAAGCAATTGAAGCTGGTTGCGCCGCCTTTCGAAACGATCGTAAACAAAAACAAAAAGCGATAAGTACAAAAGCAACGGCCGCAATTACAATAACCAATGCAACAACGTCACCAAAACGGCAACATCGTTTTTTTTAATCGAAATATGGGCGCAAACGTAGAGCGAATTGAGAAAATCATTTAAGAGGTTTGGCTGGTTTTGACTTGTTTGTTGTTTTCACTTGACGAATATTTATTTGCTTACAACAGGAACAAATTCAGATGAATAAATATGAACAGTAAATATGTACATTTTAATGTATTCAATTCAATAAACAATTGTTAGGATATTACGCCGAACCTGGAGGAAGTCATTAGTGCTAACATTGCATTTTTTTTTCTCAAGTCAACTGTCGCGCACCAGCAGTTTGCAAAGTGCTCTCATTGTACGGCTTGCTGCTAATTGTGTGCAATACTTGTAAGCGTCAACTGCTCTATTTGCCTCTATTTGCGCACACATACAATTTTTAACAATTAATGTTTTAATCCATTAGAGAAGCTTGCTTCCCACACTCTTTTAATGCCATACGAACGCATTCACCTTTTATCGTATCCGGCTACTAATATTGATTAATAGTTAGTTGCATTTAAATATTGTTTGTTCTATTTAATTTTCCAGAATGTATCATTCCACTGGCACCATACACGATGGTATGGGCAATTATTCCGTTAGTGTTAAATGCAGCTGGCTGATCGACGCCCGCCACCTGCACTGGAGCCGTCGACACAACGCCAACCCGCCGCGCACACCCACAATACGCATACATCTGCGCGAGTTCGCCACCGAGTGTGGCTGGGATCATTTGTACATTTACGACGGTGATAGTGTAGATTCTCCGCTTTTGGCTGTTTTCAGGTGAGTGGGCGAAATGTCAAAGCGCTGAAGCAAAATTTATATAACGAGCTTGTCGGGCTTCGTCTTTGCAGCGGACTGATGTATAGAGATAATTTTTCGATACGTAACGTGCCACAGGTGATTGCGCGCTCCGGCACAGCGTTGCTGCATTTCTTCAGTGATGATGCCTACAATATGTCGGGCTTTAATTTATCGTATAAAATGGATGGTTGTCCTACAACCTCGGAAGGTAAGACACACCTTACTGCAAATAGAATGGAATGTGTGATCTATTTGGGTGCAAATATTCAAAAAAAGTCGTGAGATTGCTTATTTTGATAATTACAAGCATTACTCAAGACAATTCAATTGCTTGAATAAGTTTTTGTATAAAAAGTATATTTCCAACTGCGAAGCGAACATAAAATCTAATCCTAAAGCCTTCTGGCAATTTGTAAAGTCAAAAAAGTCTCGTTCCAGTATTCCTTCTGCTTTATTCTTTAAATAAATTCTTTGATGACCTATTCGCTGAATTTTTCAGTTCCAATTTTACTTCAGATACTGATAGTGATGCTGACTTTTTAAACAATATCAAAGAATCAGTGAATTTTGGATCCCTTTCACTTTCCACTGAAGATGTGGCCAATGGTATAGTACGGCTTAAAACATCTTCGCAAACAGATGCTGATGGCATATCAGCGATTTTGCTCAAAAACTGGGATGCCCTTATATATCCGTTGAAGGTGATTTTTAATAAATCACTTTCCTCTGGTGTGTTCATTGAGGATTGGAAGCTGGCATTCGTCTCCCCCATTTACAAGAGTGGGAACCTATTCTCCCTATTCTGACCTATTTCTAAACTCTCTACGGCCTCCAAATTGTTTGAGTGCATCATTAAAGACAAAATGTTTTTCGCAGTGAAGAATCTTATCTGCCCGAATCAGCATCGATTTATCCATGGGCGATCAACGATACCAGGTAGATGCCATCTACACGGATTTCTCTAAAGCCTTTGACAGGGTCTCGCACCAGATCCTACTCAAAAACTGGCCAACATGGGTTTTCACGCGGTCTTTCTGGCTTGGATCAAGTCCTACTTGAGTAATCGTAGGTGTGTGGTAGTTGTCGACAATATTCCATCTCGACCGTTTGTCTTCCGGGGTACCTCAAGGTAGTATTTTGGGGCCTTTGTTTTTTCTTTATTCATAAACGACATCATCACATTTTTCTCGGCTTCTAGTTTTCTGCTTTATGCTGACGACTTGAAAATTTACTCAACTGTTAGGGACACCGCTGATTCTCAGGCACTCCAAGCAGAACTTGACGCTGTCAACATGTGGTGCTCTCGCAATCGTCTGCCGCTAAACATTAATAAATGCTTTCAACTGTCATTCTCTAAAAGCAACTCTGTCCTTCAGACTTCCTATCGAATTTCAATACTTATTTGAAATCTCTTACCGAGACTAAGAACCTAGGGGTAGTCTTTGATGCAAAGTTTTCCTTCTCAAGTCATATAAATTCCACCATTGCCAAGTCCTATGCCATGTTAGCTTTTGTGAGGCGCAATAGTTCCGAGTTACCCAATCCCTACACTCTCAAACTGCTTTACACCTGTCTTGTCCGCTCGAAGTTAGAGTATGCCTCGTTTATTTGGAGGCCATATCACTATTGCCACGTTAATCGCTTGGAACGTATTCAGAAGGTTTTCCTACGTTTCGCTCTGAAATCACTACACTTTCAGGATCCTGTTCCATCTTACTTCTCGCGTTGTAAGCTAATAAATTTAAAAACCTTGCAGGATAGAAGATCCATCCTATCTTTGTCATTTGTTTTTGATGTTATTTGCGGGTTAGTTGACTGCCCTTCTCTCTTAGAGAGGGTTCACTTCAACATCCCTTCTAGATCTCTTCGGCACTTTGTTTAATGTTGGTTTCGTCAAAACAAATTATGCTTTAAATGCTCCTCTTTTGCGAGCTCTAATAGAATTTAATAAGATCTCAAAGAACTTTTCGGTGGACTTCACTACTTCTAAAGCAATATTTCTGAACTTGTTGAACTCTGTTTTTAATTAAGTTATCGATTGTTTTTGTTAATATTATTTTGTTACTTATCCATTTTGCTGTTCTTTATTAGTCAGTAAGCAAACAATTGTTCTTTGACTAATTATTAATAAATAAAATGAAATTAAATTAAATGAAATGAAGTAATGTTTGTATTTCAACCATTATGGGAAAACATAAATGTTTCATAAACAATGTGCAAATATGTACACAATACTATATGTTTGTATGTATTCCATATATTTGAACTGTTCAAAAGTAGAATGCAGGCGCATGAACGAGGCAGAGTAGCTTGAGGGCTACTATATTTATTTGTTTATATGTATTGTGTTTGTTTACACATTCGTTATTTTCCTTGTTTACTCTTTTGCAGCATTGGAATGCTCTGGTCATGGCAAGTGCAAAGACGGCGATTGCATATGTGATCCACTGTACAGAGGCGAGGCGTGCAATATTGCAGCATGTCCAAATCATTGCTCAGCCGATAAGGGATACGGTGTCTGCAGGTTGGAGAACGAAGTGTGAGTGTTCTGCTATAATGACAACCGAAACGAGCGAGCTAACGCTTCACTCCGCCTCCTTTTCAGATGTATTTGCAGGGATGAATACGGCGGCAATGACTGTGGGCAGCTGAAAGCGTTGGGCGTTTGGTCCAGCGTTTATCCGAAACAATCACCGCCACCGCCTGGCACTGCGTCACACGGTGCGGCTGTTTGGCGTGACACGTTGCACATTATAGGTGGCGAATCGTACGGACGCGGTGAGTTGATGACCACCTACGACTTCAACGGCAACGTCTGGGAAACGATGCACATCGAAGCGGGCAGCAGTGTGCCCGAAAAACGCTATGGCGTGTCCACGGTCATGTACGGTGACAAAATCTTCATGTACGGCGGTGTGGTAAAGGGCCACGGCATCTCGAACGAGCTGTGGGCCTTTGATGTGTCCGCCAAGACGTGGGAGAATATCACAGTGAAGACAGAATCGTGCAACAGCACCGCCACTCCGTACACGATGTGCGGCCCGTTGCGCGTAGCAGGCCACACGGCAACGTTGGTGCCCGGCTTTAGGGACAAGACCAATTACCAATATATGGTGGTGATTTTCGGGCACTCGCCGCAGTTTGGCTACTTGAATACCGTGCAGGAGTTTAATTTTGCCACGCGTGAATGGAAGATTGTGGAGACGTATGGCTATGTGGTGAAGGGCGGCTTCGGCCACAGCGCAGCCTATGACTATCTAACGGAAAAGGTGTACGTTTACGGCGGCATTGTGTCGGAGAGCGAGTCCAGCCAGGGGCTGAGTTCACGGCTCTACGCATACGAGCCGTCGACACGCATATGGACGCTACTGTCGGCGTCGCCAAGTGCGCGCCTGCTGCACACGGCGAATTTTGTGAACCAGGGACTGATGATGGTCTTCGGTGGCAACACGCACAATGACACCTCGCAGAGTTACGGTGCCAAATGCTATAGCCAAGACTTGCTGATCTACGATGTCTACTGCGATTCTTGGCACATGCAGGAGACGCCGGCGCACCTACAGGCCGATATGGCGCGGTGAGTGTGTGACTCTAACAACATTAAGTGCCCTCAAAAGTATGCTTTTAAAACTGTTTCTAGTGTTAAAGTTGTCGGCAAACTTTGGGGCATTTAATTTGAATTTTTACTCAGTAATACTGAAATTTGTTCTCGATATGTCTTGACAGTTTTGGCCACAGCTCTGCTGTATTTGAGGGTGCTCTGTACATCTATGGCGGTTTCAACGGTCAACTGTTGAACGACATGTTGCGCTACACGCCCGGCCACTGCGGCTACTACACCAAGGAGGAGCGATGCACCAACGGCCGACCGGGTGTGAAATGCATTTGGGATGTGCAGAAGATGCGCTGCATTTCCATTACACAAGTTCAACGATCAGCGATTTTCGGGCGTGAACAGTACGACTACGTTGTCTGTCCGTCGAAAAGCCGCATCACAATGACCTCAGAACTGCTGAACGACGTGTCGCGCTGCCAAGAGCTCACCAACTGTCAGTCGTGCGTTGCGAGCACATTCGGCTGCACCTACTGCGGCAATGGTGTCTGCACTAAAGAACGCTGCCGAGAGACGACTTCGGTCACGGCTGTCTTCTACGAGGCGACCACTCCACAACAGCCACAGCACACGCAGTTTGTGTCAGCCAACGTGCCTGCGGTGAATGTAAAGCTGCTGGAAAACTGCCCCTCCACCGAGGACTACCGCGTGAGTGCCGTGTGCGAGCAACTGCACAGCTGCCACGCCTGTTCGGCGAACGTGGCCTGCAATTGGGAGCCGGAACACAATCGCTGCCGCCCCTACATATCTAGCAGCGTTCAGGTGAACCGCACACAGGAAGAGATCATCTGTCCACCGCCCTGCGCCACTCTGAGCACATGTCACAACTGCACGGAAGACGATTGCATCTGGTGTCAGAACGAGCAGCGTTGTGTAGACCGCAACGCGTACACGCCCAGCTTTCCGTACGGTCAGTGCCGCGAGTGGACCACACACGCGTCCAAATGTCGCTCGACACCGGCCACTGGCTCCACGACGGCGCTGTCCAGCGCACAGTGTGGCTTCTACAACAGCTGCTCGCAGTGTTTGGACGATCCAGCGTGTGGCTGGTGCGACGACGGCACCAACACGGGCCTGGGCAAGTGCGTTGTGGGCGGTGCGCTGGCGCCTTACGATTCCACAGAGTGCTCGCTCAAGCACTGGTTCTTCACTTCGTGCCCGCGTTGCAACTGCAACGGACACTCGCACTGTCCCGACTTCATACACTGCGAGCAGCCGTGTTCGAACCTCACCTACGGCAATCACTGTGAGAGTTGCCTGGACGGCTACTGGGGCAATCCGATTAACGGCGGACAGTGCCAGAAGTGTGACTGCAACGGCCAGGGTGTGTACTGTCACTCAGACACCGGCAAATGCTACTGCAACACGAAGGGCATAGTGGGCGATCATTGTGAGAAGTGCGACTCGCAGAATCACTATCACGGCGATCCGATTAACAGCTCCTGCTACTATGAGCTCACCATCGACTACCAATTTACGTTTAATCTGTCCAAGAAGGAGGATCGTCACTTTACGCAAATCAATTTTCGCAATTCCCCTCAAAAGCCGGAAATCGATGCCGATTTTACTATTACGTGTAGTGTGCCCGCCAAAATGGATATTCGCGTGAAGCGGGCTGGCATGCCGGACAAACCATTGTTTACGGGCATCAATTGCTCAACGTTCCGACATCGCTTTCCCAAAACCGAATACTCGTTTGGCCATTCGCCCGAAGACAACAGCTCCCTGACCACATTTTATGTACTGGTACACGATTTTCAGCCGCCCATTTGGATACAGATTGCCTTCTCGCAATATCCCAAGTTGAACTTGCAGCAATTCTTCATCACATTCTCCACCTGCTTTCTGCTGCTGCTGTTGATGGCAGCGGTGCTTTGGAAGATTAAGCAAAAGTACGACATGTTTAGGCGGCGGCAAAGACTGTTTGTGGAAATGGAGCAAATGGCAAGCAGACCCTTCTCGCAGGTGTGTAGTGGTCATACTGCGAGATGTGATGCAAATTTTGACCCAAATAACGAAACCTTTTTCCTTTGCAGGTCTTGGTGGAGATTGAGAATCGCGAAAATATCGATTTAACACAGACAATGGAGGGCATTACGCTTATAACCAAGAAACGAAAAAAGGTACGTCAGTGTTCGTGTATATTTAAGTGCAAAACATTGAAATATTGGCGTTTTTAGGATTGCCCAAGTCCCATAGCGCTGGAGCCGTGCAGTGGCAATCGTGCTGCAGTGCTGTCACTTCTAGTCCGGTTGCCAACAGGTAAGGTGGAAAGTTACAAAATACTAGTGTCCGACCGAAACATCTTTTTTGGGCCGAAACCGAAACCGAATTTCGGTTTTTTTTTTAATATTCGGCCGAAACCGAAACATTCTAGTTGAAATAAAAATCACGAAAAATCGCGAAAAGTATTACTCAGAAAATAATTTTCAAAATACAATTTGAAAAATTGAACTTACCACATGAGGCTTATTTTTGAATCAAAAATAAAAACTCGGCCCGTAATTTTTATTTTGTGATGAAAAAATAAAACTGAAAAATAATTTTCATTCTGCAAGTGAAAAATAAAACTCATCGCATAATTTTTATTTTTCCCCAAAAAAAATAAAGCAACAAATAATTTTAATTTTCTGATCAAAACAAAAAATCAACAAATAATTTTTATTCGGTGAGCGGAAAATAAAAATCGAAAAATAAGTTTTATATTTTGATTTTTATATTTAGCTCATAATTTTTACGGTCCCTGATAAATACTTATCAATAAAAACAATTTATTCATTTTTTAAAAACATAAACATGAAAAAATCACCCTTTCACCCAATATTCAAAATTTAATAATTTAATATTGTATTCTAAAAAAAAAAGTTTATTTACATTGGTGGCATCTAAATTACACAATACGCAATAAAATGTAAAAAAATATTCTAGAAAGTTTCGGTTTCGGCCGTTCGGCCATTTTTTGGCCGAAACTGAAACCGAAACCACTTATTTGTGCCGAAACCAAAACCGAATATTCGGTCGAACACTACAAAATGCTCAGAGAGTCTTCTGAGAAAATGAACATGAACAGTAGGAACTTTTAAATGAAATTTGTGGCACATGCAACTCAATTGAATAAAATTGTAAAATGTCTTAAATTCGCAGGAGGCCTACAACATGCACCCGCAGGGCAGTCCGCTGGTCTGGCGGTGGCCAGCGCACTGGTGACGCTGGGCAATCCGCGGCGGCCATCGATCGAACATCCAAAAGAGCCAAAATCCAAACGAAAGCAAAGCCAGCATCCTGATAGTTGTACATAGTAATAGTAAGAAGCGAAACAAATAGGAACAACAACAACAACAAAAGCAGCGAAAACAATTTTGTAAACATGGACATACACGAACAACACAGCTCATACACCAACACACCCTTAACCGCAATACAAGAGATACTTACATAACTTTATTGAGAAATACCGAAAGAATTGCGAACCACCCACAATATTTAGTTCGTCATGATGAGGATTATTATTATTATTATTACTATTATATATACAGCAATGCATACATGTATACATATATATATATATTTAAAATTACTTATATGACTAGTTGTAATGCAATAGTGTGTAATATAATTTATTAAATTTTAACTTTATGCGTAATTTGTAATGCAGTGTAAACGAGAATAACACTAGAAAATGAGCAAAAAGCGAACGAGAAAGCTTGCAACATGCAAAGAAGACACAGTAAACATTTCCTATGTTGAAATAATTTTATGCGAAAGACAAAAAAGACAGTTGCTTAAAATTTTATATTGAAAAAGAATTAGAAACAAAAAACATGTAAGGTGAAAAACGCCAAATTGTATATAATCGGCATTTTAACAATGTGAGCGCTAAGCATTTTTATATTTTCGCTAATGGCCAATTGTAGATGTTATGTATGAGTGCGACTTGGAACGCACGACTGCTGCAGAACGTGTTCACTATAACTTTGCCATTTATCTTGTTTGTATTATTATTTTAATATCATCTGTTACTGCCTCTACAAGTTGTAGCTTTTGTTCCTAACAATTTGGCAGATATTGCTTCAAGCTTGAACATTTCTACTACAGTTGGGCGCTGCACATGCTTCGCAACAACGTGTTGCCAAGTCTTTTTGTTGTGTAGCTTTGTTCATTTCCGTTACTTTTGTTAATATTTGCTGTTCTTTCGTAAATATGTTTTCTATTTAAAATGTTTAATTTGTTTGATTTACTTAAAGTTTTCACTTTATAGTTTTGCAATAATTTTGTAATTAATCGATTGAAGAAAAATTGTTTTCAAAGTATTGTATTTAAAATTTAAAACTGCAGCGCAGACGATCGATGCTACAATGAATTGAGTTGCGAAGCGGCACTAGAGACAGAATGAAGTGAGAATTTGTAATATGTTTTGTAGTTTATAAGTTTGGTTTTAAAATATTTGATTCTAGTATAATAAAGCAGTAAGGCCGTTTTTAGTAATTCATGCAAAAACAATAGAAAAATAAATAAGAAGCAATGAACCGTAAGAGCGATTGTTTATGTAAAAAATTATTAGAAGCAAATTATGTAATAAATATATATATTTTTTTGTAATATACGTCGAACAAAGCAAAAGCAAAATAAAAAAATTGTTAAACGGTTAAAAAGATAATTCTTTTAGCTTAACTAAATAATGTTTATAAACTGCAAGCCTCGGTAAAGAAAAAATGAACGTAAATGAAAAACGATATCTTCGAAGTGACGAAAAGCTTGCAGTGATTTTTTTGTGTTTAATGAAGTACTGCAACAATTGTTCAGCGCTTCAAGGTTTCTTCCCCCCCCCCCCTCCCACTGCACACACACACACACACAGCCACACTTAAAATATAGCGTTTTTAGGCAAATGTTTTCAACTAACACTCGGTTTAACACTAACAACAGGAATTTAAATGCACCACCAATATATTTTCTAAAGTTTCGAACGTACTTGTACTCTATTTGAAATAATACAATTAAAAGCTAAATACGACGAGAGCAAAACGGTGGCCAGGTCTGCTGAACGGCAGTGTCTGTATACTGTTTTGTTTGCAGAAGCGTCGAAAATAGTGTTAAAGACAAACTAGCAGTTCATCCCACTTTTAACAACTCTTAGCAACAAAACGTACGTAAATCGAAACGATAAGTAAATCTAAACTTGAGCACTTTTGTAAATTCAATACGTCTGCGCAACCAATGAAAAGAATAATTAAGACCAGCAACAGCAACTGTAAGATAGCTAAAACTGAACTTGTAATTGTTTCACCTCTAAGTTGACTAAGTTTTTCACATTTTGTGCTTGATTTGTATTCTAAAACAAAATGTGTTGGCTGAAATTAATTGTATTATTTTGTATGTGTTAAAAATGTAAAAGGGCAGCATCCTTTCTGAGAGACTATTAGACGAAGAATGCGCGAGAGTCAAGTCTTAAATCGTTTTGCAGCTAACAGAAATTGAGAGTCCAGGCATTTATGATTGCTTGTGTATATTTTTATTGAGTGAAAGCATTTGTTGCTTCAGCAATTTCGCAGCAGACTCCGATTTTTGCTTGTGAGTGGGCAGCTTATGTGAGAATTTGTACAATTTGTATTTTGTATGCATTCGGGCAGCTGTTCCAATGTTCTTTCCAGTTTTATATAGGGTCTTGGATTGAAGTATATGGGTTTGATGATTGTGTATAACAGAAAAGCAACCAGATAATAGATATATATATATATTATTATTATTATTACATAACAATGATAATGATACAACAAAAAAGACTTGTTTGTTCTCCTAGAGTGTAGTCTTCTTAAACAACAACAAAAAAATTACAAAGTATATTTAATTTAAAAATTTCATTATTAATCAATAAATGAACGATTAAAGCAAATGCAAAGATTTTTCATTACCGCTAGAAGCCATAACACAAAAACAATAATCTATGATACTAAAAAATTTATTAATTATTTTGAATAATTGGAGAAAATGTATTTATCAGGGACCGAAAATAACAGTTATTTACGAAAACTATAATTGAAAATGTTACTATGAAGGAAAAATCATGCAAATAAATGAAATATACTAATACATTTCTTTTCGCACGGAGAATCAAACTTGGCAATAAACTTTTTTTTGTAATTTTTACGGAAAAATTAAAACATAAGAATTATTTTTTATTTATATTTTAAAAATCCTTAAATAACAATTATTTTTGATTTTTTTCATATTAGTCCACAAATAACAGTTTTATTTAGATTTTTATTTTAGTTGTCCTATAATAACAATTATTGGTGACTTTATTTTTGGTGACTTTATTTTTTCAGTCATCAACAAAAATCATTCAGTGACTTTTATTTATAAAAGTCATCAATAAAAATCATTCAGTGACTTTTATTTTTTAAGTCATCAATAAAAATCAGCCAGTGACTTTTATTTTTTAAGTCATCAATAAAAATCATTCAGTGACTTTTATTTATAAAAGTCATCAATAAAAATCAGTCAGTGACTTTTATTTTTTAAGTCGCAATATAAAAGTCATTTTCATTAATGCATGCAAAAGTTATGATTCTTCCAGAAAATAGAATTGTCAAGACAGGTTTTGTTAAGCCGATCAAGAATATATATACATTTCGATATTTAATGAATCCGGTAGTGCAATTAATGAAAATGACTTTTGTATTGCGACTTAGAAAATAAAAGTCACTGAATGATTTTTATTGATGACTTAAAAAATAAAAGTCACTGAATGATTTTTATTGATGACTTAAAATATAAAAGTCATTGAATGATTTTTATTGATGACTTTTATAAATAAAAGTCACTGAATGATTTTTATTGATGACTTAAAAAATAAAAGTCATTGAATAATTGTTATTGATGACTTTTATAAATAAAAGTCAATGAATGATTTTTATTGATGACTTAAAAAATAAAAGTCTTTGAATGATTTTTATTGATGACTTTTATAAATAAAAGTCACTGAATGATTTTTATTGATGACTTTTTTAAATATAAGTCACGAATAATTGCTATCATAGGACAACTAAAATAAAAATCGAAAAAAACTGTTATTTGTGGACTAATAATAAAAAAAATCAAAAATAATTGTTATTATAGGATTTTTAAAATATAAATAAAAAATAACTTTTATTTGTTGAGTCATTAAATAAAAGTAAAAAAATAACTCTTAAACACTGATTTTTATAATAAAACTTATAACTGTTACGGTCCCTGGTATTTATGATTGCAGAAAAAGTATTTTACAAGCTTTCAATTTTTGCTTTCATGCCACAAAAACCGAAACCGCATCGATACACAACAATACACATGAAAGAAAAAACCTTAACCAATGACCACTAACAAACAAAACCAACAGCAGCAGCAGCAGTGTGACATCGCAGGTGCCGACATTGGACACACGTCGAGCGGCTTTGGCGCTGAAGATAAAAGCCAGAGCCAAGAACTTTCACTCTCGAAAATTGAATGAAGCAGCGATTGAATGGCAAACAAAACACGAACTTTAATGGGCCGACCTACCGACAACACGTTGGGGCAGGCGAGAAATTGAGGTACGATGCGCTGAAATAATGGGACGTTAATAAACTAAAAATACAGCGAAACGAATTTTTATTTCACAGCGATAGCAACAAACGCGAATGATGATTATTTTGGAGGAAAAGTTTATTAAATTATCAAAGCAAAGTGCCGGACATCACGATCCCAACCATTTGCTCCCCCTGTGATCTGCTTGAAAAAACGAACAAAGTGTGAAACTGTGAGAAATATTTGCGAAAGCGAGAGAGTTGAAAATCGGTCGAAAAAATTTGCGTAGCGGTTGAGGCGATTGCAACACGCAGCCGGAAGCGGCTGTCGCTGTCGGTTGGCTGTACGCAAATGCAAATGACGTTAACACGCTGCTGCGATATGTGAATTGCTGCACGAAAGATACCTACAAACAGATTAAGGAAAAACGGGTAAAAAATGATAATGAAAAAAATAATAATAATGTCGTATGTGGTGTGTCTCATGCGGCAACCTTCGTTTCCATGACATGAATCAGTTTTGGGACTAGCTTTAATATGAATTGAAATTATTTTTGTTACGTTTTTAGCTTTAATTTTGACTGAGACATGCATACATTGAGCTCTGCTTGTATTGTGACGCCAAAAGTTGTTACTGTTTATGATGACAAGTCGACTTCATAGTCAGACCGATTCGAATAAGCCAACCAAAGTTTTCGGAATAACCCTCAATGCCGAAGTCGCGGAGTTTCTAAAATATTTTAGGAAATTCTATGTTAATTAGGTTGGAATAGTTGAAGGTTGCAACATGTATGATAAAATAGTTCACTACTTGATGAACGGAATGTAGTCAGCTGGTGACATATCGAACATTATCCATTTATCTCACTATAATTTAAGCCAAACGATACTAAAAGGAATACATTCTCTTTTTTGTAGAATTACTTGGCAAGCTGTTCTTAACACTGAGCCAACTGACCAGTCTTGTACTACCTGTAATCCAGAAATTTAATACAATTCGTACAGATTACAACGAAATGTACATAAAATATATATAATATAACTAACTAATTAATTCATTCAAC
This sequence comes from Melieria picta, assembly GCA_964056695.1. Taxonomy (NCBI): domain Eukaryota; kingdom Metazoa; phylum Arthropoda; class Insecta; order Diptera; family Ulidiidae; genus Melieria; species Melieria picta. The sequence goes on from OZ057398.1 coordinate 109,886,260, forward strand.
AACAATTTGAAATGGTTTTCGGAGTAAGAGAAATCTGGAACAAAAGAATTTGAGAGCAAATTGAGTTCCTTTAGGGCTCTAAAAATTGGGGAAAATAAGCGTAATTAGTTCTTACCCTCTCCAAAGAGAAAGTGGCATGATTTCTTAAGGAATATTAAACATTGAACATCGATATGTCAACAGTCCATTACATCGGCTATCCTATTTGCACGTAATGAAATCAAATATATACTTATGATAAAATAATTAATCAAATTACTGCTCAACAAATCTGAATGTCGTACATCTCATATATGAAAACTCCAAGTATGCCAAATACGTCGGCGTTAGGAATGGACACGCTTTCAGACAAAAAGTAAAAACCCAAGGCGAAGTAATAAAAATAATTAGTAACAACCAAATAAAGAAATAAAAACCTCTCCAATGCGAAACAAATTTTTTAAAAGAAGCTCAATATCTCCAAGAGGCAAACTACGTTTGAAATTCAACCAGGCAGCAACGTTTCGAAAGCGCCTGCAAGAGAATAATTAAAACCAAAGCAAAACGCCAAAGTGTAGTCACAAAAATCAAAATGCCTAAGCGGCCGAAAGCGCGCATTAATTGCAGCTTATTCATGTTTACCACGAATGTGCTGCCAGTCCCGCACCACCTTGTCGCCCCGGCAAGCAGACAAGGTTTCTGCATCGCTCCAACAGCAGTTGCGAGTACTCGCGCTTTTTGACTCCAACGACCAGTGCACGTTTTTCGAGCCATCGCTTAAGGAAAACAACAAAACAAATCGGCAAAAGCAAGAAAAGCGCCGCTTGTGCAACTGCCAAAACACGCTTCGCACTGTTGTTTGAAACCATTGCAAATTTCCGCTCCACAACTACAACCAACACATGTACAACAAGTTTGAAGCGAACCTGCGTGTGCAACACGAACGCCGAACACATTCATTCATTCGCGTCATCTGGCCAATCACTACACCAGTCCGAGCCAGCGCTACGTTCAATCGCAAATCACGCGTTAAAGTGAGAGTTTGTGTCTTGAGTCTTTCGTATTGCGGAGTGTCGCCGTTGTGCGATTTTATATGAAATTCAATGCCGACTGGCCAGGTTGCATGGTTGAAAACGAATACAAAGTGAAAATCTATTTTCAATTTTTTTTTTGTTCACAACGAAAAATTCGTAAAGTGAAATTTGTGAAAATTGCGTGTGCAGTGGAATTAATTTCCTTGCAATATTGATGATATCCTAATTATAAAACAAAAATTAAAACGTAATTGCAAGTACAGTGTTATAATCTAAAACACAAGTATAAAGTGTAAAAGTGCGTTTATGCGTTTATGCGCGTTTGTGCGTTATTTTATATAATCGACTAGCTGCACAAAAATATTTTTGATTTTATTTGGATACATTTATGCAATCTTGCTGCCCTCCAATTGGATTAGATTTCGCTACGTCTTTGGATTTAAGCAAATTTTGGATATTCAACTTTGGAAAACAACGCTTTGCGACAGGTGGGTCAGCTTTCAAATATATAAATATATATGTACAAAAATTTCAAAAAATATTCATACACATTTATTTATATTCACATTTGCTTCATAGCCAAACGTAGACCGCTATGTCATTGAGTTAAAGTCGACGTTAGCTGTATTTGTATTTGTTTTTATTTTACTGGGCCGCTCCCCTGGCTTTGATTCCTAACTTCGCAATAGGCAGCAACATTTTGTAAATAAATGAGAAATGAATTTCGGCGTTAAGGTTAACATTGACTTAAGATGACTAAGACAATATAATTGCATGTTGAAGTATTATTGATTTGATGTCAATATTGTTAGAAAACATTGCTCTATGATGCGACATTCAACCGAGTGAATATAAACAACACACATACCAGTTTTGAAGAACATGTTTTAGATGATAATTAATTGATTTTAAGTTCTCTAAGGTAGAGAGCTTTAACTCGAATTTCATCGAGCGTTATTGCACAAAATAATTTTGTCAATTTGCTATCGAAAAGTCTTTTAAAATTCCAGTGCAAATCATATTTGTAATCTTTTGAAAAAAGCTGCCTTTACATTACATTGAAAAGGACGTGGCATCCTCTCTAAAATACGAGACCAACTGAGCTTTATGAGGCTTATGGATTTTGGATTTCAATAATCTCTAACTTCTATGATTGCAAAGAAAACTCATAGCACTGAGACGAGCTAACATTTTTGTGAGCAGTCAAACAAGTTAACAGCAATCTGCATATCTTAAGTACTCACTATATGTTGTTGTCATTGCGGTAGTGGAAATTTTTTAACAAATTAAAACTGCCCTACGACAGAGAAACTAATGTACAAATGTTTGGTTTTGAAACTTTAAATGTGCATTTTTTTGCGCATACGAAATCACACATGTGCCTATTTACCTATGTGTGTGTGTAGCGGAATTTTACGTCAAAGTTCGTCACAGTAATCTTTCGTTTTACCGCTACAAACAATACCGAAAAATTTCGCCAACACGGACCACACCAAACACACTCACACACACACACACATAAGGCAGGTGAAAACTCGAACGAGCCGCAAGTTGCTGCATAAAGGCGCACATACACCGCCAACCGACACACACACATACATACGGCACACATTTGCCGCCCGGACTTGGATAACTTCGGACACTGCTGCGTGGCGAAAACCATTATGACTCATAAAAAAAGCCGAAAAGCAAAAATTTAGCAGAGGTGCTCACAGTAGCCGACGATAATGGCCACATTTCACCATACGGCGCGGCGCGATTTCAGCGCAATGTTGCGTATACGCACAGACACACACATGCACCGAGCGCAGCAAAACAAACATACACACACAAGCGGCAATATTTACACTTGGCAGCACAAGCGGTCAGCAAACATTAAAGTTGTTAGCGCTCACGGCTGCATCGCCGCCTGGCAGTGGACACACGGAACTAAAACGGCTCTTTCTGCACTTGACGGCAATGCCAACAACAACTACTTAATATTGCAAAAAACCCAAAAAAAGCCACAACAACAATGACGGTAGCAAGAGCGAAGTAGAAAACGGAAATCCTACTATCACCAATTCTCACACACGTCCACCTGTCGTGCGCAGAATATTGTGCCTGCTGTTTATATGTGTGTGTGTGTGTGTTTGTGTCGGCGTGGCCCGGTTCGGGGTTTGCCACACACAGGGCACTTATAGCGCCGCATGGCCACATCTGTTGCTGTGGTTTGTTGCGCACTTGGATTTGGTTTAGTTCACTTTTGGTGATAGTGCACAAGGTTCTTTCTTTTTCTTTAACAACTTTTCCCCTGCCTCACTGCAGCCTTTCTTTGCTTTGTTTTTATTTTTGCATGCGCTACGTCAGCCCAACAGCCAACAAAATAACCAGCCAACGTCGTTGTCGCACGAAACGAGGTCATGGCACGGGTTTCACTGTGCATACTGCAAAGCAGCAGCAACAACAACAAGAACAACAACATCACTAACAATAACAAACCAAAATCCAGACAAAAAAAGAAAGACGAAAACATTGTGTGGCTTTATGGGCGCTGAGCGAGTGAATTTTCGCGATCTCATTCCACCAGACTTTTGTTTTTTATTTCGCTCTGCCTTATTCCATATTAATCTTTTTTAAATAAAAAATAATATGAGTACCTAATTGTTTTGGGGAAATGTTTGAGATGTTTGAATCTCAAACCTAATCTAAGCGCTTTTCTTCTTCTCTCTGCACAAGTCTGCTTGATTTTCTTTTTGTATTTTTTTACTATTAGTGCTGCTGCAGTTGTTGTTGTTGTGCATGCTCGAGCAGCCGCGTGACAGTCGATTTCACCCATTTGAAATTTACATAGCTGCCAATTTTTTACACCTTCTGAAAACCAAAACACTTCAACTCTGAAGTGAAGCTTAAGTGAAGCATTAGCGGCAACGCGGCCAGCGAGGCGCTAAGTCGAACGTAGTCAAGTCGAATGAAGTCAAGTGTTGATAATGTGCCTGCTTTTGCTTAGCGTCGTGAGACGCCAATCCGCTGACAATCGAGCGATGACCCTGCTTAGCCAGGCAGATATAAAATATTTACTACGCGCACAAGTTTGGGTGGATGTACCACGCGTACTTGAAGGTACCTATAAATTTTTTGCTTCATTGTGCGTATTCTTATTTTTTGGTGTGCACTATGGTTAAATACTTAAAAATTACTGGGGTGTCAAGTTTAATGATCGGTAAAAGGTCAGCAACGATTTCGTAATCGCTGTGATCGTTAGCGACTTGCATAATAATTATGAAAATTCGTACAAGGACGTGCTAAAGTTTTGTATTTTCAATTGATTAAACTATTTTTACTTTAGCGTATTTAGAGTACTTGGGGTACTTAGTACCTAGAGACATAAATATTCGTATTATGTATACATATCTTTATTATCTTTATATATAAAAATGAATCCGTGGTTCGTTCGGCTGCTTAAAACTTGAAAACGACTGGACCAACTTGGATACTTCCTTCGGCGGGTTTGTTTAAAATTTTTACGTGAAGGTTTAGGAAAAAAGAAAAGTCGGGAAAACGGGGCGTGGCACCACAAGAATACATTTTTAGACAATAACTTTGGAACCATAAGTCACACATAAATTTAATTTGGTACGAACTTACTATTTAGTCATGTCCTTCGATGATGAGATTTGATCGGCGTGGGACAAGGGGCGTGGCACATTTTTTATGACCCAAAATTTACGCAGCACTGTAAGTTCACATCAATGAAACTTGGTATGAACTTTCCACTTAGTAGCACAATTCGACTAAAAGAAAGTTGTGAGCATTGGACAAGGAGGCGTGGTACCGCCTCCATTTTAAGATACATATATTGTTTGTCCTGACTGAATGATTGATTGAATGATTTATCATCCCCCAGCTGAAGCAACAAACATGAATTTTAGACTGTAGGTACATCTTGAAGAATGAACCTCCGCTAAGACGGGACTTTTTTGAAATTCGGGCTCTAAAGGGGCAAAACATGTGATATGGTGTTGTATGAAGAAAAGTGATTTAATAGACATACTCATTTCGAACTTCCTGAAAATACACTAAATCAAAAATAATTCGACACGTATTTTATAATTTTTCGAAAATCAAAATCTCACTGGGCCAACAATAGGTTAAGGTTTGTTTATGAAAATGGGCCTATTGACTTCAAAAATACAAATTAGACAGGTGTTTCTCATTATTTTCAAAATCGAAATCTAACTGGATCAACGACGGGTTAAAAGTTTGTGTGGATAAATTGTGAAAAAACATGAATTAATGGGCCGATTGACTTCAAACTTGCTGGAAGTACTCTAAGTTAGGGATAATTTGACACGTGTTTTCACTTTTTTCATTTCGGGAATCGGAAAATAATAAAAACGTGCTTTTCATGTTTTTGGAAAAGGTTTAAGAATTTGGTTAGATGTGATGACGTTATTTTTGTTTAAATGTGAAACCACATGATTTAGTGAGCCTTTTGACTTAACACTTTTTGGAAACAAATTAATTCAAAGATAATTAGACACATGTTTTTTTGTTTTTTAATCAAAATCTGACAGGGTCAACAATGGGTTAAGCATTTGTATCGGGGGAAACAAGAGAACTTGCGTGCAAAGCCGCAGGGCCCAGCTAGTTTTGTAATATTTGCCATTTTTCAAAGTGAGCCACAGACGTATATAATCTCTTTTGACTTTTGTGTTGTATAAGTTTTTTTGATACAAACAATGCACTAGTTCCGTATTCAAAGGACTTTCATCCAAAATTGCTTTATATATGCTTCTTTTTATTGTTATTGTCTTCAAAAAGCCTTGTAGTTCTTAATTTTTATAGGTGTATCCTTAGTGACAATTTTGACGAGCATTTAAAAATTGTTTGTAGCTCAATGCTTGATGCATTAAGTCAGTATTCCTAAACCAATGCATTAAACGCTAAATAAGATAAAATTAAAATCATTCTTCAGTGGTTCGCTTTTCAGCAGCCAATATTGAGGTTTCTCTTCTAAAACAATGTCGGTGAAAGATGCTATTTAATAATAACCTAAAACTTTTCGAATATTTCATGTTCCGTTAAATTTTTTTCAACGCTTTGTTCACAATTTATCTGCACATCACATTTCCTGGTCAGTTATTTTGTATCTTATTTTCATTATCATTTTACAGCTATAGATATTTTTATTTTCCAAAAACTTTCGCTCGTACGAATCTCAACATCTGAAGCACAAAAAAGCATCATAAAAGCTTACAGTTGCAGTCTTTTGTTGTAGCGCGCGGAAATCAACACAAAAAATCACACAAACATTCATACGGGTACATATGTATACACATTAGCTGTGAATTCTTAACTAAATTATCTGCATTAGCGGTCATTTGCTTTTTGTTTATGTGGCAGTCAAACTTGTTTGCAGGTTTTTGTAAGTTCTGTTTTATGATGCCACAAATTCCCGCTGACATTCGCTCAACACATTTTGTAGTTGATTCTGCTGAAATGACCGCAAATTAACTGCTTTGTCAACGCTTTAATCATAACTAACCGTTAAGTGGACGCTGCAGTTGTCAAATTTGCCGAACGTTGAACTCAGGCCAGCTTGATGTAATTTTTGACTTACGTGTAATTGGAGCTGCAGTCATAAAACATAACAAGCTACGGTAAAATTATCTAATAAGCCGTTAAATAGAATTTAATATTTTTATTAAATTAAGTAGCGTCAAAGACACCATGAGTCATGATGAAAAAATTGAGCCATTGCTGAGTCATCACCATGCAACAAACAGCAAACAGTTCAGTTCAGTTGGTAGCGTGCCGCACTAATATAAAATGCCAATAATTTCAATGATTCGCGAAAATTCGAAAATGCGAAACCTTCGGCAGTAGCAACAATCGAATGGAAAAGCGCTTTTCACTGCTTCACGCTATCTGCGCCACGTGGTAAACACAAGAAAAATGTTTACCGCAAAAAGCTGTTGGCATAAAATCTTAAAATCAGAAAAAAACCAACCTAAAAAAATTCGTGAAACTTTCGGTTGAATGGCAGGCAGAACCATAAAACATGCGACAGGAGACATACGAAATCGAACCAACAGCTGAACATCCACAACACTAAACATTTGATTAAGGATGGGCAACTGTGCGAAAGCAAAAAACCCAAAACGTGAAAAGTGGCAGTGAAAAAAATATCAGATACGGTTCGGAAGAAACAGACAAAAGCAACACAAAAACTGTACGAAAATGACAAACGAAATGCCGTTGCCAAGTCGAACACCACCACAACGTATGACGTTGCCAAAGTGAAAGCGAGTGCGCCAGCGCACAGATTAATCATCACCAACGGCAGCAGACTGAGCAGAGGTAAAAGCACCAACGGCAGCTGCGCCAAACGCCGCCAGAGCTGCCGCATTTGTGGCTGGAAAGCACTCTCACTGCGGTTTTTGTTAGCAATTTGTTGTTGCTGCAAACTATTTAATACTCTATGACTTGTTATTTTAAATGGCGATGAGTTTTTTTGCTCTGCTTGGTTAATTTTTAATTACTAATTTTCTATGCATAGCAAGGCGGCCAAGTGCAACACATACGCGTAACTGATGGCTAAACAACAGTAGAAATTTTGTTCGAAGGTGTAAAAAATAATTTGCCAGCGCAATTGAATTTTCTATAAATAATACAGAAAACAAGATTTTGATGAATTAGCAATAAGAGAATTTCAGAACATATTTGGTTTTGTTAGAGCAAATGCAATTCATTCAAGGTGGAAACAAAAGACTTGAACAACAAACTCAATTTGTAACTAATCGCTTTCAAACGAATAAAAAACCCATTTTACTAAAACTTGCTGTAATTGCGTTCTAACGAAATCAAAAGACTTAAGCAGCGAACAGAAAAGTTGAGTCCACCAGAACGAGTAAGAAATGGCAAAGTTTCTAACATTTTCCTATGCTATGTAAAATATTTGTTTCACAACACACACACACACACACGTTCACTTCAAAAGACTGTAGCACCGAACATAATTTTCCGGCATTGGATTAATTAGCATTACAAATTAATTTCCGCGCTTACATGTTATTTAGTTTAGAGTTTAGACACCATTTTCCTCATAGCCACATATTTGTAGTGACATTGCATAATATTTTTGGGTTTTTTGATACAACAATCATATTGCTGGAAACGTTAAAATTCGGAAATAAAATTGTAATAAAATGCTAATGAATTAAGGCACAGCCCATAGCACATACTCGTCCATATTTACACATATTGAAAATTGGACAATGAAACGGCGAAAGAAGCAAACAAAATATACAACACTTTAATAAGAGTGAAAGTAAAATACTAAAATGAGGCGCCCAACAGCAACAGCCGGGTTGTAATGTATGCAAATTGCGGCGGCACACAAGCAAACCACAAAAAAAATATATATTTATCGCCTTTATGCGTTCGAAGCATGCATACACACACATACACACACACACATATTAAATATGCACATACGCGCTTTGAGGCCATAATAAGCGATGTTGTGATGAAGCTGAATGACTGGTGCACATTTAGACCAACTGACTTTGACGTCACTGATCAATTTGGGCTTTCATTGAATTATTTCATAAACAAATAAAAAGTCAATTGCAGTGAAACAGAGTTTATGTAAATACTTATATATGTATAAGATATTTATTTGTTTGAGTTTCTAAAAATTACACTGGACAACAGCATGTCTGTTGCAGGGAGTTTTTTACATGAATCTGCATCGTTTTTCCACGCTGTTCAAAACCATACTCCGCTTTTATGTAACAGCTCTAGTTTTCGCAAAAAATGGGCTTCTCACTTTTTCGAATTTTCCTCGGCTTTTTTCTCGTTTTCGACTGTAATTTCTGAACCAATAATCCTATCGACATGATATCGTTGCACTAACAACATCTCACGCCATCTTTTCTGACATTAATCAATTTTATGTGTTCTAAATTGGCGTTGTAAAAGGTTTCAAAGTAGGAAAATATTGAATTTCAAGGCGTTTTTTCTGATGGCGAAAATTTTACAGATGTTTCATAAATCAAGTTACGAAGTATATGAATATCTTAAGAAGAAACATCAAACAATACAACACAGCCAAATTATTTGGCGGAATGCACATTCGCATCGAAATAATAGCAAAAATGTACCATAGCCATTTTCATCACTTTTCATACTTTTTCCTTAAAAAATTAGGAGCCTCAAAATATGCAACGTTTTTAATTTTTTTTGTTTCGAGCAATTAAAAATATTTTTGTTTTTTGCTTGTATTTCAGACTATAACTGGAACATATAAAAGAGCATATTTTGAGGCTCCTAATTTTTTAAGGAAAATGTATGAAAAATTATGAAAATGACTATGGTACATTTTTGCTATTATTTCGATGCGAATGTTTATTCCGCCAAATAATTTGGCTGTGTTGTAATGTTTGATGTGTTGGCTTTCATTATACACCTAACTCGTTAATTGATTTACAAAAAATGTGTATGTTTTTGACCATCAAAGAAAACGCCTTAAAATTCCATATTTTCCTACTTTGAGGTCCAATTACCGCGGAATTTTAAAACTTATAAAAATAAATTACATCGGAAAAGAAGCCGTGCGCTGTTGTTAATGCGATAAGGTGAAAATCATGTCAATCGGTTTTTTGGTTTAGAAATTACAATCAAAAATATGGAAAAAGTAGAGCAAAAAATGAAAAAATGACACGGTACCTATATCTCACTAACTAGAGCTGCTAGAAAAAAATCTGAAGGTAGATTCGAAATCAGCGCACCCAAATTAGTAAGAAACAGTAGAAAAACTCCATGCAACAGAAAAAAGTGTTTTTTGTTGTGCTGTGTTATCTAAAAAAACTATACCTAAGAGTATACAATATACGTACAACGATAAATACCATAATTACAAAAACAACTTGTAACAGATTTTGGGGTCATTGAATTCACAACTAAAAACCTTTTCTCTTCTCATCTCTCTTACTTTTTATTGTAGGCTGCATTGAATAACTGAAGATTTTGTATTAAATTTTAATGCTTATTTTTCTTTTCATTGCAGCAAGCATTGACGCATCGACTTCCTCAACATAAAATATTCAAACATTCCGTTGAAAAGCAAAGCGTTTTTTGGAGAGTAAACGCAGTGAGCCTTTTGACACACGCTTCCCTCGCACCTCTCTTCGCGTTGGCATTCCTTTCGCTTTACACAACGTCGCTCTGAATTTTTGATGCTGTTGCCAAATTTTGCACACAACGAAAATGGCACAGCACGATAAACGTTGGCTGTCGAAGGTGCTGCTGCTGTTGCTGTGCATCTGCGCGTGCACAGTGTGCGTCGTCGATGCAAGGCGCTTCTCGAACGGTGAGTTTGCATGTGATTTTTCATCTCTTTACTTCCTTGCCAATTCATATTTTTTGTTTGGGCTCCTTTTGTATACTTGCTTCCTTTTTGGGCGCACTGAAGTCATTGACTTTTGCAACACACACAAACAAACAAACAAACAAACAAGCGCAACTGTGAGCAAGAGGGCACACAAAGTACGCATAGGAATTCCAACTGCTGATGGCGAGTGTAGCAACACACTTTGTTTTTGTGCTTAATTACCGCGGCGACCCAGTGCCAGTGCGCACACTTTACAATATCTTTTTTTTATTTTTTTTTTTATTCTGCAAGTTTTGTTGACAACAAAGCAACTGGCGATCTGCTGGCTAATGCTCAACCGCATTCTGCTGCCGCGCGTTGTACTTCCAACGCTTTTCATCGCTGGCCCACTGCGCGTCAATGCAAAGCCGCTTAATGGCATTTGTCATGGCGTGCCGGCTCTTGTTTGTTCTTTTTGCTGCTACTTTGAAACACACAAAAATTGCACATTTCCAAAACAACAATTAACGCGCTCGGTTAATTGCAGTGCACAGCAATCAACCAACAAACAAACAAGCAAACAAAAGCAACCAAAATTAAGCCGCCGAAACTGAGGTGAATTGAATTTCCAAGCAAATCGTGAAGAGGTGTCGAAATTCAGTCGTAAAATTGGTCTACGAAATCAGAGCAAAGTCGTGTGCGCCGACGCTTTCAGTGTTTTTGTCGGCGCTTAAATAAATGAAGTAACGGTAGCGCTGAATTTGCTATGCACTAAGCGTGCCGAAAACAAAACACCAGCCAACTAGAATAGTAAAAAATACCAACAAAGGAACAAAAACAATTAAAAGCAGAGCGCATACAAGACTTGAATGCGTGCAACTTTTGCTATTGCACCGAAAACGACGTCATACCGCATATCAACTGACTGCGCAACATGCTGCGCCTCAAACATGTTGCATGCGCCCAGAAGACAGCACAAACAAAACAACCTAATCGTGCCGTTATAAATAGTAAAATATTGTCGTAAAAACAAAACAGCAGAAGAAAACAACAAACGATGGAGAAAAAGTCAAAAGGTAGAAATAAAAAGGCGTCAACAGGAAAAGAGCAGCCACTGTGTCAGTCGGTCAGCTGCGCTGTGCAAAAGCCAATCAGCCGCCAACCGTGCCAGCACCTTTGCTGCGTGTCTAGCAATGGCGCAGCGATTCCCTGCCGCTGGAGGCTGCCGAGCTTGCAGAAATTTCCTTTTCGTTACGCTTCAACGTGCTGCGGCTGCGGCTGCTTGAGACCTTTAGACGCGCCTCTGGCAGCGCTTCCACCATCAACTGGTTGTTGTTGTTGTTGTTTGTTGCTTGCTAAGTCATTTAGCCGCAAACTTGATTTGTGTACAAGTATTCTCTGCGTTTGGCTAGAACCAGTGCCCGTTGGCATTTGCTGCTTGCCAACGTTTTGGGCCGACTGGCAGAAATCGCTGTAAATTGCTGCGACTGTGTTCGAGACGGTGGCTGATGTTCTTGGGTTTGCCATTGTTGTTGTTGTGTTGTTGGTGTTGATTTGGTATTTGCGCGTTGTGTAGAATGCGGTTTTTTATGGCGGGATGAGCAGTTGGTGGGTTGGGTGGAATTCTAGTCAAACTACTCTTGATTTTATTTGATTCATTAAATGATTTAATGCTTTGCTCAGCCAACAGCGCTGACTTAAAGTTTTTATTGATATATTTGGCTTGTTGTTGTGGTCATATAATCGTCAACATTGCGGTTTAAGTGGCCATAATTAGACTGCGAACTGGAACCAAGGTGTGGGAGACAATAATTTCGATTTTTTGCATCATTTAACTAAACTAATATTTGATGAAGTAGTTAAAAATTTTCTTTTGTAATTTAAAAATAGGTAAGCATTTTGAAATTTCATTCAAGGTTTTGAAGAACAAGATTTCAGCCAGTAGTAAAATACAGAAAATGAATTTTCTTAAGGACTTCTGGGAAAATACTTTCATCCCGAATGGAGAGTTCGAGAGCTCAAGCCATATTCAGTCATCAGTGTGCGCTAAAAACGCTCCTCTTGCTAAGACGCTCTCGGAACTTAATCGCATTCCAGACTTAGATCTCTCTCTTCCAAGATTTATAGTCTTAAGAATTACACAGCACAACAAAAAAACACGTTTTTTCTGTTGCATAGAGTTTTTCTACTGTTTCTTACTAATTTGGGTGCGCTGATTTCGAATCAATTCTCAAATTTTTTCTAGCAGCTCTAGTTAGTGAGATATAGGTACCGTGTCATTTTTTCAGTTTTTCCTCTACTTTTGCCATATTTTTGATCGTAATTTCTAAACCAAAAAACCGATTGACATGATTTTTACCTTATCGCATTAACAACACCACACGGCTTCTTTTCTGATGCAACTTATTTTTATAAGTTTTCAAAGTAGGAAAATATTGAATTTCAAGGGGTTTATCCTGATGGCGAAAATTGTACAGATGTTTCATAAATCAAGTTACGAAGTATATGAATATCTTAAGAAGAAACATCAGGCAATACTAAACAGCCAAGTTATTTGGCGGAATACACATTCGCATCGAAATAATAGCAAAAATGTACCATAGTCATTTTCATCAAAATGTGTGAAATTTCCTTAAAAAATTAGGAGCCTCAAAATATGCTCTTTTATATGTTACATTTCTAGTCTGAAACACAAGCAAAAAATAAAAAGATTTTGAATTGCTCGAAACAAAAAAATTAAAAACTTTGCATATTTTTAGGCCCCTAATTTTTTAAGGAAATTTCACACATTTTGATGAAAATGACTATGGTACATTTTTGCTATTATTTCGATGCGAATGTGTATTCTGCCAAATAACTTGGCTGTGTTGTATTGCTTGATGTTTCTTCTTAAGATATTCAAATACTTCGTAACTTGATTTATGAAACATCTGTAAAATTTTCGCCATCAGAAAAAACCCCTTGAAATTCGATATTTTCCTACTTTGAAACCTTATTACAACGCCAATTTAGAACGCATAAAATTGATTAATGCCAAAAAAGATGGCGTGAGATGTTGTAAGTGCAACGATCATGTCGATAGGATTATCGGTTCGGAAATTACAGTCGAAAATTTGAAAAAAGTCGAGGAAAATTCGTAAAAGTGACACGCCCATTTTTTGCGAAAACTAGAGCTGTTACATAAAAACGGAGTATTGTTTTGAAATCAGTGTGGAAAAACGATTCAGATTCATGTAAAAAACTCCATGCAACAGACATGCTGTTGTGCAGTGTTATTGTTGAATTTTTTTAATTTTTTTATTAATTAATTTTTATTATTTAATTTTTTTATTATTTTGTAATATTCCAGTTTATAGATAGTCTGTTAAAATTTATTTTTTGTTTGACTGAATTATAAATAAATAAATAATTATATTTTTTTTATTTATTAGTGAACAGTATACCAGTACTATTCTATTTTGTTCCAAGTTCAATAGTTTGCTATTGATGTATTGTTTTTGGCTACCAGTCATATTTATTTTTTTTTATTTTCACTGTTTTCAGTTTTGCACCCAACATAATCGTAAACTTACAACGTAGTGTTAATTATATGAGTAAATACTGTTGTGGGCAACAATGTTTCTCTTTAAAAAGAGTTAAACAGTTTGGCAGTTTTATATATTACTAAAATTCAAGGTTAATTTTTCATTGAGTGTTTGAACTAATGAAACTCTAACACTTATACAATGCAATACAAAAACAAAACTGCCAGTAATGGTAATCTTTAAGTCAGAACTAACACTTTTAGCACCTCTGTATAGCCGCTACACAATATTTAATAATTAAAATAATTGTTTAACTGCAACAAAAAGGCCTCAAATTCTTCGGAATAACTAAATAAATTATTAAGTTAAATAATTAAATTTTTTACTTAACAATAAAACTATTCAAGAATGTTGAAATGTTTTTTATGGTTTAAGCAAACTTTTGCAAGTCGCTTAAGATGCTCTTGGCACGTAGGAACTTAGAATGAACTAGTGGTATCACCTAAAACAACGAATTCAGTTCAAAATTTAAGCATATCAAACAAACTTCCATTACAAAACAAAATATTTAAACAAATTCATTATTAAAAAAATGTATACCAATTTATAGCTGAAATTTATTAAGAAGAATAAAATAAAAAAATTTATAACTTAACATTTTTTTTAAATTTTATAAATTGTTAACGAGTATTTCTAAACTGTTTGGCGTTTGCTCATTGATTTTTTTTTAGTAAAAACATACTCTTTATAACTAATAATGCCACCAAGAACGCTGTCAGTTCCGGCTATTCTGTTATTTACTTTACTTTACTTTACTTACTTTACCTTTTATTAAAATATCATTGATTACTTTTCCTAAATTGCTGATGGAAATTTCTGTTTGTTTATTGTTGCAATTTGAGTCGCTTACAGCAACGATTGTTGTTATGAATTATTGCTCATTACGAACAGCAATGCACACGCACGTCGAGAAGAAAGTGCTGTGTGTGCAAGGTGTGCCACAAAATTTCATTCTTCCATCCAAAGCAAAATGCGTACTTTTTATTGTACACTCGTGTGTGCATTTGAAAATATTTGTATTGCTTGAACTGTTGCTTTTATTTTCACTTTTTCGGTAGCAATCGAGTGAAAAGTTTTCTGAGTAAAATTAATTGACTATGATGTGGAAATACTGAGATCAACGACTGATGATTGGAAAAGTGAAAAGAATGCGTTGCTTGTTGGCAAACTTATCTCCGCTATCAAAACTCCTAATAGGCTTAAAGTTGTATGGCTTTCGAGCGTTGCGACAAAAGCCAATCAGACGTTGAGTCATTTATTAAAAATGCATTAAAAGCTGCGGCAACAAATGCTGATCGATATGAGGCGCGCAATTGTGTGTCGGTACAAAGGCACAGCACTAACATTAGCGTCAATGTACAATAAAAACACACACACATACACTTTAATATTTGTATATTAACATTGCTCTTTGTACGAAGCGCAACGTTGCTTTGGCAAAAAAAAATACATTTTTTTAAAAGAAAATTGTTACGTTGTTTGCTCTTGTTACCATTTGTCAGTTGCTGCCGTTGTCAAAGGTTTTTTTTTCGGCGACTGTTTGTATCGTTGTTGTGTCTGGTATTTATGCGTTCAAATAATAATTACAGCAACAACAATTACAGCGAACAATTTATGTCGAGACGGCTGAAATGCCAGCAAGCAAGACAATTGACTCTTCGACCAATTTCAGCTGTTGCTGTGAATGTTTGTTTCGCTTTTGAATGCTTTCAGACTTTTGTGTGCGTTATGTTGTTTTAAATGTTGCAATAATAGTATAGCGACAAAGACAGAGTTTGGAAAAATTGCATAACGAAATGTAAACATAACTTTGTGCACGTCTGGTCGGCGCTGTTGGCTCAGTGGCAGCCGGCGCATTCGGTGCATGTTTGCTGGCAAAAATACACTCAAGTCGAGTGGTAAAACACATTGACTTGTACCTACATACGTATTTAGTTGACATAATCTGTGTAACAGTTCGGCGATTTGGAATTTAATTAGCGATGCGACCAGACATAACGTGTGCAGCGGGCCGTCAATATGGGGTCACTTAAACGCTGCACAGACGTGTCGTGCAATTCGGATGTTGCATTATGTATACAATTGAAAGGGTTTTAAAATCGATGTTTTGAAAGCTACGACAAAGCGATTTTATTAGTCTGCACGAACTTGTGTTTCTCTTATTTTTTTCCAAAAAAAAAGCAATCTTATAGGTCGAGCACTAAACTGTTCAAATAACTGTTGAACGTAGGGTTTTTATCAACCGATAAATCAATATTGTGTAGGGCAGGGGCGTAGCCAGAACTTGGTCATGGGGGTTTTAAATTTTTTTTGTGCCAGGTTAGTATTACGTGTTTTTTAAAGTAAAGTGCACTTTCGAAATAGGGCATTTTGTGGGGGCTTATGTGACGTAGTGCATTGGAAATTAAATTTTTCCCGATTTTTAGTAAAAATTTCATGAAATTCGGTACACTGGAAGCGAAGTTATTGCATCTGAAGTGAAAGTATGTTTGTGTCGTCGTACAAAAATGAGCATCGAACAAAGACCCAATATTAACTTTTGTTTTATAAATGTTTAAACTTTAATCGAAGCATTAAATTTGATGAACCAAGTTTATGGTGATGAATGTTTATACCGTGGTGGAGTTCATAAGTGGTAAACGCGATTTGAAAACGATTGTCAGAACATAAATGATGACCAAAGTGTTAGCCAACTGAATCCGCGATCACCGTAGATCAAAACTGGGCGGTAATTCATAAAAGATTAGCCAAAATCCTCATTGAAATTCTTGAAATTGGATTTAACCTTCGCTTTACTTATACTCACCCGGGTCATCTTTTTAATATTCATGTTTAATATGTGCCACAGTATTTAGCTATAATTTCGAATAACACAAATTTGAAGGAAAGTTTAAATAACATGAAAACATGTATTTCTTTTAAGAAATTTGGTTCATGTTTAAACTTGAATTTGGTCAAGTTTTGTATACAAAATACCTACCTGGGTGATCCCAGGCGCTTTCGCTGCCATTTTGAATAAAACTCACAATAAATTTGTTTTTTTGCGTACCTCATTATGTGTTCAATAAACCCTCTGGAAAGAAATCTTCTAATATTTTCCATAGTCACAAAATAAATCATTAAAGTTAGGACTTTTTTCGAAAAACGAACTATCGCCAGAGGAAGATACTAAATACTGAAGTATGCAAAAAATGTATATATTATTATATATTTATTGCGAGTTTTACTCAAAATAGCGGCCGAAGTGCCTGGATGGAAGGATGCCATATCATCTATCGACACTTGTTTTGACTGTTTTTTTGTTTACTAAAAGTCGAACTTTAACCATCAACCACTCCTCGTTTTCACCTCATGTGGCATCGTGCGACTTTCACCTTTTCAAAAAGTGCATTTGCCGTTGAAAAAAAAGCGTTTTTAGAACGTAGAAACCATCCAAAAGGCTTGTACCGACATGCTGAAGGACATTCCGGTCGACGAACTAAACTACTCTTTAGACATGTTTTTAGATCATGCAAATCGCTGTATTGAGTCTAAACAGGACTATTAAAAAAAAAATTAGTTTCGCCAAAAAAAATTTTTGTTATTATTTATTCTTTTAAATGTTTAAAGATGAAAAACCTTTTTGCTAATGTGGAAACGTGAATACGACGCATAGTGATTGAAAATGTTGACAAATTATAGGCTATGGGGAGGTTCTGACACCCAAAACCCCCCCTTGGATACGCCCCTGTTGTGTAGTGACTTAAGGGGGTCAATACGTGTAAACGGTATATTTTTGGACTGGCGCATACGCCGGAAAAAATGAATGCAATGTACAATTTTTCTTTCCATTCTCCTATTAAAAGGTAGCAGTGCAAGAAAAAAACTTCTTTTTTTTTTGGCGTGCTCAAAATGGCGGCAGTGGTGGGGGTCCAACGTTGGACCCAAATTCTAGTAGAAGTTGTGCCGGCGACCCAAAAATCATCTGAAAAAATATTGCTTTTAGTTATTATGAGAAAATGTATGTACCTTCTAAAGTAACTAACAAAAAAAATATTTTCTCGAAAATACAAAAATACGCTCAAACCGAAAAAAATTACCTTTTTTTCTTAATTTCCCGAAAATGGTGCCGCGGATTTCGCCAAAAGCAATGCAATTTTTAGTTACTTTAGAAGTTCTGTTTCAAAAAGTTGCTGCCCAAATTTTAGATCAATGGGACTAAAACTTGCCGAGATATTCTACTTCCATAATCAAAAACCAGTGTTTCGAAATAATTCGGTTTAAACTTTGCGTTACCGATATCATGCGGAACGAATTGACCATCAATAAAGCGCTGCTGCAGGGGAACGGTTCATCAGAATTAAAAACCACTTGAGGGGGATATTCTTAAGACCCCCCCTGGAGTCTATTTGACAAAAAAGAAAATTTTGAAAATTTTATAAATTTATTGTATTTATTGTTTATGTATCACTGTAGTTCTTTTTCACTTTGAGTCGAGAATCATGTTTCAAATATTAAAAAATTCTTTATACATGCTGACTGTCTCGAACTTAAGACTCCAGTTCGAGATTTCTGATCGATTATTTTACTTTCTGCAGATTCATCGCAATCCTTCGTTCACAGAAAATAAACTTGGTTATTCAATTTTGATGTAGTTAGCACTCGATATCATGAAAACCTGGCTTGTAATTCATGGCACTTATTCCTTGACTCATTTTCTGTGCATGACATAATTTCAGAAGCTCACAATTCCATGTTGGAGTCTCTCAAAGTAAATAGTAACCAAATACATATATACGAAGACACACTTTATGCTTGTTTTTGTTTCAAATATAGCTTTCTGGGCATTTCCATTCGCTTTGTTATTGCTTTGGAAGCTTACTGACATCGCAAAGCGTTTTTGCATTTGGCGGTCCCCTGTATTTGAGTAGATAACCGAGGAGGTGAGCGTTGGTTCGTTAAACCTCAGCAAGTGAAGGTCGCATTGTCCATATTCACACTCATGACGAATGGGTTTAACCCGACCAATATTGAAATCGCAGTGCTGTAGTTATAAGTGCTATTAGAGAAGCCTTAAACTGATTAAAGCTAAACGCTTGCATGCGAATATTTCAAAGCACAACGTTTGAGAGTCCAGTCAATGCATATATAAAAACGTAAATATTCATTTGTATTGCGCTGTTACACAATCGACAGGCAAAAAAATAATGCAAAAGCAAAAAATAAAACTGCCAGCAAGCAACACACATACAACAACAATATTTCCACCACACGATGTGCATTCGCACTCGTTCACCTGTTAGCGCTGGCGAGTAGCTCAAAGTGGCTTAAGTGACATGCCGACTTTTTAGGGCATTCGACATTAGTAAATGTTTTGCATTCAAATGTTATGAATTTTCTTTATTCTCCTGTGGTTTAGGAGTTATACTGTTTGCCTGACAATGAGTTGCAGTGTGTGTGGTTTAAGGCTGAAAGCATCGATTTCGCTTGCATGACAGCGCTCGTCAAACAGCAACAACTACTGCGACCGTAGAAACGATAGCTGGGCTCCATGTTGGCCTAAATGGCGCGCCACACGGACCGGGGAGAGCTTTGTGCGTTGGTGTGCGTTTACACTTGGTTGCTGGTCGATGCCGATGTTGTTGTTCTGGTGCTCGTTTATAGTTGTTATCGCATTGCCATGTTGAGCACGTCTGTAAAAGTGAAACTTTGTGTTTGCGATTTCTGTGTGGTGGTTGTTGTTGCTGTTGAATTTGGATTTGCAAATTTTTTGCAAGTGCTAAAAACGGCGACTGTCACAAACCGTTGAGACACTTTGGAGATAGCGGAAATCAGGCTAATTTTATTGCAAATGGATTTGGGGGAAATGGCATTATCGAAGTCAACCATCCACATAGTTAGGGCCTTGAACTCAAACTATACCCAAATAATCGTTTTCGTTTCCTTTGCTTGTGCACCTTTTCAGTTAATCTCACCGCCTGCCAGCATTTGCGCCGCGCCGAATCACGTCGCTCCAAGGCGCTCACCACTCCGAAGTCCGAGGTGCGCGTGCCGCGCTGCAACAAGAAGGGCGAATTCGAGCAGATTCAGTGCCTGGACGAGCGAGCTGGCCAGCAGTGTTGGTGCATCGATGAGTACGGCGTCGAAATACCCGGAACTCGCAACGCCACCCGGTCGGGTGTGCGCTGTGAGGAGCCGGACAACTGTTCCGCTTCGGCCTGCCGCATGTTCTGTCCGTCGGGATTCGCGCGCGATCCCCAGACCGGCTGCAGTGTGTGTCGCTGTCGCGACCCCTGCGAGGGCATCGAATGTCCCAACGGTCAGTCGTGCCATGTGCAGGAAGTGCGCTGCAAGGCAGAGCCCTGCCCGCCGGTGCCCACCTGCAAGAAGGCGCGCTCCATTGCCAACTACTGCCCTGCCGGCCTGCCGCTGGCCATTGAGGACAGCGTAAGGCCCTTCCTGTGCGGCCTCGAGCCCGGCAAACCGCAATGTCCGCCGCTATACCAGTGCATGGTGGAGGGGGGCAACGACTACGGCGTCTGCTGCCCGAGCGCACTCAAGTTCCAGAAGCCCGGCGTCTGTCCGGCAACCGATAAGGTGGACTACACCGACCGCACGGGCTACATGTGCGGCTCGCCCTGCACTCACGATCTGGAGTGCGGCAACATGGAGAAGTGCTGCTTCACCAAGGGCTGCCAGTTCAACTGCCAGCAGCCGCACAACGTCACTACGTGCCACCAGGCGCGCGCGCTGGCCAGCGTGCTGGCCATCAACGAGCGCGAGGGGCGTGGCTATGAGCCGGACTGCAATGGACCTGGCGGCATGTTCGCGCCGAGGCAGTGCTCGCGCAACGGGCTGGTCTGCTGGTGTGTGGACCCGCGCACGGGACACAAGATACAAAGCACCATGGGCGCGGCCAACAATGTGAATTGCGACGGCTGGGAGAACATGGTGAGCCGCTCGCTGGGACGCAGCTTCAGTGTGGAAAAGTGCGACACAAACATCTGTGCTGCGGTGTGCGAGTATGGATTTAAGGTGGGTCCCAGAGAGAATGGTGAGTGAGGGCTGGACAAGTAGAAACACTTCAATTTTATTAAAACTTGCAGAACGACCACAATGGCTGTCCGACCTGTGAATGTTCGGAGCCCTGTGAGGGTTTCAAATGCGGCATGGGTTCACACTGTGAGGTGGCAGCGGACCCCCTGTGCGAGTCCGGATCGGCTCTGTGTGCCTCGTGGCCGGTGTGCAAACCCGATTTGGTCTACTCGAACCCCTGTGATGCGGGCGCGCCGCTGTCAGACAACGTGACAGGGGAAGTGATGTACTGCAGTGAAGGTAAATTGAAAGGGAATCGAAAACAAAAAGGCTTTGGAAATGTTTTGGAGACATCTTTTTGCTTAAGTCGCTGAAGTTGCCTTCGCTTTGGCATATGTCTAATTTGTTCCATTCATCCTGTAGAACGGCAATCGCGTGACTTCCAACCGACCGCTTTCTTCGACGCGGAACCGGATGTGAAACAGGCGCGCTCCATGACAAACCGCATTATGTGCCCGGCCAAGTACAAATGCACGAAACTGTCCCGCGATACGGAAAGTGTCTGCTGTCCACTGCCCGAGCAAGTCGCTCACACGGAGCAGCCGCCAATGCGCCAACAAACTAGTGAGTAGACACACACGATGTTCAATGCGACACGCCACAATCAAATGAAATTCTTGCAGTGTGCGAATATCTACGAGACTTCTCCGAACGCATGGAGGGCACCGAGGAAGGCATGCAGCTGGCCATAGCCGCGCCTCGTTGCACCGACGACGGCAACTACCGCGAGCGCCAGTGCGCCATGCGCAAGATACGCGTCACACGCGCCGAGCAGCGCAAAATCCTCGAGGAGAACACCATTCGACGTATGCGAATGCTGCTGGAGAGCGTCAGCGCTGCCGGCGGTGCGCGCTCCAAGCGCGACGTGGAGCGGCTGAAGTTGTACCGCGTCGACGACAACGCGCTGAAGGTGCAAGCCGCTGCACCTGTGCTGGGCCGCAGCGCCAAGGTCATCGACATGGGCGCCGACCGGGCTCAGGGTTTGGGGCAGCTCTTCGAAACGGAGTTCAAGAAGGTGTCGACCGCTTCAAAGCGACCCGCCAACGACAACGAACTAGTGGAGATGGAGGTGGAGGAGTGCTGGTGCGTTGACAGTTTCGGCAGCGAAATACCGCACTCGCGCGGCTTCAACGTGACGGACCAGACCTGCTCGCAGCTGCGCGAAGACATCGACTGCTTGGATCTTACTTGCCGCATGGGCTGCGAGTACGGCTTCACGCTGGACCCCGACACGCGTTGTCCGGCCTGCCAATGTCGCGACCCGTGCGATGGCGTCACCTGTGGTGAGGGCAAGGAGTGTCGCATAGTGGATGTGTCCTGCGACGAGGAGTATTGTCCGCCGGTGCCGGCCTGCCTGCCGCGCAAACCGGGTCAGTGTCCGTTCTTGGTGCCACCGGGCCCGGACAATCTGGACGCGAACACCTGCGCCTACGAGTGTCGAACGGACTCGCACTGCGAAGGCACCAAGCGCTGCTGCTCGAACGGATGCGGCACACAGTGTGTGCTGCCACAGATGAAGACCGCCTGCCAGCATCTGCAGGCCATACAAATGCATCAGTCCTCCGAGCTGGGCATACCGGCCATGAAGATGCACATTGCGCAATGTGACGCGCGCACGGGAAAGTGGAACGAGGTGCAGTGCGCGCCGGACGGTGTCTGTTGGTGCGTGGACGCGCTGGGCCAGGAGCTGAGTGGCACGCGCGTTAAGAGCGCTGCGCCCGTGTGTGAGGTAAACTCGGCCCACAAGTGTGCGTCAGCCAAATGCGACAAGTCGTGCGAGAGCGGCTTCAAGGTGGACGCAAACGGCTGCCAGACGTGCGAGTGCCGCAACTTCTGCGATGAGATTAGCTGCTCCAGCGACGAGGAGTGCCAGCTGATCAGCGTGGAGTGTATTGATGCGCCTTGTCCCAAGATGCCAATTTGCGTGCCGCGACGCGAGTCTGTGTGCCCGGAAGGCAGTCCGCTGAAGCAGGGCGACCTGGAGGTCAGCTGTGGACCACACAACGACAACGAGGTGTGCCCCACGACGCACACCTGCCAGCTGAATCCGGTGACACATCGCGGAGTCTGCTGCACCAAGACAAGTAAGTCGATCAAGTCGTCTCTATAGACAATCTTTATAATTTAGAAGAGTTTATAAATCCAAATTTTTTTTATAAAATCTTCGCTTCTATAAAATTTGGGTCAATTAGTTTCACGTTTTTAATTAAATAAATAAACATACGAATTTATCATTTTTAATTGCATCAGGGGACGTTTGCTTTGAATCCATGGACAACGTCTGCTTGGCCCAGCAAAGTTCGGAGCACAACGCGACCCGCTTCCGCTTCAGTCCCAAGGCCAATAAATGCGTTCCCGTCGCCATTGACTTGGATCAAAGCACGTGTCAGACGAAGAATCTATTCCACAGTGAGTTGGCCTGCAACTCCGTCTGTCCAGGTAAGGAGACATTGTGCTCATTTGTTTTTATTTTTAAAAACTGCAAATTTATTATACAATTCTTTCTATAATGAAATCCACATAAATATAAATTGTTATTCTAAATGTTTGTAAACTATTCTATCACACAGTTCTGACCTCCTGCGAGCGATTGAAGCTGAAGAACAACCTGGCAGCCCAACGCACCGGTTACACTTCTGTCTGGTTCCAGCCCCGCTGCGATCCCGTCACCGGCCACTGGAGTCCGGTGCAGTGCTTGGGCAAGCAGCCCGACTTAGAGAGCGCCGTCGCTGGCGTGAGTCGCTCCTTTGAGCCGCGCACCGCTGTGCCACCCGCACCGTATGGCGTTTGCTGGTGCGCCGACAAGAAGGGTGCGCCGCTCAAGGGGACGCTCACACGCGACGTGGAACCGACATGCAACAGTCGCCAAGGGCGTCAACGCAAGGTTTTCGATGGCGGCGATCCGCTGATGGAGGAGCTAATCAGACAGATGACCATGCTGAACGACGTTGACAGCTATGCGAGCCAAGAGGAGCGCGACGCAATGGCGGACATCGACTTCGAGCTGAGCGAGCCAGAGCAGAAGCACGCCGCGCTGGACAGCCTGGCCGTGGAGAGCGCCAATCGTGAGTCCAAGTCGCTGAAGACGACCGGAATTCCCAGCACCGCAGCGGAAGCGTCGGTTACCGAGCGCGTTCTCGAGCTGGCCAACTCGCTGCTCGACTCGCAGCTGCACGCCGAGACGGTGAAACCGATGAGGGTGCACACCACGCGCTGTCGCGCGCTCGCTGCCACCGCGCCCTTCCCCGTGTCCTGCGACGAGCTGGGCGCCTTCCTGCCAACGCAGTGCAACGGCAAGTTGTGCTGGTGCGTCGACGCCGCTGGCAATCAACTGGACTCGTCCAACATGTTCCGCCGCGGCACGCGCGAATGCGAGCACACGCCCATCGGTTCGGTGGCCGTGGAGCTGCACATGCAGAACGGCACTCAGAAGAACCTGCGCAACGTCTACGACACCGTACGCACAGAGCTGTACCAGATGCTGGGCGACGCCGTGGAGAATCTGCGCGTGCAGGAGAACTTTGACGGCTCGGTGATTGTGCGCTTCGAACTGCACAACGACGACAAAATCGACCTGGCCTTCGCCATCGAGTCGGCCATCACGTCGAACAAGTTCAGCCTGGCCAACGGCCACTTTCTGCCCGACATTACGCGCTCGCACTTCGTACACCGGAGCATGAACGTGCCGCTGGCGCAGGCGGCCACCGCGCCCGAGAACACCATACAAATAGTGCTCTTCATAATGGCCACCAGCTCGGCGTTTCTGATCAGCGTGCTGGTGGTGTACATAATGCTGAAGCGCGGCAAGCGCTCCAAGCTGACGGCCGACCAGTACGGCTACCCGATCTACGCGCCGACGAGCGGCGGCAAGACACTGGGCGCGGGCGACAAGCGGGTCGACTTCTCGGCGCCCATCTTCGTGCTGAGCACGCACGAACGCGACAGTATTAAACCGCAGCCCGAGGCGGCGCTAACGGATGCTGAGAAGTAGGACGTCGAATCGTTGGAATTAATTGGGGACAAAGCCCCCAATTGATGGGCGTTCGCACGTTTGGTGGCTTAGCGCAAAAGACCACATTCGGCAAGAAGCATATTTGGCGCGTTGTGTATATTTTGGTCTTGTCCCCGTTTGGTTTTGTATAAATTAATTTAATGTAAAGGAAATTTTAATTTAATTTGTAAATACACACATTATGTTATGCTTCACGTATTTATACGCTCTTCACGCCCACACCATCACTTTCCCTCCACTTAATTTTATTTTCTTCTAATATTTGACGCATCGTTTTGCGTTTGCGAAAGTGTGTCTCAAGACTCGAACTTCAACTTGTTATTCACTTGTAAAAGTTGAAAAAAAAGTGCTGATTTATAATTTGTTTAATATTTTAGGTAAAACGTGTTATTTTTAAGCGAAATAAAATTTTAAGATTTTTAAACCTAAATCGTGGTGTTTTGCTTTTGTCGAAATATTGGAGTCGATTTAAATTTTGCTTAAAAAAATGTGAAAAAGAAACATAGTTATCTGCAAACAAGTGCCTTTTGTGGTTTGGAGAAAGTATTGCAGGTGAGCATTGAAGGTATTTGCGACAAGGCAGCCGTGTTTCGAATGCGTCATTCTCTTTCCAAGAAGTGAGCCGCACGAATCCAATACTTTCTGCCGTGACTCATACAGATTGTCCATGTCTGTGCGTTGCTTTGAACTGCGTAAAATTTCTGCCCATGCAACATTAAAATAAAAAATGGTTAATTTGTCCTAGTTCGTGTTTAACCCTTTTCGATCAATTTTCACATTTCTTGAGATAAAATTTTTTCCTTCAAAATATTGACTCTTATTGAACATTTTAGCAATAAAATACAAACAATTTTCAAAAAAAAATCATTTTGGTTGAGAATAACAGCTTTATCAATTTTGTACGATGTAGAGTAAAAATTCATGAATTTTTTGTTTCGGTTTTTTAAGTTTTATGAACAATTCATTGATTGTTTTGATAGAAAACATAAATTATAACAAAAAAAAATCAGAACGTGATTTCATTTTGATCGAAAGTTATATAAATTATATATATAAACAATTAATTCACATTTATTCGGCCTTATATAACCGATGTTGTTGTTGCAAAGCCCTTTTCCTCTGAATAAAACACAGATTCAATTAAAATTCGTAGTTTTACAGAAAGATAATGAATATAGCCGATTCCTTTTATCGTTAATTTTAATCGATCAAAGCGATTGATATCACTTCTGCACAGACTTGATTAAACTCCATAATTGCATAAAAGATAAAAAACGAGTTGCTTTGGTATCTTAACTCAATAAAAAGATAGATTTATTACGTCAGTTTTAGTAAATCTTAATAATTTTGGCTTGTTTTTGTTGCTTTACGCAAATATCATAAGTTTAAATTTTTTTTGCTTATAGGTTTTGTTTTGTTTTTTGTGTAAAAATGATAAATACTGCATTAATTTGTAGATATTAGTGTGATACATAATAATAATAATAATATTGGTAGAATATAATATTCATAATATTCCGCAGCGTCCGACAATCTTCTTGCTTCTTTACAATCAGCTTCTGCAGCACGATCAGCGTTTTGGGCATCGCCAGTATGTAAACATTATGTTTAAATACAATAAAATTGTTTACATATGTATCTACATATAATATTTGCTATTTTGCAACAAGCAATGAACGCTGCGTCGGTTATTGTCTGCTTTGCACGCATTCATTGCTCGCGGCGTGGCGCGTTCGCAGACAGACACAAGTTGTGCGCGCGAAATCAATGAACGATTCAATGAATTAATGAACGAGCGATTGAATGAGCAAATTCTAAATGGAGTAGTTCGATTTGTATAGCAGAAGAAATACTAGCAAGATAGCTAAATGCAGACGACGGTCAACAATGAAATTAGTAGTAAGTATAAAAATAGTATAAATATAAAAGTAGTTTGTAGTTTATAGATTATAGATTAATTTGTAGTTCGATTTGTATAAATTTGAATATAAAAAGTGTGGAAAGTGAAATCAATTTGCATTTCAGTCCATTTGGTTGCGCCGAAAACGAAACGACAGACATGCGCGCAGTATTTGCGGCACAATTGTTTTCGTGCGTTCAACATTCGGCCTAAGTCCACAAATATTTATACGTATATAGTACATGCATGGTAGGTGTGAATGTAGAGAGATAACGATTTGTTAGTATTATTTTTTAATGGATGTGTGTTTGAATGGAATGCTGCCAAAGGGTAGCTGAATTGAGCACCAACTTAGCAGTTGCGGTTCTCTTACCCTCCAATCGTGAAACGTGCAAATGTGAGAAATTTCAATATTTTTATGACTAATTTGTGTTTTACTTTAGTAAATTTGCTATTGCTACACTTTGTAGGGGGCGCTGCGCGCATGTTATAAAATTTTGCGCCGTAAATGCAACGACTTGGACATTTGTGGATTGGATTGGTTTGGATCGAGGTCGTTAGAGCTCTTGGGTAGACAAATGTATAAATTGGACCAACCAATTGGCATAAAAGGACCAACAGCGAAAAAACGTTTTATAAAATTAAAGTAAACAAATTGTAACAAAAATCAAACAAATGTAAAATATACACTTTACTTGGCACCGGCCGCTCCGCCCGCGCCGCTACTGCCGCCGCCCGCTGTGCCGTTGCCTGTGTTGCGCAACCCGAAACCGGGTATCGACGCTCTTTGGTCCTCCATGCGGCCGCTCTGCACCTTCATGATGAGCGAGAAAAAGTCCTCGTCTGGCACGGTGGTGCCGCCTGCCGCTGCACCGCCTGCCCGCATAGCGGCGGCGCCACCGCGTGCCCTAGACGGTGCCTCCGCGTCCATGGTGATGTTGGGGCGCGGCAGCTCGGAGCGCTGTTCCTCCAGACGCGAACTTTGACAGCGCATCAGCATGTCGAGAAAGGCATCGTCCGGCTGTTGGGTAGTAGTGGCGCTGCGTGCCAGCTGTCCATGGTGGTGGTGACCACTCGCAGTAGTGCCGCCGCTGCCGCTACCATTAGCTGCCGTTTTGAGTCCGGGCAGCGCCCCGGTAGCAGTAATGCCTTCTCCACTGCCGGTGCTAGTTGATAACGAGTTTTGCTGCACGAGCGGCTTGCGGGTGGCACCGGTAGCCGCGGCACCGACAGCAGCAGTTCCTATGGCGCTAGCCGTTGCAGATCCGGCTAGGTTTTTGGTGATTTTGATTGAGCAGCGTTGGTCGTCCATGCGTTTAGACATCGAACGTGAGAGCAGTTCCAGAAATTCGTCGTCTGGTGTTTTTGATTTCGTGGCCACACCCGACTTTTGGCCGTGCTTTTCGTCACCAGCCGCCTGAGCACGCTTGCCGTCGGGTGTGATTTTGATTAGATCCAGCTGCTCCATACTCTGACGCCGTACCCGCACCTACAATACAATGAAACTCAACTATTGACAAATCGCTTTCTAATTCCTTCACTCACCATGCGTCCCTGAGAATTCTCCGAGCAGTCAGATTGATGGCCGCCGCCCGTTGATAAGTCCGATGCGCTGGACCGCTCCTCACAGTCTGCCGGAGAGCTGCTCAAGTCCGGCAAACCGAGCAACTTGCGTAAATCTGCAATGTTTACGCGTGCTGTGCTCTCGCCCACCGTATCCTGCAGCTCCTTGGCCAGCTGCAAGTGTGCCTCGGCATAAAGCAGCGCCTTTTCGTGGTTGCCGATTGCCGAGTGAGCATTGCCCAGTGACCAGCAAGCACGCGCCTCACCCACACGATCACCCAACTCCTGCGCGATGGCCAGGTGCCGGTGGTGGTAGTCGATAGCAGTGGCGAATTCGCGTAGCAACGTGTATGTGTTGCCCAGACTGTAACAGGCTTGCGCTTCCACCTCGCGCTCTCCTAGCTCGATGGCCAACGCCAGCGTGCGCTTGTAATGGTCGGCAGCCTCCTCGAACTGGCCGAGGAATATGTGCGAGTTGCCTAGGTTGCTGTTGGCGCGTCGCTCGGCAGCGCGGTCGCCGAACTCGCGCGCAATGCGTAACCGTTCCTGGTGATGTTCGATGGCAGCTTGGAAGTCACCTACAAAAAAGCAAAACAACCTTTCAATTTGCTCATTCCTCCGGCTTTATGGAAGCATTACTTACCCAGCAAGTAGTATGTGTTGCCCAGATTGCCGCATGCGCGTCCCTGTGCACCGCGATCGCCCAACTCCTGCATGAGCTTCAGATTCTCCTGGTAGAACTCGACCGCCTTGCTCAGTGCCTCGCGAACATCATCGCCATAGTCGCCTGGGTTTCGCTGTCCCATGTGCTTCCCCTTCGCATGGTACACGTTGCCCAAATTGTATAGCGCTCGACCTTCGGACAGCTTGTCGCCCAACTGGCGAGCCAGTGACAGGTGGCGGTCACAACAAATCGCCGCCTCATCGAAGCGACCCATCACTTTCAACGTGTTGCCCAGGTTGCCGGACGACTTCGCCTCGCCCAATTTATCATTCATGGAGCGCGCCAGAGTCAAGTCGAGTTTGTGGTACTGCATGGCCTTGGAGTATTCGCAGAGATAAAAGTAAGCGTTGCCCAGCTGCGAGTAAATCGCAGAAAGCGTGCGCAGGTCGTCTGTTCCTGCCTGGATCGCGGCTTGAAAAAAGGCCACTCCCGCGCGGCAATCGCCCGCTTTGCACAACCGCTCCCCTTCCAGCGCCAGCTCTAGGCACATGCTGGAGCCACCATCCCCGCCTGCGCCCTGTTCCGCGCCACCCGCGCCCGCACTGGACACATTCTCCGCGGATGCCGACAATGAAGACATCTGTGCCGAGTGTTGTGTCGGTTTTTGTGGCCCGTTTAATGGTTCTATTCAGCAAGTGTCTTTGTTGTTTTCTTTGGCGTGCCCTTGTGCTCAACTGTTGTTTTTCGTGGGGTCTTGCCACCAGCACTGCCCTGAACACTTTTGATTTTGACTTTTCGCTGTTGCAGCGATTTCCAGACTTTCTTTCTCACTACACTTCCAGCTTTCCTTTGAGCAACAAATTATTTAATTTCTGTTCTTGAGAAGTCCCAAGGAATTATTCATGGTTTTCCGTTCAACAGTCGCTTTCAACCTGCACCAGTGTGTTGTGGGGAGGCGGTGAAAATCTCATTTTGCACAGAAAGCGGAGCAAGCACCCTACAATTCATACTTTTTTCCAAACAAAAGTGGTGAAATAATTCGTATGGCACACAGGGTGTGCCAAGGCACATAAAATATATTGGGTAAATTCAAATTTTTGATACTAGATCAATATCTGTGCTAAATCGGCTCAATTAATACTCAATGCATTTGAAAGTATTAAAAGACTCATATTAAACGTAATTATGGGATTTTAAAGGTTTTAAAAAAATCATATCATATGATGACGATTGTGAGAGCAATTTGTATTGTATTTAATTTGTATTTGACATTTGGAATTGCTTTACAATTAAAAATTTGGAATAAGCAATTGTTTATTCGACTCGATCTATTCGAGGGTGCTGAGATATTTTTATAGCTATTTGTGGCATGGCTTTCGCATTAACATATTCAAAAGAGTTGCGTAATTCTCTGCTTACTTAAAATTGTACATATATTTTTATGTGTTGACACTACAAATTCGCAATTTGAAAACGTTTAATGTGTATTGTTTGTAATAATATTCTGAAAATAAAAAATTCTGAATTAATCTTACAAATAATGGATATTCTTTTACATTTAGTTCGACTCCGATATCTATAACTAGCTCCTAGTGCAGCATTCCGTCATCAACTCACCACAAGATGGCGTCAGTTTTGCCCAAAATGCGCACACAATTCACCTCAGCCAATCGTCTCGCGCAAACGACGGAAAAAGTAGCTCAATGTATTCCATTTCTATTTCAGTGTGAACGAAAGGAAAAAAAATTTTTTACAGGTCGACCAAAGGCGCCGCAGCGCGATTAACGGGAGTTTTTAGCATTTACAAACAACAGAAATCAACTGAAAACCACCGGGAAGAGTAGCGGAAAGTGCAAGCAACAATTTGCAATAGAAATACGGCAAGGATTTGGTGCATTTACGCGTGAAATAAGGGAAAAGGACTGACAAAAATCGTGCGAGCGAAAAATGCGAACAAATTTTTACGGGAAGGAAAAAGTTTTCAGAGTTGCTCAGTCTACGTCGTCGCCGCCGCAGTCGACGTCGGCCGCAGAAGCAGCGTCGTTTGCCAATCTTGACATACGCAGGCAGTGAAATTCGAATAGCTGTCGATCGGAGAAGAATCGAGGAAAAATAAACTAAACTTTTTCTAAACGTCACGTCCTTGCAGTAAAACTTTTACCGGAAAGGAAATCGTATTAAAGCGCGGAGTAGCGGCTGAAAAACTCGCAACGCTTGGACCCAAGAACAGCAACAATTGTGTCAGTCCAGCAGCGAAACCCACAAAGACGGCAACCGAACGCGAGCCAGCAGCGCCACACCAGAGTCATCCAGTGTCAGTGCCAGTGCGAGTGACAGCGCCGTTCGGGCGTTTTGACATTTAATGACATTTGCGCAGCAAAAGCAAGCGAGCGGGTATTATTATTGCGTGTAGCAGTCGAACGGCCGACAAAAGAATTGCCAGCGACAAAAAAGGCAGGCAGCAAGAAAAGGGAAAAAAATCAATCATTTGCCTGCCGAACGAATCGAAAAACGTCAACTGGAGTGAACTGAACTGAAGTCGAAGCGGTTCAGTGTTTTGTCAATTTCATTCAGCATTCAGTCGAGTTTCCGTTCACTTTTCCTCCAATCGAAAGAGCAAGAAGAAAAGAAAGAAAATTCAAGTGCGTAAATTGAATTGGCATTTCGCGAAAATCGTGTGAGAAATTTCCGTGTGTGTGTGTGTTGTGCCCGTTTACACTTGCCCGCCCGCCGACCCCCCTGTTTCGTCCGCCCGGCCATACCAATCGCTGTTCAGTTTGCGCTTTCGGAGTGTGGCCCGCATTGCCCTGCGTTGAGAATTTCGATTTCTGTTCGATTGCGTTGTTAGTGAATTTGACTTGATTTATTTTATTTAATTTTTTGCCTTTGTTTTATCCTATTTGGAGAAGAAGAACACCCGAATTTCGATTTTCACTGTGTGCTCCAGTTCGGCCAACAGCTCCGTGTTTTCTTTCGTGTGTGTTCTACAAACAGAAAATGCAAATCGAGCGAAGCGTGTGTAAAGCTGAATAGAAACAGACTCCTGCCCGATTGCCTGCTGCCCAGCTGTAATCGCTAATCGACCCCATTCCCGGTTGTTGTTATTGGAACGAGGATAGTGGACGGCATACAAATCGGCCTGCATTCGGTAAGTACCAGTGTTGCGGTCGTCACAGATCACACAATAGTATTTCAGCAAATGCAAAGGTTGTGGAGGGGGAGGGGGAGTGGTAGTGGTAGCCCATGATGACTATTGCGGTAATTAGCGGCAATCAATCGCCTAAAATTGATTAATTTTGACAAAGATATACGATTACTTAACTCATTTAAGTGCTGACTTTGCGCTGTGACTCCTCAAAACAAAAAGTTGTAGATCTTAGAAGGGTTATTCAGAAGCGGGACAACATCAAACACATTTTGTTTGTCTCTTAATCTCGCCTATTGTTTATTTGTTTGTAGAAGAAACATTGTGTGTTTTTGCGTGCATTCTGATACACATAAAAACTAGGTGCAAATTGGTTGTAATGCAAATTGCTTGTTGAATCTCTGCTCAACCTGAAAGCCTGACGGCTGATATTCAATTCGTTGGAATTGAAAAAAAAGAGTTGTTACAAAATTTAAAATAATTGTTTATTTGTTGCCTGCTTAAAAAATTGAATACTTTTTCATGGCTATCACTTACTTCATGGTGGCTATTAATGTCAAAAATACTATGAAATGTTCCTTACATGTTACATGTGTATCATAACTTCCGAAATCTTCAATAAATATTTGACGTTAAACTGGTTGGCTCTTCCGGCGAATGTGGACCAGTTGGGGCAATATTGTCCACTTCATCTTGATCCATTCTGCGCTCGGCGATGAACTGGCAAAGGGTTAACGTGCATTAACCACTTAGCAAATTGTACTGCACTCTTCCAGCCGCGCAATGCCGCCGTGAGTTGTGAAATTTTCAAATGCTCTGCTGTCCTTTGTTTTGTCGTTGGCGTTTGTGCCTGTCCGAGACGAATTGCTCCAGCATTTTATATCGCTCGTAAATGTTACGAAGCGTAGGCAAATAATCAACGAAGAAGGCAAACAAAAGCCACATTTGCACTTGAGAATTTGCAAAGTTAAACAGAAAATGCATTTCAAGAAACAATCGCAAATCACAAATGAATGACGAATGCAACGTCGGCGAAGGCATTGCACAGCAGCATTGCAGCAACAACATGTAGCAACTGCCGCTACAACGATATCAGATGGCGAATTAGCAGTACAATGACCGATTAACATAATACTAACAGAAAGCAACAACAGTGCCAACTACGGCATCGGCAAAAATACCAAAAACAAAAACAACGTGTAACGATAGCTACCGAGTGTGGGGCATATAGACCGCAATTGCCACAAAGACCTTGAAATGCGAAGAAGCGCGAGTGCAGAAGTAACGACGGCGGCGTGGCCGGTGAGAGTGGAGCTCGCGTTAAAAAAATTTAAAATTATGCAATTCGGTTTTTTAAAAGAAAATTTGCAAAGTTCTGAATTTCGGACTCTATCGACTGCTACGCAAACACACAAAGGCCAAACAAAAGCGCAAAGACAGATAATAGCCGAAGTGGTCAGAAAGCAGAACGCGAACGAGAATTTTGATTCATCGCCCGAGCACAACAGCAACAGCAACAATAGCGAATGTCGAATGCCGTTGCCGCCCACCTGCGCGCTATTGTCCAGTTTTCGTTTAAATATCTTGCATACCTTTTTGTTTTTTATGTTTTGCACTCGTAGGAGAAAATCATGTGAAAGTGTAACAGATGTTGCTCACGCTGGTGGTGGCTTCTCTTCACACACCTTTTTGCCGTCTGACTGTTTCGCTGACTGACTGGCTGGCGGCTTGGCTCGCTTCCGGTAAAACTATCAAAACCACTGCCGCGCCACCGCGCTGACTGACAGCACCTAACGGGCAATTCGCACCTTCTGTTCTTTCCTCCACTGTGATTTATCATCACGATTTTTAATTATTCGCCGCCGCCGTTAGTGCTGTGGCGCTTGTTGTTATTGTTGCTCGAGGTGGGTGCGTTTTCGGGTTGGGTGGTGGTCGCGTTCGCTGCTTGCTCGCTGTGGGCTGCGTGTTGTTGCCGCTGGCCGGCTACGTGCTGTGAGCTGCCACCCGCCTTTACGCTAAATGCGTCCGCTGTTGGCATTTTTGCTTTCTTTATATTTCTCTTCGTTTTGTGTGCCACTGCTGCTGAGGACTTGCCTTTGCATCGTCATAATTCTTTTGTGGTGCTTTACTTTTAAGATTTCTGTGTGTATTCATTTCAGCCTTTCGTTGTTTTCACTTTTCGTTTGGGTTTTTTTTTTTTTTTTTTTTTTTTTTTTAACGAGGAGGGAAGCATCGAAAGCCTAGGGTAGTGCGGGACTTTAAACCGCTAAACCCTCCTCTCGTCCGAACGGTTAACCCCCCTGGGTCACCGATAGGTATTGCGTCAGGAGGCCGTAAGGAGCATTTCTGCTCAAACGTTCGTATGTCCTGTCATGTCATGTCCGGACTTACCCATAGCATAAGCCATACTGCCCTGGCTTCCCTGTTGCTGCAACTGTCACCACTGCTGGCGCTGTCATAGCTGCTCCACACCATCGTCCGTGCCGTGTGATCGTCGAAGCGCATTGCGTGCGCGCTCTGCCGCCCGCAGTTTTTTTATTATCTCGGCGGCTGCCGAGCTAACCGCCTCCCACTTCGCCGGTGTGTCGCACATATGAGCGACGAGGTTGGCCTCCGTTGCCTTCTCTCCGAGGACTTTCTGTAGTTTGGCGTGTATGTCGGCGAAACGCGTGCAATGGAAAAGGACGTGCCGCGCGTTTTCGTGCTCTGCTGGGCAGCGCGGACAAAAAGGGTCCTCCTCATGGCCATACTTATGGAGGTATTCCCTGAAGCAGCCGTGTCCGCTGAGTATCTGCGTCAAGTAGTGGTCCAGTTCCCCGTGATGTCGTTTGGTCCACTCCTCGATTTTTGGGATAAGTCGGTACGTCCACCGCCCCTTGGATGACTGGTCCCACCTGCATTGCCATTCGCGTGTAGTCGTTTTACTTTCGATTTCTTTGGCGGCGGCTGTCGCCTTCTCGTCCCGCTTGTAGCAGCGCTGCATTTCCGCTGCGAGCAGATCGATCGGTGGTTTGCCAGCAATGACGCCAATGGCGTCATCCGACAGTGTGCGGAATGCGCAGGCGACGCGGAGTGCGCTGAGGCGGTATACGGATCGTATGCCTTTTGTGCGTTCACGAATCTTCGCAACATCCGCCCAGATCGGTGCTGCGTATAACAGTATAGACCCCGTCACTGTTGAGAGCAGTTTTCGCCGGCTAGAGCGGGGACCTCCGGTGTTTGGCATCATGCGTGCGAGCGCGCCATAGACTCGCGTGGCCTTTTCGCAAACGACGTTTAGGTGCTCTCTAAATGTCATCTTAGAATCGATGATTACGCCCAGATATCGCAGGTGGGGCTGTGAGGTGATCGTGTGACCTCCGACCGTAACGGTGAACGCCTCGCTCACTTTACGTGTGCTAAGCAGCACAGCTTCGGTTTTGTGAGCAGCCAACTCAAGTTTCGCTGCTTGCAGCCATTGCCTGATGCAAGCAATTGCGGTGTTGCAGTGCGCCTCGAGGATATGCAGGTGTTTGGCGACAGCTACGACCGCTATGTCATCTGCATAGCCGATGATGTGGACGTCTTCCGGAAGTTTCAGCCGAAGGACGCCATCATACATCGCGTTCCAGAGCGTAGGTCCAAGTACCGATCCTTGGGGTACGCCTCCAGTCACTTTGTATCGCTGCACGCCTGCCTCTGTGTCGTAAAGTAGCACTCTGTCTTCGAAGTAGCTACTAATAATGCGCTGCAGGTAAGCAGGGACCTCGAAGTTCTGTAGTGCGGTGATGACCTTGCCCCAGTTCGCCGTGTTGAAGGCATTTTTGATGTCGAGCGTGATGACAGCGCAGTACTTTTTGGTGCCACCCAGCCACCTCTTGCCGCTTGTTGCCTCTTGGGCAATGTCCATCACCGCTCGAATGGCGTCTACAGTGGACCGTGCTCTGCGGAAGCCAAACTGGCGATCTGAGAGCCCACCAGGCCCCTCTAGGGTTTCCTGCAGTCTGTTGCAGATAATCCTCTCCAGCACCTTGCCCATGGTATCTAGCATACATAGGGGCCTGTATGATGACGGCTGTTCTGGCGGCTTTCCAGGCTTAAGCAGGAGCACAAGTCTCTGCCTTTTCCACTGCGCAGGGAAAACTCCTTCTATGAGGCAGGCAGTGTAAAGCTGCGTGAAAATCTCCGGCTGCGCCTTTATCGCTGCCTTTAGCGCTATGTTCGGTATGCCGTCTAGCCCTGGTGCCTTGTTATCGGCAATTTTGGCAACACTTTGTAGCAGCTCGGCCGTACTAACATTTGGGATTTCGGCCAGGTCTACGATCCCAGAGCCAATTGTTAGCGCCTCTTGCAATGGAAAAAGCGTGGCGACCACCGCGCTCATGAGCGTAGGATCTGACGGTTGTGGCGATCTAGGTCCTTTTACTCGCTTCATCACCACCTTGTACGCCAAGCCCCAGGGATCAACATCCGCATCCGCGCACAGCGCCTTGAAGCATGCCTTCTTACTTGAGCTGATGGCTTTCTTAAGCGCGTTTCTGCACGCCTTATATTCGGTCCGCACTAGCTCAACTGTTGGGCGATTTCTTGCTCTCTGTAGCTTCCTTTGCGCCTGCTTGCAGCGTTTTCTGGAATCGGCAATCTCCTGGTTCCACCAGTATACTGGCTTTCGACCTGGTTTACCAGAGATTCTAGGCATCGTCGCGTCGCATGCTCTAGCGAGTTTTGCAGTAATGCTATGAGCCATGTTTGCTGCAGTATCTGGTCGTACTTGCTCCTCCGACCACACAAGGCCGAAAAAGTCTCCATCAAACATTTTCCTCTTCCACCCTTTGATTTGCGCTTTGCGGACATCGCGCGTGCCTCTCAGGCCTGGCTTACTTATCTCCAAAGTGATGGCGTGATGGTCACTGTGTGTGTATATATCACTAACGCACCACCGTGCGTTCCGCTCAATGCAGCTGTGTGCAAATGTGAGGTCGATTACGGATCTGCCTCTACCCGAGTCGAACGTGTATTCGCTGCCCTTATTAAGAAGATACAGCTCTAGGGGTGCTAGCCATTCTAGGAGGATTTTACCGCGTTGGTTTGTGCGGCTGCTGCCCCAGGCGGTCGACCACGCGTTGAAGTCTCCACCTATCACTGCTGGTGACTTTCCCTGTATTTCGATCGCCAGTGATGTGAGCATCTGCTCAAATTCACGTACAGTCCAGCTGGGTGGGGCGTAACAGGAGAAAAAGAAAATTCCACCGCACTTCACCCAGGTGAAGCCAGGCTGCGGCACTGTCATTTTGTACTGGACGGTGTTGCCGTTCAGAACCCAGATTGCCGCCTTGTTGCTGTCATCCGTCACCCACTCGCACTCTTCTCGATTTTTATGCTGCTCACATAGCAGCGCCAAGTCGAAGTTGTGGTCAATTATAGTTTGTTGCAGTAGACATTGAGCGGCAGCGCAGTGATTAAGATTGAGCTGTACAATCTTCATTGTTTGCTCAGACCGTTCGCCTTCTGTAGAACCGGGCATTTGTAGCTGCCTGCTGCGTGATCGCCCAAGCATAGAGCACACTTTCTGCTGTTCGTGCACGCCGCCGCCAGGCTTTTCGTTTGGGTAGCTGCGCTAATTTGTTGCTGTTGTCATTCTCGTGCCTGTTCGTTCGCATTTACGCTGGCCCACAAGCGTTTTATAGCGATGGCGAGTTGAAGGATATTTCAACTAAAAGCTGGTCAAAATCGAATGGAAAGGGGTTTTGAAAATTGCATAAAATAGGAAATGCGGGTTTCTCATCTTTTATTCTGCACACATCACGTTTGGGGACTTGAATGACTGGGAGGTGTTTACGCGTGTGGGTTTACACATAAAAGGAAAATAAATGGTGTTTCCCTCACTTGGTCGCCCTTATATTTGTTCTGTGGCGTTGGCGATATGCAATTATTAAATGATTACTTCATTCACTGTCAGGCAGCGCTGCGTTTTAACTCATTCACATACTTTGTATGTTTCGCTGTTACACTTGCTTTATTTTCCTAAAATGTACACCGCAGAAATTTTCTTTCAATTGTACTCCTCTCTCTTTTTTCGCGCTATCTCTATCTCTGAGTGTTGCTTGTGTCGGTATTCTCTCGATTTTGCAGCTGGAATGACCCGAACATGCCGTTGGCTGTTATCCGTTTGGCACATGATTCACTTCAATGTGGACATGAGCAGCATGTAGGCAGGCAATAGCAGCCGTCTGGTGCATTCGTTTAAGAAAATATCTTCCACTTGCCAACGCATTATGGTTTGTTGCCTTTTTTTAGTAAAGTTCTTGCTTCTGTACCGATTTTAAGCCGTACAAAATCAACGAGTGACTTAAACTATCCATTGGGGAACAGCGAGTGCGTATGAACGAGTAGCGAACGTGCACAACAATCAACTCAAACTATAGAGCGCTCTCGCGCACTTCAGCGAGTAACATTTTCACAAATCAGCGAGCAACTAAACGAGCTCATACGGAATGAACGACAGCGCAAGCGAGTGGGGGAATGAATAGTCGAACTGCTGCTTGCGAATTTGGGGAGACAGCGACGGCCACAGGCACACACATTGAGAGCGAGACTGCAACCATGCGAAGAAAAATCAAATCGGTTTTTTGTGGGACGCAGAGTCGCCCTCAGTCGCGGTCTGTCGTTGCCGTCGTCGGTTACCGAAAGGAGAAACAGCTGAACTGTGTAGTATTAGAATTTTCCGTTTTTTCTTCATATTTTTGGTACTCCCCCAACGTTGCTCGCTCGTCTCGCCGCGTCTCGGCACATACACAAGCAGTCAACGCACGCACACACATACACACAAAGTAACAAGATTTTGGGGAAACTGAGAATTTTTCTACGGAAAAATTGTATGAATTGCAGAAAATGAGTTTGAAAATTAAACATTGTGTAACTGGGAAAGCGAAAATACGCACTGGCTGCAAATGAAATGAGGCTTTTGTTGGCAATTCAACAAACTCTCAAACGCAACAACCAGTGCACGACAAAGACTCAGACGAAGCGCGTTGGCAAAAGACGAGATCCCAGCGTAGGGATCTCCACTACTCCATATGAATTTAATTATTTTTAGATTATCGATTTTATAAGCAGTTTCCGTGTGTTTTCCTGCCGTGTGTGCGGTTGTGTGCGTTTTGCCTTTATGTTTGCTTGCGGTTTGCGCGCTGCTCTGTGTGTTTCTACGCGCAAAATGCTTGTCAACGATATTAGTGCAAAATAGAAAGAGAAAATTAAAAATCCAAAATCATTGCAAGCAATTCAAGTACAACAAATTCCAAATTATCTAATCACAACCAACGCAAAGTGGTAACACTGTTTGCCTCTATCTGCGGCCGTTGCTCATAGTCTCCGTCGCCGGATACGTTTTGTGTTGTCGCTGTTAGTGCCTCTGCCGGCGCTGTTCGTTTTGCACTCACTCGTCCAAGTCGGCTCATCGCGGCCCCACCACTGCTCCAGTCCCCCGTCACTACCACTTTGGTCGCACGTACCCGGTGTGTAGGTTTTTTGTCTTTTCTGTTTGCCTATTTTACTTCGTTTTGGTTCTTTCTGGTTAATATACTCACATGCCTGCGCATACACATACGCGAAGCATTCTTCTATACCTTAGCGTGCTCTATGTGTGCGCACATTCTTGCTTTTTTCTTCGCTGCTTTTAATTTGTTAATAATAATATGCAAAGCAAAGCGAATAAGTGTAGTTGCTCAGTCAGTCTCAGCCTCAGCCCCAATGACTGTGAATTTAATGTCTCTTTCACTGTTTCTTTTTCTTGTTCCCTGTCATCTTTGTCTGTGCGGCTGCTCCGTTTACTTCTGCTGTTTTGTTTAATTTTTTCGCTTTACTTATTCGTCAATTCATTTTCACTTGCTGCCTGCTCGTTATGCGATTTTTGTTTCTTCCTTTCATTTAATTTATTTCTTTTTTGTTTTTTTTTTGCACTTACGTGTGCACACTTTCGTCATGGCAATTCTTACTTTTAATATTGAAATTATTCAATAACTATTTTCAGCTACCGATTTCTTTCTATGTTTTCAATAAAACTTTATTAATTTCTTTTATTGTACATTCATCGAATTTTAATGGACGGACAGCAGCGCAGAATGTTTTAAGGCGAAAACAAAGATGTGATGCGGAGAAAAATGTGTGCAAAGTTAACCGCTGAATAGTCATGAATTGCCTTAATATTCAATCACACAAATATCACTCGGCGCTCGTTTAAATGAAGACAAACGGCAAAAACTAGTGACGGCTCTAGCAAAATCATTTCATTCATTTAGCGATCCTGAACATTTTTGAGCAATCAATCAACTCGTTCTAATAGTAAAATGTTGTGTAAAACATGCAAAATTGTGCTGAAAATCGCGCTCGGTCCGTGTGTACTAAGTTGTGTGCTTTATATGTTCAATTCTTTAGAAAAACTGCAGAAAGTACTTTAATGTTGAAGTAGCGGAAGCTCTCAATGACGTCATTTCGTGAGCAATATGAAACGTTCTACAATAAAATGAAAAGATCTCTGAAATAAGAAAAAAATTTAAAAAATTATAGTAGAAATAAATTTTTCGCAAATACCAAAAGTTCCACATAAAAAAATGAAAATTAAATATAATTAATATTAGTGCCACATCTATAAAAATCGAAATTTACGATTTAGGTTTTGGATAAACGCATATAAATACAGGTAGGAGTACATTTTTACAATACAATTTTGAAAGTAATACCTACAAAAATAAATATAATTTTTTCTGCTGTCTGTCGGTCTGTTGAAATTGAATTTCTACACGGAGGACTGAAGTATCTCAAGTATACAAAGAATTTGTACAACGAATTTGTGGATTCAATATAGAAAAAAACAAATAGAAAAATATTAGTTTTTGAACTTTATGCTGTAGCTGAATGGTTGCCGCTGGTATTTCGATTGAAATGGCGAAAGGGAGTCACAGCTGCTGTAGATAAAGAAAAACCACATTCTTTATCTACAGCAGTATTCATGCAAATTAGCATATCGTGCACAGAATAAAAAAGTCACATCTCAACAATTTTCCAAAATAGACTTTTTTCCAGAAGTCATTTCACAATACACAGATTAAACTACTTCACAAATTGCATTCCTGTCACTATCTTCTTTAACTGGAAAAATATTGTATGTTTATTTTATGTTAATTGCGCTGTTTATGCAGAATCAGCAGTTTTTTGCCTCTCCTCAAATTATGTGATTTTTGAGTTGTGCCTTTTTGTATTTAGTGTGCGATATGTAAATTTTCTGTTACTATTTATGATTCTGTACCAGTAAAAACAACAACAGGAGTGTGCCACTGTTGTGACGTTTGGTCTGCAATATATTTGTGACACGTTGTCAAGAAGCTGCATACCACATTTTTCGATCGTATCGTCGATCATCGTGCAAATATATTAAATTTGAATTTTTACTTTGGCAAAAATTAAAATTTTCGGCCAACGCTTTGCAATAGCAATCAGTAATAAGTCAACAAAAACGTCATTCATTTGGTCGACCAAGTTATATATATGCATGAAGTCGTATGCATATACTTAGGTAAACAAACTTAATGAAACACTTTGGAGGCGCACTGTCGCTTGATTTGTTGCCATCGGCACACTTGTTCGTACATTGAACCGGATGTTGCAGTCGTTTAAGACTGTTAAGACTGTCAAAAGCGCGTTATGTGGGCGTTGAAATTATTATGCTGCCTGCCAACCTGGTCAACATGAATCACACGCTGCTACCACACACCGAACCGAAAGTGGTTGAACAGAGAGCAGCGCATTGAAAAATAATTTTACTTTCATTAAAAATGTATAACTGCCCACATTTTTGCAATTGTTCACCTGTGCGCATTCGCTGACCCATTCAATCAGTGGCCGCGCAGGCAGAATCTTGAATGATTAAGCGTAGATCTGGCCCAGCTGTGGCAAAAGTGCTCGTGAAAAAACGCATTAAAATGCAGCACAACGCAAGCTGCAACACCAGCGTCGGATTGCTGTGACTGAGAAGCGAATTGGAGCGGCGCCAATGGCGAATAAAATTCAAATGGAATTGACTGAAAATACTTGCATGTGCTGTTTGCTGTGTACATATAAAATACAATTAAATTTCAATATTTACGTGCTATCGCTTTCGGAATTTTCTGTCTGTTGTTAACCAAAATCTGCCTACAAAGGCGGGCAGCCAATTCTTGACAGCAAGAAAATTAAATGCATACCTTTTGCTGTTGCATCCCAAATAATTGACATCTGTCTAGTCATTGCCGGCTGCCATCCAGTGCTTCATTGCCTGTAACGGCATATTTGCTGCTATATAATTTGCTTCTGAAATTTAAGGTTTTCGATTTGCGCTGTGGTCTTCCACTTTGCCCCTACTCCACATGCGGTCCGTGTTAATGCGGCGACAAAATTGCCGCCGCCAGCAACAACCTGAACCATCCGAGCTGAAAGATGTAAATCAAATTGTCGTAGCCACTTCAGCCACACACATGCTCCATCGGTTGATCTCTCTCTCTCGCTTTGCTGCCAGTCGTCTATTCGTCTCTATCTTTTGCGTGCGGCTGTGCTGTCTATGGAACTGGTCGGTCGGTTGGTTGGCGCTGTTGGCCAGTTAATTGAATGATCCGAGTTCAACTGGCGTTCGTTCAGCACGTCTCAGCGTTTCAGCATAACTACTGGAAATTGTCCATGTTTACACACCGATTCGTTGTGGACCTTTTCTTCGCCATTTGCTCTCGCTGCTACTTCGTCTGCCACCGTGCCGTATTGAACAAATAAATTAATAAAAAAAAAATGCTGAACATTTTCTGGCACATTTTGTTGGCTGGTGTTTGTTACTGATTAGCGCCAAAGTGTCAAAATGTACACAGTCACACAGTGTACGTATCCGTGGCCTCTAAAAATGTGAACCGAGGGAAGAGAAGGGAAGAGTTTTGCATAATTTAAAAATAGCAAATTCTTAGTGAAAATATCAGAGGAGGTATTGTATGTGTTGAACCAAAGTAAGCGTCACGCGTTACGGTTTGGTTCCCCACATGGGATGGCATCTTAGATGTTTAGATGGAAAGTAGGTTAATGTTTATTTGATTTGTAAACAGCGAAGAAGAAGCAACCTTTTTTTACCTAATTTCCTCCACTCTATGGAAATTTCTTCAATAATTGGTATCCTGGCAATTTGCAGTTCGCACGTATGCGAACCTCACCACTACGCTAATTGCTGCTAAGGCGCTAATCGTATTTAAAAATGCCACACAACTACATTTGATTTTTATATTAACCCTTATGTGTGTGATGGGGTACCCGGGTACCCAAATCACTTTTATATCGAAATTTTATATACTTGCGGATAATCTAGAAAGGTGAATCTTCATGACAACTCCCAAAATGGTGTTCTGTCTGTTATTTTCGAATGTTTAATTCCATTTATTTTATTTTGGAGGGTGTGGCACAACATTTTATTTTTTACACCCGGGTACCCCAATACATTTTATATGGAGTTGCATGGATTTCATAGATTTTTCCTGTAAGTAAAACTTTCTAAAGTTAATAATTTGTAATAAAACAATTTTATCATCGGAAAACAATCACTCAATCGATTTTGAGGAAACGAAAAAATTGATTTTACTTATGTAACCTTTAAACTCCAAGATATTTTATATTTGCAAACCAGATCCAAAACAACTCTCGCCTACATTTATCGACATTCGCCTTCAGCGGGGTTTCCCGAGTACAGTTGACCTTTGAG
Organism: Melieria picta; assembly: GCA_964056695.1. NCBI lineage: Eukaryota > Metazoa > Arthropoda > Insecta > Diptera > Ulidiidae > Melieria > Melieria picta. The sequence goes on from OZ057398.1 coordinate 109,930,313, forward strand.
ATGATAAGAATTTCTTGCGTTACAAGCCCAAAAAGTTGTTAACTCATATTTTTCAGGTTTCGACGGTATACATATATTGCGTAAAGCGTCCTTTTCGGTTGGTTTCACGCAAAACTATGTCACATATTTCACTTGATAAAATACTTTTGAATATAGCTTTTTCTGTGCATATATTGTAGGAAGAATCGAGGCCACTACGCTGGCACACTACGCCGAAATGGCTCAAGTCTGTATGCCATCTTTACCACAAAGTTCGATATTTGGATATTTCTCTTCGCCACTACCATTCGAGTCATATGAGATGGTCAGTTTCTATGCAACCCGCAGGCTCAGCGTCAGAGGCTTCCATTGCTGCGTCGTCGACTGATGGAATATGTTCATCTTCGCCTTCGGAAATGGAAAATTTTTCATCACATATTTCTTTCGCACAGTATTTCTTGAATTTCGGCTGGGATAAATCTTTCACAATGAGCTCTTGCTGAATAAGAACTCATTTCCGAATTTGTTCAGATCTATCACAATGCAATTAAAACTAATTACTAACGACTAATTAATTTGTTACAAAGTTCAAATGTCAAACATTTCCGCGGGGAATGACCTTCCATTGAAATTTATGGCAGCGTATAGATGGTATTCCCTTTTTTATGAAAGGGGGATCCGAAATTGCAGAAACATTCATTACTGGAAATTAAAAAGCAAGTTTGCAAGTAATTTTTTGTAACAAGGGAAATCCCAAAATGTACTTTTATACTACTGAGAGCTTTAAAACTAAGCAAAAACAGTAAAATTTCTTACAGTGCGAGCAAGAAGTGAACAATTTTCATACAATTTGTACTGGGGTACCCCTTCACACGGATAAGGGTGTTTTTTTCAGCACACACACTAGGGTTAAAGAAAAGCATAAGCAGAGAGAACTTGAAAAATCCAGCCATTTATCATTCACTTTAAATAATTAGGCATAGTAAAAATACTTAGAATTGTAAAAAATTCAGCAACATTTAAAATATTTTTTCTAATCCTTTTCTTTTATTGTGATTTTTCGCAATATTCAAACGTTCAAAGCGCAGCAGACCACTACGGCTGGTAGTCATTGTGACACTTTTAGCACTTGGCGTGCTCGTGCCACCAGCCCCCATGCGCCAGTGTGCCCATTGCAATGTGTTTCGTTAATCAAACATGTTCAGTGTCAAAACTGACGCGTTGTCAGTTTATTGTTTGTTTTTTGTTTAAGTCTAATAAAGTGAATATGCATTTGCAATTCGCATTAATCGACAAGTGACGTTTTGTAGTTTCTTCAGCTATTTCGTTGGTGTCGTTGCTTGACATTGCAAATTTAATGCGCGTTAAATTTATGCCGCATTGGGTAATATACTCATTGCACACATCTATTTAAAACCATACACACCAACAAACACACGCCCAAGTACTTACATACTACTGTGGGCAAAAAATAGTAAGACTTTGTTCATAATTTTAAAATTCTTTCTTTATTCTTCCGAATCTATTTCGTCTCCCTCAAAGTAATCCCCTCCGGCCCCAATACACTTGTGCCAACGTTTTTTTCCAATCCTCGAAACAGTTGTTAAAGTCAATTTCCGGAAAAGTCTTCAATGCGCGTAGCTGTCACTGACAGTCATACCAACCTAGAAAAAAAAATTTCAACGAATGGGCTTTCGCGCGAAATTTAAATTAAAAAGGTCTTACTATTTTTTGCCCACAGTAGTATGTCAGACGTAAAGGTGCTGCATGCAAATTACTTAACAGCCAGCAACAACAGTAACGACATACACCAGAGTGTCAACAATGTTGGGTTTGTAAATGTTAGACACTAATGCAGACAGCAGTTTACGCACGATTTGTAAATTTACACGAAAACCGGCTTTGACTGCAATTAACTGTTTGCACGCATGCACTCGACTAATTAGTGTTTTGTCGATGTTGCCCCCTGTGGGGGGAATTTCTTAAAGATGCCACCACAGTCAGTGTCTGGTATTTTTATCATATTAGACGATAAAGGTGACTATCTGATGTTATACCATATCTCATGTTGCCATATATTTCAGATAAGACAAGATACCTGCTTTACCTTATTTTCTACTCTATTAAAAAAAAAATTTGTGTTTAAGAAAAAAAATTATCAGCGGTTACCTAGAACTCACACCTCTTTTGTTTTAGTTTGTTAATGCAAAAACCTGTTGTTGGTGCCTACAGTCGTTGTGGTTTTGTTTCGATTATTACGTTTTTATTGCCTTCTACTTTTACGTAGTTATTTTTAGTACCGACGCCTTGTTCAACATGTTTTGTTAATATTAGGCTTTATTGAGCTTAAGCTGCTTCACCAATCTTTCTCCATTTAACACGATCTAAGGCCGCTGGGTTTCCGCTTCTCACTCCATGTTCACACTTCAACTTGCTTAGATTATTGAGATAGTCCGATGCAAATGCAAAAACTGAACTATAAATGCGAACGTAATGTTCACAGAAAAAGATGAACCATGTTTTTGTTCCTTATTTTTATGGCTACTCTACAAGGAATTCTAAATTCTAAATGTTGTTAAAGCACGTGTTTTTTTTTTAAAATATCTAAAAAGTGTGTTTTATTTCATTCACCAAAATCAGATATTTTTTGTGTTTAACTTTGTTTCTTAGACGAACTTTTCCTTCATCTTTTAATTTGAATATATTTTTGAATGGGTAATCAGCGATTGGTATGCACAATGCCTTTCCAAGAAGCTGATATACATATATCAGGTCAGTCCATAAGTTCGTGCGATTTTTTTTCAATAGTTTCACAATAGGCGCTTTTCGCATACAAAAAATTATTCGTGGGAGATAATGGAATTTTTTTGTTTTCTCTGATGTATTGTGCATTCAACAAGTGATTTTAATCGAGGATAGAAGCACGCGTTGTTAAAAATAAAATGGAATCTTCGAACGAGTATAAGAGGCATATTTTGTATTTTTTTTATAAAAGTGGAAAAATGCAACAACTGCTGCTGCAGAAATAAACGCAGCTCATTGGGAGAATGCCGGGAGTGCAAGGACTGCGCAAAAGTGGTTTTTCAAATTCCGAAGTGGTGATTGTGACGTTGAGGATGCCCCACGCTTTGGTCGTCCTGAGGTCCTTAACTCCGACACCTTGCTGGAACTCGTGGAAGCAGAGCCAAGTTTGACAGTCGCTATGATGGCTGAAAGCTTAAATTCATCACATTGAACAGTTTACAGGCACCTGGTTCGATTGGACAAGGTTCCAAAGCTTGGAAAATGGGTTCCGCATAAACTACCCGTCGCAGAGAGTGAATGTGTGTTCTCAGCTGCTGCAGCGGCTTGAAAATGAGAGTTTTTGAACCGTATTGTTACTGGGGATGAAAAATGGGTCCTTTACAATAATCCTGTTCGCAAACGCCAGTGGTTAGATAAGGTGAAACACCAGAACCAACCCCCAGAGATGGCATCCACCCCAAGAAGATTCTCCTGTTTATTTGGTGGGATATGGCCGGTATCGTTTATTTTGATCTGCTGGAACCAAACCAGACAATCACAGCTGATTATTATTACCATCAACTATACAAACTGAATGAAGCTCTTGAAAAAAAATTAACCGTATTTAGCCAATAGACGCAATGTTTTGTTTCACTACGACAACGCAAGACCGCATACCGCAAGACAAACCTTAGGCAAGCTGAATGAGCTCGAATGGGAGCTATTGCCGCATCCACCATACTCTCCGGATATTACACCTTGCGATTATCACCTTTTCCGCGGACTTCAGTCCCATATGTGTAATAAGAACTACACCTCAAAAGGAGCTTTAAAAAGGGATATCGACGCGTATTTTGGCTCCAAGGACAAAAAATAATTTGAGCAGGGAATTGAAAATTTGCCTAAACCTTGGGAAGACATTGTAAATAATGCAGGAAAATATAGTATTGATTAATAAATACTGAAAACTTCTTTTTTATTTATTTTAAAACCACCTAAGAAAAACGCACGAACTTATGGACTGACCTGATATTATTGAAATTATTTGAAAAATTCAGAAACCAAGATCGGATGGGTAAAATTGGACCTTACTTTGGTCCCTTTTTTCGCTTGACCACACACACAGAGTGGATCTAAAATATCCTTAGATCTATCTGAGGATATTTTGTCTAACAGTTAAGATACCTACTTGTTCTCATGATCTTTTAACTCAATAGTAGCTGTAAAGCATTACTTTTGGCTATTATATAGGTACATACAGGGTCGTGTGTAGGGCATTTCATGTGCTGTCACTAGCAAATTTTGTTTTATATTTATTCTCTAATTTGTTTTGTTTTCGTCACACTTTTGCCACTCGTTTTGCTGTTTAATCTTTTCAGCGTTCATTCGATTTGATTGACATTGAACTGGCTTGTGTTCGCTGGCTACAACGTGCAGCAGGGCCAGACGTGTGTTCATGTCTGTGTGCGCAGCTCTTTTGCATAGAAGAATTTGTCACTGCTATATCCGTTTTTATTTATTTACGCATAGTTAGTTTTTTGTAGCTTTTATCTGCAATTTTGTTTTATTTGCACAAACACGAGAACATCAGAACGTTGTGGGCTTTCTGTGCTCTGAAGAAATATTTTTTGGCAAAGAGAAAAATAAAAATATAAAAAGCAAAGACACAATGTTGCCCATTTGATTTCGGCAGCTTTGCGAACTGTGCTATTGTCGTTGTCGAGCAGCATAGGCCTAGTCACAGTTATGTGAGCCGATCCATTAGTGCCTCATAAATTCTGACATTTTCATCGTCTGCTGGCATAATTTTCGCGCTCTTTTCATTGTTGCGCTCTTTTCGCAATTTTATTACGCAATAAAGACGACAAAAAATGGCGTCAGGAAATTTTCAGACAGCGCTAACGAAATGTTTTGATTTTGTTTCCCAATTATTCGGCTGAATTGTCTATTGGGGTATGCGTGTTGTTGAACTGATAAGCTTTTACAAACTACCATTCGACTACAGACACTGAGTGCCAAAGCAATTGAAATCGGTTTATACCGGCTTGGATTGCTGCCGCCGCAGAATCTTTAGGAAAGACTGTCCCTAATGCTTTACAACTCATTAATTTCTCCTGTTCAAAGTTTGAGTATTCAGTGTTGCCGCTAATGTGCCCGATTGTCCATTTTTTGTTGAAAAACTCGATATTGTGTCGAGCTGGTTTTTGGTCAGCTCCTACTCGCGTACGTGTGTGTGTGCCTGTGTATGTATGTTTGTGCGCTTTAGCGGCAAATGCAAACCTCAAGTAATCTATGTGGCGCTGGCATGCGAGCGACCTTGTTTTGGTGCATTCACCTGACGCCACCACCAACAACTTCGGCCCCAACACCACCAGCACCCGCACCGCCCACACTGCCGGCTGCCAACTGACAATTGTGCCGTGTTGTTGTTTTTGTTGCTGCTATTTGGCTCAATTTCATATTCAGCTACTGTTGCCGCAAGCCGGCGGTTGCTGCTGTTGCTGCTGTCGCTTCTGTTACCGTAGTTGTTGCCACTACTGTTCTTGCTATTGTCGCTACTGTAGTTGTTGTTTTTGCTGTTGCCACTTTTTGGTGAAAATAATAACAGCCAAAGTTGAAAAACGTGCTAAAAGTCAATTATCTCCAATGGGTAATTTCGGATATTATTCACGAATGTTGGACGTTTTACTTTTCTTACATATTTCTCACTAATCTGTTGTCGTTTTGTATGCTTATCGCAAATATTTTTGTTGCTGCATTTTGACTGCGTTTTCATATTTAATTTCTCATTTATTTCTTGTCTTAAACAAATTACCAAAGATATGAAATTAGTTGTGAGCGTGTAAAATGGCAAATGGCCGAGTGGAAATTGGGGGGGGGGGGGAGGGAGCTTTCGCAACAACTTTGGGACTACTTTGTAAGATCTGAATCATAAATCATTCAGGTCTTTGAATGTATTGTATTGTTTGAAAATGTCTATTTATTATGTAGGAGGTGAAACGAAAAGGTTTATTGGCAAGTTTTAAAATTAAGAACTACATCGAAACGTAAAGCAGAATGAAACAGCGAAATTTTCCATCCGCAAGTTGGTATGCTCACCCTTTAACCCTTTCGCTACAGGTTTTTACTGGGGAAAGTTAAAATTTTTAATTTTACGTCTTAAGGCTTGATTACACGTAACGAGTAGAAAGGCGAGACATCAAAATGGTACTAGGCCGAGAGAGTTGGGTGGGCGAGCAAAAGCGACGAGTTGTTCAAACGTCTTTTGACACGTGGCGAGTCAGTTCGGTTTTATAATGCACAAAATGAACTAAGCAACTCGCGCAGTTAAACTCAACCGAGCGAAAAGTGGTGTGTGACGCATTCCGCATGTGACGAGCGATTCCGCGAATCGCTGCGAAAAAGAGAAAAATATAACGGTAAAGTAGTACTCGGCCTAGTAAACAAAATGTGATTCTAGTGACTCTCTCGCCGCTCTACTCGGCCACTGACTCAATCAACAACTCGCCTTACTGTTTAGACGAAACGAGTACTCGTTCGAGTTGCTGTCTCGTCACTCTACTCGTTACGTGTAATCAAGCCTTTAGGCTTCTATGTGGTTATATTAGAAACATTCCATAAGCAATTTTTTTAATTTTTATACTCGGACCCTGTATTTAGAGTGTTTTTCTATGAGAGCAACCACATCGTTGTGGCTGTAATAATTACTTAAACATACAACTTTTTACGCATAACGAAAATTTGAATATTTCTTCATTTACTTCAGCCAAAATTAAAAAAAAAGCATCTAAATTGAAAGAAAACGTCAAATTAAAAAGTTCTCTAATTTTTTCTGCTTCTTCTTACTTTACTATGTCAAGATATACCATTAAAAAACGTGTATACTTCTCTTCTTTAAGCTTAAATATTCAGTTTATTAATTTCGTATTTTTTCTAAAATTTCAAACTATTCTAAAGACCAACAAAAAAATGTATTCTTGCAACCATAGAGGATGCAGACGTCCACAAAGTAGCATGTTGCCATATGGCAACAAAATAGCGAAAGGGTTAACTGACCTTTTCTCAGCGTTTGCTTGTGTTGTACGCATCACAGAATTGATTTTCACATTCCAAGTGGTAAGTGCAAACTTCTATGCAAACTCCCTTTGCTTTGGCAACCCCTACACCCTAAAAGACAAAATCGTGCATTTAGTTATACATTTTCTCAAATGAGCATTACTCTGTCCGTCAGTGGCGCACACAGGATTTGATTTGGGGGGCGGAGGGTTTGCGTACAATTTTTGAGCCGAGTACTATTCGAAACCATATTTTGTACCAGCAATTTTCGTGTTGGGGGGTTGAACCCCCGCGTGCGCTACTGCTGTCCGTGTCCCCATGCAACAATCTCAATTACTAGTACCAGCTTTTATCTGTCTGTAATGTGCGAATTTTCAGGTCCTTATCTCGACCCCATTAATATGTAGATGTATGTATGAACGTAGGGTGACCATTCATCTCCAAACTAGATTTGAAACAATTTTGAAAAATGAAAATACCAACTCCTACTGCAAACATTGCACAGTCACTTTAAATAAAAAATAAATTATATTATGTATTAAAATGTAGTGAAGTCATGCTGCATGTCCTGCGAATGTTTTCAAGAACAGTTACCTTGCACGCACTTTGGGTTTGCGGTACGTTCAGCAGTGTCTCGCTTACGTAACGACAGCAATAACAACAGCACTAGCAAAATATAATAACAATTCTTTGCTAAACACAGTACACAACACAGTGTTGCTATTGTTGTTGATGTTCCTGTTTTTGTCGTTTTTGCTGCTGTTGATATTTTAAGTGTATTTGTGCATTGCACCTGCCTCCCTCTGTACTCTCGTCCCTCTGGTTGTTGCTTTTAAAGTGACTTTCTAAAAATACACACCCCCGCTTCGCATTTATGCCACGCTCTCGCCTACAGCCTTTCCGCCTTCACACACATACACACACACACATACACACTCCGTTTTATTGTATGATGCGAGTTTATTTTAATATTGGCTGCATGTGTTTGTTAGCTGTGAGGTGGCGAATAGCACAGCACAGCACCGGAAGTGCCATCTGCCACTCGTGGCTTTGAGGCGCCGTGCAACATTTTGTATCTGTGCCCGGAGCACCACAAACTCAGTGTTGGACCGGCTAAGCGCCAATGGATTGCAATTTGAGGTGGAAAGTTCTGTCTTATGACTGTGCAAATAAAAGTGAAAACAAGAAGAAAAAAGCCGCCTGTGACTTCAGCCACAGTAATTAATTTCAATAAATTTAAATAAGCTTTAATGCTGCAGCGCGCGCTCTAACGATGATGATGAATGATGTCACGGTGGTGGCAGCACGATTGAACAGTTTCAGAATTTGACGCGGCTGCATGGCTTATGGAAGCGACTTTGCTTCTGCGCTTCTGAGCAGCGTTTGCAGATTGCCGCAACGATAAGCATGACGTTCGTTGTCTTGATTGTTGCAACAACACATGTTGACCTTGACTTATTTGCCACACAGCGATAGTAGTGCTCAAGGCTACACGTTATCAGCAGATAAATTGTATTGATGACTTTTTGTTTCAACTTTCAATTTAAATCACTTTGAGCAGCCAAACAAGCGAATATATTTCTTTCTCTATTATAATTTACTAAATATTTTTATTTGCTCACGTTTGCCTATTAAACTTGTCTATAGTTCGTATTTGATAACATTATCAAGCTGCGTGTTAAATTTGCATGCGCACAAAAAAGTATCCGCTGACAGTTAGTTCAGTGTCTCGTAGTCGTTGAAGCTGTCTGGCGTTGAGGATTAATTTTGCTTTTCATAAATTCTATAAATCCAGCCATCCATTGACGCATTCATGCATTCACCCAGCCATCCATTCATTCACCCATCCAGCCATTCGTTCGTTCGTTCATTCATTCATTTATCTGCCAAACGCACTAACGCAGCGCAAAACCGTCATAGTTCAACTGTAAAACATGACAGTAAAATTTATAAATCCTCGCCAATCCTTTTTGCGCTTCGGTACTGCGCCGCACACATTTTCGCCAGTGTCAGTCAGCATGCAGAAGTTCTTGCCGCTGTGATTGCAACATTTGTTAGCCGTTCTCCATGTGCCGTGTTCGGTTGGTTTTTCATTTGTTTGTCACTTTTCGCTCGTTGTTCATTTTTCTTCGACTGTGAGCAAAACGAAAAGTGAAAAGTGTGAAAACTATTTCTCTTTTTTGCTTTCCTTTTTCCTACTTTTCGTCCTTCTTTTCCCGGTTGCCGGGAAAACATTTAAACGTTGGCACTTTATCTTTCTAAAAATGTGTACTTGTTCTCAATATTGTTGGTTTTGTCCTCTAAGTAGCGTTCGTAGCAGCAGAAAGTCATTAAAAAGTTGAAAATAAGGACAGACACATCTTTTTATTGTTGATGCAGTTTTTTAGTCTCTGTAAGCCCTGCAAAAGGTGAGATTTGAATAAAATAATAATAAGAAAAGCTTTTTGCAAGAAAGAACAAAATTGGATTTTTTGCCAACCAAATGTTTCCAGAAAAGTTATGTTTACAAATTCCTGGATTTGTTTTTTTAAATACTACTATGATTTTATCTTATTTTTAGTTATGTGTCTTCACATAAGCTTCCAACAAATTTTTTACCTCGTTGATTTTTGAACACTGAAAAGCGGTCGTTGAGTTATTTCTGATTTTGAGTACGTTTACCAAGTCTGAAGTCAATGGGCCCAATATATAATGATTCTCTTACCCCTTCGTTGTCACTGTCACATAGTGATAAAAAATACTTGTCTAATTATTTCTCTCTTTGAAATGCTTTCCTCATATTTAAAGTCAAAAACCCATTAAATGATGTTTTTCCATACAAACTTTTAACCCATCGTTGTCCCCGTCAGATTTTGATTAAAAAAATAAAAACACGTGTCTCATTATTGGTGTTTCCACCAATTTTGAAGTCAATAGGCCCATCGGTTCATGTTTTTTCATAGTCCTCCTGTAAACAAACCTTAACCTTTTGTTGACCTTGTCAAATTGTAATTTTCGAAAAACTAAAAATATACGTCGAATTATTTTTGATTTCGAGTATTTTCACCAACTATGAAATCAAAAGGTCCATTAAATCTGGCTTCTTCATACAATATCTTACACCATGTTTTGCCCTTCAGACCCCGAAAATTCCGTCTTAGCGGAGGTTCATTTTCTACAGTGGACCTATAGTTCAAATTTCATGTTTGCAGCTTCAGCGGTTTGGACTCGGCGACTCGGCGAGTCAATCAGTCAGGACAGAGAATTATATGTACAGCTTTTTCTGGATATATGTCCCCGTTTAATAGATTTCCCCGCTTATAGTTACCCAATTTGGGTCACGAAAAATCCCCATAAACAATGTCCAGAAAAATTCCCGGTTAATGTATTTCCCGCCTCAAAGATCTACCCGTTTATAACGTTGCAAATGTGTGAACCATTTGAAGAAATTCATACAAAAATCCCTGGATAAAAAATAAAAATATTGGCAACATTGTGATGGTTTCTTTTTGTTTTTTTTTCTTTTGCGGCATGGCAACCTTTGGTCTGTAAAAACATATTTTTGTTGAGTTATGGCGGCAAGTGGTCAACTTTGAAAAACTTTGTATAAATGTATATTTTTAAAAAGTTACAAACACGAAATTTGTTTTATTAATACGAGAACGTTGTGCATGTAGGTTTGTTCTTAAGGACGGTTGTTTCATTTGACGGTTTTTCTTATAACCCCTAAAAGGTTCATTAAGCGCGTTTTTTTGTATGAGCGCCAAAAGTGCTGTTAACCGGGATTTTCATAAAAGACTTTCCACTTAAAGTATTTAAATTTTGAGCATTTTGCTCTGCTCTTAAATCCAGAAAATGCTGTATATAAATTAGAGGATATATCTATATCTATATATCTATATAAAGCACTCTAAATTAACATTAACTGAACTGAAATGAACTGAACAAGAATACGTAACTAATAAAAATTTCACTTCAAGACAATAAATAGTAGATATATGTGATTGGTTGGGAAAGGGTTAACAATTTTCTTACAAGTGATTTAAATCATTTTAGACACTTTAGCAATACTCGAAAACGAGAAAAATTCTCGCTTTAACGATATCGTTTCGATATCGTTTGGTTTGCTGGGTTTCCGCAAAGTGATTTCTCTCTCTATTCTTTCTACTTCTACCCTCTACTACCCCAAACATTTGGTAATCTAAAACGTGATTTTTTTTATTATTGCATTGAATATGAAGAATGTTTGAAAGCATACTTTTGGGCTGCGAAGCTTGAGGCTGGTAGCGACTAGAATATTTCGTCGCTGTCGCTGCGTACTGATCAGACAGATAATTCCACCGCCTGTAAAGTTCACAAACTCAGTCAATTGTACCCACTTTCAGCGTCTGACAGTCACTCACAAAGCCTTTTGTTTCAATATTCATTACTCTTTATGTGTAACATTATTGACAGCGTAGCTGACTGTGACTTTTGTTTGTCCTCTTCAAAACATTACATTCATTTTTTTACTATTGGCGCAGTGCGAAGCCAACAATGAAAAGACTAAATCATAAATTATCTGACTAACGGAATGGCAGGCACAAAATACTTATGTATGCTTGTAGCAGTTTTTTGTTTAATAAGTTTCTCACGCTAAGGCGCACGTTGCACAAAGAAGTCATGAATTGCACACGCAAAAGGAAAATCATTTTTCTTCCCTCTCATAATTGCATACAAATGCATCGCACTGACTGACAGTCGCTTTCTTTCCTTGTTGCTACATTCACCAACGTCTGCTGCACATCCTGGCTGACTCGCTGTCTGGTGGTTGCCTGACCAGCCGGGCCCCGGCTATTTTCTCCATAATGGCATTGCATTTTTCTCCATAATATTGACTCGCGCGCCGTACGGCACTCGACACTTGGCGTCCACACCTGGCGCCGTTCAGGCCCGCTGGTGCGTGCGTTTGTCCATTGCTGCTGCTGTCTGGGTTTGCTTAAGATTTCTCTGGGGGCTGCTCGGCGGGCCCCAAAACCGCGGCGTGCACTTGGCTCTGTCGCCTTTGTTGTTGTTATGGTTGTTTGTGTCGCGTATGACATCGCTGGGCATTCATGTGCAACTTAATGGCAAAATGGCAAAAAAATACCAAGTGCTCCAAATGGTATTTCACTTTACATATTCGCGTAATTGCTCACGCGCTCAACTTTTTTGCTTGTTTTTTAATATTTAAATTAATAAATAAAAGTTTCGTTTTGCTCTCATTGTCCGCAGTTTGCATTTAAATAGTGCAATTCAAAGTCTGTTGTTGCGAGTCGAGCAATGGTTTGTGTGCCACTGACGATGCCCGATGCCTGTGTCCTGCGCCCTTCGTCACAACTACTGGCATTTATTATTATTTATTTACATTTGAATGTTTGCTTGCGGTAAAAATTTTTGGCATGCATATTTTTAGCACAGTCCGGCAGCGGAAATTGACTTTAATTTCCGGTTAAGACATTTTCATTACATGCCACACCATAGCTGAATATGTGGCCGACTGCTTCAAAGTTTTATAAACTTTTACCAAACAATTTTGTGGCCTCTCGTATCCGTTCGAGCGCAAACAAGTTTTTCTAATCTTATTAGTAATGGAGATGGGTCGAAACTGTTTAGCGAACAGTTTGGCAGTTCTTTTTGTTGCTGTGTTTGGGATTTATGTTAGTTAAGTTGAACCTATTATTAACCCATAACTACAAATAACTGCGCCGTGACTCTATTTTTGTTAAATGTAATTTTGTATAGAAAGTTTTGAAATTGAAGACTTTGAAGTCGATTGACTGCATTCAAAATTATCGTGTTGCCCAGCAGTTTCAATTGTGATTGTTATGGTTGCAAATTGACGTACTAATGAAAGAACTCTAATTTTTGCGCTGAAATATTTGCCTAGCGATTTATACTGGCTCGGGCAATCAAGCAGAGATGAATTGATGCTAAAAAAATTGCGAAACAAAATTGAGAGTGAAATCATACTCACAATTATTTAAAAATATTGAACAAAATTCCAATGAAATATTGTCTAGAACCAAGAACAACCAACACTGCTAGCATAAATATTCAACAAAATCGAAATTCAGTAAAAAAAAAATGCAAAAGAAAAGCTAAAGCTTTGCGCAAAACAAAGTAAAGGAATTTTTCGGGCTGTTCAATTTTCGTTTTTAATTTTGTTTGAGTTTTTCTAATTTATTTGTTGAAATTCTTTCAACGACGTCAGTTTTGCGGCTTGTTCGCATTTAAAAATAACCACACATTTTTAGCGAAAATGTTTAGCTATTTTCGTAGAACGTGAGTTTCGTTGAGGCGCTGCACAGTGTTGCGAGTAGTGACAAAAATGCCAAAATGCAATTGTATAAGCGCAAAAATCTGAGTATGAGGTTTTGTTGGAAATACTTCAGTTTAGAGTAATCCCAAGTTTTAAGAAAATAGATTGGATAACATAGAAGTTAAGAGCTCTTAAAGTACGCTCTTCCAGCGTTGAACAAAAATTGTGTACAAACAGCAAATTTTTGCTTTGACTTTGAGGTTGAATATTTCAAAATAAATTATGAGCAGGTCCCTAAAAGTTACTATTGTCGTAAGTTTTATATAATTTAGGTCTTACAAGACCAATATTTTGCCGATTACTCTCACCTCTGAGCAGTACCGTTATGATGAAAATGAAGTAAAGAAAGCGAGTGAATAAAAATATTTGCGAATAAGAATATTTGCGCGAATGCAAGTTATTGGCATTTTTCGGTGAAGACTTGAGTGCAAATTCGCGATATTTTCACCGTTTGATTGAATGCCAATAGCAATCGGTCAAATAATACTCGGCTGCTGATGGAAAAATTTGTTGAAGATAGCTTCGGAAAATCAATTACGATTACTATTATATTCGAAATAGAGGGAATAATGGAGTTTCGACAGTACACTTTGATTTTTTTTCGCACAGAACCAAAAGTTGACAACCTTACTACTTCACTTGTATGGGAGGCGCCCTCTGGTGGTAAATTTGTTAACTTGAATTAATTTTGTATTTTTGGCATTCAGGAATGTTGACGATTGTTGAATAAATCATTCAAATCGGTTCAGTACTTTCCCAGATACGATGTTTCTTCGCTTACTTTACTACATTTACAATTGTGGAGCCAGTTCCATTGAAAATTACTAGTTTTGTATGGCAGCCACCTTAAGAGTTGGATGTAGCGGTTAGATGTGTATAGAAATAATATTCGGAATTAAAAATAAATGGGGGTCAGTCTTACATATGGTACGTCTAGGACCAACCTGAGAGCAGCGGGAGCCCACTTTTTAAAAACCATGATTTTGTATGGGAGCCTCATTAAAGGTTAGAGATAGGGGTTAGGTATGTTCGAAAGAAATATTGAGGAGGAAAAATTAGTAGTGGGGTCAGTCTAAGATTTTAACCCTCTAATATGGCGTTCAAACTGACGACTTAAACGTGTTTAATGTGCTTAAACAAGTTAAATGAACAAAACCAGTTCGAAAACCTGTTTATTCACATGCAATTGTTGTTGGAAATTAAACGTGTTAAACCATTTAACATGTTTTGAAACGAGTTTAATGCAGGGTTGCATCCGAAAGCTTTCTATGAAAAAGCTTTTTGTCAACTGAACACACCGCACACGCTCTGAACACACACTAGAAAAACATCCCTTAAAATTCAGCTGTCATTTCATGAAAACAAAACCAAACAAAAATTGAAATTGGCATCTGAATACAAGGCGTCTAATATTTGGACGAAGTTGAGTATGTTGCCGTAGTTTGTGAAATATGCGCCAATATTTCGCTCGAATCATGCTTGAAGCACATCAGTTGACAAAAATATTTATTTGTTGTTTGTAAACAAACATCTGTCAAATTAAACTCCATTGAGCAGTCTGGACGGTTGTGTTCAACAAAAAGCTCTTTTCACTTAAACTAGTTTAAATGAGTCAGTTTGAACGCCATATAAGAGCAACTTTTGAGCAGCTGTGGAGCAAATTATCGAGATTTTATTTTCAATGACTTTTGAAAAAAGCGCATTTTATCTATATACACATTTATAAATAAATTTATATTAAAATACAAATATTTTTAATGTAGTTTTTATGAACTAAGATAATTTTCATTGTTAATATAAAGTTTTTTGAAATCCGTTTGTATGGGAGGTGGTCGAAGTTTTGGTTCGATTTCATTGAAATTTTGCACAGTACGTTCTTTACTCATACAATAACTGTATACCAAATTTCATTTATATACGACCACTCCTATTTTTGTCACTCCGCTATATGAACTCGCAACACTGTACGCTGCCTGGGTGGTGGTTAGTGAAAATTTTGGGTTGTCTGCTGCAGTGGCGGCATTTTGATTCGACTCACAAATTATTAATTTGCACTTAATGGTGGTTACTGCTCGATTGCGCCGCTGTCCCACTGATAACAGCCCATTGGCAGACTGTCTGGCTGGCTGGGCAGCGTTGCTGTGTTGCTCTATCGAATGCCGAAAATGTCGATTGCTGTACAGTGATTTTTGTTGAAAACATTCTTATCAACACGGCAGCTGCCGCCTCGGTGGCGTGTGCCGCCGCCGTTGTCGCACGTCAACGTGTAGACAGCGGCAGCGGCAGTCAGGTGAGCGTCAGCCGTCAATGTGCCCGTTGCGCGTCAGCACGCCATTGAGACGGCACGCTCGACGTATTTCCGTGCGCAATTGATGTGCACAAAGCGTTGGTTGTTGCATGCAGTGCGGCGCTGCAAGTCGAAAGCATTGCAAACTGCCTGCCTTGTGTGTGTAAATGTGGCCGTTCGCCGTCAGCTGCAAGCAAGTCCCAAGTGCCAAGCGCCAAGTGGCTGTTGGCAGGTGGCAAGCGTCAGTCCACTTGGCTTTCCATTCAATTCGCTTTTCGCTTGTTTTGCTTTACGATTTTCGATTGCTGCCTTATGGATTCGGTTTTGACGGCTGCTTGCCGTCATTCGGTTTTCCTAGCTGTGGCTGTTCGCTGACATTTGTTATTGTTTATGATGTCATAAAGTTGCGCATGTAAACAATGGCCGCTTACATGCAGCCATTTTCGTTGTTTTTCATTTCTTTGTTCGGTGTCGTTGTGTCGTTGTCGTTGTTGCTTTTATTGCGTACTTTTTGGTGCAGTACTCGTATTTGTGTGGACCCATCTATGCTTTCTTACGTTTTAGCATGTTTCTATAATTTAATTGACCTTGAGCGATACATACGGCGCTGATCTTTCGCTTTTTCCACTCAGTTCATGTTTTTAACTTGATTATTTCTTCTTCTTTCGCTGCCGGCTGCTGTTGCTGCTGCTGGCTGGTTCGCCCGCTCATCTACTGTATGTAGTTTTATTGGTGCTGGCTCTGTTGTTGTTGCTTTCATGTTTCTAAAGTTTGCTGGCCTGTGTGTGGGTTAAATTAACATATGGCCAGCCACATTAAGTAGTTCTGGGCGATAAATTTATTTGATTGTGCTTTGCTTCGCCTGGTCTGAAGAAAAAAATTACACTACAAAAAGAAGTGAGTAAGTACCAGAGCAGAAATGTGGCTTACTTAAGCGAAATATAACAAAAGTATGGCACATTGGTTAAAGTAAATGTTTTGCTAAAATGTATGTTTAGTCAAAAGGCAAAAAAAAACTTGCACAACCTTTGACTTGAATTCAAAGGTTTTGTTTTTTCATTTGCTTGAAACAGTATCATTAAAAAAATAAAAAAGCCGGTTTGTCAGTTTTATAATTATAATATATTTTTTTGTTTGACTATAAATCTTGTAGGAATTTGGAGTTGGTTGCTTAAGTCTACTTTAGCGGCCTTGAATTGTAATGAAACATTTTTAATAGACAAAAAAGTACCCTTAAAAATATCAACGACTTAATTAGTAGTTAGCTCAAATGTTGGTTATTAAAATCAGTTTTAAATACAGTACAATCTCGATAATTCGGATACTCGCTAATACGGACAACGCGGTAATCCTCACACCCAATTGCTTTCTATTGTTGACTCTATAATCCGGACACCACCCCTTTTATTTACCTCAAATATCCGGACACTAATTTTTATCTGCTTTTTATAAATTATAAAAGTTTAATCTAACTGTGTAAACTAAACCAAATATTAACAATAACACCTATAGTTAAGAAAACACGTACAATCTTAACGATGGAAAAAAATTCTAAACAAATTAAGTCAAGGAAAGTCACTTCGTCAACTGGCAGTGAAGTACAATGTAAGCAAATCTAGAATTTCTAAAAAAAAAATTAAATTAAATTTCTTTTAAAATCACCAAAAATGTTCATAATATACTAAAAATAAAATTTTTAAGCAAAACTAATTTTAGTTCAATAACAAATACGTTTCATTGGTGTTCAGTAGTATTTTTATCAATTTTTTTGAAATCTTGGTAATCCGGACTTTTCGATATTTAGGACAGTGCCTGGTTTTTAATTGTCCGGATTATCGAGATTATACTGTATACAATTTTTTTAATTTCTTGGTTTTTACTATTGATATTCCAAATTTGTTGTTTCTGAAAAATCTGTCTACATTTCCGTCAAATTGAATTATTTTGTTCAACTTTTCTATTACTCACGTTAGCCGTAGTACCTAAACAAGATTGCTCTGGCAGTTTCATTCCTTGTAATCTTATCAAAATATAATTAACTTTTATAATGCTCGTGCTTGAAAAATTACATTTTACTTCTCCCTTAATCTAAACCAGAGAAAAAAAATTTACTCTATCAGCTCAACACCCACTCAGGCCAGTCATTTGTTTATCTCATGTTTATCAGGCAATTTGCAAAATTTCCGAAATCACAAAATTCCACACAGAGAACTCACGTTTATTTATTCTCATAAAGCAATTAAATGTCACCTGGTACACACTGTACCAGTGCGTTGTGCAGATACCTGTATGAGTATGTGTGTGTGTGTGTGTGTGTGTGGGAGCCGCAGTGCGAGTTTGTGTAGAGATCATTTTGAACTGTAAACTGTGAGGTGCCATTTCGGCGATAAGCTCCCAACAACCAGAGGAACATCAAAAAATATTATGTATGCTGTGGATTTGAATTTTAAAATTCAAATGCTGCTGTAGAATGAATTTTATGTACAGAAGATTATAAAGCGTCAAGTCAACGATGATTTAAAAACAGGTGGATTTCTTTTCATTTTTTGTATTAAAAAAAAAAAAAATTATTTTTGCGCTTAACATTTCACACAGATTTCAGTCTGATTTTAAAGCTGAATTGATAGATAACGATATACAGTTTGTCAAGTAAATGTTTGCAAATTTAAAGAAGGTAGAAAAGTATTTTGAAAAGCTTATAATATAACAGAAATTGCAATATTTTGAAATTATTTGAAAAATATAGATTAATTAAATATTTCACTCTCATATAACATCAAAGTAATGTCTATTTGATTCGCGTATTGAAGGGCGAATTGATTTGAAAGTATCTCCTGGACGACCCAGAAAACTGTCTGACAGAGAAGAAAGAAAAATCATCCGAAAAGTTCGTGAAAACCCCCGTATCTCAATAATGGCTTTGGATATAAAAATAGAATGCGGAACTGATGTATCTCATGAAACTGTTCGGACCTGTACGGCGCCAAATTTTCAATGCAATCTTGGTTTTGAAAGAAGACGAATTTTTTGACAGTTTGAAGTATAGCTTCATTTCCTTTTTTGATTTTTTACACTGTTTTCGCGTATCAAATAGACATTACTATTAATCTATATCTTAAAAAAATTCAAAATATTGCAATTTCTGTTATATTTATAAGCTTTTCAAAATAATTTTTCTACCTTTTTTAAGTTTGCAAACATTTACTTGACAAACTGTACATATATTTTTTCGAAATTTGATGTCAAAAAAACACGTGATTTAGTACAATTTAATTTAATTTATTTCAAATTTGGTGAAAATACTCCAAATAAAATTTTTTTAAAATCATAATCTGACTTGATCAATTTTGAGTTAAGGTTTTTATACGGGAAGATGAAAAAAAATGGAAAAAAACATAAACTACAGTACTTTTCGCTTAAAGCGAACTTCGAGGGACTGGGCAAAATGGTTCGTTTTAACCGAAAGTTCGCTTTAAAATGGGTCCGTCATAAGCGAAAACATAAACCGCGTACTTTTGAAATTGGTACGTTTTAGGCGGAAAATCGTTTTAAACGGGTTCGTTAT
Organism: Melieria picta; assembly: GCA_964056695.1. Taxonomy (NCBI): domain Eukaryota; kingdom Metazoa; phylum Arthropoda; class Insecta; order Diptera; family Ulidiidae; genus Melieria; species Melieria picta. The sequence goes on from OZ057398.1 coordinate 109,949,522, forward strand.
AAACGAAAAGTACTGTAATAGGCCTATTGACTTCAAATTTGGTTAAAATAGAAATCAGAGTTAAGAGTTAAACAAAGGGTTAAAAGTTTGTATGGAGACACTGTGAAAACAAATGAATAAATTGGCCTATTGACTTCAAACTTGGTGAAATTGGTCCAAATGGAAAATAATTCCGCACGTGTTTTTAATTTTTTAGAATTTAACATCTGACGGGGTCAATATTGGGTTAACACAGGTTACATAGAAAAAGATGAATTAATGTGCCAATTGACCCCAAACTCCGTGAACTCGGTCTAAACACAAAGACAATAGTGGTCAATATCCCACGGAAAATCTAATTAAAACAAAGTTGAAAGATTATGTGAACAATTTTTAAATTATTATATTCAAGTGTTTAGAAATGCTAGACTTTAGGCTGTAATTTTCCTCTTGGGCTTTTTATTGCCAGTAATAACGGCGACAATTTTGTTTCACTCAATTTTGTTGTTCCTATTTTTTTTTTTAAATTTTACTCGTGTGTCAACCAGCCACCCAACCAACCAGCCAACTAGACAACGGGCCACAATGATTGTGTGCAGCCGTCCAATAGCATTTGTTGTTGTTGTTGCATTTTACTCATGCGTGTCCGAATAAGTGGC